>JAIEZT010000013.1:12893708-13441804 GCA_019594935.1 Periophthalmus modestus
GTAAAGTACAAGAAATGTGTTTTCGATCAAGAATAGAGCTTTATGTCTTTTGCTACTTGTTGCCATTTATGAAGGGATTTAACTTGCCGTGTTCGACCCATGCAACAATGAGGGCATCTCTAACTCAGCACCTCTTTGAATCTAAGCCTGTGATTGGTCACATCTTGATGGCGGAAACTGAAGATTCTAATCTAACATCCTTCATAATATGATATTGCACTAGAAGGTGTCATCCTATATCTGTAACAGGGTTTGTGAAGGATTTTGGCACTGGGCTCTAGCCTTTTTCACTGAAAAGCATTTTAATGCAGGCATGTATGTCTTGAAATATATAAAAAATATATCTATGTAAACTAAAAAGGTGATTTAGCAATGTAGCATAACCACTGCATTGCACTGTTTGACCTTATGTGGACACAGTGGAATTGATGGAGCTTATAGCGCTTCCATTCGTACCTTCAGTAGTGTTATCATACTGTGACTGTATGAATGACAATTGTTAGAGAAATCCCATTTTGGTGCTGTATCTGGGGCACTTACTGTGAGCTCAGTCCTCGTTACCTTAGCCCGTGTCATCAGAGGTATAATACTCTCTACAACAAAAGCATAGCCAAACTGGACTGCACAAACTGGACTGCACACAACACGTTTTGTTTTGAGAGATCATGTCACCAGGTGCTGGGTCCTGTGTCCTGTGTCCTGTGTTGATGGTAAATAAACTTTTTTAGAACTCCAACGTCATGCCTCTTCTCTTCAACTCTCGGGCTACACTTGTCCCTCACTATAATGTGGTTCGCCTTTCGTGGCCTCGCTGTTTTGCTGATTTTTTTGGGTGCAATTTTGTATGCTTTTTTACAGCATATGAACGTGCATTGTGTTCTGCATCTTGATTGGCTAAGGGACTGTAGACCGTTGTCAATTAAGCTCCTCCGTGCCGTGTCTCTTGTACAGTACAGAATGCGTTCAGCTTACTAAATTTACATAAATGTTCGATCGCTAGCAGTGTGACTGTGAAGTGCTGTATGTTAAAATCTATGAAGGTTTGAACTTTGAGAGTGTTTAATTAAATAAGAGAGAAATGTGATAAAATGTTGATGTTTTACATGGTTTGCCAGCTTGTTAAGTCAACTATTCTCTAAGGTGGTTCTTGGTGGAAAAGATCCAAGAACAATACACTATGTCTGGATTTTCTCCAATATATACATCCCTGCTGTTTTGATAGAAAAATAGATTACCAGGATTGCACATTATATTACATATTTTATCCCAGGATCTCTGCAATATCCTTATCCATCCCAGTGGGTGGGAGGGGGCATGGAGAAAGAGTCCTTGAAATGAATGAAACAGACAGTGATTTTGCATATTTTCATAACAACTAGACTCTTATCAAATCAGTTATGGAATTCCAGGGTTGAGTCAGGAGGGACCTCTGGCACACAGCTTATGCCTAATCAATATTTGAATCACTGAACACTAAGAGGGAGATATTGCACATGTGGATGGAAAAAACAAAGAGGGAGATGCATGCTTTTATTCACTCTCAGTACTGAAACATATGGGATTTAGTATACTGTGTGCTGTTATTCTGTCAACATCAGCCCATGAATATAGTCCTTTAGCTATAGATCTCCTCAAAGATAATATTAGCCCTGTCCCGGTGCCTGTCCTTTCAAATAAAACCATGGCAAAAAAAATGAATTATATCAACTGGACAAAAGTTGTTGTGGGTTTTTTTTAAGTGATTATGAAATTTATAGCATTAAATAAAATAATTCTATCAAAGACAACTATTCCAGCCAGTTTGCTAACAGTGTGATCCTTTGTCTGGGACGTATGTTGGTGACTACGAGATGGACAGGCTGATCATGCATCAGTTGATCATAACTGATGGTTTTATTGCTGCGGTGGTGGAGGATTATAGCATGAAACAGAAATGGTTAAGTATGAGAGGGTAAGTTATATACATGCTTGAAAATTCATTGAGATGCAAAGCTAACAGACAGGTGTCAAGACCAACTTTCAGAGCAGCATTAAAAAAAAAAAAAAATCCTAATTTCCTCATTAAAATCTGTACTGAAAGCATCTTCTCTTCTTCTGCTCACAGATTCTGGCGATCATCTCCATCCTTTTCATCGTTCTCTCCACCATCGCCCTGTCGCTGAACACCCTCCCGGAGCTCCAGGACACAGACGAGTACGGCCAGTCCACAGACAACCCTCAGCTGGCCCACATCGAGGCGGTGTGCATTGCCTGGTTCACCATGGAATACCTTCTCCGCTTTCTCTCCTCTCCAAACAAATGGAAGTTTTTCAAAGGCCCTTTAAATGTCATTGACCTGCTGGCTATCCTCCCTTACTATGTCACCATATTCTTGACAGAATCCAACAAAAGTGTCTTGCAATTCCAAAATGTCCGCCGTGTGGTGCAGATTTTCCGGATCATGCGAATCTTGCGTATCCTGAAGTTGGCTCGTCATTCCACCGGTTTACAGTCTTTGGGGTTTACTCTCAGAAGAAGCTACAATGAGCTTCGGCCTACTTATTCTTTTTCTGGCGATGGGGATAATGATCTTTTCTAGTTTGGTGTTTTTTGCAGAGAAAGATGAAGAAGACACAAAGTTCAAAAGCATTCCAGCTTCATTCTGGTGGGCGACGATCACCATGACAACTGTTGGCTATGGAGATATCTATCCAAAGACTCTGCTCGGGAAAATAGTTGGAGGTTTATGTTGTATAGCTGGAGTATTGGTTATCGCCCTACCTATTCCTATCATTGTAAACAACTTCTCAGAGTTTTACAAGGAGCAGAAGAGGCAGGAGAAAGCACTTAAACGAAGGGAAGCACTGGAGAGGGCGAAACGTAACGGTAGCATTGTGTCCATGAATCTAAAGGAGGCGTTTGCCCGTAGCGCAGAGTTGATGGATGTCGTAGTGGAGAAAAGTGAAAGACCACATGACAACCATCTCTCACCGAGTAGATGGAAGTGGACCCCCAAGAGACAGCCCTCAGAAACAAGCTCAAATCGGTCGTTCAACGCACAAGAGATGGGTTCGCCAAGCAAGTCCAGGAGTCCCCAGAGAATCAATGTGCAGAAGTTGGAGGAGATGTATAACCAGATGGCCAAAACACAATCACAACCCAATCTGAACGCTAAAGGATCCCGGGCAGGGCAAGCACAGAGATGAGATAGAGCTAGACCCAATTCAAGATCATGGTGCAGTGGTTCTAGGAGGAATTGGGGATATGAAAAGCTTGTCTAGCATTGACAGTTACATCAGTTGTGCCACAGACTTTCAGGAAAATCCACGTTTCCCACATGGTCCAACGATAGACTTGGGTACTCAGGAGACAAACCTATTCTCGCACAGTCCCGTCATAGCACTGCCCACTCAGGCTAGCATCACTGCTGGTCAAAAGCACACATCAGAATCCATATTCACGCCAGTTTCGGTCACAAAACCAACATGTTCAGAAACTGCCAAGAAATTGTTTTTTTCTGGAAATTCCTCAAAGGTTCTTGTGTCTAAAGGGAGTTGCCGTAGCGATGGGGAATCCGGACCATCCCCTCTTTCGGATTCATCAGTTCTGTCAGACTCTTTGTTGAGCCCAGAGGTTTCGGTCTACACCACCGCCAGCAGCAGGACCCCGCCCAAGTCCCCTGAATGCGCCTCACTTGGGCCCACAGTTTTCACTTTCCATGACTCGTCGATCAGTAAGTACATTGACGCTGACACGGACGATGATGAACATCACAGGGATGTTTCAGACACAAGTCCATCAGAGAGGCTGCTTTCCAGATCTAGTCCCAAGTGCAACATGAGCAGAAACTACCAGAGGGGCACCAACCACTTTGAGACAGCACAGAAAATGCTGGGGCAAAACTGTTTGTTCCCACTGGGTATCCACGAGAACCATGTTGGACCCGAGATGGGGCGTGGGCGAAAGAGGGACAGAGGGCGGCAAAATACTTTAGACAAAAATCTCTGAGGTTCAATGGTGGATAAACAAACTCAGAATATTGTATGAGAATTATGGCTGAAAACAAAGCCTGTATTACCTGAACACACCACTAGGGGGTTTAGGTTAGAACAAGAGCGGTGTGGTGGATACTCTGGGAACACCTTTAAATTTGAGAATGTCACTGCCCCGTCTTCAGTTCATTCCTAATACTTTTACTTTTTGGAAAACTTCAGAGCCCTCCTGGTAGCCAACGGATGTTATCTGAGATTCCTTTGGGAATTATTTTCACAGCTATGAATTTTCTGTGCTGAATGTGGAGTCTCTGTCTCAACAAGGGAAAAAAAACCCAACTGCCCCCTGCCCCAAGTCATATTTTGTAGTCTGGAGATATAGGAGAGGACCTACAAGCCTATAAGCTACTAACTTGTGCCCACCATTCCCAATCCTGGCCTTAGTCATCAACGTTTGTAGGGGGTGTGCATGTCCTTGAGTGTGCATGGCAGTGTGAATGGACACAGTGAATACACTGTTGAGATTGTCTTAGCTGATTTATTTTTATATGAAGTAGATAAGAGAGAGTTATGTATAGAAATAATGATTTGAAAGTCTTTACATTTGATCTGAGGAGTCTAGTGTATAAGTTTGATGTCCTGAAACAATGGCTGCAGATATGTAACGCTGCGGCCAGTCACCAATGAGGAGGAATGCTAAACAGTATTCTGTTATCTTTCGTATCACCACAAGCAAATATTATCTACACCTCAGTATAAGTTAAAAAGCATTTTCCCACTGCTTCAGCAGTTTCTTTGTTCCTTAAAGTGCACATGAATGATGCATGCACCACCATAACAACATATTAA
This sequence comes from Periophthalmus modestus, assembly GCA_019594935.1. Classification (NCBI taxonomy): domain Eukaryota; kingdom Metazoa; phylum Chordata; class Actinopteri; order Gobiiformes; family Gobiidae; genus Periophthalmus; species Periophthalmus modestus. The sequence continues at coordinate 12,898,529 of JAIEZT010000013.1, forward strand.
GTCCTTCACAACTTATGCATTATGAAATAATCTAATATTTTTATACAACATTTTGTGTTTAGTTTCTGTAAGTATCAAGCCTGGCCAGCTTAAACCTTTATTGAGAAATAGGTAAAGGGCTGAAAAATCAGAAATCAGAAATAACAAACCTCTGCTATGCCACAGTGCTCCAGATCCACAAGTCATGATTTTTACTGAACTTAAGGTCCCTGAACCAAGCCTTTCAGTCTTTAAAAAAACATTACCCTCTTTACCTTGCATTAGAGATTTAAGATGAATGGACAAGGTTTCAGCTGTTCTTTATAAAGGTTTGGCTGGCCAGACTCCCAAGATCTCCAGCATGCATTGGTCTATATATAACGCCAAAGCAGCCAAAGACCACATATGACATGTATAAATTAGTTTCAGAAAGTTTTACTTTTCAATAATAAACTAATGATGTTTGACAAAAGCTTCAGCACAAACTGTCTACAAATACACACAAGTAGGTATTAAAGACAATATTGTGGGGAAAAAACAGACACACTTAGTTTCCATGGTGACCACAGCTGCCCGTTCACCACAGCTCTGCGTTGCTTTGATAATTGGGCTTCAGGAGGCTTGATTGCATGAGATGTATGATCACACACAAGAAGCTGAGTGACCCAAGCATGGCCCCATCAAAATACAATGTGGTCGTTTTGCATTTATGATAATTTGTACCAAGTGTCTCCATTGCACTGCCCAAATGCTTTTCTTTTTTCTCTCTTTTTTTGGCATAGTTCATTGTTTGTTTTCTAACATCTTACGTAACACGCACACTGGTATAAACAACATACAATTTGTGGCAAAAGAAGAAAGTCCAGGTTCTATTTCATAACAAAAATGCAGCTATTCATTTAAAGGTGCCGTATGTAACTTTTCAGGTGGAGGGTAGGCTGTTTCTCAGAATGTTCCACAGTATGATATTTAATATTTCCATCTCCATCGAGACAGGCGGGTGACACCACCAGGTTAAGTTGCAGAACAGGTCATGTTCTTAACAATTAACATTATCCATAACTGAATAAATACACGATAGAGAGAAATACCATACAGTGGAACAATTCAGACAAAACAATAGCATCTCCATGGCAACAAGCAGGTGGTGTACTCTCTACCAAGAAAAGTTACATAGCGGGTCTTTATGCACTACCATATCTGTGCTTGCTTTGAGTTATGCAGCTCTAAATTTCACAGTCAAAATGTGCACGAGGCAATTTGACATTCATTTTGGAGTGATGTTTTTAAGATTCTAATCTCCCTACCAGATTTCATTTCCTGTTTTAATCGCACAGTTGAACCATTTCATATTGCTCAGCCCATAGTGACTGAGAGCAGGCACCGTGTGAATAGAATAGCAATGACTGCGAGATCCTAGCGTGTAAGTGCGTGTGTGTATTACATAGGTACATGTGTGGTTGGGGCACTAGAGCAAAAGGGATCTGCTGCCTAATGGTGAAGAATGAAGTGTTTCCAATGCATGCAAGCTTTGGGAATCCTACGTTTTACCATATTCTCTGAGCCCATTTTCTCTTGCATATAGATTTAAAGTTGGTTTAATTGAGAAACGATTGTACGCTTGGGAAATAATGATTACGTAAGCAGAACCCTAATTTGTTTACTTGTAGCTAAAGAGTGGTTTTAAAAGGAAGACTGTACATTATGGATGAGAACTGCAGAGTTTTCATTCTGCACACACAATAGATTGCATAACAAAGAAGCCATGAGCACAAGGTAAACTGTTGATTTATAAAACGTAATTAATAAAATAGAAATGCATGTTTTTTGCTTTTGTTTTTTACGACTTGTAAACAACATGGCTGCACAAGCATTGTACTGCAGTGAGCAAATCAGATACATTTACATAAAGTGCTAGCTACCAAATTAAATTCAAATAAGTATGAAGAATAGTTTTGCCTTTGAAAGTCAATGCGCTGCTTGTGTGTCATGTCAGTTACCAGGTAGAGAACATTACAATCTGGATCCTTATTTAACCGTTTTATTTATAGCAGCAATTAGTGCTAATTGCATCCTTGATAATGAGGGTGGAAGAGTGGAAGCTATGCAAGCATTTTGTAGAGTAGCTGTTCCCGATCATTTTTCGAAGAGGTTGTGAGCAAACCAATAACAAATTTAGGCTATAAATGGCAGATGAGTTATCAATAAAACAAACTGGCTTTTAAATTAAAATTAGTTGTCAGCTTTGTACTCAAATAACTTGTGGGGCAGTATACAGCGGCCTTTATTTTCCACTGCTGTTCCAGTGCACTGACATTACACACACGTATTGGTTTGCTATTTATTATTGTTTTATTGTTTCATTAATTTTCTGTGGCTAATGCTCTCATGAAAAAGAACCGTTTGGCATTTTAATTCTCTTTTTACCATGTTGCTTGTGATGTTGTTTGCACTAAAATGCGCTATATGCTTGCTTCTTTTAATTATTCATTGCGTCACGATCACATGAAAACAGGGTCGTTTTATTCTGAAAACTCAGTATTCAGAGCTTTTAGATTTATTTTTAACTGTAGTCAGGGACCGTAGAAAATTTCTATCTCAACAAAGACAATCAGTAATTTCTGAATAGGCCACACATTGGAATGAGAATATGTCTATAACCATAATAGATACATACTGCCATTATTTAAAACACAACTGCATTGATAATTCTTGCATGTTATGACGGTGATACTGTGAGATCATAACATAAAAAAAAAATTACAGTTTTTAATTTGAGAGCTCCTTCTTAAATAGTTTTTCTTCTTTTAATTGCTTTTAATTTGACTGTAACCCCCATAAAGAAAGATAAATGGATGTTTCACTATATGGAAGACAAAGAGCACAAAGTGTACAGTGTAATGCATTTAGATTAATTTAATTGTTGCTTTAGCTGCTATTCCTATTGTTTTAACTCATAATCCCTTACAGAACATTGTAGTTTCCAAATATCACACTTGCAGATTTAGAGCACTGTATTACAGGGTTGGGGTCCATTCGGGAGGACAAAACGGACATCTTACAATAAACCAGAGCCAAAATAACAGCACAAAATACTACATATTTCAAACGACAAAACCCTATGTTCTGAAAGCTCTATTTTTTCTACAGAGTAAACTCAGAGGAATAGACCCCAACCTTGCCTAAGCCATCATCTTTGTAAAGTGTAACAGGGGAAATATTATCTCTTAGCCAGCTCTTGTACTATGTTGTTTGTAGGTCCCGAGGCTGTCTGTTTTGTAAATGAAAAACAAGAAACAAAACCTTTTTACTTGTTGACTTTCTAAGCTGTCGTTTCTGTATCAATGTTACTGTTCAGTGCATGTTGTAACTTTGGCGTTGTGACTGGTGAAGTTCACACACAAGAGCCAGTACTTGTCATGTTTTAAAAAGGTGTCTCAATGTCCCAAGATATTTTTATTTCTTAAGAAAAGCAACAGTTCCCTTGAATGAGTCAAAAAGGAAATAAATTGAATCACTTTACTTTTCGATGTTGTTTGATTGACTTGACATTACAGGTGTTAAATAATGCTGAAATATTGTGTACGACATCAATCATTTCCATCATATGACCAATGATATGCAAATAACGCCGATTATCTCCTCACCGTGACATATTACTGTGGGTGAGATCCTCAAAGTTGGGCAGGTTGTCAAAACACATAATAAAATGAAAACCTATGTTTAAAAGCCATATGGTCATAACATTGCGCTTGACTGGTGCAAATTTAACCAATCAAAAAGGTTTTCTCCCCTCCAGCAACAAATATAGCTAGTTTATGGAATACTCAGATGTGAAGGATTTCAGAATAGTTTATTATAATAGCCAAGTCATAGTTACAGATATTAATATGGTGGTAAAAATACAGGATATTTTGTGCTTACAGAATTAGAAAACTGATTTCCACTAGGCCTGTGCAATTGATCAAATTTTAATTTAGCCCTACCACTAAAAGGATGTAGTTTAGAGCTGAATTCAGACTTTGGGAGAAGAAAAGTGGCATTGATTAAAAGTCTGTATTGTTTATGTTCCGTCTAACCTTATCTTCCACTATAATTAACTTTATAATACACTGACACTTTGTAGCCTTGACATTTTTGTATAATAAAAAATGACGATAACATTTCTCAATAGACCTATACTTTGATTCTAGCCATAATGAAGTCAGCCTGGTCATTGTTATCCTGAAGCTGAATCAGATGAAGAGGAAACTGTGAGCCGTGGGGCAGGAGCAGGTGTCGAGCCGCTCCACCCGCCTCCACACGCCTCTGCAGCGAGGGTTCCCCACGGCCCGCCACTGGAGAGATGGAAACCTGCAACATGGGGCAGAGTCACTCCTCTGACACACGGGGAGCTCTGCTGACATCAAGTGGAGGAGGGAGGAAGAACCCCCATATTTTTACTTCAGACAGGAATGAAACTGATTTTGGATTTAATTTAAGTTGGAAATCAGCAAAATGAAAAACAAACAAACAAAAAAAAAACCAACAACTCTTTTTTCATTATCTTAATGTCGCTATTATGACAATTTATCAGAAATGCGCCAAAACGTGCCTGTAGAAATGTTCTAGATGAGGTTCATATTTTGCCTTGAAGTGAACAGACAAATTAACCACAAAAATGAAGAAATGTCACTTTATATCCTTGTTCTGAAGTGTGAACTGCTGGCTAACTGTATTATTTTTCATTCTATTTTCAATCAGCTCTTTTTGAATCTCTTTTACAAAATAGTTTTTATATACAATACAAAATACAATATATTTATTTTGCATACTTAAGTGCAACCAACTGGTACAACAGGCTGCTGGACTGTATACATACATTATTTTTGATATGAGTTTACCTGAAGTCATTGCTGTAGAGACTCTCTCCATCTCCAGCGCAGTGGGCCTGTCCCTGGGCCAGTGCAGGAGGCTGGCACTCCACACACACCTGATGCCCTTCTCTAAGGTATTGCATCCACCGAGTGTGCGCCCCTCTGCTCTGAGCACAGTCTGCCGTCAAGGAGGTCAGCTGGAACCGCACGCAGTATCTACACATACACACAAACCAATATATTAATCATTCAATCAAAATGACTTGATTTATCCATGAAGAACATGTAGACAAAAATCCACAAACTGCCTCAGCGCAAAGCAGATCACTGTGAAACTGTATTAATGTTGAAACAGTCGACTAAACACATGGTTAATATGTTGCTGGGATGCCATAAGAAGATGGTAACAAAACTCTACAATGAAAGGGAAGTATTGCAACAGTGTGTACAAGAAAATTATTGATGTGAGAGACTTTTTCTGTAAAACACTAATAAAGAGTTTTATTCTCACCCTGGCCCCTATTTTGGTCCTGAGTTGTAAATTCAGTGCATTACAGTTGGAATACAATGAATTACAATGTAATGTTACAGTTAGGATTTTTTCTTGGCCTCTTCAACTACACACCCTTTCTTCCCTCCTTTTTCTAGATTGTGAAATCACAGCTCCTCGACCCCTCCCTCTAACTGCAGACATGTCATTTAGTGCACTTTGTAGTTGGTACAATGTGTTTTACCCTGTCACTTCACTGTCAGGAATCTCTCGTTTCTTCCGGGCGTTGCCATAGCCACTGCTGGTGATGAGAGCTGGAACTGTTGGATAAGAGGTATGGTATGTACATTTAGTTCCATTTCAAAAGCTCTGTCAATATAAAGAGCAGAGACCTCGACAGTCTTATTACGTCATGTTTCTTTGCTAAAATTATACTACCTGAATAGTACTAAATTAGATATGACTTTATAATGCTGCCACTATAGCATTATATATCCACTTAGATGAAGTGATGATATTTGTATTTTTAAACGTTTCTCCAAGTATCACACAGTAGTGCACTCACTTGTGGTGGTGGTAAGGCAATTATGTAGCCAGAGCTGCCCTGCAGTAGACTGACACATCCACCACAATCATACACACAAGGGATCCAATTGCAGTATGTAGCTGCCGCCTCCTCGGCCCAAAATAATGGATCTTCACATCTTATACATTCACTTCCATACACTGACAGTACAATGACAAAGACTTGACTGACCCAGTGAGTTATGGCAGTGTCCCTGTTGGGTCCAGTACTGTGCACAGCCGGCGTGCTCCTCCAGGTGAGGGCAGGGCTGTCCTCCATTCAGCCTTTCTGTTAGAACGCTCCTGTTCCTCGTGCGCACAGCGGCTCTGCACGACTCTGCACAGCCCGACCACTGGCTCCACTCACTCACCTCACATGACACAGCTATAGCAAGAAAAAAACTATTACTTTAGCATATGAGTATCAGCTTCCTATTACATGGCAACATTCTTATTTTTCCTGAAACTCATCGACCCAGGCTGTCAAAAACAGGGAATTATAATTTTAACATGTGGATGATGTAGATTGGGTGACCTAATCCAGTTTTACAGATGAGATGAGTGTTTAGAATACAGCCTGTGGGTATTGGTGGTTTTCAGATGTGATTATGTCTCACTTAGATGATAAACAACAGGCAAAATCACAAATTCTGTACCTGAACATTCATATTAGTCACAAGTCGCTAGTCATATCAAACATTTTTGTTTACTATGACTAGTCCCTTGACTTGATTAACATAAGAAAATACGACTGACCAAGAAACAGCTGTTAGTACTGAGAATGCTTCCTTACATACTATTAATAAGGGTACTTTAATTTGGTGGAAGGGCCACAAGACACGTTTTTCAAATTTTTATATTTACACCTTGTCTCCAATAAGACAGAAAAGTTCCATAATGTAACTTTAATTGGCACTGTGTAAATAAACTTGAATTCAATTATCAAACAGAGGAGATAAAACTGCACAGGGCTCAGAGCTTGTTTAAATTCCCATGTAATAGCTATACAATGAAACAGTGCTGTGGAGCAGTGGACAGAACTCTCTACACAGGCCACTGCTGATAAACACATGTATTAGAGCACCTCCCCTGGCTATGTTTAAAATCTGCAATTCTTAATTAATATGCAACTAAGTGTGAAGTCCCCTCATAAAACCGTAGCATGATTCATTATGTTTAAGTAGATTAAAATGTAAAGCCTGTTTTGGTTCAAACCCACCTGGGCATGCTGTGTTGTAATCATCGCAGCAGTCCTGGGTGGACGCACAGGACTGGTCACAGAAGCAGGTCCCAAAGGAGCGATCTGACTTCCACCCTTTGGTCACACATGCCAAGTCCCTGCCACTGCAACATAATCCTGCTTCCCTGCAGCCACAATGGGAAAAATCCACCAGAGATAAGCACATTCCCAATAAAATCAAAACGAAATGACTGTTGAGAAATGTCATCTTGGCAATATATCTTAACAATGCCAAAAAGCAGCGTCAGTTAAGTGATCCATGTATGCTTTAGTGAGAGTCAATGCACATGTGCAATGACAACTCAAAGTTTAGCAGAGCAAAGATGAGACTGTTAGAGCTTCATGTGGTACCTCTCTTAAAGGGACAGTTCATCAGATAATTTCAACTGATGATGAGCTGCAATATTTTATGTATAAACTTTTTACAAAATTTAACAATTCCAAACAACAGTTTTACCATTTAAAGGTGTTTTGTAAATTTTTTCTAGTCTGGGTCCTAGTCATCTCCTAGTCTCCATGGAGAGTGTATTAAATTGCCTGGAATGTTCATCAGTATCACTATGAAGGCAAGCAAGTGAAGCCACCAAGCCAAGTTTGAGGCCAGATCTGTGAAGCGGTGACCTCATGCTCCATATCAGCAAAGATTGATATGGATCACTATACACAGAAAAGTATGAATTCATTGAAGATACCCCTGCTTCTAGTGGCAGTTGTAAACATACTTGGAGTACATTAAAAGTAAGTACATTAAAAGGGTAACAGTATAGGGTGTAACAGTATAATATCTCAGCTCATTATACTTTCTCTAAATAGTGAATCAACTCTTGTGGCCTCTCCAATCTGTGCTGCAAAACTGTGAGAGTCTAAACATGTGAAAAGACAGGATTATAACAACTCTGGCAGTGACATGAGCTTAGTCACGCAAAAGAACAACATGGGGCGGTGTGGGCCTCTTTCAAAAAAGCACAACATTCAGACTGGAGAGAGTGACCACAGGAGAGGGGCAGAGACACTCCCATCGGACACTCACAAAATGGCTGTGAATGTTGTCTGTTGTAAAGGTTATTCTGTTCACACACTATAGACCATATTGCACAACTCAGGAGATCAGCGTCACTTGACCTGCACCATGCTAAATCTAGAGCTAACTAACTTTGATCAGGTATTTACAGCTTATGTATTGCACAAACCAAAGCTTTAAGCAATAACTTGGTTATTGTTCACTATCTAAATGTAGTGCAAAAGTGTCAATAGTTCCCAAAGTACAGTGTATGAGCATGGGGGACTGTACTGTATTGGAAAAAGGTTTTACAATGCAACGTGACATCAACAAGCCTCCTTCAAGGGTCACATTTAATCTGATTATGTTGTCAACAGATATAGCATTGGTCAATGGGCTCATTATGGACATATTATGGACAGTACACACAATGATTATTAACTGCCCTTTGTAAAAATATTTGACAAAACCTGAGACTCTTCATTAGAATATAACGCTCAATGAGATATTAAAGACACTGACTTCTATAACATCACGGGGGGAGCCATATTGATCCTGTCTGTGATAAGATCCAAATTAACCAAAATATCATAATACTGGCATTTAAAATTTTATAAAATTATTATGAGGCTGAGTGTACTAACATGACATGTACTAACATGTGCACACAAGGAATGTTGTGAAATCTCTCCTTGAACTTAAAGAAGGCTATAGTCATTATAATACTATGTTCTTACACATGCAGTGACTGTTCAGAGCTTATGACAAAGGTGGCTTTATGTTATGTTTGAGCTCATGTTATTCCTTTAATCCAGGCGAGTTTAAATAAACCCAGGACAGAGGCAGGGCTCCACCAGCTTGGCTGTCTGCGCTCTCACACTGAGGTAGATATACAGTTAGTCACTCCAAAGTTTAGTCAAAATGATATTCTTAATGGACCTGCAGATGATGCTTCTGGACATGATCTACTTTATCTTTCGTAACTCTGTGCGTTTAGTGCTCCGACCTCGCACTAAGCCCATCGATGGAGAGCTAGTGCTAATCACCGGAGCAGGAGGAGGCCTAGGCCGCCTCTTCGCTCAGGAGTTCTCCAAACATGGAGCAGAGGTGGTGCTGTGGGACATCAACAACAGTGCCAACGAGCAGACAGCCAAGCTGGTGAGGGAGCAGGGGGGTAAAGTGCACACGTACACGGTGGATGTCACCAACAGAGAGGATGTGTACCAGAAGGCAGAGCAGGTGAGGAGGGACCTGGGCAGACATGTGACCTTCCTGGTCAACAATGCCGGAGTGGTGGCTGGAAAACGCTTGCTGGACTGTCCCGACGACCTAGTGGAGAGGACACTCAAGGTCAACTGTCATGCCCTCTTCTGGGTGAGAGCGACTGCACCTGAAACCTCTGCACCTGCCTGATATACTGCTCTGTAGCATTCAAACCATTTTGACAAATCAAAGCTTTTAGTGATTCAAAGCAGAATTATAGTCAACCGCAGGTCAATCAATTAGCAACTAGCTGATGAGTAAAAATAGTAAGTGGCTATTGAATCTCAAGTCATAAAACCAACTTTTACCCTACTGTGCAATGTAAAGATTTAGCCCAAGAATGGCTCTATTGTAAATGCCTTCAGCCTGATCTCCTTCACACTCTGAGCTTATCCATAAATCACTGCTTAGTTTTAGTAATCTGCAAAGCCAAATGAATCTTTTACCTCATGTTTAATACTGTGCTGTGTGCTTCAGACGGTCAAAGCCTTTCTCCCTCACATGAAAGCGCAGAACCATGGACACATTGTGACCATTGCCAGTGTACTAGGCCTTTTCAGCACCGCCTGTGTTGAGGTGAAGTCCAGAGGAAAAAAACATTTAGATTGTGTTAAAGCATATACTATGCTAAGAATGTGTATTTTTTCTTTGATACAGGATTACTGTGCCAGTAAGTTTGCAGCTGTAGGCTTCCACGAGTCTTTGGCTCATGAGCTTGTGGCTGAGCAGGTAGAAGGAGTGAAAACAACTCTGGTTTGCCCTTACATAGTGGACACAGGCATGTTCGAAGGCTGCAAAATAAGGTCTGTTTCAAGTTACTTACAGTATCAACTTACCATAAATATTTTCTTGTGATGTACTAACTTATTTGTATGTTGTATTTTTTTTTTTACCTAGCTATAATACTTCATATACATTTCATATACATTTGTCCAATATTGATGTTCACTAATGTGCATTGTCACTATTAAATATAGCCTAAATATTGGTACTGACCCATAAGAAGCTAACATTTACACTGTGTGGTTAAAGTACACGTGTAACTAAAATGTGTTTTGCTGCCCTCTATAGGGAGGAAGTGGAATTGCTCCTCGCCCCCCTGGATCCACAGTACTGTGTTGAACAGGCCATGAACGCCATCCTCATAGACCAGCCGCTGGTGTGCATCCCTCGCCTCACCTACCTGCCTGTCCTCTTCAGAGCGTGAGTACCACTATCAGACAAGATTGTAATCAAGAACTATTCCGACAGCCCTGACACGGACTATGATTTCTCTCTTTTTTCAGGTTGCTGCCATGGGAATCCAATGTGATCGCCTATAGATTTATGGGTTCAGACAAATGCATGTACCCCTTCATTGATTCTTTGAAGCCAAAACTTGAATCTAACCATGTCACTGAAGTTGCATAACTGAGGTAACTAAGATATTAACCAAATATTTCACTTTAAAATATGTAAATTGTATTTATATTTAAAACTGCCATAGAGCTGAGTTTCAATTACATGAGAAAGAGGAGTGTAAGAATGGAAGGGTTACAGAGTGAAAATTAAAAGAAAAAAAAAAGATGACACTCAGCCAAGTGTTCATTGAGGACATGGATTAAAAAGTGCTCCTTCTTGTGGTTTATGACTTGTACTGAAACATGAATTGAGTCTTGACTTGGCCTTAATGTAGATACTAGTTGTTTATTTATTCCTATTGCTGCATCATATTTATACTAATAAAACTGTTAAAACCTCAAATTTATATTTTTTCTTGGACTGAGGACCAAATGATTTATGAATATTATATGCCAGCCATTCCCAAAGTCTGCTGTGCTGTGACCCCCTTATCGATACAAGGATCAGAGCCCCTCTAATATTTTACACTACATGTAAAAGAATGTCATGGTTTCTCCTGATATTTATGTTAAAACAACACATTTCTATAGGTTCAATATTAATATATGCAGATATAAGCCCAAATATCTTATATAAAATTGATCTTGCATTTTGATGACTTCAAAAGTTAGAATACTTTTTTTTTTTATTGTTAATTACTATGGCAACACAAGTTTTTCATCTATCGATATAACTTTGCTACATTTTGCATGTCATATAAATAAGGCTGTCAACACTAGAGACACTTGGAGTACTACTTTTGTTGTACTACTTATTGTTACATCTCAAAAATCCTTACATTTGTCCACTTTTCTGTATAACATATAACCAATGCACAAGCACTGTAATGCCAGATTGTTGTAATTTTGTATGCAGCAGGATAAAAGAATACATCAAACATGTGTCTTTGGTTAGTGCAAAAGAGCACTGACATTTTATTACCATGTGAGGAGAGGGATGGGAGGCTGACATTAGGAAGGGAACTCCAGGGAGCCTAGTGCCACAGGAAGCGTCCCGCAGCACACAGATTAGAGACAACAGTGAAGCACAACTACATTTAGAACATCTTCCTTCCCAGCCCTACATGGTAATGTCCATCACTTCACTGGTGGTTGTTCTTATAAAGCACTGTGGGAAAAATCAACAAAGGTCCTATTGCTGCACCCTAGACAAAGAGAATACTAACGCAAAAATGATTTGGACAAGGAATGAGACATATAACTCTTAACAACAGAATATCAAAGAATGAAGCTAGCTTTAAACAAAAAAGGTTCACATTTTAAATTTATTATCACATGGTCAACACCTCAGTGCCTAGGATGCAGCATTTTCATCTACAAAGCAACACAAAATAACATTGTGCAATTAAACAATATCAACAAGTAGAAACTATATCTTTCTATTAATCTTGTTTAACTGTGAACTTTTAAGAACAACTTAAGTAATAGTTTCTAGCTTACAGAGCTCAAAGTGTCCTGTAGCCGCTAAAACAGTAACATGAACACAGTGTGGATCTTTCTCTAGTGCTTCAGGACACAACCAGAACTATGCAGTGCCATCCAAGGTGTGTGCCAATGTGTTTGAGTTAGCCGGTTTGAGGTCATCTTCCATTTCCTGTTTTACACACCTGTAACAAAATATACAAGCATTTTGGAATTCTTCTAGGACATTTGTTTTAATGAAAGTATACAGTGTAGCAGCTAATAAACTAATGATAACTAATAAACTAATAAATAACCAAACATAATCTGAGGTGAAAACGAATTATGACCTAAAATCATATCCTGGTTTAGTCTTTAAATTTAGATTTTGACAGTGTGTAAATACAATATGAATCAATTTGCATTTTCTTTGAATGGAAACTATCAGCATTAAAATATTTTAAAATACTATCGCAGTATTTAGCTTAATTCAGGCATACATATTTTTTTCTGATATCTTTAAGGTATATATTTCCCAAGGAGTCTTACCCAGATGCTGGTCCATTCCCTGTTCTTTCATTTGCCTGTTGGTCCAACTCTGAGAGCAACTTCAGTATATTTAGAGCAGCCTGTGGAGATTAGAGTGAGAACTATAAAACAATACAATAATGTGGTGCCTCATACAAACTAAACTGAGAAAACTTACCATATCATGACAGGATTCTACATCTTTTCCAATGCCGTGACTGATAAGTGGAGGCTGTGCAGAGCAATTGATTAGTGACACAAACTCGTTCTTATTATTTTTGGGGAAATCTTTGTAGTCCACCTATAACAGAAAGAGATAGATGTTAACTTCTGCTAATTGCAATAAATGTAATACATAATTTACAGTCGCTCCTGCATAGAGTATGCTTACCTGGAGCCCCTGCACTGCAGACAGAAAACTGAGCTGTTCTGAGGGTCGGGTCAGGGGTCCATGGGGCAGCTGGTTGAGGTTGTTCTTGTTCTTTAGGATGGTCTCTGCAGTGGGAGAAGTTCCGGCATAGAGCAGCTCATTGGCGATCATGGCAGTGACTGTGGCCTTGGCTGGGTTTGGCAGAGTGCGACTGGGCTGAGGACCCTGACAGACCCCCACCGCCTGAGCCACCTCCGGCACCATGGGCAGGATCCCTGCGGGCAACTGCTGGTGGCTCATGTACGGCAGCCTGAAGTCCTCCTCTTTAATGCCTTATGAAGTCAAACATATCATTAGTAAAATATATTTGTTAAAAGTAAGAGAGAGAAATTTTTTTTTATCTGGACTTGGTGTTATGTTTCAACTCTCATCAATGAGGAAATCTTCCACTTAAACTATATTCAGAAAAGTAAAGTAGCTGATGTCTCTTACCATTAGCTGCCTCTTCAGCTGAACCTGGCTCAAAGAAGGTCACTTTCCGCCCATCACCAGGTTTTTTCACTGGCAACTGTTTGAAAAGCTTTATTGATTAAATGCTCAGATAATTAGAAAACAGTCTATTGCACAATACCTTTTCATCTGTCTTTAGCGCCGGTTTTGGGGGTTGAGGTTGAGGCACTTTGTATCCCAAAAGTTCAAGCATTTTCTCAGCAGCATTTCTCTTGGCCACCTTCTTACTCGGCCCCATTCCCTCTGCAGACTGCCCTCCCACTGTCACCTACCACACAGATGGCACAATACAAGTCACACAAAAGAATAGGGGTGGGCAATATTGAAAAAAATGACTTTCTTAATATTTTTTGGATATCGGATTCATCACAACAACAGCACAGCAATAATCTGAAGATATTTTGGCAATTCCACAGAAAAGTACTAAAACGTGTCTTTATTTGTATAATTTGAAGGCTGACATATATGAAAGGACTGTAAATGTATCTACAAAACTCATGCTGTAATCTCTCTTTATAATCTTGTTAGAAAGATTACAACATAGGTTTGTTCCATTTTCATCATCTCTCTTTGCAGCATTTTGATTTTTTGTTACAAACAATATGCCAGATATTATTATGCATATCCTGTGAATGTGCATATATTCACACTGTTATCAATACTCACAGAGACACATGAGTTAGGGTTGACTGCAGTTGACTCACCTGCATAACGAACTCCCGGCGCCGCGGCAACCCTCTCTCCGTCACCATGGTGTACTCGGGCTCCTTCTCCTTTTTGGCCTGTTGGATCTGAGCCAAGCGGCTGATGGGATTCATGCCTTGCCCATACTCCGGACTTGTCTGCAACTGTCCACAACACATTATTAGCCCATTCACACAATCTTAAGATAAGGTCGGATGATTTATAAGTGTGACTATAGGAGTGGGCGATATAGACAAAAAAAATCTTGTTGATGTTTTAACTGAGATTCAAGTATTGCACAAAATGTGAACAGACAGTAAAATTGAACACAAAAGTGCAAAAATACACATACTTTATCCTCACGTGTGGAAGGTTACACTGAAAGTTAGTTTTATTTGTTTTTATTTGAAATCAGCTCCTTTTGCAAACCTTTTTTTTTTTTTTTTTAATAGATATACCCAATGTTTGAATTTTGCCCATCTACAAAACATCAATTGTGATATTCTCCATTTTGACATACCTTGATGATAGATTTGGTTTTCTTCTTGATGCGTGGCAGTGCCTTCTCCACACTGGGAATATGAGGGAGTTTTTTCAGCTCTCCCAGAACTGCAGCGGCTGCCAGCTTCTTGGCGATCTTTTTACTTTTCCCCTCTCCCTCTCCAACAAACTGCCCAACCGTAACACGCACAACAAAGCTCTTCATGTGAGGAGGGCCATCTTCCTTTAAAACCTGAAACACACATTTATTCATCAATATGCAAGCTTGGACAAAGTTTGACAAATAGATTTATTTTTCATACCTCAAAGCTGACTGGTAAGTTGCGTTTAAGAGCAATTTCAAACACTTGGCTGATTTCAGATTTGTTTAGGTTTTCCTCTTCCTCCTCCTCTCCATTCATCTGTATTAAAATAAAAGTCTGTGTTGTTTGATTCTGGTCTAAAAAACATACAGTATAAGATTTCACCAGTTTACTATCTGCCCTCACCTCAGCCAACTCTTGTAACATGGGCTCCTTCTGCAGCACCTTCAGGGCCTTTGCAGCAGCGTCATGTTTGGCTAATTGACGAGTGCGACCCTTCCCTAAAAACTGCTGCCCTCCTACAGAGAGCTCCATGTGGTAAATCACTGGTCCCACAGGGGGGAAAGGGTAATAGTACCTATACACAATAGTTATATATGGGGGTTAATATAAAAATACGTTGTATGCAAATATGCCCAGAGGATAAGAAAGCTCACTGTTGCATAGAGCGCTGGTACGGTCCCGGTCCACGGACATTGTAGTTGAAGTTTGGAGGTCTCATGCCGGGGTAAGGGTCGAGGGGTTTGTACATGGGCTTTTTACCAAGCTTCATACAAATGGCATTCAGCTCTATTATATGTGCCATGCTATCTGTTACACATGGATGAAAAAAAAAGTAAAAATCTCTCATCTTATCAGAAACACTATGAGATACAGAGGGAGGTACAGTATAAGGTACCTGGGATCCTGCCGGGTGGGCGGGGCGACCTCACGGTGGGTTTGGGGAGCGTGGTCTCAGACAGAGCAGCTGCAGCCGCTGAGTGCTGGGCTTTCTTGATGCTGGTCCCTTCTGCCTCCCAGTGCTGATCTCCCAGTGTGAGTCTGACTGAAAATATCTGACAGCACAAAAACAGAATGAGGATGACCAGAACAACAAAATGTATGAAGTTATTTAAGATTTACCTTGGAGTGAGCGGGCCCCTGCTCACTTAGCAGCTTATACTCAGGTTGTATCTTATTGAAACGGGCTAACTCATTCACCAAGCACATAGGGGTCTTCTCTTTAGGGTTTGCCATGTTTGATTCTGCAAAGTCAAAAGCAATGTTTATTTGTCTCATACAGATACTCCAAATCCTCATTAGTATGTAGAATACATTCATGTTGTACATGGTAAAGACAGTGTTCACCTGTGATAGTGTTGTAAGCAGTGGCGGAGCCTGCAGGCAGGGCTGAGCTCCTCCCTGGCTGGCTGGCGCTCTCTGATTGCAGAGTGCCAGATGCACAGGGGATGCTGTAGCCGGGCTGCTGCTGCCCCAGAGGCAGAGGGGCAGGAGCAGCAGGCAGGGGACTGGCAGGGCACTGGAACTGCATCTGAGACATGTCTGAGGGCTCTGGTCAATCACAAGCAGGGACACAGTTGAGGGGGCCTGACAGCAAGGTTCTGCCTGAAAAAGACATAGATACATGATGGGGTGTTAAACGACAAGCACAAATAACTGCTTGCCTATCAGATTAGAAGTACAAAACTTCAAGCATTCTATATAGTCTACCGTTCGTTTTCATAAAGTTATTAGAGTAAATCTGCATTCTGCAATGTCGAATCATCTACAGATTTTTTTTCAAAATTCCCTTTGTTAAAAAATCTGATTATGTATAAAGTCTCTATAGTTTTTAATATTTAATCTGTTACGGATGTTTTATAATGTTTTTTTTTTTTATGATGGGACTGAGACATACAGTGAAAGGAACATTTGGCTTCATGCAAAGCTTTGGAGCACAATGTCCAAGAGTCTGTTGTGTTCTGACTCTTGCTGTTGTTGGTAGCCCTCAAGCATATCAATCTTTAAACCGACTTTAGATAAAACTGTGTAGTTGCCATTTTTGTTCAAGATGAAAAAAACTGCATGCAGTACAGGGACAGCACACAAGTCTCTCTTGTAGTCGGCTTTCAGACGGACGGGCTTGTGGTTTTTAAATCCCACCCACCCAGTCTAGCTAAGAAGATGGTGATGGAGCAACAGCTCCTAAAAAATAGTTCTTCTAGGTCTTCCAGCCATTTCTTGTGTCTCAAGCCATTGGTTACCAGTGTTATTTTACAAAACGTGGAAGCATTTTCTGATTATGTGGGTGTAGCCCCTAGATATGTTAGGCCGAGGAGGAGGCATTTGGAAAAGCCGACGTTAGCCTGTTAGCTTCTAGCCAACAACAAAGCAGGTGTGCTGTAATTTGTGAATCACAAAGACAACTGATTGCAAATTCAAATCATGCATTAAAGAATATGTGGCCTTATAATCTTCACGGATCCGTTTACTATTCATTTTTCTTTCCCTCTACTTATAAACCCAACCTGTAGCCCTGCTAGCTCCCGCTGTGGCTAATTCCGGACCCTCGAGAAGTCAAAACACAGAACTCTGCTCACCTCGTCGTTCCTTTGTTCGGTTTTTGGTTACTCCATATGACAGGTTCGTGTACAGCAGCTGCCCTTTGTTGACAACCTGTTTAAGAGGCTGCTTAAGTTTATTTTTTTATCAAAACGAGGACGTCAAGGAGATGGGCATATGGAGGACAGGGCAAACACTAAAGAGAATGGTCCTGTGAACATCCAGCCTCCGGGAAGTGACAAACCGAGGCGGAAGAAGAATTTCAAAATAAAAACACATAGAAATGTTACAAAAATACATCTAAATCTTCTAACCCTTTAATTGCAGCGGTGGCGATTAAACTTGAAGCGAAAAACAAAGAAACGATACAAAACAGGGTTTTTATTGGTATTTATTTTTAGAATAAGCCAAAACAGTGAGTGAGTTTTTTGCATCATAATTCATACAGGTGTAAAAAAGCCGTGGACAGTTGGCTATTTATATCACAATCCCAGCTAATAAATATAAAAGTGATCGCAACAGACTATAAAATATTGCTTATATATGGCCTAGAATCCTGTCTAAAACTCCAAAGCTTCATAATAATAAGAGCAAGTGGGTGTGCTGGTTACTATTGGTCTGAGGGAACACAGATGTTATAAATTATAAGCCTGACAAATATTCAAGGAGTCTCTCATCATGAGGTCACGTAATCGCCACAGTGCATCTGCCATGGAGCTGTGGGCCCCTTTGCTCTTCAGCCAGTGCACAGGAAGGCGGCTCTCTTGTTCTTTGGTCAAGTAACCTTCTCTGCGTTGTACTGCAAGAACAAATATATGTAGAAATAAATTTCATATTATGAACTTGTTTAGCTTAAAAAGTGGTTGGTTGGTTGGTTGGTTACTTACCCTTTAAAGTTTGGTCCCATTTGCTTATAGAGGTGGACTCTGCATTCAAGCCTTCAATATACTTCAGATAGGCCTCTGAGTGGAGCACCCTCTGAGTTTTTGGAGGTGGGGCCACAAACATGGGTGGTGTAGGCTGTAGGTGTGAGGGCTGCCCCTGTCCAGGGTAAGGTGGAGGAGCATGCTGACCTGGGCTATACAGGCCAGGCTGAAACAATCACAATAATGGCATGTATATTAGAACAGAATACACAATATATTTCTTAGACAACAGTGAAACCTGCAGCTATGGAGATTTATCATGTCATACCTGTTGTATGAAATTCCCTTGTCCTGGGCTTGCTTGCATGCCATTCATTCCTGGACCCATCATACCTGCAGAATTAGACATTAGGCAATATTGTACAAATACCAGCCTTAAAGTTAATCTTGATGTTATGTTAAATGTTAAATTATCATAGGTACTACATCAGTATGTCCATGCATTACATGTGTAAGTGTTAAAGGTGTAGTAGATGTTGAGTAATGTGTACATTTGATGAAAGGCCCCAGAGCTTTGAGTGCTCCAGTGTTAAGCAGAGCAGGCTCACGGCCTGTACACCAGGTAAACCCTCCAGCAGCAGAGACGGCTGCCTGTGACTGAGCAGGTGTGGCTGGGACAGTGCCCTTACCCTGATGGGACATGCCAGGGTATCCAGGCATGCCATGGTGAAGGTGATGAGGCAGGTGGGGCACAGAGGGGTGAGGTGACATTGTGGCCACACTCAATAAGCCCTCGTGAGGGCCCTGCATGGGCATGTAAGGTGGGCCGTAAGCTCCCATCATGCCTTAGGAGAGAGGGTGAGGAGAGGACATGTTCATGCATAAGTGACATGCAGCTCACTAGAAAAATAACAAAATAACATGCACTATAGATGACACTACAGCCACTTTCTCACAAGCCACTTCAAATGAAAACACAATAGCCAAGTAGGAGGTAATGCAAATAAAAGTTTTAGCTTTAGTTACGCTTTAGTTGGTGATGTCGATTTACAATATAGGTGAGAACATAAAAAATAAAATAATTCCATGTGAGGTCATATAAATATCTTATTGATTGAGCACTGACGGAGAAGCCTTTGGTTGGAATGTAATGAAATTAGTGCATGACACAACGCAACACGAAAAGTTTTAAAAGTGGCCTGTGAGAAAGAAATCTGACACAATGAGTTCAAGTATGTTAGCTTGTAGAATGTCAAATAAGCTTTCCATGAAAACATTACTAAAATGTACAAGCAAACATGCAAACAATGACGTGCAATGTAAATGGTGAAGCAAATAAAAAATGAAAGCAACCATAGAACATGAAACTGCAGCACAAATAATACAATGGGAAAATAAAAGCTTGAGATTTAAACTCATTCATCAGATTTAAAAAATAAACATGTAGCGTTTTAGTCCAGCCTTTTTGTCCTGCTGCCTGTAGTCAAACTCGTGCTGTCTCTCAGAGGGGTTACCTGATGGTGTCATGGACTGGTTTAGCATTCCCATAGTGCTGGGGGAAGGCACCACGCCCATCAGCGCCCCCACAGGAGTACCTGCTCTAGGGGACACTTGCTTCTGGGGGGGCCTCTCCCGCTCCTGTTGCTCCACTATCTTGGCTGCACGCTCTGAAATAAAAACAAGCACAAAACTCAAAATATAATTGTAGACACACATGAAGTAGTGAATAAGTAGTGAAGAGTATTTTATATTATTAAAGTAAAAAATGTCTACAGTATATTTAAATGTATTCTATATTGTACTGTGTGAGCTACTGTGTCCAAGATATTTCCCTTGTGGATGAATGTTTGTCAAAGTCTAGTATTATAATTATAGAGTAAGTTGTACATTGAAATAGATAATACTGTACCAAAATAAGTGTATATATCAGTGCCAGTGTGTGCCATAATAATTTTAAAATTTGATGAGTTAATAGTGCATTAATCTAGTATGCCTGTTAGGTGCTGTTAATATTGTAACAAATGGTAATAAATAATTAAATATAAATATTGCATGCTAATGGTTCTACCATTAGATGAGTTCACCTTTGGTGTCAGCCTCACCTTCATAATCTGCTTTCTTGGTGGCTTCCAGGTTCCTCCACTCGGTTCCCACCAGACGACTAAGCTCTCCGAAGGAGAAGTCGGGGTGTCGAGCCTTGATCACAGCCCTCATCTCGCTGCTGAATAGGATGTACCCGCTCATGTTGATCTTCCTCTTGGCGCCTTCCTTCTTTGAGAGCCCTTTTATCTTTGGAGTAGACTATGAAAAGTGTTGATTTTTAATGTCTTGCTAACTTTTAGTTATTTGCTAAATGTCCATTTTTAGTGGATATATTTGAAATTTTCTACTGGAAAATTGTCTACCAACAATACCATATTCTTTACTATGATTTGCATTTTATTTACATTTACAGAAAATGAAAAAAAGAATTTAAAAAAATCTATGGATCACATAGCTGAAGGTAGTCCATAAGTTACACTATGAAATTATAACTTTATCTAAAGGAAGGCCTGAATATTGAAAGGTTATTGCACACAGTAGTGGCTGCTGTTTGGGGAAGTACCTGAGAAGGTGTGTACTGCATCATGTCCATATCACTGGACATGGGTGTTTGCATTGGAGGCAGAGGAGTCTCTGAGGCTTCTTCGTCATCGTCCATGTCCTCCATGTCCTCGTCTCCATCCTCCAAATCTGCCAGCTTCAGCTCCAACTCCTCAATCTTCTTATCCAAAAAGGGCGAAGCTTCCTTTTGAGGTACGATTAGCTTCCTAAATATAATCAAAAGTCAAGATTATAACTCAATCTATTGATGCTTGAGTAAACACCTTTCAGATTCAAGCCAAATTTGGTCAAATACTTGTTTGAATGTACCTGAAATAGTAAATCTCATCCTCCACCACTTTGGGTGAATATGAGAAGCGCTTAAGTCCCTTGAACTTTTTCATTTGTTTCTCGGTGTCGATGTAGCGGCTCTCACACAGTAAGACATGCTCCTCGGGGATCTCAGTGGGTCTGCAGGACAGGTAGTCCTTGAACGAAGACACCATGCACTTGCCTGCAAAAAGAATATCAAAAATATTTTATAATACTGCAAAAATGACAACTTCCAGTGCAGCTTGCAGTTGTGGCTACACACATAGTAAAGGTTTGATCTCAGGGCCCCAATAGTATAGTTACCTATGACACAGGTCATTGGCAGGGTCTCCTCCAGACTGCTCAGAAACACCTCTCTCTTGTAGAACATCTTTGTGGGCTCATGCGAGGTCTCCTCTGGATTAATGAAGATTGGACCAAAGAAAAGTACAGTCCCATTCTGCACCCATAACTTCTCGATCCTGCACACATGTGTGGTGTTAATATGCAAGTTAGCTTGCAAACACAACAGGAGATTCTCTAGATTGGAACCCACCTTGCAATCCTGGGCTTTGACAGCCCATGTGACTGGATGTACACACAGTCTCCCACTTTGAACCAAATTTTGTTAAAGCGCAGCTGCTCATAATAGCGACAGCCAGGATCTCCTCCACTCATCTCCATCAGGACATCCTCTTTCTCCTAAAACACACAGACAGTATTTGTTTATACAACTTTAGCTTAGTATTTTCTCCCTCACAAACCACAGGCACCTTGTTGAGACATGCCCGTGTAACCTGCCTCCTAGTTTAATTGATCCCCAAGAGCTATGGTCATTGGTCAGCCTTAGGAACAACAACCGTATTCTCTGTGAGTTTGAGTCGATATTTAAAATGTGGACAGAAGCTTGTAGGGATGGGATAGCACACAATTCCCACAAGACGAGACATGAGATTGGTTTCATGATGAGACAAGATTTTGACACATTTTATAATAAAGCTAAGGTCATGGCCTTTATTTAATAACATTTTGCTGTCATTGTAGCACTGCTGTTTGGAATTACAGCATGTATTGGTGAGTTACAGTACTTAGTGTGAAAAATATCTTTCAAAAATCATTCATCATTCTACTGTAGGCACACTCTTGTAGAATTGTTATCTTATGAAATCTTGTCCCATCCTTACAACCTTTCCCTATAACAAACTCCTTCTACTCACCTTGTCCACAAAGCTGCCACTGTTTGCATATGAAATTGCCAGTTGCTTATCCTGATCAGGTTTGGCAAACATGGAAGCAACTCTGACAACTGGAAGTGGCACATCTCGTGGCACAAATTTCATAGAGCTTGTAGGCATTGCCCATATCTTGATCTTCTTAAAGGTCTTGTTTCTGGCAGTATAGCGAGACTCACACACATGCACATCCTCTGTTCGAAAGCCTTCCGGTTGAAGTTTGAAATAGTCCTAATCAATCAAAAAGAATAGTCAGTGATGATAACAGCATGAATAAACTTAAAATAATAACACATTTAATAAGGAGACTAACTTTGACAAACATAACCACACACTTTCCCAGGACTTTACTGATGGGCACTTTGTTGTAGTAGTCCCCCTTGAAAACCTCTTTTTCCAGAAACTTGCGAGTGGCCACATGAAATGTTTCACTGGGTCTGTAGAACCAACCGCCATAGAGCCACTTCTCACCTGGACAAAACACAATAGATATTAGGAGGTGCTATTGTGACTGTGGTACTCACAATGAATTATTATGAGTAATAAAAGCTGTGATTATTGTTGTACCCTTTTCATCCTCCCACAGTCGTTCGATGCAGACGATGTGTGGCTGCAGTTTGGGCTCTGAGGGCTCCACATAAACAAAGTCTCCCACGTGATAAGTGCTGTTCTCAAAGCTACAGTCCTGTTTGTACACGCGCTCAGAATCAGACTCGGACTGCCACGCCTCACTGGACGAATCCTCACTTTTACCAATGCCTGATATAGAAAAGGTAATTGCTATATTAACCTTAACAACACCCTGTTATCTAATAGAAAGTCTTTACAAACCCTTCTGCTCCTCCTCAGCTTCCTCAGCCTTCTTCTGTCGGTCCTCTTCAATCTCTTTGGGTATCTTTTCCCTCTTTTCCTGCTCCACATCATTGTGGAAGTGCTTCAGAGTGTAGTTGAGGGCAGTGGACATCAGGATTTCTCCATTTTTGCATAGTTCATCCCTGATCTTAATAAAAAACTGTTGCAACTCAACAGCATCTTCAAATATTTCAGAATCAGTTCTGTAAAAGAGAGAGGACATTATTGAACAAAGTTTCTTTTTAAGCTTCATAATCCAAACTGAACAATCAGATTAGGATGTGCACCTGTTCAATTTTCTTGCCCTTTCCAGAACCTCAAACATTTGATCTTGGAAGACATCTAATCTCCTGTATCGTCCTCGGTCCACGTTCATCCTGATCACCTCCAGGTTGAGTGGAGGTTTTTCTGGAGTGGCTGGATCCACAGCCGGGATCTCAGCCAGAGAGTCACTATAGCAACGGCCCTCCTCGTCCTGATGTCCCATCACTGACACAAACAGGTTCCTGATGAGCTCCCGGACCTGCGCCCCCACAGAGGGAGGTCCAGTGTCCTCTGCCCCCTCCTGTTGTCTTCTGGTCTCCAGCAGGACACGGTGCAGGACCAGAGCGTCCCGATAAATCAGAGACTCTGGCTCATTGTACAAACAGGCGTTATTGAACATCAGAGCAAAGTCCTCCACCAGGGACTCTACATCCTGGTATCGCCCACCCGCCATGTGGCTTCTGACTCGCTCCATGTCTATGGGCCTCTTGATTGTGGCATAGTAGTCGGGTAACTCTGAGCGAGAGGGCAGACGGAGGAAGATGGTGCTGAGACGCCTGCCTCTGCGGTCTGTGTAGTTTCTAACAGCATCATAGAGCTCATTTAGCTTCTGCTGCAGAGGAGTGAGGTATTTGGACTTCTTTGGAGAGGCACCACTCTTCCCTATTGACATATTGGGACATGCATAAGGGCTACTGTGTTTGAAAACATATTGTGCCATTAGATGTGTTCATGCAGACAGCCAAAACATTAAGTGCTTACTAAGTTTGATTTTGGGGGATGCCACATCCTCCTCATCAGGAGAAGGTCCCAAATCCTTGCGTTTGTCTATGAGGATCTTCTCCAAAATATCAGCATCATTATAAACCTGTCAGCAAAGACCAATATTTAAATAGATAAACAAATGTGAAAGTTCAAGTACTGTGTACTGTTTTATTCTTCTTGTGCACCTGAGAGCCCTCCTCATTGTAATGTCTGGCATTGCGAAACATAAGTTTCATGTCTTCTAGCAGTGCATCCTCTGTGTTATAGCGCTCAGTTTTAATGTTGTTTTCAATAGTTCTCAGGTCCATGGGCTCCAGGATGACCTTGTAGTAGTCTGGGTAATCTTTCTTGGAAGGTTTAACCATAAACAGATCACAAAGGCGCCGATTGGTACCAGCCTCTTTAGCCTCCGTCACGGCTGCATACAGAGCCTTCATTCTGCCTTTTTTGCCTTTTCTATACCTTTAAATAAAAGCAAACGTAAACATGTTTTGTTATATTTTTACTTTTTAAACATTTCATTATAATGTAAAAAAAAAAAAAAATTATATATATATTCATTCTGTACCCTTTCCGTTTGACACTTCCAGCATCCGATGACAATATACTGTCACCATCATCTTCATCTCTTCTGAGGAGCTCCTTCTTTTTAGCCTAAAGCATCAGGTAAATCCATTAAACTCAACTGTTACAATGCCAAAAACCTCTTAAGTTTATTAGGATGTAACCTCACCTGCATTATCTGCTGAAGCCTAAATGCACGCTTGTATATGCTGGAGTTTGGCATATTGTAACGCTTTGCATTCTCAAACATTAAATTCAAATCTGCTTCAATTTGATCTAAACTGTCATAGTCGCCATTTTTTATCTTTAGCCTGAAATATAAGACAAGACATTGACATTACCGTATTTTACCGAGTATAAGTCGCACCAGAGAAAAATGACAATAACAAAGATGTGAAGTTAAATATCTTAATAATTTCACATATAAGTCTCACCCCTGGCCAAACTATGAAAAAGGTGCAACTTATAGTCCGGAAAATATGGTAATTATAATTAGCTTAGAAGCTTCATATTAGCAATTGCAGAATTTGTTTTTTTTCTGTACAACTTACCTAATCTGAGTCATAGAAATTGGATGCTTGATCTGTTGATAATAGTCAGGGTATTCTCTGCGAGAGGGGAGTTGTTGAAATGGTTCTGAAAAGGCTTGGCCCTGGCTGTTTCTGGCAGTTCTTATGGTTTCAAAAAGCTGGAAGACAGGGTTGATGGCATCCATGGTGGAAGACTGGCTTTCTGACTCAGATTCCCCTTCATCATAGCCCATAGATACTGAAAAATACAAAAAAGCCACTATAAAATGCAACAAGTACAGCTGAAACCAGAAGGGTTTTTTTCTCACTGTAACATGAAATCAGTCCAAACTTTTCCAGTTTTAGGTAAATTAGGATAACCAAGATTATTCCTATTTGCTGAATGCCAGAATAATGAGAAAAGGATTTTCTTTTTACTTTTTTTTTTTTTCGTTACTTTATTCAGAGTCAGAAGTTTACATACATTTCATCAGTCTTTGGTACCATTGCCTTTAAAGTGTATGACTTGGGTCAAATGTTTTGGATATCCTTCCACAAGTTTCTCACAAGAGTTAATAGGAATTTTGGCCCATTCCTCCTGACTGGTGTAAGTGAGCCACGTTTGCCTTGCTCGCACATGCCTTTTCAGGTCTCCCCATACATTTTCAATAGGATTGAGATCAGGGCTTTGTGATGGCCACTCCAAAACATTGACCTTGTTATCCTTAAGCCACTTTGTAACTAGTTTGGCAGTATGCTTCAGGTCATTGTCCATTTGGAAGACCCACTTTAACTTTCTGGCTGATGTCTTGAAATGTTGCTCTAATATTTCCGCATAATATTCTTTCCTCATGATGCCATCTATTTTGTGAAGAGCACCAGTCTCTCCTGCAGCAAAACAACCCCACAACATAATGCTACCCCCGTATTTCACAGTTGGGATGGTGTTCTCAGGCTTGCAAGTTTCCCCCTTTTTCCTCCAAACATAACGATGCTCATTATGGCCAAACAGTTCAATTTTAGTTTCAACAGACCACAGGACATGTCTCCAAATATTAAGGTCTTTGTCCCTGAAATCATGTGCAAACTAATCTGGCTTTTTTATGTTTCTTCCTGGCAGAGTGGCCTTTCAGCCTAAGTTGGTACAATACTCGTTTCAATGCTGGCATAAGCTGGTAATGACACACTCAGGTCTTTTGCTTTTGTTGTTGGGTTGATATGCACATTTTGGACCAAAGTACGTTCATCTCTAGGGCACAGAACCTGTCTCCTTCCAGAATGGTATGATAGCTGGACATTCCCATGGTCTTTATACTTGCGTGTACTTGTTTGAACAAATGAACATGGCACCTTCAGGAATCTGGAAATTGCACCCAAGGATGAACCAGACTTGTGCAATTCTCTTCCTAATATCTTGGCTGATTTCTTTTGATTTTCCCATGATGTTACACAGAGGAGCGGTGTGTTTCAGGTGTGCCTTCAAATATATCCACAGGTGTCTCCAACTCAACTGTTGTCAATAAAGCTATCAGAAGGTTCCAAAGACATGACATCATTATCTGAGTTTTCCCAAATTAAGTTAATGCATAGTAATCTTACTGTATGTAAACTTCTGATTTGGAAGAATGTCTTTCTTATTCTGTAAAGCACTTTGAATTACCCCGTGTATGAATTGTGCTATACAAATAAACTTGCCTTGAAAAAAGTACTGAAAAATTGTCTTTAAAAATGCTTCTCTCATTATTCTGAGATTTAGCAAATAGAAATATTTGTAGTAATCCTAATTGATCTAAAACAGGAGAAGTTTAGTTTGATTTCATGTTAGACAGTGAGGAAAAAAAAGCGTGTGTCTTTTTATATAGAGTATGTAAACCTCTGGTTTCTACTGTAAATGTGTTGCTGTTTTTCTAATGTGATGAAGATGCTACCTGACATCCCAGGATCATCCTCACTCTCGGACCCATAATGAAGAGTTGCACTGACACCAGAGAGTCGATCAGACTGACCAGACTTACGATTCCTGTAATAATGTTGTAACATTTTTTTCTCAAAATATTCATTTATTTATTTATTTGATTTTAACATAATAGATATAAAACTTCACCAAACATACCTGATGCGAAGGCTTGATTTGGTAGGTTCCCCATGTTCAAGCTCTGCCTTACGCTGTAGGAAAACTTTCTTGATAGTGTTTGCATCCTGTAATAACAATGTAATAAGTTACATAAATAAAAGCTCAGGTAAACCAATATAACAATAAAACTGAGGCACTAACCTTAAAAACCTGAGATCCTGGTTCGTTGTATGTTTTGGCATTTTTCACCATAAGATCGATATCCTTTGCCATGGCATTGACACTTTTATAGTATGAATACTAAAATAAAAAAAATATAAAAAACATTTTATGAACAGGTATCAACAATTGACAAAGCTCAAAACATATATCAAAAACATTACCTGTATTCTTTGAGTAATTGTTCTGAGGTCGATTGGCTCTTTTATAATGGCATAGTAGTCAGGGTAATGCTAGAACATAAAAAAAAATAAAAAAAAATTTGTGAATGAAATGTGTGATTTTAATATAAGACTAGTTGGAATAAAACCAACAAATTAAAAACACATCATCAGACAGTTAGTTCACAGCTTACCACTTTGGAAGGCAGTTTTTGAAACAGCTCACTGATTGGGCGCCCTGAGGGATCAGAATGAGAAACAATGGCTTCCAGGAGTTGTTCTAATACCTCTTTCAAACTCCCAGTTGGGACCTGAAGTAATAAAACACATGATTACAACACGAGCCAAGGTTTCTTTATCATCCAAATTAGAATGATCAAAATAACCTCTTCCTCTGTAGACATTCCTGTGTTGTCCATATCATCAGCCTCTTCATCATCGTCATCATCGGCTCCAGGTTGAACAAATTCATTCCTTGTTTGTAAATACACCTCCCACAATTTGCACGCAGCTTGGTATTCCTCACTGTCGCTCTGTTATAAAAATCAAACCAGAAATATAAAACTTCATACACCACAATAACTCAATTTGGCAGACATAACAATTCATTTTGTACCTGGTAGAAAGACTTGGCATTGTTGAACATTAGTTGAAAATCTGCAGTGAGCTGCTCTACATCATTATAATCCTCTGATTTCAGTTTGTACTGAATTTTTGTCATGTCAATTGGCTGGGACACCACATCATAGTAATCAGGCTGATTCCTGTATGACAAAATGTTACAATTACAGTATTGCCAAAATATGGAGCAAACTATTATCAACAACATTGAAATACAGTAATTTAGACTTAAAATGTGCACTTGTTGGTATTGCTTTGCCTCAAATATACCACAGTATGGGATTGAACTTTTCTATCTCCACAAAGACATGCAAGTGACACTATCTGTGCAAGTTACCTCACTCATAGTAAGGATGTTTGTTTTTCTAAGCATTTTTAGCAATAATTAATTGAATAAATGCAAGATATGACCTCAATGACATATTGTGGAATATACCCAGCTCTATGGTTACAAGCATACACAGGTCCTCCATCAAAAAAGTTACAATAACGCATTTTTAAACTCAATTGCATATTGTGCGTACCTTCTTTTTGGTACCCTCAGGAAATGTTCAGACAGTTGCCTCCCTTGTCTATCCTTGTAGTCCCTGACAGCATTGAAGAGTTCGTGGCACACAGCAATCTAAAGGGAAAGAGGCAAGATATAACATTCAAAAGTCCGATGATAAAAATAATACAAATAATAAATATAATGATAACTATTGAGATACACTTTAATAGTAAACAATGTTACCGTGTCTACAGGAGGGACATTTGAGACTCGTCTTCTTTTGCGGCCACTTCCAGGAGTTGAGGAAGAGGCATCATCCAGGTCTCCCCCGCCACTGACACTGCTGGACGGGGAAACCGCTCTCCTCCTCTTCGCTGACATCTCTGGCTATTTAAACCAGATGGCTAGCCCGCTTACAGCTATGATAAATTATAACAATCTCAAAATCCATAAGACCACAACTGATCTACATAGGCAATTTAAAGTTGAAAACATCTGTATGTGTGAAATAACTTGATTTAATAAATACCAACGGCAAAGTGCAATAGCGCTTTATTATGGATGATAAGCGCGTTTACACTAGCGCTTTGAATGTATGAAACAAAGCATATGCTAGCATCGTTAGCTCTGAGACTTCCTACTATCTCATCTAAAAGGAAATTCTATGCGTACAGGGAAAAATGTTGTGAATGAATATATAGAAATGCTCGGGAGTAATATAAATTCGTAATCTTACCAAAAGGATCTCCTTATTTCCCTGAGCAAACGTGCAGAGCAGCTGGCTATTGTTTGAAAACTCCAGACCACCGGAAGTGGAGCTGAACCAAACTGTTTGTATGAGAAGCGCAAGCCTCTCAGTTCACCCTGCCCTCTATGGACTGGAGTAGTACTGCAGCTGTGCTGTTTTATCAGTGGTGGATGCCCCCATCCTTGTTCTGTTTGACAGAATAAATACTTTAGTTGTATGTTTAATGTGGAGCAAATTAAGTCAAATTAAAGGTGCAAGTAAGTTTTCATGTGGAAGTAGGCCAAGGGCTTCAAAAGATGCATTGCACTCTCATTTCAGACGCCTAAAATAATGCCACTCAGTGGAAGTCTTATATTTTTTCTGAATTATAACATAATTTTCTCTGTCATTTTAGTTTGAAAAGTGATGTGATTTTTCATTTTAGACAGTGTGTTGATGCCAAATAAGCCACGTCCGAGTTTGTGAATATTGTTCACTGAGAAGGTCAATAAAGCTTTCTCATTTTTTATTTTTTGTTTTTTTGTCATTTATTTCTTTTTATTGATTAATTAAGTAGATTTAGGCTTATTAAGAATGTATAGGAATAGACCTACTGAGATTGTCCTCAACCAGCCTTAGACACACTCATGTTGAACACTAGTCTTCTATGAAATAGGAAATGCCTTTGTGATTTCAGAAAGACCTTTGGGATTTCACCCTTGGTCCTCTGTGAGGCCGTAACAAAGTAGGGCGTTGTTTGTTATTCCAAAATACATTTTGGGTTCTCTTGAGTATAGAGGCGCAATTGAGCCTTTCCTGTGTTTATAATTAGGGCCTATCCAACACTGCTTTTTCCTGGAAACTACCTTTAACAATGTGATGTGCATAATCAGGCATGTCTTGCGCTGGAGCATAACCAAGAGGCAAGCAGATGAACCAAAAGCTGTTGAGGAGGTAGCAGAGGCATAGGCGGCGGTCAGGCTGGCTAAGTATGCGACTCACACTAGAGAGAAAGAGGATGATTTTATGCTGCACTACGTCCGCCGCACACGTCCGTATTTTTTCTTGACGTCAGGAGAAGTCTGAACGCGGACTCTGGTCCCTCCCTGCGCACAAGCACCAGCCGCACATTGCTTCACCGAGAGGAAAGACATCACAGCCACTCATCGCCATTTAGGTAGGTCACTTTCTTATCTCAAGTGCATGTAATCTATATCGATAAAGTTGCGTGCGGTTGGATGTCTCGTGCGATATGTCTCCCATGTTTAATTCAGAGATGTTGTTTTGATGGAGATGCCATGCCCTTTCAGCTCTGCAGTATGCCTTTTGCACACCGTCTTCTCGTTTAAATATGCTTACATGGTGACCAAGACTGAAATAGTCTAGATCTTGTAATGCACTCATTTGCATTTTATTAAGTTTGTGAGGTGCATTTTTCACGTGCATGTGATGTAGCTTCACGTGCACTCAGAGGCATCTCCATTATTGCCTGCAGAGCTGCACAGTGCTGTAGTGTGTGTACCCATTTGTTTAAAGCTTCACAGTTAAATATAGCATGGTCCCCCAGCTGGTGTCTGCCTCTGTTGATTTTGCCACTGCATGGTGTCTTTTTCCGCTGTCTGCCGCACAGTTTGCCCCACTTTAAAGATATTTTTGTTTCTTTTATGAACATGACCCAGTCCCTTGTCACACAAATTGTTGCTTATTTGCTTTTGAGGCTTTTGTGTGACGAGCTCCCTGTGTGTACTCAAGTCAGGATTCATCATCACCCTTGTTTAGACCTATATATTCAGCAGGGCCATATACAGTTCCTTATAGAGAGCATGCAGCCTACTCAGGTATTTTATACTGTGTCATCAGTCAGGCCTGCAGAATGTAAGAAAAGCATGCAATAGCCTTTTTGGTCGATCATTTGTTAGACTATTCTATTCATTTTGCAGTACATTAGCAACGATGAAGCTGTCATGGCTGTCTCATTTTATGTTGAATTTATGTAAAGATAGAAGATTTGATTGGTAATGCATGCGGAATCAGGGTTTTCCCAAGAATACCAGCAAAGCTTATATCTTTATCCTAACCTTGACTGAACGATTAAACCCATATTTGACAAGAACCAGTAGAAAGTAAAATTACAAAGGCTCAAGACAAGTTACTACAGTTGAGTTGATCTTTTGGGTAACTTTTTGGAGTAGACCTGCTCTCATAACTGAGTATAATTCCATGTAATTGTTATTCTAGTTTTAAGAATCCTCTTATTTGACACTCTCTGATAGGACCATATTATTACAATGCATTCATTAGCCTGTACTATATAGATGCATTCACTGTAAAATCTATTGGTTATAATCTACATCCCTTCTTGACATCACTTTTAATTAACTGTCAGAGGGAAGAGGTTACAATTTACCAAAGCCCTCAGTGCTCCACTTATTACAATGTTATGATGCTTTACTGTTTGCAGAATCAATATAACCTTTTAGTTTACAGATGGATTTAATGGTCTGGACTCTGGAGAGGTGTACTGTACTCATTGCTCCCCACTTTTGCCCCACAGCTGTAGTCTGGCGAATCCTATCCGTGTTGTAGGATGCCTCTTGGTGATGAGGACGGAAATGGGTGGAAAAAGAAGACTTCGGACATCAAAGACAACTACGATTTCAAAGAAGTGCTTGGAACGTAAGTACAACGTGGCTGTGCATATGTGATGAAGTCCCTCTTTGTAATGCTACTGGATGTCCTTTATGTCTGAGCGCTTAGTGTTGAGTAATATAGAGCTGGAGATTGGCTTTGTTACTGCAAAAACACAACGATATAGAAGGAATGAATAAGTATTACAGTAACAGAATCTGACATTGAAGTCTGACTATGTTCCTATTATATCAAAACTAACTAACTGAACTTGATGTCCTAATCTACATCCTTGGTTTTGCTCGTGCCTGAGTTTGATGGCAAAAGAAGATTGAAATTTGAGCAAACTTTTTTTTTTTGAGTCAATACATTTTGCTTCCAATAAGGAATGAACCCTACATGGACAACTAAAGACACATACATTGCAGTTCGCTCCAAAGTATTCGCAAATGGCTACAGATAAAGCTTAACATTTTAGCTTAGTTTTTCTCTAATTCACTGCATCCATTATTGCTTCATTCCTGTTTTGAATTTAACACTATGTATTTTCTGTATATACATTTAGATTAACTGTTGTCTTTTAGTATGATGTTGAAAAGCCTCCTTCCAAGAAATCAAACTAATTGATACTAAAATATGTAAAACTAGATACACATTTGAAATACTGACACAAAATTTGAGCTTTGTTGAACATTTTTTACAATGATATATATTAGAACTATTATAACATAGAACTAGTATAAGCCCATGGTAATATTAACTCGCAATATACAAATTACATTCTATTGTCATTGTGGTGTTGAAATCAAGCCTATTCCTTAGTATGAAAATCACATTTAAAATATTAATATCATGGCGACACTACAAGAAACCACAATGTACTGGATTTGAATGGATGACCACTCACAGAGACAAGAGGTCAAACATAAGATACTCCCAGCACAGCCTTTTCATAGACACACCTTTCATCATTACTCTTGTCCAGTCCTGGTCCACTCTAGAGGGACATAGTCTGTGTTTTTGGATTCCGCTCCACTACACGGGTGAGCTGCTGATTCATGCATTTTACTTTAGCCAAGAAACTTTTCAAATCTGTTCACTCTAAACTGTTCCCCTGTCTCTACCCTCTAAAATGTTTAAAATGATTACAAAGCCCTAATGAAGTGAATAGTAAAGTAAAAGGCAGGATTAAGTTGGAATCTAGCCCAAACCTTTGTTCAGTCCAGTTTGAGTATTGCTTTTTTAATGAGAGAGTTGGTCCTTAATGAAAGTGAAAGCATAGCATAGATACTTTCTACCTCGAGCAGCACTATGCATTGAAATTACATCAGACACACTATTGATAAAACAATTTCACGACAGCTGGGTGGATGTTATAAGTTGTAGCAATGTACTAGGAATTTCAAACTTGTCTCCAAGTCTCACTGACTTCTGAGCGGGGCGGTTTCATGTGAAGAAAGCTGTAGTTGGCATAGCAAATTGTTTGGCACAGAATGAATAAGGCAAAAAAGACAGTGATATACATGTTTTGTACAAGGCACTAATCAATAGTTGAACTGAAGAAATGATGTATGTTTGCACCTTAATCAATTTGCCTTAACTCAAAGCAAGGTCTGGGGTTTGATTCCAGCTCCCACATGTGAATACTGTTACTGTGTCCTTCGGCAAGACACTTAACCCTCCTCACCTTCAATGTGTTTTTGTATGAAAGTGTGTGTGGATTTGTTTCCTTGATGTAAAGTGCTTTTGAGTGCCTATTGGAGGTAGAAAACTGCTAGCCTCTATGTAACCATTTAGCATTTACTTACAGATGACCCTTCACTCTCACATGAATAAATAATGGCCAAATTGATTGACTCTTTCAGCTAACAGGAATGTATTGTACAAAATACAACCCTCTGGCCTCATAATCTGAGTCATAATCAAACTGCTATTAAAAATTCTGCAGTAGTTTTCCCCATCCTAATGAGAGCTGCTCTGAGACCTTGAGTTGTAATATTCACCTCTCAGGGGGAAGAGTCCAGATGGTCCCAGGTTCACCCCCTCCAAACTGAGTATAAGTGACCCAGCACATGTCCACCTGTGCGGACACGACAACACCATACGGAGGATGCTTGTTTCTGTCCTCTCACAGCCACACCTGCTTCCCGTGAGAGAGAGAGAGAGAGAAAGGGACAGAGAGAGAGGCAAAAGAGAGAGGGGGAAAGAGGGAAAAGGTAGAACAAGCGAGGCTAAGTAGAAAGATGAGCAGAAAGATGGGCAGAGAAATTAACCAAAGAAAAGAAGCAATAGAGAAGACGGAGGTAAGAGAGACGGGGATGGGAAA
The DNA here is from genome assembly GCA_019594935.1 of Periophthalmus modestus. Lineage (NCBI taxonomy): Eukaryota > Metazoa > Chordata > Actinopteri > Gobiiformes > Gobiidae > Periophthalmus > Periophthalmus modestus. The sequence continues at coordinate 12,933,132 of JAIEZT010000013.1, forward strand.
GAGGGGGAGAGGAGAGAGAGAGGGAGAGAGAAGAGAAAAAGGGAGAGAGAGCATAGATTCACATATTAATGACTGTGCATCTTCTGTCCCCTTCTAAAAAAAAAGTGGCTAGATGATGAGACTGTCTGACTGCCAAAGCCCGTGGGAGGAAGACTCAGCCAGTCCTCAGTCAATCCCATGTAAATGTATGCACTCCACTGAACTGTATGTTGAAGGCGCTGAAGGGAACACAGTAAAATGAGTAATTGGGTTGTCAAAAAAGTGATGCCGGCATACTCATTACTAAAATTAGTATCAAATCCAGATACTCATTTCAGCAGGTATGATGACTCAAATGTATTATTTTAGGACAAAGTTGGACCTTGAATAGGTTTAGAATGGTCTTGATCCATATCTGTTAAAGACCACATACTATACAGTAGTATGGTAATAGAAAAACAGCAGAAACAACCCTACTATTATTCATATTTATAGTGTAAAATAGCATATAGTAGTAGTAATAGTATACAGTAGTAGTACTTTTCATCATTAGAAAATGACAAAATGTGTTAGTGCTTTGCCTGTACCTACAGCTTTTTGGTACAAATAAAGGGAAGCTTTTTGATTCTGAAGAAAAAATAAAAAAGAAGAGAAAAACATTTCCATTAAGGAATTACACAAAAGTCAACCAACTGAAATAAACATGCAACCAGTTCTTAAAAGTGCCTAAATGTAGATGTATTTTGTCTTGTGTGGACTGATCATAATTTTACCTTTGATGTTCAGAATTACATAACGGGGATTTCCAAAGTGCATTGCACACTGAAAAAAATACCCTGAGAGGGCTTTTTCAAATTGCAAACACAAATTTTACAGCAATAGCCTGACTTATTTATGATTCTCTCTCCAACATTTTGAAGTCTTACGATGGCCACTCGATAGTGGCCGATGTTGAATGTGCATGTTTTAATCTGAGAAAACATGACTTTGTTGTGATTTGTGGTGAACTCCTCCATCGGGAATTCCTCTGCCCAAAACCTTCGGAGGGAAATTTCAAATATGCACATGAGTCAGACAGTCGCAGGAGCAGAGGGCACTGCAGTGTGGATCCAGGACTGTGAGAACGGCTTTGGAGGTAAGACTTTTCAAAGATTTTACGTGCCTCTTACCTAGAATGTAATTATTGTAAACACATATTTGTGTTTAATTGAAATTAAGGTTAATGTAAGGCTTGTCTCAATAAAACAAATTGTTAGCATGCCTCCCCAGTGCCCATCTACAAGTGTGACAATTGTATTAACATTTGAATTTGCTTTCACAGCGTCTGCAAACAAAGAGTGATACCCAGAGCACTGTGCTCCAGCTGCGGGTAAGCAACACATTTTATACTTGATGTTTAGTGATTTTGTGCAGCACCATTTTGCAAATCCCTGTATCTTTCAGGACTAAAACACAGGCTGCTGATGAACAAAGTAACTGAACTCCTTTTAAAAGGTCTATTATTTTTTTTTTTTTTTTACAACATATACTCCCTAGTAAAAATGTATCATCACTCGTATTTACAGGAGCTGTGGCTCTAGGAGGACTTTGTACTGATGCCTATTGAAAAAGTTGAAGAAAGCACATGGTGAGTATTCTTTCTGCATTTCCTGTATTTTTTGCTGTGATTCTGTCCTGGAGCAGTCCATTATTGTATTAAAGAGTAATAGCTTAAGTGCTATATTTAGATGTGTACAACACTAAGTAGATAATCATATGGTAATCATGTCATATTCCTTTTTCCACAGGCAGAGACCTTCTTCATAAGTCACACTATCCATCTCCAAACAGGCTGTCCCTGTATCTATCTCTCTTGTTCTGTGTGTTTGATTCATTTTAGACAATACAGGACTGTGAAAAAGTAAAGAATCTTTGTGTACTTATTTTACTTTAAACCTTTTAAGGACATTGATATTTCATGCAGGCCTAGGTGTAATTTTGTAGGCTGAATTAAATAATAAAAAACACCATGAAAAGGTAAATATTCACACTTAAGTAACATAAAATAGATATGCGCATTCAGCATGATTTGGTCACATTTTATCAATATGAAAAAAGTTATGTTTGTGACGTGAAAAGAATATGCTCAGGGCATTGAATAAGTTTCAAGCCTAAACATCATTTCATTGCACGCAACTGCTTTCTATATTATTTCTACACAATTCCAGCGAGTTTTTTCTGTCAGTGCAGGAAAAACAACAAAAAGAGATTTACAGCAGTCCTTCATCATTGCTGGACGGGGCAGAGGGCAGATCTAATGTGTGGACTGAAAGCTCCTTATGCTCAGAGAGGAGATTACCCCAACGCTTTATCCAGGATATTCACTGAGACAAGTTAATTGATTTATGTTGAAGAATTATATTCAGATCCTGTTAATCCTCACAGTTCTACCTTCAGTTGTCAGAACAAGCCGTCCTGAACATGTGGATATAGACTTGACTTATTGTGTCGGCAAGCTTTTGTTCTTTGGGTTTTAATGCAACAAAAAACGTAGTTCATTCTTGTCATTTTGAAACATTTAGATGTTCCCATATTTGTATATTTAATGTCATATACAGCTGTGTGTGCCTTTTTACACCACATCAAAATAAGGACTAAAGTGGGACTAAACTTGGAAATAAACCAGGAGTGGAAGGTCTGCATGATAACTAAAGTGGCGCTGAAACTAGGAACAAGGCCATAACTATTGTAATTTTGCTGACTTTAGTGGCGTCTAGTGTCTCAACTGAAGTGCACTCAGTTTCCCATGATGCATCTAGAAAACAATAGTCAGAAACAGTCAACAAAACCCATTGCTTTACCAACAGTGAAACGGATGCTTTATGTATTAATCTTTTACTCATTTTATCTGTTGGGACAATATTGACAAAAATGCAATATTTCTTATCCTAATGAAGATACACAGACGTCACTGTGGTAATCCATTAAAAAGGTGTTTAAATGTCCGGTAAAATGTAATGCAGAAGTGCAGATGGTCTATAGCCTTGTTTGAAGAATTACACTGCAAGCTTTATGTGTAATAAGCTTTTTTGCACACCATCTACTCAATATTGCAACCTTGCGTATCTCCAAAACAACAGTTGCAGTCTTATATATTTTTGAATAACTTCTACATCTATGCAGCAGTCATTGCTGTTTGGACCAATCCTACTTGAGTCAACTGTGTATCGCCAAGACAGGCAGCTAGTTCCAGAAAAAACTACTACAGTTTTTCTTGTAGTTTCAGGACTTTCTAATGGATGTGGCCGGGTGCAAAGTCACAGTGCATGACTCTAAAGGAGAAGGCTCTCAAGTCCTTGCAGTGTTCTGTGTGTATGCCTCTGTATTTGCTGCGCTGGTCAAATCGATGCAGTGATAGATGCTTTAGGCCTCTGTTCTCCTGATTGATGGTGTGGTTCAGAACAGCATAACCACACTGCACTACATGGAGTTTTCTTTGCATATGTTTATAGATACCTTTTAGTGGTATATTTTAGGTATCCAAGGGCATTACCAAGAGAGACTTGTTTTTAGGGCTGCAAAATATATAATTGTGATTTTTAGGCCCGAGACCCCTATATATATACACACACACACACACACACACACACACACACACACATATATATATGTATACAACTTCAGAGATCTGGTCTGTACAAATTGTTTTCCAAATGCATTAATTTTATTAATAATTAATGTATTAAATTATATTTATAATTATATAAACAAAGCAGAAAAACATTGAGCAAGGTTTACTCTCACCTATTTTAATATAATTTGGTCACGTTTGGCGGGCTGGATTAATAAGCCCATAGGCCGTGTGTGGCCCCTGGGCCGTAGTTTGCCCATGTCTGATTTAGATTTTTTTTTTATTTGCTTGTCTCCGTGTTATTGCATTACTCGAAATATTCCGTTGTATAGAATACAAGGCAAGACTGTAGCAAGAATGCATTATTCTGATAAAGGCAAATACATGTCCATTGAGGCAAGCAGGTGGCACTCCACTAGAAAAGTTACATTGTGCACCTTTAAATTGTGCTTTCAATTCAGTTGCAATATATTGTGCAACCCTACTTGTTTTTCCCAAATGGAGATGACAGATTTGTTCTGACTTTTCAAACCAATGACTCATTCAGACTCTTTTCATTTCAATTATAACAGATTGGTTTATGAGTTACAGGCAGTGATTTACAAACAGCTGAAATCATTTAACTTCACATGTCATAGGATTCCTTATCCGTATTCTTAAATCAACCTTTGACCTAACTCAATGACTCAATGTGTGTGTGTGTGTGTGTGTGTGTGTGAATATCTTGAAAAACATTATTATAATTAAAGTGGGTAGCATGTTTATTTTAGGATGACCAAACTAGTAAAATAAAAGTAGTGTCAGAGTAACTGTATTTTAATGGGCATTGTAAAAATTGCTGTTGTAAAGACAGAATTAGGAATTACAGTAGTAGAGGTAGTAATGATAAATGTTGTACTTGTAGTGATCATTTAAAAAAAAACAAAAAACATCCTATTATAACAGTGGTTAATACCTATAAATAAAATAAGTAATTGCTAGAGACCCCATGACATCTACTTTAAAACTTAAACCTTTACTGCCTATTGAACAAAAAAATAGTATATAGTACAGGTATTATTTGGAATTAACAGTGCTTTATGAATGACTGTAAAATGTCTTTCTGTAAAGTATCAACAACAACAAAACCTTCTGTTGTTTTATATTACCAAAGAATGATTCACAAATTGAACACATCTCCACTTTTAGGGTTGAAATACTTACATAGAGTTGACACGTCTCACCTGAATCTGAAGCAGTTTCTTCTTTCCTGCTCAAACCCCAGCGAGCCGCCCCCTGCTCCGTCTCTGAGGACACCCGGCGACGGTTAATTACAATCTCAGTGTCTCACAGCAACAGTCGAAAGTGTGCTCTGCGCCTCCCTCAACACCCCACCCCTCCCCCTCTCACTCGTTCACCGTCATCCTGCCACTCACAAATATCAAGTGAAATCATGCAGGTGAAGTAATTAGATGCTATTCATAGGCTTTGTTATTTTTCTTTCAGACTATAAGTTTTGTTTCAATATACCACATTTGTGCAATCCTAAAGATTGATAAGGCAGGTAACCTTGGGAATCACGCTAAAGCAGAGGTGCCACATCTCAAAACATTTTATATACATGTACATATATCCGTGGAGGCCCACAGACCGGTGATCAATGCAGTGCGGTGGTTTATACACAGATTTGACAGAGCCGCTGTGAGTTAATAAGGCTTGAAACACATTCATTTTAGGTCTGTATCACACTGCAATGTGATGTTTAGGATATAGTGGTAGAAATAGTTAAATTTGCTGTTAAAAGTACTGCTTATGATCAGTTGGGCTGGCTCAGCTGGAGGCCTGAGGGCCAATAAAAATTTCTCTGAGGGCCGCATTTGGCCCCCGGGCCGTAGTTTAGACACCCCTGATCTAACACATTTAAAGGTGTGCTATGTAACATCCCGGATGGAGGATTCATCAACTGCTTGTCTCCATGGAGATGTTATTGCTCTGCCAATTCCTGTAATGTTCCATAGTACAGCATAAAACATTTCTATCTCCATGAAGACCAGCTAGTGACACCACCAGGCCAAGTTACAGGTCAGATCTGTGGAGAGGTGGGCCGGTTCAGAGTAGCAATAGATTCTTTCTTGGCAATAAAAGTACTTGTATTTTAGTAAATGCAAGACAAGTTTAGTACCAAACTGGAACATTCTGGGCAACATAATAACTTCTCCTTGGAGACAAGTAGGTGGCAGGCTCCACCAAAAAGGTTAAATAGAGCACCTTTTCATATATGGACAACAGCTCATTCAATTAAAATGGTAATGCTACAAATTATGATGCCATTAATAAAGTTATTGAACCTATAATACATGAGGAATTTCATTTGAAATCACTTCTCTATATTTAAACATGACTGAGCCCCACTTATAGTTTCAGTGAAGGATCAAATCTCACAACATGTAACAGAATATTCAGAGTGGCCCTGATCCAGACCAGATATCTTTGTAGTGAGAATCGCACAGATTTGTGGGAAGTGTTTGTATTGAGCTGCTGCTATAAATGGCCTTTTGTGGTGAGGCCGTACACAGAAACAGAAGTGAGTATTGAAAGCTTATGCACAGGTCAGGAAAAATATGTTAGGGCTTTTGGTTTCTTTGATCATCTGTTAAATCCAAGATAATTTAAAACATGCCCATTAGACTAAGATAATCCCTCCATTTCCTTCAAAACATTTGTGATTATGGCTTTATGTTAAGTCTTGGAAACACAGTGGCTTCTTTGCTATTTTTGCTTCATTTCTTGGCTGACTTTGGCTGGTAGATGTCCAACAGTACCAAGATTATTGGGTGCTATGGTTTAGTTAAAATTGTATGGTGATGTGCAGGACAGAAGTGAGGCTGTCAGTCTGAGCCACCAACAGTCTCTCACTCTCACACCATTTTTACACATTGGCAAAAAGGGTGGAGTGTCTTGCTCAAGGACACAACAGCATTATGCGTAGATCTTAACAAGGTTAGGAGCATCAACCCTCAGGTTAGTGGACACTGCTGTAACCACTGAGCCACTGCTGCCCTATAATAGCAACACATTTATTTACATTCCTTTGTTATGTATTTACGGTAACACTTTTTCTATCTATTCTTGCTTTTTGACTGTAATGCATGCTACAAAGTCCTGAGCTGTCAAACTGAATGAACTGACTGGCCTGAAATCTTATGTAATGTGATGAAATATGTCCTAACTGCCTGCTGTAGCCTGTACCAGTTGCTGTTTGTTGGCACGTGCTGCTGCTGCTTCACTGAGCCAAGCACTAAATGAATGTGTCCAGGCCGATCCCACTCAGTTTAACTGGGCCTGACCCCCTCAAGTGGCTGTAAATGCCGCAGACTTAAGCATATTAAAATGCTTTTACGGGTCGATGACAATGGGGCCCTGATATGATTTTCTTGGTGGAATATTTTAAGCTCTGGTTAAACATGAAACTGGAGAAGTAGATGGGAATTATCAGTCACCACTTCCATAAATGTTTATGCTGTTTATATTTTTTTAGCATGAAAATTGTCATTGTATAGTCATCTCAAGGAGTATCATGGATTTCATTTGGGTTATACATGTTTTTTTTTGGTGAAATGTTCAGCACCTGTATGTCTCATGAGGATTGCTTTGCCCACAATGTTCCACATATGGCATTAAACTGATCTATTTTGCTTATGCTCAATTACAGGCGTTTCATTGCTAGACCCGCTTGTCTCCATTGGGATACACTGGCTTTATACGATAAGGTGGAACATCCCAAATGAAGCAAAACATATCCATGGAGACAAAAAGGTTTTAACCCTCTATTAGAAAAGTTACATAGTGCACCTTTAATACACAAGTAGTTTTACAAGTGGGAGATGTCTATTTTTATTTATTTATTTTACAGGCTACTTTGCAGCCCGTCCTTGACTGTTGACTTTCCTTAAGCTAGTTTTTCAGTTTTGTGAAAAGTGTGATATCCAACTGTGACTTCAGCTCCAGCAGCAAAGAGAACGCTGACTGTCCCAAAGCCATTCAGCACCTTTTGACTCTGCATTTCCCACTTATTGCAGTTCTTGTCCTAATGCATTCATTATTATACTTTAATATCAATTTACAGATTATAGGAGCAGACCATTAAGGTTTTTAAAAAAGGACTCAAACCTGATGAAATGATCAAAAGTCATCACGTTATATTTCTGAGTAATGCTGCAGTGATGCCACTTCATCGTGTTTTGATCAAATACGTGAACTGTCTGTTTATACAATGACACTAAAGCTTTCAGGACACATTTTGTGGTCTGGCCCCAGACGATGGCACAATACGACATGTGAGATAACATCATAGCATCTATTTGAAGTACAACAGATTGGTTTAACACTGAAACACTGTTACTTTCACATGTTGCACAGTTGTCTCTTGTATGACAGTGCTGTCTCAGACGCACATAGGCAGCAGCTCTGTGCATGTCGAGACCTCCTCCTGTGTCCCCTCCCACGCGCCTGTGTGGCCACTGTGTAAACATGCTGCTATTCCCTCTCCTCTCATCACCACCAGACCATAATCCATAATGCAGACTCCCACTCCAAACCGACACACTGCATTTTCTCTATCTATTATTGAGGGCATCACAAATAGACTATTCTACTTGTCTCAGCCCCCCACCCCAAAATAAAGCTCCCCTGAAGTCGCCATTTTTAATTATTCATCTGAACGGTGCTTACACACCGATGCACATGCGCTCACACTACACAAAACCACAGAGCTCAGATGAACGGATGGATGCAGAGATGTTGTCAAGTGGTTGTGGTTAAGCACATGTCAAAGAAAGCCACAAATGTAGCTTGTTTTGAGTGAGATTCAGTCATTCAAAATGTTTGCAAAGTTTTACAATAACAGACTGATATCATCGGATTACAGTGTAGGTTGTCAAAAAGTCAATACAGAGATACTAACTGATATGAAAATGGTATTACAATTATATTCTGTTGAAAATTACATTATATTTTTTGTGTCCTGGGCAGTTTTCAAATCCAAGTTTATTTATGGAGCACTTTCAAACATAGTCCACCAAAGTGCTTTCATTAATTGAATGCAGCTATAGGACAGTAGTAATCTTAGGTAGTTATGTGTTATGATCACCAGCTCAATATTTAAACCTATTTTGCTAAAAGCGCCTATACAACTCAACACATTGTAATTTATCTTCCACTTTTTATTATTGATATTTTGCGGCCACTTATTGACCAATGTCCCTTGGTTGGTTCTCTTTTGATTGACTACTGAGTGAGAAATTACCATAATGAGGGTGCTCTTTCAGAACATCACAATTTGGACATTGTCAAACCAATTTTGTGCACATCTGCTTGTCAATTTTAATAATATGTTCCTTTATTTCGTGATGTATTTCACAAATGAACAGCACTGAGATATGGTAAATGGTCGCATTTTTATATAGCGCTTTTCCACCTTCAAGGTTTACATCAAGGAACCACTCACCCATTCATACACCAGTACGCAGATGCTGGAAATTAGGTTAATTGTCTTGCCCAAGGACACAACGACAGCATTCATCTATGGGAGTGGGAACCGCCAACCTTCAGATCAGTGGACAAACACTCCTACATCATCTGTTATTCAAACAATTCATAAAACTTTATTTTGATACTAAGAAAAAAGCTATTTTCATGGACAATAGAATGTTATTATCAACACAAAATAAACGTGGTCCATAGAAGTTCATCTGGTCTTCTGTTAGTTTATTGAAATAGATTCTTTTTTCAAGGTTTTGTTTGTTTTCATACCTGACAGTTTGGACTGCGCACTAGCGGTCTTCCTCACAGTGGTCACATGATGTTACTGTGATGTGTCTGGTCAGCTGATTTAAACAGATTTTGGCACTGTCTTCCTATGGTGGAGGCAGGACGACGCTGCCATTTGCAGTCCGACTTCTTCAGGACACTATCCCAGGTATGTGAGAGTAAAAAAAAGCCCCCTCGTCCTGGTTTATAGCTGTCCTTCCTCCAGTGGTGGGAAGACAGTGCCAAAACCTGTTTAAATCAGCTGACTGGGCACATCACAGCAGCATCACCACTCTGAGGAAGACCGCAAGTGAGCGTCTAAACTGTCAGGTATGAAAACAAACTAAAGCTTTTTTAATGTTATTTTTTCTCCAACATTGATAATTGTTCAAATGTATATCTACTTTGCTATAGCTTTTGTATGGAAAAGTACCTCGGTATTGACAGACCTATCCAGTAGTCACACATATGCCAGATCACTGTACAAATTTGATACAGTTTTGAGTTTGCTAAATTTCATGTTTTTCTTTCTTCTTTCTTGTTTCAGGGGAGCTTTTTCTGAAGTGGTGCTAGCCGAGGAGAAGGGGACCCAAAGACTCGTAGCCATTAAATGCATCCCTAAGAAGGCTCTAGAAGGCAAAGAGAACAACATTGAAAATGAGATTGCAGTGCTGCACAGGTAAGGCTGGTCCAAGGTCCACACGGGTACACTTGAGCTGTCAATCAAAACCTGTTAGTCACACATACATTCTGTATCACTGCAAAGATAATACATAGAAGATTCTATTCAAGTTCATTTCAATTATCTATGTACAACACGTGACATAGTTAAGATTTCTTCCATTGAAAGTGCTAGCTAATATTACTTTTTAAAACTTATTATAATATTTATCTCATTTCTCAGTCGGGAGAAATTATGTATGTCAGATTAAATCATCAGATTGTCAGAAATTTATTGAAATCAGTGGCATACTCCAAGTACGGCTGTGGAATCAATCAGATTTAAAATTGCAATTTGAAAATGTTACTCCATTCAACGCCAAAAAACGTGTAACCGGCAATACAACATACATAAAACCAGCAAAGTCCCTCTAATCTGCATAAACCTTTAAACAAAAGTGTCACAAAACATCACTAATAAAATAGGGATGTCCTTCCTCTAATCGTTAATAAGTGAGATTTCAACTATGAGGCGAATGATTGTGATTACATTTTCTATCATAACTGAGCAGCCCACTCCAAGTCATAGTAACCTAGTCAAAACTGCATAATTCAAGTCGTCTTAAGCGAGGCTGGCTAGATATTCATTTTTTACAGTGTATTAGCCTACTCCATTGCGCTCCCATGCAGATTATGAGCGGGGTCAGTCGGAAGGGGTGACTAAATGCATGGTGTCAGTTGAAACAGTGGGATTGTGCACCGGAAATGTCAGGAGTAAAGGAAGATAGACCTATTTTTAGTGGCCCTGTCGCCACGGCAACAGCACACAGAAGCTGGAGATGGAGGAGTGGAGTTCCCCGCAGCAGTGAACTGGAGAGAGGAGAGATGCTTGGGTGGAGAAGGAGAAAGGGAAGAAGGAGGGCGGGGAGGAAGAGGAGGGAGGGAGAAGGGAGAAAGAAAGAGAGCAAGACGGGAGAGATCGAAAGAGGTAGAGAAGGGGTGATGAAGGGAAAGGGGTAGAAGGAAAGGGGGCATAAAGGGAGGGATGGAGGTAGAGGAACAGAAGGGGTTGTCACTAACATTGATACTCAGATACTAATTGATTCTAAAACTGGTATAAAAACCTAAACAAGACAACAACAAAAAATTGGGCCTAAATATTTAAGAATGGTCAGAATTAGTGTAAGACGTCATGGTAATATTAAAAAAAACATTGTATTCATTTTGTGTTGACTAGTACGTGTTACTGCTAAACTTAACCAAGATGGATGAGATGTGGAGCGATATGGAAGAGCAGTTTCAGATTGTTGGTTTTTAAATCACTGGAGGTAGAGAGAGTTACCTACAGCCGTGACCTAGAGTGGCGTGGTTTGGCAGTCACTCCCTCAAAAACAAAAATCTGCTTTACCAGATTATCAAACGTTGCAGTAAGATAATGGGAGGCCCCCAGCTGCACCCTGGGTCTCTGTACTCCAGGCAGCGTCAGTGCCTGGCCACAGCCATTTTAAATGATGCATTGCCCCCTTTGGATAGTGACTTTCTGCTCCTTCCATCTGGGCAAAGGTACCTGGTCCCAAGATGCAAAACTAACCTATAAAAACAGCTTTATTCCAGCAGTAGATTGTTTGCTAAATATGCTGTAAACTGCACCTTCATTGTTTTATATGTGTTTTATATTGACATTTTGAGTCTCTTTTTATTGTTTTATCATGTTTTGATGGGGCACTTTCATAGCTCCTATTGATTTCAGCTGCAAACCAGTTCTACTTGTAGGTATGAATAAAGTTACCTGAACCTGAACAATAACAGGAAGATGCTTGGGTGGAGATTTGACCAGGGGGGTGGACACTGAATGATGAGGACTGTCTTTTGGGTGAATGTTCTTCTAGTTTATGTTTCAAATCAGCATACATACAGGTGCATTCAGAGATGTCACCTCAGAACTAGCTCTGTAGATAGGTAGGCTGATAAGAAGTCTAAAGATAATTTGTAAGATGTCTAAAGATGGTTCCATGTGTTTTAAACTCATATCAATCAGAGCAAATAAGATAACAAAACATGAATCGATATATTAAATTCACAGCTTTATGCTTGATTTTTTCTTCTTTCCATGGGTGTTCGAATACAGAAAGCAAAAAACAAGCAAAATACGTCAATTTAAAACATTAAAGCAGGTGCAGGTGTGAGTATAAATGTTTGTCGCCAGATTATTAAACTGCATTTGTGGTACCAAAGTATACAATTTTGCTTATCCTAGAAACATTTTCCACTTTTGTGAAGCAAAACATCCAAAGCCCTTTATTCCCATCTCAGTCCTGATGGCCAGTCCGTAGACTTACACAATCATGTGATCTTGTATTAAATGTTCCCGCATCAATGATTAACAAACACGTGAGATATTCCAGCAGTGCATGAAGTAGTCTCTTAGTAGTAGTCCCTTATAAATACATTTCATACAGTGTTGTTCTCTTCTAACAGATGGCGATGGCCAACTGACTTTTTTGGAGAGAATACGCTGATGAGTTTTTGATTCAGCAACTGTTATGAAAATTTAAAATGTGCTGTCAGTAAGTGTCATAATAAGATAAGATAAGACATGCCTTTATTAGTCCCACTGTGGGGAAATTCCAGTATTGCACCGCACAGTTAAAGAACAGAAGGAAAATGGTACATGCAATAAAACAAGATAACAAATAAATAGATAGATAGCTTTAAAATAATAATTTTAAAAAAAATAGACTTAAAAATAAACTAAAAATAGACTCTAATGTAACATCTCAGTAAAGTAAAGTGACTTGAGTATTAAATATATTGAATAATGTATTAAAAGTCAGTCTCAATGGGAAATGGCTTAAAAGATTTTACAATATATAAAATACTACTACTACTACTACTACTACTACTACAACTACTACTATTATTATTATTATTGTTAATAATAATAATGATGATGATGATAATAATACTACTACTAATAATAATAATAATAGCTCAAGGTCGTTCTAAAAAACAGAAACGATCTAATGTCCAATAACTCCTCTGGTTAAATTTGGTATATTTTCTCTTTAATTACAGATAAGATAAGATAAGATAAGATAAGATAAGATAAGATAGATAAGATAAGCCTTTATTAGTCCCACAGTGGGAAATTCCCAGCATTGCACCGCACACATAGAGAACAGGTACACATAGAGAAAACAGAAGAAACAGGGCAATAGATAAATAGTTAGAAATAATTTAAGAAATAGACTCAAAAATAAAACTCTAATATACACATATATATACATATAGATATACATATAGATGTTAATTAATATGCACTACCCTATCAAAAATAAGTCAGCGTAAGTATTTTCTGTATTGATACAGTCTAATCTGGTTTTGATAGTCATTTTTGTATTGTTTAATAGGATATTAATCACAACCCTCAGCCTCAGATTCTTTTTTGACAGTAAGTAGTTTATCTCTGAAATATTAAATCCAAAATAAACAGTTTCAGCAAAGATACACAGAGGAAAAGAGAATTATCATCAAATCCCAGTCAAAATGTCAGAGGCTAGTCGTTAGCTGCTCATTTGTCATGCGTTCCAGTGACAGTACAGTCATATGGTCACACCAAAGCCCAGAGCCAAGAGAGCTGCTCGACTGTGGCCCTGCTTCATAAGAGCAGCAAATCTAGAGCAGAGCCTTTAGCGCAGATTTGGGTCATGCATTGTCATCTTTAAACAGAGTGAGCAATTTGATTTAACGATTCAGGACAGAAAAAGAGGTTTGAGCCCAATTAAATGTCCAAAAGTGAGTATATGAAAGGAGAGACCTAAATAAAAAATGTGTTACCAGAATGCAATCTTATGTCCAAATTAGGGCAACAATGATGTGAATGATGTTAAAACATGCCTCTTTATATCTTTCTTCAAGTTGTTTATTACAGAAAAAACAAGTGCCTAAATGCTTTCTTGTTTCGCAGATTTTGATAGCTTTTTGTTATAGATTAATCACTTGATAGTTTACGTAGGTCTCCAACCTAAAGTCCAAATGTAGTTTTTGCACATGTTGCCATAGCAATCACCCCATCCCCTCAATTTGTTTCTCTAAATGTCGCAAATGTTGTCTTTTGGTATGGATCAGACCTGGACAACTGAGGGTTTACACAGTTCTCTAAATGTCCTCAGTCAGTACATCTTCTTTGGTTATTTGGTTGTCTAACTCATTTATCTTCAAAAAGAATAATGTACTTAAAATATCTAACTCTTCCACCTATTTTTTTCTTAATTATGTGTCTAGACTCTTCTGCACTTCTGTTTTAATGTTAATTTTATGATGATTATTTACCGGTATGTTTTGATTTATGTGATTTTAATGTCTTTTCTTATTCTGTAAAGCACTTTGAATTACTTTTTTGAGTTGTGCTGTGTAAAATAAACTTGCCTTGCCTAGACAATATGAACAATACTTGATTCTTGCTAATCCCGTGTTCTTTTGTATTTTTATACCTAGAATCAAGCATCCCAACATTGTTTCACTGGAAGACATCTTTGAAAGTACATCACATCTATATCTTGTCATGCAGCTGTAAGTATGCACTCTTCTTGATATCTTACGTGTTATTCAATTTCCCCAGAGACACCTGTGACGAGAAGGGATACTAGCCACTAACTGATAAATTGGTTTTACCGATGCAAAGAAACTAAGCTTGTATCAGTATTTGGGATTATTATGGGAATATTGTTTGGAGGAAAGGCTGAGTGATGACAGTAAGGGGTGTCAGTAATCATTATTTTATGAATTGATTAATCTGGCAGTTATTTTCTTTGATTAATCAATAAGTAATTTGTTCAACTTTAACCCTAATATAGTTGAAGGGATGCCACTTGAGGAGATTGTGCACTTACAAACACTCTTTCATCACTCTTTCATCAGTTTCAGTATTTGGGTTAGCTGGATAAAAGAGAAATTGTGATTACAAAAGTGGTCCAACAATGCTGAGCCACCTGCTTGCCTTCGCTTTGAATATTTCACAGCATGGCATTAAAACTCTTACAGTTATTTAATTACAGGTGTTTTATTACAAAAAAAAAATACCCCTAGGTTTTTGACATGTTTTCAATAGTTATGGCTGGTTGCAAGATATTGTACATCAAATCAATATCCCAGTTTGGTCAAAATTATCACAAACCTTTTTTTTTTTTTTTCTAATATTCACTGAATTAGGATCTAATCACATTCACAAAAACATATTCTTTTAGTTTCATAATCTTTCAACCATTGAGAGGTGGTCATAAAGTTGTGGCTGACTGATAATGATGTATGACTCAAAACTGAATTATCCCTTAAAGCAGGTGTCAGCTGTTACTGATCCCATTACCAGTTACTTTAAGATAATCGCAAATAAGAACATTGACAAGCAGCGACCGAAATCCAATACACGATCAATAGTGTGTTTTTGTGGCAGTAACAATGATTGTGTGTGACAGCGTATCTGGGGGCGAGCTGTTTGACCGTATTGTGGAAAAGGGCTTTTACACAGAAAGAGATGCCAGCCAACTCATCCAGCAGATTCTAGACGCTGTCAAATACCTCCACGATATGGGGATTGTCCACAGAGACCTGAAGGTAATGTGGTTTGGTCATCTCCAATCCCATTAGTGAGTAAAAATATCCATCCTCACCAGCCTCATCCCTCCACAGCCAGAGAACCTGCTGTACTACAGTATGGACGAGGACTCCAAGATCATGATCAGTGATTTTGGCCTGTCAAAGATCGAAGGAAGTGGCAGCGTCATGTCCACGGCCTGTGGGACTCCTGGTTATGTGGGTAAGTAACAAAGACAGGATTCAAAATGATGGTACAATATTACCCACACTTAATACAATCTTTTATTATGGGAGTATTTTTTGGAGGAAAGGCTCGGTGATGAAAGTAAGGGCTGCCACCTACGATTATTTTAATAATTGATTAATCTGGCAGTTACTTTCTTTGATTAATTAATATGTTGTTTATTCAACTTTAACCCTAATATAGCTGAAGAGATGAGGTATCATGCCGTTACAAACTTACTTTTTCATCAAACATACTGAATTCATGTATGCATTTTACTGCTTTGTTCTCTTTTTTTGTCATAAAAAAAAAAAAAAAAAAAACAAATCTCTCAGATCATGGCATGTTTTGGAGTGGTTGTCCAGAAACTAACCCATTAACTTGAATCTGTAAAGACAATAAACGTATATATGTAATTTAATTTTGTGAGAATATAGTATTGTGTTGACATCGCTTTTAATGAAGCTCTATGCGCAAACAAAGACCCTAAAAACCTGCCCCTCCTGTTGGTCACCGTCAGCCTCTTTGGTAAAATTACCTTATTTTGTTCATATCATATTGAAGAGCAAAGCACACAAGTATTTATTCTCCAATATTTCATTTTCGTTTTATCTCCTGGAGGCTTCTATATAATGTGTAATATTGTAAATTCATGAAGCATAGTGACACTTTTCTATTGCTGTAAGCTATCACCAATTATTCTACATCCCAAAGAGAGCAGCATTCATTTGTGTCATTCAGCTCAAGTCTGACTGTAGTCTCTTTTTGTGGGAGCTCAGCTTTAGCCAATATCCTCTCACACATTATAAGAGGCTCTTTTAACCACTATGAGTCTATTACAAGAGTTTGAGAGTGCGCTCTTCTGTTGAAGTGACCTATATATCACATTACATTGTACAAAGGTTAACATTACTCAAATCATTTGTGTTTCAGCCCCTGAAGTCCTCGCCCAGAAGCCATATAGTAAAGCAGTGGACTGTTGGTCCATAGGAGTCATTTCTTATATTCTGTCAGTATCAGGCTTGACACCTTCATGTAATCTACTTTATTTCAGCCCCTTCTAACAAGAATAAGCACATGAATGGATGTTTCTTATTTCTCTTTACAGATTATGTGGATATCCTCCTTTTTATGATGAAAATGATGCTAAGTTATTTGAGCAGATTTTAAAAGCAGAGTATGAATTTGACTCTCCGTACTGGGATGATATCTCAGATTCTGGTATGACACATTTTTCACATATGTTTAAGAGTGGGACCTGTTTGTAGATTTGTTAAGTTGATATGATTTTTGCAGCCAAAGACTTCATCTGTCACATGATGGAGAAGGATCCAATGAAGAGATACACGTGTGAACAGGCTCTACAGCATCCATGGTACTGCTTTTATTTACCTTCTTAAATTATACCTGTGTATTTGTTTCTGCACATCTACACTTCTCTGTGGGCAAGCATGTTTACTACAACTAAATAACTATTATTCATTCAATATTTTAGATTATTTAGCTCCAGCACTGTACAAAACACACAGTTTACACAAACATTCTGGTTGAATGTGTCATTACTTAAGCTATAGAATATGTTTGTAATACCTCTTCGTTATAGCTTGTAAAGTTTGTAAGCCTAATACATTTGATTTACAGGATTTGTGGAGACACAGCCCTGGATAAGAATATCCATGAATCAGTGAGCGCTCAGATCAAAAAGAACTTTGCCAAAAGTAAATGGAAGGTGAGTGTGTGGGCCTGTATCGCTGACACTGCTAAACGAGGATAGACCGCACATTGTGTTCACTCTGCTCTTTTGTCTATTCACTGTCTCATTTCTGTCTCATTTATTCTGGTTTACAGCAAGCGTTTAATGCCACAGCTGTTGTGCGCCATATGCGGAGGCTGCAGCTGGGTACAAGTGTGGAGGGGCCCAGTCAGATCACTCCCACCAGCCCCTGTCATGGACACCTGCTCCCCGAGGAAGAGGAGGAGGAGCTGGGCAGCGGAGAGGAGGAGAGCTGTGAGTATTAGTGGAGTAAGAGTATATGCATGGACTTTTATATGTTTAGCCTGAAAGCAGTTTGATGTCACTGTGGAGATGGAAATAAGCCATGATGTTTGATCTTTGTACTTTGTAATAAACCTAGGGCTGGACAGCCCTGTGACAGTTTGGTATTTTGATAAAATTGTCATATTAGGATTCCCAGATTTTTTGTTTAATGCAACTTTATACTCAAAACAGACACTTGTCCCCACCCACTCCTCCTATTGGTCATACTCCATAATGCACTGAGAGAGTGACAGATTTAAACAGTCACAGTGAAGAGTGAATAGCCGATAGCACTGACTGTATAAAAGGTACTAAGAAAACATAAATTGTGATAAAATGTAATATTTAATTTAATATTTACTCTGTATGTAGCACATAGACTATATTTTTTGTGTGCGGTTGTTTTTTTTATCAGTATAGAAATCAAACACTCTCATTTGGTAAATTTTGATTATTTATTTCATTAGATAGGGACAGCTTTAACCGCTTCAACCTTAAGTTGTATCCGTTACTAGAACAAGTGCAATATTTTGTAGTCAGGGAAGCTGATGTCTAGTAAAATGAAGTGTCTTGCCCAAGGATGCAAATACAGTGTGCAAAAACACCAGCCGGGGTTAGTCATCATGGTTTACTCATGGTACTACTTTGTTTTGGTCATTCACTGTACAATAACTAGACAAGGTTCAAGGTTACGATATTTGTTTTGCAGTGAGATTCAAGTACATGTACCACACATGCACATATTTTCTGGAAGGCAGATCCTACCCATGACCATAATTACTACTTGCTTAACTTTAATCTAAACCCTAACATAGCCTAAGTTAACCTGTATCTTAACTTGAATATTTAGCGTTGACCTTTTTGGCTTTACTAAAACAAAACGAAATGAAATGAAGTGACAGATATCAGTTCCCCCACACAACCAATATAAGCAGATTAAATAAAATACTATTAGAACATTGAACATACGTTTTTGTTTCACTTTCCCCAGTGTCCCACTATGAGGATGGTCGCCGTGGTAGCACCGAGGGCAGCGTGGACCGGGACAGTCTTAGGAGCTGTACCTACTGCTGCAGGCCAGCCAGTCGGGTCTGAGTCCTGTCGTCATGGCAACAGAGCCCGGATCTTGCCCCGGAACAGAACCCGCCCGCATCCCAGTCTGGCCCAGTCTGAAAACAGTGTAGTGGTCATCATCAGGCCGCGTCCATCAGCTCCAGTGGGCAGTTACATAAGAGCTAAACATATCACAACAAGATGATGCTTATCCCTCTGGACATGAAGGTTTTAAACAGCTTCATCTGCATGTGTTTTCATATTAACCTCCAGCATGTAGTGGTCCATTGTCCTGTCTGCTAATAATACTATTTTTATTTTAAAATGACAGAAAGTAGCGTCTAAACTAAACTACACTATAGCCTTAAGACCCAGTCTGTATCTTTATAGTAACTACACTTTAATTATCTTAAATAAAGCATGAACAAAGACATAATTCATCATAAACAAATAGTTTATTAAGGATGATTCAGACTAAATATCTAATACCCTAACCCTTAGTGTTTACTAACCTTTTCTTAATAAACTATTTGTTCATTATGAATGGAGTGTGTGCATACAATATTATAGCTTTAAAAAGGTGTAGTTAGTATAAAGTGGCAGCTGTAGCCGTGGTCATTTTATTGCCTGGCCAGATAGATAAATGTGCTCATTTTGAATAATGAATTAAGTAATTTTGTTTAAACCCTCTTTTGGTACAATGTGAATCACAACCCATCCCCTGCAAAGCGTCTCTGAACTTATACTATTTTTAACAATATGTATTTGCTTTTCTACCATTGTGTTTTCCAGCGTTTTGGAGGTGGAAAGTTTAAAGCTTGAGCTAGAGTTAAGTTACTGTTTACTATTGACTTCTTGTAACTTCCACCCACATCTGACGTGTTCTAAGCATTTCTTCCTCGTTGCATAAGACATATTATTAGGTACAAAGCATTATGGACAGGTGATCCTATCTTGGGGCTTGTATGCTGTATTTTCTGGCTCAGACTGGGATCATGGTGAGTGGTTTTATCTCAAAGTGTCTGCATGCTCATGTTGGGAAAGACACAATAGAAAATCAAAATTATTTATTTTATTTTATGACTGTTTAGTTGTTCGCGGCTCAAACTGAGATCCTCAAAAAAATTATTTAAAAAAAAAGGATACTACTGAATACTGTCCTCTCTGGGCTGCCATATGAAAAAAGTTGGGGATGAAGTTTAAAGTCATACAGCCACAGTTATGTTATACCCCCCAGTCATTGCTCTAATTGGCTGGATCTCAGTCTGGGCGCTTCCCTGCTCTGTGCTGTGCACCTCTAGTGGAAGGCGTTTTGGTCTACTGTCTGCATGACCTGGTAAATATTTTTACATAAATGATGATCAATTTAACACACATGATTATTATTACTCTGTTGTATTGAGAAATTCTGTACTATTGTAATTTTGAACTATATAATGTGAAGTGAGTAACACCTGAAGTAATGTTGTTCAAGTACAACACAGCACAGTGGACATTTGCTTTGGCCGCAGATGTCGAGTCTATTTAAGTAACAGTTTGTGTACGTTTATTCACAGCCTGTGTTTTCTGCAGATGCACACATCTACTCAGAATATCCCCAATGAGACTGAAGGAAGGATATGTACTCCCTGTGTTCCCCATGGACCATATACCCACACATAGAGACATGTTATTGGTTTTAAAATGAGGCCATTAAAATCATTATTACCTACTTGAAAAATACGCTGGTCAAGCCCCTGAGTAATGCTGACAGAACTTTATCATATCGTAGTATAATGCTTTAGCTACCTGTGGATTAAGATCCACATTAAAAACTAAAAAATGATAACATAAAACAATACAGATCCTGACACATTGTAGTTTAATCAAAGGGAATCACTCGGGGATCTCTGACTGTAAAATATGCAAATAACATTGTGTGAAGGGCTTGTGTTAATTTTAAAGAGCCAGTGTTAAGACTTGGAGCCTGGCCCTATCTACTGATGATAATGACCTTTTGTTTACCTTACCTGGGATTGTTGCTACCTGGTTTTATAGAGCTTAGTTTACCCATAACGAACACCCAAATGCATAAAGAAACACATGTATATTATATATATATATATAAGTACATATTGTATATCCTTTTTGTAAAGACTGTTTTGAACTACAAATGTATGGATGCAATGCATCATGGGATATTGAACAAGGTGATAAAAAAAAAAAAAAAAAAAAAGATGATTTGTACCCACAGAAAAAAACAAAAACTAATGCAGGAACTGAAAATAAACATCCTTGTCTATGCACTGCCTGTCCACTCCTTGTCTCATTTTCAGAATAAAAACTGAATCTCAACACATTATGAGCTGTACACTATGATCTCACATAAGCATTAACTGAAGGCTGAGCACAGAAAAGCAGCACTGAATTGATCAAAAACATTAAAAGGCAAGACAAAAAAAAAATGTTTCATTACTATTGTTAAAATATAAAGTGAGGACCAAGACTTAGTCATGTACTTAGGAAAACATGTTGTCTGTATTGCCCTCTGCTGGATGAAGATTGAATAACAACACTACTGTTTAAAACCTGTTAAGCACATGGGTCTTTCTTGGACAAATCCTCAGAAAGGAGAAGTACATATACATCGGTGGTC
Organism: Periophthalmus modestus; assembly: GCA_019594935.1. Lineage (NCBI taxonomy): Eukaryota > Metazoa > Chordata > Actinopteri > Gobiiformes > Gobiidae > Periophthalmus > Periophthalmus modestus. The sequence continues at coordinate 12,954,712 of JAIEZT010000013.1, forward strand.
TTGGTCTTGGTGTCTAAAAAAGGTAAGACATTTAATGTGTTTCTGCGTGGTGTTAAATAATGTCATTAGGCCTATATAACATTAGCAATAAATGCATTAGAGTCAACCCCAACCCTTTCAATATCACCCGAGAAAAAATACAAAATGAAAATATTTTTTTAAACTTTGGAGGTGTCCTCTGGGTCATTTGTGATTGGTAAAAACAACATGAGATTGTCACTCTGTTGCAGAAAAAACAAAATATGTTGTGTTTTTAGTAGGAAAAGGTCCGGGCATCCTGTGCCATTCTGGTGTCCATGTCCCCCCCAGAGTGGTATCAGCAGATTTTGTCAGCATAAACCAATTATTGAGATAAAAATGCAAATTCTGACTAAGAAAGACAATAAATAAAATGTTTAAAATAATGAATGTCACAATTTGACCCTTAATAAAGCTGTTTATTGATTATTAATATTATTTATTTATTTATTTATTTTATTTTATTTAATTTTTTGCTGTATTTTTTTGTACATTTACATTGTACATGGCAATTGTTATGGACTAGTCCTATTTGGCCTTGCCTCACTGAACCAGATCCGCCCACCAGTTGAGCCGCACCTGGCGCGGTGGAGTCCTCAGCCGCAGCATCATTGTTTGATTATTTCGTTTATTTTTGTCCTACTCACTGTTTGATTTGTATTAATTTCTAAACACTTTTTGTAAGAATACATTTACTTTATATATTTTCTGACCACGCTCCTGTTTGTTCTGCGCGCGGCCAAAACGTCATGTCGTCACGTGCCACGGCCCCTGGACGATTATTTTTATTGGCGTGGTGGGCGTGGCTGTGGGCGTGGCTGTGGGCAGCGCTTGGTCCACTGGTGGGCCCGTAGATCTTAAGGGTTATTAATCTGGTTTCCATAAAAACAGCCAGGTGCATCATATCATCTGTTTAGTAAATTCACTAATTGAAGTTTGGATAATATCAGCATATAATAGGGTTTTGTTGAATAAAACAATTCTAAGACATGTTGGCAGGATAGCAGCATACAACGGTGCTTAAGAACAATTTAATAACACAAACCATTGTAGTAATAATCTGGGTGTGTTGGGAATCTTATCTTTGGTTCTAAACTGTATTTCTGATCTATATCAACATCGATATTTTTGTTATATATTAATATATATAATATATAATATCCCCCCATATGCACACTCTAGAACAATGCATTTCAACAAACGCCCTGGTATTTAGTTCATTACTGTCGGTGTTAAAAATCACTGTGTAGCGTACATATTAAATGTAGTGGCCTCTTTAGGAGGTACACCTCTCTAACCAGTAGTAGAGGTTTTTTGTGTTGGTGTGGCACCTTCTGTAACAGTCAATGACTATTTGAAACCGGGGTGACTCTCCTCCAGTTTACCTATTTTTCTCCAGGCATCCACAAAGTATTTTCACCACACAAAAAAATAATGTTTTCTTCTTCCTTCCATTCTTTCCTCCAGGACCATTCTTTGAAATCTCTTGGCTGTGGCTGTGTTTGAAAATGACAGTACAGTCTAGAGCTATAGTTTTTGAAACAGTCAGAAAGTCATTGCACATCCCAAGTCTTTATTTTGACAGCAGTTTATCCTTCAGAATGTTCACATAACTTACAGTAAGTTGGTGTCTTGTGGTGAGCTCTACACCTCCTCCAGCAATTTGACGGGTGCAAAAGTTTTCTAATGTGCAATAAAGAGTCATCTGCAGTTTCATATGATCTGTTTGTCAGTGTGTGTTAGTGAAGCCTAGCGTGGCTAAAATGGCTGGAGAGAAGCTCTGAGGCAAAATGTCATGTCTAAAAGTGATTTATTTACAGTATCACCAAAAATATGTTGTAAAGCACATGGCTTCACACACAGAACACCTGTGTAACGCAGCACACACCTGCCTTCTTTACCCTGAGAGCACTGAGGGCCTCGGGTCAATGAGGCTGGTACACTTCACAAACATATTCATATATATTCAAAGTGACAGCACTCTGACACAAAACAAATGACACAATTACTGCCCAGACAGAATTAAATAGACACTTACATCCTCACCACTAAAGGTATGACAATAAACAGGGACATACTTAAATTATCATTAGGGAAAAGCCCTTAAAACGGTGGCCTCTGATCGTTTCATTGGTGACAGGCCATTTCCACGCACCACATGGAGGTAAGTATAGAAGAAAATCCAACTAAAACTAAGTACTTTTAATCAATGAACCAAAATGAATGAAAATGGTAAATTCATGTTTTAATTAATGTGTGTGTTTTAAATAACTATAATGAATTTAATGATTTATGCATTTAGTAACTAAATGAACTAATAAACTCAAACATGGGACATGTGCACGCAGCTTTCCAGTAACTTTTATATTGTGTAGTGTGGAAGTTTTAAATAAAGTGTGTGCTCTGTCACGGTCAGGTGAAGCATAATCATTTCCTCATCCATCCAGATGTTTTACTTTTGTTGCCAATACTTGAAGTTCTGGTCCAATAAGCCAAAAAGGGCAAACCAGTAAGACAACTGACTTAAATATCAAGGGTTTTAAAAGAGTGACGAAAGAGCTAAATAGATTTGTTTTTAGTTTGTTTGTTTTTTTCTGTTTTTTTTTTTACAAAACTGTCAAAATTATTAACTAACACAAACAAATTGGCCTAATCAAATGAGACATGAGGCAATGTATAGTTTGGTATGGTCCAAGTCCCATATAACAATCAAACATCAGACTAAAACTAGGTCAAACAGTCCTTTATGCCCTTGTCTAACATTCCCATTAAATGGGCATTCATTCGTCTGTGGTCTTTGGTCGTCACAATTGTAAATGAAAAGAACAGGAGCACACAGTCTAGTTTTACAGGCTGAGGATGATTTATCCTTCCCAAATACTTAACGTGAATGTCATTTTGTGAATAAAGCACAAACAGTGATCTCCCTGAGTACTGTCTGTACCTCCTGGAGTCCCATTTCTCCTGGTCAGTAATTTATTTTCCTCCTGGTCATTTATTTTCATAAACTTAAGAATATATTTTACAAGTATTCCATCATGTTACTAAGGCATTTATTGTATAAAACAGCCAGAGCTTAACATACTTGGGATAGATTTTGTATGTCAAATTGATAGAGCCAGGTTTGAATTTGGACTTATTTAGTATTTGAATCAATATGATCTAACTGAAAATTGGCGTAAAAAATTCAAATTTCACCTCAAGATTTGTTCCTGCAGTATCTCAACATGTCAGTTTTCACCTTGATACTCAAACTACATAAAAACAAACTAGTCTTCTCGTACGACCCCACGCTCTGTGGTGTCAGCACGGATGGATTATCGCCCACACCTCCAGGACTCTAGTTTCTTTGCTGAACCAGAAGTGAATGTAGAATAGAGTGTACTGAGCTGCACTGATGTACCAGGGGGACGGCTGCAGGCCCAGAGGAGGAGAGCTCAGAGGGGTGTGGTACTCCAACAATGAGACAAACCCAAAGTGACAGCGCCAAGTACACAGTGAATCCAAACTATGCGGGATATGGAAGATTAGCAGTGACCCCACCAGGCCCTGTCACACTACCGGCAGTTTCAAATCCTATCACTGAACTGTCACGCTGTGGAGTGTCTACAATACCCTGCTCATAAAATACTGGAAATCTTTGGATTTTTTGTTCTTGTTTATTCCATCGAACACAGGCTGTTCTTTAGTGCAAATGATTTATCCAAATATTCTGTAAACAATCTATTACCATGAGCCGTGGACAGGTCATTGTGCTACGAAGCAAATTACAAAGCCACAACAAGTCTTCAATTTGCATTTTTGTTTTTATAAGAGCTAACACTGTGCAGGCCATTGTGATACAAACACATTTAATCAGAGGTGGGCAATATGATGTTAGAAAACTAATCACGCTCTGACAAATCTGGAGAGGATGTTTCATGGTGATTCTGTACTTTAGGTTTACTTTTGTTTTAATGCAGATTTATGCTCAAACAATATACTTTTTGGAAACTTAAGCAAATATAAAGTGTGTATATCGACGTGCGTAATCAAATTTGAATAAAATCAAGATTTAATCATTTCAGCTTGGGTCTTTGAATGGGAGGTGCACAGCCAAGTATCTTGTTTGTGCTGATGATATTAATATTGAGACTTTCTTTATTAGGTTTTAATACAACATTGCCACATTGCCCAGCTGTAAGTGTACTGTACTGTACTGTAATGGAAAAACACATTCTTCATTAAACACAGAAGAATACGCACTGTTAGAGTTATTGTCACTGTAACACTGCTGCGTGTATCTGTATGTGACCTTGGCATTTAAATAAAGACCACACTGTTCCAACTGTGTTGACCCACTTTTGCAACAAAAATGAAAACCACCAAAAAGACAACTGTTTACTACAAAAACACTCGTTATGACTTGGGCTCGAAAAAATATGTATATATTCAATACAGTTGTAGATGGTTCTCCAACTATCTTCATCTGGTGTGATTTAATATCGACCTACAAAACTGTCAAAGTGTCCTGGGTCAGCTCTGAGTAATAATCACATCCACTTTACACAAGTCTATGAGCTGATCTTTGGAAAGCAGCCGCTGATCTCCACCACCTCGGGCCAGTCAACGTACGTATTATTCTTGGGGTTATTTACAGAAATCTGACAACATAAAAAAGCACATATTGAACATTTTTCCTGTTTTTCTTTATATCAAAATAGAAAGCTTTTACTGACCCCCACAAGAAGAGACAGAATTGCAGTCGTAGCCATCACTAACCTTTTCAAATGGGCTCTTCACATTACGTCCTGCTACCCCTGCAAACACCCAGTTGTCTTTGCTTTTTAGTGTCTTGATCAAAGTGCTCCCCATGCTTTCCAAAACATTCCTTATTTCATCTGTCAGCCTGCCCAGAATATTTAAAGACTGAATAAAAGATTTTGAGGTAAAAAAGGGATCTCTTTTTTTGCTTTTACTATAGCGGCTCCTCACTTTTTTGTCACATCATCAAACGAGGCAAGCAAAACAATCCTCCCCGGCTCGATCTCTTTGAGATACGTCAAAATGTCTTCCGGTCCTGTCAGAGAACGCATAAGTTATCAAAGGTGGAGTTTTCATTCATCACATTAGAAAAACATGGCACAAAGACAGTTTGAACAGAACCCATGTAAACATGACTGAATGTCTATAACGGCACATCCAAAATCTGATTATTATCTGATTTCTGAAGATCATCAAAATGTCAATGACATCTGATGTGAGTAATCTGATTTCTTTCTGCTTAGTCACAGCTGTGCAGGTTTTGACAAGGAATATTAAGCAAAAACAGGCAAACCAATGTGTCAAGGAAAAAAATGAAATAAAAATGTTACAAGATAGAAGAAAAAACATTCTAGCTATCTGACTGGCTGCAGTTACGTTCACACTCAAAATCAGATTATCATATTTCTGGAGTTGTGGGACTATTAAAATGATTAACAGCAAAGTCATCTTATTTCTCTCTGATCATGGTCCCTCTGATTACTCACATTTAAATAATCTTATAGACAATAATGTGATTTTAATCTGCATGTAAACTCATTTTCACCGGCCATGTAAATGTACCCACTGTTGGGTTTGACAGGCAATTATGGTTTTTAAGCAGGATGTAACTCAGACATGAACACGTAAATAAGTAAAACTATCCACATTCAGTTTGATGGATTTTCAGGGGGTGAAAAATTGGCAATGTTGACATAGCAATTACAATAACTATCCACATTCAGTTTGATGGATTTTCAGGGGATGACAAATTGGAATTTGACAAGTCCTTAAAATATCAGTGAATAAACAGGAATCTGATAAACAACTGTCAAACTTACGACCATCCTTTGAGTTAAGATATCCAAATTTATCCACAGTTTCGGTCTCCCCTGCAAAAATATATCCGTTGTTAATTTAGCTGCCTGTCATATGTGTGAAAAACAGCACATAATATACTGCGTGATATTATATATATAAAAAAAAGTTATTTTCATTGAGATCTTGCCTTACCATTTACCACTACAATGTTTAATCCTGGTCCCACATTGTTTCTAATATGGCTCATTACACTGGTGAGAGAAAAAAGTTTATTTTCATAGATAAATACAGGCTTTATACAAATATAATTCACTGAGTACAAACTTTTGACCCTCGAAACATATCTTTGGCCCGACAACATTAGCTGCACCACTTTTGATGCGCAAAGCAAAGGTTCCTGCAGGACAGTTCTTCAACAAATTGCATTTTATCTCTGGAGCTGGAGTGGCTGAAACAAAAGGATAAGTTCAGAACGATCATCCACGTAAAGAAGGTACAGTTGTATGTTAGTAAAATGTGTGCAAAATAGACAAGAACGTACCAGCAATGTCATCTGCTATCATAGGTATATCGAACGGATGCATCGTGATTATCCATGTTACCAGGATAACAGTAATCAGGGCGCTGAGCTGCACAATCACTGTTAAACAAAATAAAATAAAATCAAGTAATAACATAAAAACTTTAAACTTTTTTACATTTGGCCATTACTGCATTCACATGTTTTACAGAGAAGAGAAATCAGGGCCATTGCTACAGCACTAAACAATTTAAAACTAGTTATTATACATTTTGAATGGTGAACAGTCCTCAAAATGTCACCTTTAAATATGAAGCTGAACAAATAGTTTGCATTTTAGCTGGAGGACAGGTCAGAAATCTATGGTGGAATTTGCCGTTTAAGTGTCAGACTGCGGATTCGTCCTGATTCATGGCTAATATCCCTGGGCCTATATCCACATGAAACAAAACACAAAGGGCAACGTCTTAAACACACAAAGGGGAAGTTCTGTTTTCACAACAACTTCACAAAGCACTGCCATTATTCAAGCCAAAAAATGTGAAATAAATATACTATTACCCACAAAATGATTGGCTCTACACACCATTTGAATGACTATTACTCATAAATGACTATTACGCATAAATCAAGGCATCTTACCTCGGCATCTCATTCTGCACCTGCAAAACTCAACAAAACTAAGTCAATATTACAGATTATATTGTCATTTTAAGCAGTCTGTCGATGCCCTATGTACTTCCTGATGTGCATCTACTGAATGAAAAACCAGTTTGGGAATAATCTAATGCAGGATGTCCTCTTGCACACACCCACCTTACATGAACTAGATCATCAAGTTTCAGACATGCACTCATTATACAACAAGGCCCGTAATGGATACTGTTTTCTTTTCATTTGAGCGGCAAAACACTGGAGTCACGTCTGATGTGGAAGTGACAAAATAATGTCAAAATAGTACAAATCTGTAACATAGTAGTAGGTATTCATAGTAGGTAGCTACACAAATCTTGTTTAAATAGTCCAGGGTAATATCAAGTTTTACAATCGCAGACCAAAAGGCTTATTTGAGATACAACTGCACAACACCACACCCTCAAGTAATACATGAGCCTATGTCAAATCACTATTTCATCTTTGCACTATTTGTACTTACCTCTCACCTCCTGTATATAACCTAGATGTATTTTGTTCTTTACTATAGTATTTTGTACTTACTATATTTATACATGCAAATGCTGTAAACAAATGTATCATTGCCATTTATATGTTTGCTCTTTGTTATATTATATTGTAATGTATGAACTACTGTGTCCAAATAATTTCCCTTGTGGATCAAAAAAAAAAATGTAAGTCTAACTGTGCAATTTGGATTAGACCTGCGCTGATATGAATGTGGTGCACCTATGGATCTATAAAATTGAGACCAGAAAAGTTGTAATATATATAATTGGATTGTTATAGGCAAGTCTTTTAACATTGATTGGGTCAACCATGGACAAGGTGGTGGAATGCAATTTCCTTGGTGTTGAGGGGTCTACTATAGGTGTGGACCCTGAGCTCGTTACTCCTGAGGGGGCTGTGGAGGTTGCTGTGCGGACTAAACCTCCGACCATTCTTCCTCTGCACCAGCCCCTCTCGCCCTCCTGTTCTCCCAGAGATGGAGCTCGGCTCAAAGCGCGAATGGCTCGTTTCAAAATGGAGTCCAAGGCCAAGGAGAGAAAGCACAAGGCTCAGCTTGAATTTCAAATCCGAAAGCTTGAGATTGAGGCTGAGACAGCCATTAAGTTCAAACAGCTCGAGCTTGAGTCTCGGGCCCACATGTTGTCCAGCCCTGGTTCTACTGCTGCCACTAACTTGCCTTCCACCTTCCAGTCTACTGCACCTTTTGATGTAAGCTTTGTTACGACCCAGCTCAACTAGGGGAAAAGGGAAGTAACAAAACCAGATGTAAAATGGTAAAACTAAAGTTTATAATTTATTAAAAGGAATGTTAAAGCAAAATCTAACAACAAAGAGGCTCTGAACAGAGTAAATTTCTACATGTAACTAGGGTGCAGCTAATAAAACAAAAGAACTTAAATTGTGGATACACAAAAAGGTCACAACTGCAAAGTCCAAATTACCAAAAATCAAAGTTTCCAAGTTCAAAGTTCCAAAGTGGCATGCAGTCCAGGCAGAATCAGGCAGCCCAGAGTGGCAGAGGGCGGGTCCATTTAAAGGGGTGCGGCCACAGGTGGATCATCCTGATTGGCCAGGAGCTAGATTGATGCTCCAATCAGGCGCAAGGCCCTGCTGTCAATCACTTTCCTACTGGAGCACATCAGGGCAGGTCCAGAGAGGAGGAGCTGGAGGCACAGGGCCGTAACAGTTTGTTTAAAGATTATTAAAATGGCATGTAAAAAGCTGATTTATTTTTGATCATGGTCTGTCTGAATACTCACACCAGATTTTGTTGTAGTTTACATGTTGTAGAGCAGAAGATGGTCCACTATAATTGGTCTCCTGGCTCTCAGCTTTTCCCCTACACATGCCTCCATAAAGCACAGGTCCAAATATTGTGTTCAAGCTACTTTACTGACCCCTAAAGCCATGAATCCACATAACACAAGTCCACAATAAGCACGGGAGGAAACACTGTAGCTCTCAGTCCAGCAGCACCTGTACTACCTTTTTCTGCCCCTTTGGCCATGCCACAGGTACATGTAGCCAACAGCGCCTCCTTGTAGCTAAGAAAGAAAGTACATTTAGGCTCTTATAATCTTAAAGGTTAAAAAATCAGATTATAATCACATTTCTGTTTGCATGTGAACAAGGCCGCTGTCTAAAAAAAAAGGACTTATGCTTTCTACTCACTATGGAGCACTGTTGATTCTGAAGTAAATGTTTGTCTAAGTTTTAGTGCAGGGAGCGGAGGTCACACCTTTGTGTCAGCAGCAGTAGCAGCAGCCTGGGTCCTGCTGTCATGTCACTCCAGAGCCTCATTGTGATTGTTCAGAACACTAATGATCACAGCTCTGTCTCTGCTGTGAGTGGCACAGGAAGCATACTGCGTGTATCAGATGACACACTTTAGAGAAGGTGCCAATTCATATCTGCAGTGGAAAGGTGTTTTACATTTCCCTGTCTGCCTCTGCTCACTCTAATATACTGTAATATTTGCGACATACTACAGTCTACTGGTACTGGGCTACAGGACACCGATATCTTTACCAAGTCAAATACTCATGATGTTTTACTTCATGATCCATAAAGCTTTGTGTTGCAATTAACATATCCACCTCCTGCTAGTCTGCATGCGAATGTTGCCTGGAATGTTTCAGATTATGTCATTACACTGTAGCCATGGAGAGATGACGCCACCAGGCCAAGTTACAGGTCAGATCTGTGGAGAGAGACGACCCTACATTAAGAAAATGCTTCTTTTCAAGTTACTGAGCAATAGGACTCTTGTAATTGAATAAATGTGAGATGGAGTCGTCGTGCAGTGCTCTGTGGAACACTACTGGCAAAACAATATATGAGGACGAGCGGGGACCACAAATGTTGCATATTGTGCATGTGTAAATAAAGGCCTAAAGGAAGTGTATTCTCTGGAATTAACTCAGGGTTTATCTTTAATCCAATATTATCTAATTTGATCATTTAGGCTACATCCATAGTAGGTTATTTGTAATTGCTTATAAATGAGTTGAAACATAACACTATTGATTTTACAGCAACATGAATAGAATTTTCTCTCAACACTTTATAACAATAAATAGCCACTGAATCTTCTAGCAATCTGAATCTGATTATTTTTTTTTTTTTGCGTTTCAGTGAGCGTGGTGTGTTACCGTTGACAGCCACCAGAGGGACTTTGTGCACTACAGAAGGAGCATTAAACATGTGAGTGTCCAGGGACTGAAGGAGCAAGAAGAAGAAATCTTCTGCTTTTCTGATACAATAAATCCACTGTGTCATTTAGAAATAGACTTTTATAGCAAAGGAAAATTATATAAGAACGGCTCTTTCAAAATGATCTATGCACAACAGACTGTATTCAACATTTGAGTTGTATTGGAGTCTTTCTAGAGAAATACCCAGTGTTAGTGGCAGCTGCAGTGCTATTTTTACTACTAACGACATGTAAATGAGCAGCTATAAAAAGCCAAACTCAAACGTATTAATGTCATATGTTATTTTCAAGACCACTGAATAGTTGTGACTGATTATTATGTCAAACTGTGACTTTTTTCTAATTATGGAAACCAATTAGTATTGTCAATAGGGGCCTCTAAAATTTTGATTTCAATTCTAAACAATGAGCTTGAGGCCCGATACTGATTTCAATACCAAGATAATGACATACCATGATAATAATGTCATTTTGAACATTAAATAGGGCTTTCTATATGTTAACTTGTGGTCTTATACTAGTTCTGATAAAGATCATTTAAAAAAGGTGACATTTTGTCCTGTTCATGAGAAGTTCAATTAGTACAGCACTAATTTTAGTAGCAATTAGTACCTGTTCATATTTTTGAGCAATCAGGAGGAGGTGGTCTTTGTCAAATGGCAGCTGTCAGTTTGAGATGTGCACTTTGATGTGTCATATGTGGTTGGTCTTCTCTCGTAAGTGGGTTAACATTAACATGAAAAAGCCCATAGATTTCAAAGGGAATTGGTCTTCTGATAGATAGCTTCAGTCACAGTAAGACTATTTTTAGATGCAAGTCATTTTAGATAATGTCAACTCTCAGCTTGACGCTAACGGCATTTTTAATAACTGATTTATCTTGAGTAATGTCAGTGTTCCATATAAGAAAATGTATAGCTGAGAAGTAGGTTTGTTATATACTTGCATTTAAAGACAGGTTAGAGTACTCATTCCACTAAAACAGTCAATATCATTATATTTAAGATTTTACAAAAAATCTTGCCAAGTTTTTTCTAGTTTTTAAATTTTGCTTAAGTTTATCATTTTACTTCCTGGGTGGATGTGGCATACGTAGAGGTAGGCCTAATTCTCCAACTGTTACCTAGCAACCATGTTAACAAGCGCCAAAGCCAAAGTCTAATAGTTATGGTTAGACTAATAAAAACAGATGACATGTTTGAATGTTTGAACTGTCAGAATAACGCCTCCCTTGTGTGTAAATTGTTGTTTTAGAACTCTGCGCTACTTGACTTATGTAAAACTATAATAAATATTTATCACAGATACTTTCCCACCAAACCAAATAATTAGAAAAACATGATGTCATGTGCACTTTAAAACAGCATAAAAAATTTATCACAGTCCATGGGGATGATGAGATATAAGTGCGCATTGTGTCCAGCAGTAATGAGAATAGTATGTGTAAAATATCAAATAAAAAAACTCAAGAGAAAACTTTGAAGGTAAAATTCTTAAAATATCAAAGTTTGCACACTGTTTTTATAACATTTTACACAATGATAAGAGCATTCTTCGTTGAGTCTTCAAATATTTGTTCTTCTTTGGGAACTTGTTTTCCAAAATTCTTCATTGACTTAGTTGACATATTTATTTTTATATTTTTTTTTTACCAGGCAAACTCAGATAGAAATGTTGACTTGAACCTTACAGGGATGTTCAAACAATGGAAAAATGCTTTCATTTGCTACTTCTTACCATATATATCTTTTCACAAATGAAATACATGCCTTGTTTGTTCATGACGACTTTATTCAAGATGATAAATATTTTTAAAAGTCAATCTTAAAATGTAAGAGTAGCTTAAGGCGATTAAAGTGCGTAACATTATACTTAAATATGCAGTTGTACAGATAAATACACAGTAATCTCAAGGTCAAGCTCATTTAAAAGTAACTAGAAGTAAGACAATCCTTATTAGAATTTATTTAACACTGGAAGTTACTCAGTGCTTAAAATTCTTAAAAGTTGGGTAGAAGTTAGGCTCCAATATGCACATTAAAAACAGAACGCAAACGTATTATATAAAGCGCTGATATCACAGTTTTTTTTTTAAGAGATAACACTGACGAGAATGTGATTTGACATATACAAATGTCGAAACAAAAGCACACAGTTCACACAATCTTCAACGAGCTCAGCTGCAATCGTCTTTAAAATTCATCTGAGAAGTTCCTGTCACAGAGGATGAAGAAAAGAGAAGCTGTGGGTGCTGTTTTAACACATGAGAGAGAGAAGAACAAAGCAGAAGTGTCCCAACCTCATCTGACTCTTCCTCCACCACACAGGGCACGCCATCGCTGCCCTCCTCCGCCAGAGCGGTGGCGTAGTCGTCCTGTCGCCGCAGCAGCGAGTACCTGTACGTGGCCTCACTGGAAAAATAAATACAGAAATAATCAAATCAGCTAGGTGTCATTGAAGAAATCAAAATGCCGTGCTTATAAATTTAGTTTATTTATTTAATATATATTTTATATATTTTACTTATATCTGGTTAAACACTTGGTTTGTTTAAAGTGCTGATTTGCAACACATTCATCAGCATTAGTTTATTCTTTGTTACAGATTACAATCTCTCAATAAAACATCCTGCTACTGCTGTTCACTAGCACATACTAGTATGTGTGTACTACTTACATCAATGGCCTCTGATACCTTTAACATTGTACCTTTACTTTGCATTCAGTGTTTCATAAAACACATAATAGTTCTCATGACTCAAACATTCAAGTTTTCATCTGTTTTTCAATGTTTGGTTTGAACTAAGAAAGTGCAACCTTGTGCTTGAATTTAATAGAGGGAATTATTTAGTGTTTTGCTTAAAGTTGAGTTCATATTAACACTATGATCAATAGGTTGCGTTCACATTCATGAGTTTGATCATTTCAGATGTAGAATATACATCTAATACTTTTGACAAATGTTGCACCTATCATTATTTGACTGGAATTGGCTCCACAAACTTACCATACTGAACGTATTTAAATCCTTTCAACTGACAACAATTAAGTGATTTGGATTAAATAATGGCAGTACAACGCTATTGTCAAAACATAATTTCACTTTTGTTTATTTGTGCTGCCAGTGAAGATGTTAAACTTTATGCCAATTTTTGTTTCATGTGGATGTGCCCCATAATTACAAAGATATTAAGCTATAAACCAGGTCGATAAGTTTGCAATCTGACAGTTAAACAGCAAATTTTACCATAAAATTCTGACTTTCAGCTCAGGGTTTGGGTTATAAATATAGAAGAACCTATTGAGTATATACTGACCATGTGTAACAGAACTTTTACATCAAATTTTGCCTTATCTTTTCACCTGTGGATCTAAAGGCCCAGGAGTAACCCCCATTTCCTCATGACTTACTTTAATGAAAGGTATTAAAGCACACCATTGAACTTGCTTACTTGACTGGGAAGCAGTATTTCCGGATGATCAATACTGCAGCAGCTATGGCAGCAGCACAAACAAAGATTACTGAGGCAATAAGGCCAGGATGGAGTCGAGGCCCCACCTGAACAAAGACAAATGAGAGTAAAGTGATTTAACAGTGAGGTACAGTTAAAGAGCCCATAAAGCTCACAGTATGATGAGTGGAGCTGATAAAAGGAAGAGATGCAAGGATAAATGACAGCTTAATATGCAGCAGCAGCGCTCAGGAGCAGGAGGTGTTTAACCCGAGAGAACAAGCACAGAGGAGACTGTGTGGGGCGCGTGAACTGACAATCAATATAAAGGAAGAGATGAGTTGATAATTGTCTTTTTAACAGAGTTGTAGCGTTCGTACAGGGGAAATATGGTGTGATTTTGTTCTGCAAAAGGTATTAAAAAAATTATATAACTGCTGCATTTGAGGTGCTCTATATCACTTTTTGATTGAGTGTCTGCCCTCTGCTTAGAAGATGTTATTGCTTTGCATGGAATGTTCCACAGTATGGACTTAAACTCATCTAGCTCTTAAAATACAAGCACCAGCACAAATAACAAGTCAGATCTGTGTTGAAGCAAGCCCACTCACTATAAGAATGCATGTTTTTAACCCTTGTAAACTGAATAAATGCAAGATAGTCAGATAAGTAAGAGACGTGCCTCCAATAAGAAAACTTACATCGTGCATCTATGAGACAAGATATAAATAGTGACAATAGAAGTAGCATTTTATGTGAAATAGTAGCACTGGTAGCAGGAAGTGTGCGGTGTGCAACTTTTCATCCCTTTCTTTGGCTCCAATAACATCCAGAGTCGAGCGTGCTTTTTAGTAATGCTATTTCTATCAAAGAACTTTGTGCAAAGTTTATCTGGAGAATACATTTTAAAGTCTTGGCTCCCTAATGCTTTTGGTAGTAGTGGCCCTCCTCCTTGAAGTCGTGTGTTCACCAATGTCATTTAAAATACTACAAAAAACTTTCTAAGGCAAATTCTCGGTTTAGCCGCAATGATTATCACACAGTATTATGGCCTCTACGAGTTATAAGTGTCACTTTTTCAAGGCTATGGCTGATTTTCAGGATATTTTGATGATTAAATTTATTTGACTAAAACATTAGTAGCACTGTAAACGTCGAGGAGGGAAGAAGTAAGATCACTTTACAGTGAACCTACCTCTGTTCCGGACATTCTTATCTATTTTTAAAGCTCTCTCTGGAGGCTCTGGAGGTAAACAGTTACGATTTGATATTTTCATTGAAAGAACACTTATATAAACATTTTAATGTAAGTTTTTAGTCGCTGATTTGGACAAAACTACATGTTTGTTTGCTTCCGGGTTTCTCGCACCTGATGCTTTTCCACGCCCCCTTCTGTTTCACGTGACCAACTTTTACAGTTTGATGTGAAAGTCTCAAGGAAAGTAGTGCAGAAAAAAAAAAACAAATATAAAAAAAAAAAAAAAAAAAACGATTTATCTAATATTTCTAAGATTAGATGTGATCACATAGTGTATCAGGGTCAATATTTTTGGTTATTTGTTTACTTGTTTATGAGGCATCTCCATGAGGCGCTTCCATCGTTGTCCACTCGTCTTCAGTGCGATGATGTGTAGTTTTAAAACGATTATTGCAGTAATAGTTAAACGTGAATTACAATTAGCCAGTATTTACAACAGAAATTCAGTGGTGCAAGTAAAAGAAGTAAAGTACTGCACTTAAGTAAAAAACAAAAGGTATCTACTTTAAGTCAATTTTACAGTTGATACTTTTTACTTTTACTTCACTAGATTTGCGAGCAAATAATTAATCTCTCTACACTACTACATTTTTGAACAGGACTGAAAAGTAAAAAGTACTTTTCATATGATTTGAGGGTTTATTTTACCATGTTTGTTCGAAGTTCAAGCTTTGGCTTTGAGCAAACAAAAATAAATAGGCTGTACAAAACTCATACAACATTGATTCACAATGCTGTCGACCAAAATATGCATATTTTTTTTTTTAATCAATATCACACATGACACTTTACTTAAGTAACACAATTAAGTACTTCATCCAACACTGCTGAAATTAAAGTGGAATTAAAGTTACAAACAAGGTAGCCTACTTAAAAATCCAACAGCAATATTATGCTATATGTATATGAAAAATGTCTATGTATTTATTACTCCCTGCAAAAGTCAATTTATTGTAAAGTTGATCATGAGGCATGGAGATGTTTTGGAACATCTGGTTTTAGAGAGAGCTTTTGATTCCCCATTACCTGAATATAGCTTGCTGTAGTTAAAAACAACAACATTTCCATAGAAACCATCTTTACTGCATTATAGATCTCCCACTCGCACAGCTTTGTACATGAAACACTTCAAGATAATCGTATAGTGCACAGTCAGTGATGGAGATGCTGCAGAGTAACAAAAGTTTACAGGAAGAAATCAATACAAGTCAAAGCTCAAGGAAGTTCATTCGTGGTTTACATATTATTACTTTGCCAAGACTCCTCAATAGAAAAGTGCAGCCCTGAGTGAATGGGCAACAAAGCGTGTACGCCATTATGTGAGCTGAACTCCCTCCACTATCGTGAAAAGATTCATTAACAGCTCAATAGCCCAGCCTGAAAATCCATAGGACATTCATCTTGTGATTTATTCATTAGATATTTATCATCTAGTGTCAGGCTAGTTCGTAGTACTTCCCCGACTTTGGATCAAAATAGCAGTTCAGGCAGGGATCATAGAGCAGATTCAGATACTCTTCCTCATTCTCTTCAATCACTCGTTTATCTGCTTCTGAAATAGGAAAAAAAATCAAATCAGAGGCACATTCAAAGGCGATTGTTCAAAAGAGACATTTAAGAAGTTATTCAAATAGACGACATGTATGACACAACTGCAACATCTGTTTATTTTTGGTTCAACATGCCAAATATGAAAAAGCACACATCTACTGTGTACTTTGTGACCTTCAAGCTGATTTTAAAGTCATCTTCAATTTTAATTTACTCTCATATCAAAACGCACTGGTCTATGCTTCACAGCCACATTATAGCACTGTAGATCCATCCTTCTAATCCCCATTACTTAAAGGCCTGGATGTAGTTGTTAAACTGACAGGCTGTTAAATGCTTAAAAAGGTTATGGAGTGCCCGCATAAGGACCGCTTTATCTTATCAGAAGTTCGGCGACAATAATGAAAACTAATTATGAGACAAGTTGTGAAAGCGGTTTAAAAATGATGTTGTAAACCAGAAAAAGGTTTTGTCAATTAACCCGGTGGACGTGTCTGGGGGGAGCGCACATGTAATGAGGCTGTCTCTTCTGACCTATGGAGTTAGACAGAGGACACGGAGCACACCGCTTGTGGGTTTTGGCCCTTAATTAGAAATGGCTTCACAGGCTTTTTTCAGCCTCCTCCATTTGAAGAATGTAGTTAAGAGTGACAATGGACACTTGACTCATTACCTCAGACAGGAAGGTTATGTTTTCATTTGCATTGTTGCTCAGTCAAGGTAGGAAGGACAGGCAAGAAAAAAAGGCCTTTGAAGTGAATTTCAGGAAGAAAAAAAAAAGTTACTCTCCACTTATTATTAGAAATTTATAAGAATTCTATTTAATATTGAGTTTAAGCCAGTGATAATAATTCCACTCATCAAGGATCTGAAGAAATTCATGGCCATTTTGACATACAAATTATATTTTCATTTTCAAGTTTAATTATTAAGTTTAAGGTCAGTTTTTAAAATGATTATTTATCTCGATCTATTACTGCATATTTGTATTCTCCTGCTAGTCTTAAACTTGCGTTGCGATACTGAAACTTCCTCAGTGTAAAACAAATAAAGGTTCTCTTATCTTATGTGGTTTGTTATGTTTTTTGTAACTGCTATCTGTGAATCAAATCAACATTTTTGTGTATGTCTGCTTGAGATACAAAATTAAATCGAATCCTCCTGCTCCATCATATCTGTATTACTAAAAAGCTTTAGGTCAGTAAGGGCATCCAGCTTAAAACATATGTCAACCCTGAGTACAAAATACATTTCTTTGGTAATGCATCTCATCTTAATTAGTTTAACTCTATAGGCACTATATTTAAAGTGAGAAGACATGTATTGCATATATAAGCAGCAATCTGTTCCATTAACACGTCATTCTTTATGATTCCTGTACAGATTCACTGAAAATAGTTGTTGCTGCTTTTCTTGTAAAACAAAATGTTGCCTGAATGCTAAGATGAATCCAGAAATTACCTCCAACAAGATCTTCCCCATTGTCCCATGTGGTTTCTGACCTTCGGCGCTGACCGGGTGCCATAATAGGAGGGCTGAGCACGTCCATCCACTCCCTGGGGACCACAGCATAAAACGACTATCGTCATGAGAGTATATGGCATTACACTCACCATCCAAGCACATCATAAAGATACTGTACAATATTTTAACAATAAAGCCTCCATCAGCGTGCATTGAAGAGAGCCATTTGAGCATCCATTGTCCTTGAACCACTTGTGCAGGAACACTTAGCCTCCGGGTCTCTTGGTTTTTACCTGAAGGATCATTTATTAAGGCCTGAGAGTGTCCACACTGCGGCCATAGCAGGGGTCCTAACCTTGTCTGTGTGGAGGAGGGCAGGATTTCCTTTCGCTCTAAATGAGTTTGTTCTCTTCGTCATAAAGATACAGCGCCTCCACCTATAGATCATGGGCTTCTTTGTATCAGGTTAGAGCCAAATTCTTTTATAGCAGGCAATGACAAATAAATACGACAGAGGGGAGAGACACAATAAGATGAATGGACAATTATGGGGTAAGAAATGCATTGAGATGGAATTCTATCTGTGGAACCTGGATGCTTTATAGCAAAAAGTGAATTTGTGGTTTATTTTTCATCTCGAGTCATTTGGAAATACTGTGTCTCCATAGCAACACTGCCAATCAAATTCTGTTCTCCTTCTGAGATTGTAAACAGATAAGTACTTCTGAACATTAAATAGTATTCCCTGTAAAAGTATCATTCCTACTACTGCTACTACTGCTGAACCCAGTTGATCTCCAAGGTATTAAGTAAAAGTACAGCCTGGTGCCGCTTTATAATAACTACACCTTAATTAGCCTTATTAAAGCATGAACAAAGACTTAATTCATAAAGAACTAATCGTTTATTAAGAATGATTTGGGTTTAGTAACTATTTAATCGAGGACTTATTGTTCATAGCTTATTATGGCAAATTAAAGTGTAGTTATTATAAAGTGTTACAGGGTTAGGGTAATGTGATTTACAATCCAACTGACAAATAACGGTTTACAGAATGCATAGATGTGTTTCTATAAGAGCTGAATGAGTAACCTTGACTGCTTTCTTGATTGTAATGTACCGCATCTGCTCAGTTGCACTTCAGATATCATTTTGTTACCATTCAATTGACAATCTGAATCTTCAATAGAACACAACATCCATTATGTGAGAGCAGCCCACACAAGAGCATAATAACATTTGATCCTCGTGATACTTATGGGAAAAGATCAGAACAATTTAACTTAATCATCCATTTGTGGGCATTGGGAGAATGTGATATATAAGAAGCTTATAGCAATTTCCTTTGTGATATGAAACATAAACTGGTAATAGATTCATTGCAATGTAATGTGTTAGATGCATTAAATAGCACAGTTAAAATGGCTGACGAGCACAAGTTTCAGCTTATATTAAAATTAAACAGCTTAAATATGTAAATGAGGCGCAAAAACACAAGCGGAGAAGGCAGAATAAAAGATATGTTGATTAATTTAGTTCAAAATGACTTTGAAAATCTTCTGTTCTAAAGATGAGAGCTTTCCATTCTAACAAAGGTATTCATGCTTCTGACATCTCTTTCACTGAGAACGTCAAAAACTCGGGAAAAAAAGTGTGATTCAAAGCTACAATTTGAACAGCACATAACGAAGCTGAATTTGGCAAGAGTGAATAATTCTTGGGTTTTAAATGCATAATAATTAAAGTGCGAAGAGCTCTGATGAAAAGAAATGAATTACTTTTATGTTCAGCAATAAAAATGACTTTTTACAAGCTACCTAGATGGAAACTATATGAACATCTTTAAGATAGACATCAATCTTTATTATAGGCAAAAAAACAGAGGATGAAAATTCTATTGGTCTCAAATAAAAACATTGAAAGAACAAAAAGTGAAGGATGAAACGGTTTGACATCCGTGCAATTGTGGCATTCAAACTCACTGAGACAGATCTTTTCTAAAAACATATCCATTGAACGCTTCAATGACATCCTCATTTTACATTTGGTATGCTACCCAAAAGCATCATATGCAAAGACAGAAATGTGGGGAAAGGGGGACAAGTGTAAAAAAACACACACACACACACACACAGAAAGGCTTACGGTGTTGCCAGGATCCTAAAAAAAGCCATGATAGAAAAGCAGTGTTGGGCTGTTTGTGAATGCAGCGCCCCAAAGAAAAACAAAGAAAACAACGACAAATCCTGTGCAGCTGCTCTTCAGTATGTAAATGGAGGCTCGGTTCAAAGTCTAATTTCAGAAGTACAGCTGTGGATCCTGAAGTGCTGCAAGAAACAAGTCACACAGGCGAGCCATCTCAGCTGTTTCTGGTGATGATGAAGTTATGATAAAGAGTTATGTTATAATCAATACAATATTAGTTTCAAGATGAGTTCATAGGCAATATAATAGGCAATAGAGTTAATATAGACAATAAAACAACCACATAGACGTGGCTGTTGACGCGAACTTCATAACACCTGTCACTTTAAATAACCCACTTTCACAGTACTTCTGTTTGCCCAGCCAGCTGTTCTGTTTTTGCTGTATATTTTGTGTTTATATATATTTTTTTTATCCAGTCAAAGTCTATTTTTATTCCAACAACTTATTTTATGGAAAATGGGATATCTGCTGAATCGATATCTTGGAACCTAGATCCATCAAAATTTTCTACATTGGCAGATACCCGATACCAGTATTGTATCGGTACATCCCTAAACCTGGCTTTTCATCAATAAGTCACAAGTGTTAGGGAGGAGGTGCGAGCATAATGTCGAGCAGCCACATTATGATGCAACCTCTTTGTCTCTGTTGGTAACGCGCTGCGGCTGTATACACTACAAAGACATGGAGATGTGAGTATGAAGACAGTGCAGGCAGTGGGACATGTGTGGGCCAGTAGTCCAGTGGGAGACAGATATAGGGCTTTGGGGAAGCCATGAGGAGAACCACTGGAGTACTGTGTAATTTTTCTGGTGGACGATCTGCCACCTTCTTTTCTCCATGGAGATGTTTCTGTTGAAGTGTCATCCGCTTGATTCAATACAGACAAATACCTTTATGCTGTGAACAATTTCAGCTAAAGCCATCAGCAACATCTGCATGGGGACAAGAATATGGTGGACCCTCTACCAGGAAAGATACACAATGCATCTTTAACTGACTATGGACTGAAGTGTAATTGAACTGTCATATTAAAGTGAACACACACAGTACAGTTTCAGAAATTAAAACATACTTGTTTTTGCTTTTATTGTAATATGATTTTAGGTAATCCTTTACTGCTTTGTGTCTGTTTTTAAATGCATTTTTAAGGCCTGGAAATCACAAGGTTTTGTGGGAATTAGATTTTTGCAGTAATAGGATCATAAGGTGAAGTGGTAGCTGTAACAAGTGATAGTAGTAGTGACAATAGTAGTTACAAAAGCAATCATATCTATAATATATACAAAATACAAGTTAACTATTAATTATAACTGTTCTTATGAACTTCTTATTCCCTTCCTGTGTGTAGAATGTTTAATGTCAAAACACTACCTCAAACTCATAACTGTCTGTCCACTTTTCCTACTTTACAGTTGGCATAAGTGAAACGTCAGTGTAGCATTTGAATTCTATAACTATAAGTATAGGCACTATAAGGTTAAGTATAACTATAGAATATGATATGCTTGTTTCTTGTTATTCATAACAGCCATCTGTGTGTTTATGTTTCTATTGTTGCCAACAGCCTTACCTCCTCTGCCCTCTGATTTATAACATGTTTTATATAACATTAATTTTCTTGGACTTCTTTGTGCTTTTAACCTGTGCTCTGAAAATGGAAGATCACCTTGGATGCATTGGACTACAAAAGAGTCAACTGCAGAGAAGAAACTTTACCTCACCAGTGATAGATTTGGAAAGGGCCACATGAGCAGCTTTAAAACTTGCATTGAACTTAAAATGGCTGTACTTTTTTTTGTAGTTGAGTAAAATTTGTCTTGCCCCAGTACTGTACAAGAGAGATTACTATGTGCTGTCTGCATGTAATTATTTTTGATGTTTTATTCTCCAAGAATCATTGCAAGTGTGCTCTTAGCATGCTAATTGTTGTTAGCATTACAGTGATGCCAAAACTACGATCTGTCCTCTGAAAGTTCTGAAACATGCTTATAAACTCATTATGGTGAATAATTGGGATGCATTGTAATTGGGGTATTGCACTTCTATGGGGTATTAATTGCTAAAATATAATGTATTTAGATCATCAAATTTAAACATATGTGTATGTGTGTGTATAAATATAAATATATATATATATAAAAAAATAAATATATATATATATATATATATATATATATATATATATATATATATATATATATATATATATATAGAGGATATATATATATATATATATATGAGTATGGTATATATATATATATATATATATATATGCATAGGGGGTATATAGTGTGGTTTTTTTTTTTTTTGTGTGTGTGGTAGGATTTTTTTTTTTTTTTTTTTTTTATTCTTTCTATTCCGTACTGAGTTGGTGACGCTCGGGTTCTGCGAGTGGGAGATTGGGGAGTACTGTGTGTGGTAGGAGCATGGGGAGTACTGAGTATGGTAGGAGCATGGGGAGTACTGAGTGTGGTGGGTGCATGGGGGGTACTGAGTGTGGTAGGAGCATGGGGAGTACTGTGTGTGGTAGGAGCATGGGGAGTACTGAGTGTGGTGGGAGCATGGGGAGTGTACTGAGTGTGAGTAGGAGCGTGGTGGGCATGGGGAGTACTGAGTGTGGTGGGAGCATGGCGAGTACTGAGAGAATTTCCTGGTTGAGGACTGTGTCTTAAACAGCTAACTGTAAAGAGGGTTCTAACAGTCCTTGTGAGAGATAACACAAACATGCATGAATGATTCACCACTTCAGACGTGTTTTTGATGAGGGAACAATGTTATAACATGGTAGAAGTTGATTTAGCACAATAGTCTCTTTGAAATAAACTAGTTGTGTTTTTCACATTTTGAATACAGTAAAAATCAGGTACAGCTCCTTTAACCAAACCCTACCTCATTCGTTGTATTCGCATATATGCTCATGCTATTTATAAATAGGAAATTGGTGTCAAAAATCACCTTTAAAGTTAAGTGACAGGTTTAACAACGAGTGAAGAATAATGTGTAGGTGTGAATATGACAATAGCAGTTAAGAGAAGGAGGCTGTGTGACTGACGGGGTGTTTATTTGTTCTTATCTTAAAAGCAGATAAGCCGCATCCATACTGCGCACTGACAACTGACATTTAGCCTAATTCTACACTCACCGCTTTGCATCTGATTAAAGAATTTCACGCTGCATTCTATGTTTGGCCGATGAAGCCAATATAAACATAACATAGGCAATAGATGCACCTCAGATATGGCTTATCAGACAATATATGCTTTTTTAGACAATGGAAAACATTTCAACAACAACTATTTAGAGATTATTTTGCTCAAGTACTTATTTAAGTGCATTTTTGAGAAACTTTCTTTCTTGGTGCAAAAGCGTGTATCTATTATGTTTTAATTCAAAGGAATTTTAATAGCTATAAACTTTATTAAGTAAAGTCCTAACATCACTCAAATACCTCTGCAATTGATACTAAAGTTATTTGACGTAACAGTAATAGCTGATAGGACAACCAGCATCACCCATTGTAGAAGTAGCTTTTATTTTATTGATTAATAAGTAAGCGTAAGTTTATAAATATCAAAGAACATATACTCTCATGTTGTGTACTCCTTCCAGCTCCCTTCTTTTATATCAGTGTTTATAGGTGAGTGTATTTACCTTGGGTTTGAGTTCAGCAGGGGGTTCATCTCCTTTTGATAGTGGTGACCCTGATGGTCAGGCTAAAAGACAAAGGCAATAGAAAACATAGTTAAATATTAAACCATACATTGAAAACAAAACTTTTTTTTTTAATAACCAAGGTCTGGTCTTTTCAGTGTTTGGTAATGATACTTAACAACTGCTTGCATTAAATTCTAACATGACTTCATAAGGTTACTGCAAAAGAACAAAGACTGTAACAGGGGTATAGAGTAAGCAAGGTCAGTAACTTATGTATTTATTTATAAGGCATTCTTACTGACATTTTTGCTTTTAATAAAAACAAGCCTGCAAACATGGTAGAGAAAGGGTAAGGTTGGCGTAAACAGCCCCAGCAGTGATCAAACCTTGTTCGTTTTTCTGATAAGCCTCAACCCGACGGAACCTCATTTTTAAAAACATCCATTCATCCCCAAATGTGTTTTGATACAGAAGTATTGTGATGTATTTGTGACACAGGCAGCAGCGGTCTGTGAGCTGAGTGTAATGAGCGACCTTTAAGTGTGCAGGATGGGAATAGCAGATAAGAATGGTTTCAGTAATATTCGGCTCAAAGAAACACGAGTGCGTAGCCTCTCCATCTTGTCAAGGCTAAGGACCATATTATAGCCTCAGGAGGCTGTTTAAGTCTAGTGCCTGTTTAAAGCCTATTACATTACATGACTTTGATGAAGAAGCAGTCACACCAAAGCAGCAGCCCTAGCGATGCTTAAGCAAATTTCAGCTATCTGCGCTGTTCAGTGGCTCTTCTACGGAATCATTGTCTAAAAATAAGACAGGAGCTTAAACTGGGCCTGGTGGGATGTGCAGGTAATACATGCTGATGATGAGGAGCCTGGTGGAATGTATTACACTAAATACTCACATTGCATAAAATCTCTCAAAGGGGTGTGCAGTGTTAGCTAAAGAACATTGTTAATTTTGCATCCTTTTAACGCATTTGTTCAGTTGCTATAATGATGTGATCCCACAGAAAAGTTTAACAGAAAAAGTCCTTATCACCGAGATCATGTTCTTTACCTTCTGTACCTTCTATACAAAACTCTAGAGACCTTTGCAAAATCCAAGTCCAAATACATTCATTATTTTTTTCTATCTTGCTGCGATAATCACCTTGGTTGAGGTGATAACTGCATTATTGAAATGGTGTGCTTAAAGCCATTGCAGTCAAGGTCTGAAAAGTACAACGTACAAAAACCTTACCATTTCTTTAAAATTGAACAATGAAATAAAAGTCCCAGTGGTGCAGGACGATATTCTTTTAGTGTTATAAATTTTGGTACATTAACAGATTCCTCTATCCACAGAATGAGTAATAGACCGAAGTTCAAACCCTGTAATAATGGTGCTCTCTGGGGATAGTGAAAAGGACAAAGAGCCAGGTAAAACAATGTTCTTTTCAAAGTGCTTATGCAAATGGACCATGGACTGCAATGACCTTCAAAGTCCAAGAGCAAACCGCATCATGTGTATATTCTTCATCACATGACATGAAATTTATACTATAACATGGACCATGTGTGATGACCTAATCTTGTGAAGTTAAATATTGTGTTATTCAAATACAAGTACATACAGGTAAAGGCTAATAAAGTCAGAGCGTGTAAATTGTCTCTATGGTGAAAATGGTTTAATCACTCAGGAGAATATCATTGGAAATTGTGTGTGGAATACTATATAATTATAAATGCGTTCTGGACTCACTGGTAGGTCAACCTCATTAGTCAACATTGAATTATAGGTTGCTGATAAACCAGAAAAAAAAGTTATTATTTAAGCCTATACCGACACATCTACAGACAACTGGAAAAGGTTAGGTAAAGTATAATGTGGATTTTAACCATAAAGATAATTATATGTCTGTTTTTAAAGGTTATCATTTTTGTCTAAACAAGTATTTCAAGTTTTTCCAATACCATAGTAAAAAAGTCTTCTGGGGCCAGGATTATCCTAAAAAATAAGTTCTAAATTACAGTGGGACTATTCTAGATAAATAAAAGGTAAACAAATAAAATTTTATTATTACAAAAATTATTGAAAGGTATAGAGTACAGTATTGTAGCTACCACCTGAACCGATAATTACATATCTTTTAGTAATACTTTTAGGGCAAGAAGCATATGAAATCAAATGAAGTAATATCATGGACTGAACTGACAGTACGCTTAAGTAGGGCTCCACAAGGCTGTCAGATGCAACTTTCTGACAAGCAGTGGGATTAGATTTGATCCGACTTTTGATGTTTAAAAGGTAGGGTTCTGTTCAGAGTGCACATTGTAGACAACTCCAGGGACAAGAGAGAAGACTGAAATTTGAAATGATAAACTAATACAACAATCGCATCATTTTCAAAAGATGTTTGTAGAGGTCTCAACTGCAGCTACAACAAGGCAAGGCATTTTGTTCTTTGCAGAGGACATTCTAAATAATTCCAACTCTGATTAACTGCTAACTCAAATTGCAATTTTGGTTTGACTGTGACATATTGTGAAGTTGTAGTGGTAAAAATAAAGAGCATGTATTGTTGATGTCCTACAGACCATAGTCAGATTGGTCCATGTGGAAGTGCCTTCGCTGCTCAGGCTCAGGCTCACGTGACACTGGTGGATCTGGGATTCGCTCAGAGCTGCTCTGCTCTCCTCTTCCTCGTGTTCTCTCTTCAAACTCGCCAACATCCGCAGCTCGTCCTCATCCTGAGGCAGCCAAGGGCCATCGCCAGGATCAAGGAATGCTTCCTCCTCATCCTATTGTTTAGAAAAAGACATCCATTTGTTATTTAAGGGGAGTGTATGTAGCCTGTTTACTGATTTAAAAAGTTACTACAATCAAGCCTGAGTTGCCAGTGCCTTAACCTGTACATAGACGACACATACAAATTTCTTCTCACTCTCTCAGTATACGGACATGCCATGCTTCATGGCTTTGAGCATAGAAAGTGGCAACCCAAATGAGAGACTCATGCAAGGTTCATTCTACTTTCTAATAGTCTTGAGAAACAACTTGGCCATCATATCTGCTATTCATTAAGACTAAATCAGCTCACAATACAGTTGTTATCATAAAAGCTATATTTGATTTTAACATTTTGTATCAGGGGACACAGGTAGCCCATGTTTATAACATTTTAAATAAACATTGTATACTGTTCCTTTAATGTGTCACATCTACTGTAAATGTGACATGTATCATTCAGTTAAAATATTCCACTCAATACCAGATGTGTCTTTGGTCATTTCTGACATCGTTATTTCTTGTCTGGATGGGACTGCACTGCCTTGCTAGTCACTTGCATCACCTGTCGCCAGTTCACATGGTCTCCCGTTGGAGCACATTAGATACATTTTAACCACTGCAGAACACCCAACAAGAACTGCAGTTTCATGGATGCTTTCACTCAGATGTTACTGAGTCTCCCTATACTTTTCCTGGTTCTAGCAAATCCAAATCACAGGCTGAAATTTAATCTTTCATATGATGTCATCTGTCAGAGGTCATGATAGTGTAGAAAAGTGTATGTGGTACACTTAAATTGTAAATAAAACACGATCCAACTACATGCAAATTTAATGTTGTGGCATCCACCTCAAGATAATGCTGAAAACATTGTTGCAAATAATTTTGAGACAAGAACCAGTAGGTGACTAGGGAAAAAATCTTACATTTAGAGATAGCAATTTTTCTGTAGTTTACATACATAATTGTATAGTCCCAAGTTTAAGTTTACTTTAATTTTGGACACCTTAATTAGTATTAGAATAAGACAAATCTTACAGAGAATTAATCCATATTCTACATGCAGCAGGTACCTTGAGCAGATATAATTTTGTCAAAGTTTAGTGTATGTAGGTAGCTTTATGGGGTGATCTTTATGTGTTTGTGTTTGTTTGTTTGTGTATTATTGCCTGTAGTGCCTCGCCTTAATTTTAGTAGTACACAAGTTATTTTGTGCAAGGAGTCCACACGTCGCTGTGGAACTAAATGAATGACAGTCAGTGAAGCATGTTTGTGTTGAAGGAAACCAACACCTTGTCGTTTCTCTCTGACAGGTTTTCAGTCATAACCTTCACTGGATGTTGCCCGTCTAAAGCTTCTTACAAATCATTGGGATGGTGTGAGGGTGAGAGAGGCAGAGGGCAGCACGTTTCAATGCCTTACTGTGTGAGGCATTGAGACGTTGAGAACAACAGCTCAGAAGCAGGCCTGTGTATTACACATGCAGTTTTGAGTAGTCAAAGTGTTATTTCTAAGTACTTTTACTCAAGAATAAATAAAAAAGTTGTGGTCCAAGGAATTACCCTAGTAAAAAAGTATTGGTCATTACATTTAGTTTATAATTTGAGTAAAAAATTGGCTTTTGTCACGTGTAGACTTACTCATAAAGGGAAGACTAAACCTAACTGTAGTCAAGTATGACCATGATGAAAGTACTTGGTACAAAACTTTTCAAATGTAAATGAGTAAATGTAACTAAGTAGTATCCACCTTGCCCCCTCTGGAGTACACCATGGGAACTTCCTGCAGTAGTCTTCTTGATAGTGACACACTGCTATTGACAATGACACTGGGCCTCACGGTCTCAGCTCTGCTCAAGCGGTCAGTGGGAGACAGGCAGCGCTTTGGGACAAATCCAGGAGCTTCAGTTTGGCATGTGGATGGAGGGATGGTGCTGTTGGTTCCACTTTCATTTGATGGGCTTTGAGAAAGAAGGACAACCTCATCCAGAGTTTCATGACTGCCCCTGGATTCACCCAGCCCCGAGTCTGTGGTGCTTCTCTGCTGTGTACACGTGCGATACAGTTCATCCTGTGGAAAAGAACCATGGATTTGGGTTTCAGATATTTTGAATAGTTTCTATTATTTTACTTGGAACACTATAAATCATGCTGACATATTCTGAAGATACTAATCATTTTTCTGCTTTGTTTACACTCAGCCATGCCCTGTTTAGCATTCTTTGGTGATGGAAGAAGTGACATTGGAAATTGTTTACATTTTACAGAGAATGATTGTCTAAGGCTGAGACATTGCCTGAATTTCTGGTGGCCAAATGTAGTTAGGTGTAATCAGATAAGAATTTGAATAATTTAGCTTTTCATCAGTCACACAGAAGAAAAAAAAAAAAAAAAATAATAATTTCGATTAACCAGGGTAGAATAATTTAAATAAGTTTACCCTATACAGGGCCTGAGCTTAATAAATAACCATGTTAATAAAATATGTTTAGAATTATTGTTTGAATGTAGGATGACACTTCTGTGACATGAAAGATGAAGAGAAGTGATAAATGCTGCATTACCTCATCACTCTCACTGCCAATGAAGTCGTCCTCCAGTTGAGCCCCTCCCCTGCGCCCGTGAGGTCCCTCCCACTCCTCCATACGCTTTTGTGGGTGCCCCGGCTGGGCTCTCCCTGGCCTCTGTGTGGACGTGTGCGGCGGAAAGCAGAAGGTGAACACAGGGTGGGTGCTGATGTGAGGGTCAGACTCTTCATTATTGTCCCAGCTGCTGCAGACCCTGAGGTCAAAGGGCAGCTTGCTCAGCACAGAGACACCCTCACCTCTGCCCCTCCTCACAGGAACCCCGAGATTGTCCATATCCACATCAGAGGAACAGTTACCTGGGACACAAGATTGCAAAATTTAGTTTAACCTCAGCACAACTCCCATGAGGGACTAAGCCTGGAAGATGAGTACAGCCAAAATGAAGTCAGTTAGTCATCAGTTAGTAATACGTATTCTGGATAGTAACTATAAAGTTTTTTAAAATCATTTTGTTAAGGCTTAAAATGTTGAAGTAAAGTGTTAGAAGCAAATTTATTGAAGCTGGAATAAGCTCTATAATTGTTTTGACGGCTTTAAATCATAGATCAAGGACATATTAAACTTCAACCACAAACGTACCAGTCACCCATTAGCCCATTACTGTCCTTTATTTCATCAAAATTACACTCACTATGGCTGGTGGCCCTTTCTGAAGATGGCTCACAGCTAGCTGCTGAAATATGTCAAGGTAAATGCATCTCGCTAGCTAAATTGTTGCCTAAATGAAATCAAGATTTATATATCACAACTGAAGACAATACAACCCTTATATTTCAGCGATTTTTTTCCTACATGATGACAACAAACCAACACTAGACACAATAACCTCCTAGGTATGTCTTTTAATGATTCTACTCACTTTTTCAGTGTTTTGGTCTGACAATTTAGATATTGAGATGCAAATATTAAAATGCGTCCATCTGCAGCTAAACGGTTATTACACAAAAAGACTTAAGCTGCACATAAAAGATCTACACCACACTCCACCTGAAAGAGCCTGTGAATCTCATCCACTTGAACAGCATAATCATTTTCTCTAATTGCCCACTGTGAGACAAACCTTGAGCCCCCTGACTTTTACTTAATGCGTCACCATTACCATTAATGAACTAAATGCTTTTCAAATGTAGCTATGGCTGCAGCAATGGAACTGGTACCATACACTGTTTTTCTGTAGTAGTTTTGTGTAGAAATTCAAGTATAACTTTCTATCGCTGAGGACCTTGAAGTAGCCTTGAAACGACTTGTGTAAAATAATAATATAAGCGCTATGAGGCATACAAATATGTCTATGTAAAGAAATCTATGTTCACTGCAACAATTAATAACAATAATTGTGACTAGTCAGCTATTAACATGTAATTCTATTTTGATCACCATAATTGTTATCTGGACTTTAAAGACTTTAAAAAACATACCGTATATCTTATCACATACCACACCATAAAATTTAAATATCAAAAAGGTATAAACTATATCTGATTTTTTTTAATAATGCACTTTAAATATTCTCTATCTTCAAGCCTTATGTCAAAAAATTTGAACCATAATTCTGTTAAAATGTATAGTAAACGTACAGAGTAATAATGATTTGACTTGTTGACTAACAGAACAATAATCACTGACTAGTTGACAACTAAAATAACTGCATAATTGTTGCATCCTTACTATCAAGATGCATACTCACTATTACACCACTGAAAGTACAGACTACTTTGTTGTTGTTGCCTTTTTACAATTTCCTAAGCACCACTTAAATGCACATGTCCTCCAGCTTGCTCCTGCTTCCTGCCACCTCTCTCCCTCTCCATGGCCCGTGCCTCACCTGCAGCTGGGAGCTCGGTCTGTTCGATTAGGCTAAGAGCTTGTTGTCTGCTCTCCTGTCTGCTACATGACAGAGTGCATGGCTTTGGGTTATCCGTCTTTTTGGGAGGCACATCCACTGCAAAGCACAAGTATCACAGACAAACTAAGGTTATAGTTGGAATAAAATACATCATCTAAAAGCTTTATAATAACTACACTTAAGATAGCCTTAATAAAGCATGAAGAAAGACGTCATTCATAATGAAGAAATTGTTTATTAAAAGTCCTATATTACGTGACACTGACTCTTTAAGCCACATTATAGTGTTATTACTTCATCAAAATCATACCTGGAGCTGTGTTTTGTTTCATTCGCATGTCTGAGTAATCCTTTAGTCTGTTTATATCTCCAAAGCTCAAAATGCTCTGTTCCACCTTGTGATGTCATGAAGCGGAAGAAGTTAACAGCTACTTTTTTTTTTACCTTTTTTTCCAGTACAGATTGGGAATTCCAGGGCTGAAATTATTCAAATTACTCTAGTGTAGTTTAAAAACACAGTGAAGCACTTCCTGTATTATCACATGACATGACAAGGAGGAACAGTTTGAGAGAAAAACACAACCTAAGTATGCAGGGTTTGTGTGTTAAACATGTGTGAATGAAACAAAACACAACTATGTTTGTGATGAGGGAACAACATTATAACAGAAAATATAAAAAAGCCTAATATGGGCCCTTTGACAATGAATCAGGCTTAGTAACTACTTAAAGCACTTAACGTTTTAGCCAAAACAAATAAGTAAAAATAAAAGTAAAATGAAAGCCTGATTTTTTTTCTTCTTTTTTCCTTTTAGTTTTTACTTGTATTGAAAAATGCATCCTCACACAAAGCGGGCTTGTATATTCACAAATCTGACTCTTATTTGGCCTGGAGGAGGGCCTCCTCCTGCTTGTTTCCCATAATCGTCCACAGTATGGCATAAAATGTATCTATCTCCATGAAGAAGGTTCATATAGTTTTAACTTTCTATTACCACAGAATCATGCATGTTACGTGCTACCTCCAGAAAGTGTTGCTTAAATAAATACCCAAACCCCATAATTAAGTAGTTAAGCCTTAACTATTTTTAATAAACTATTTCTTAATTTTGAATTAAGTAATTGTTCATGTGAAATTAAGGCTAATTAATATGTAGTCATTATAAAATATTCCAAATATACAGTTAACAGTTTACCTGTAGTTGTGAGTTTTGGTTTTCCTGGACTGAAGAGTCTGGGAATCTTGGACCCTGGTTTGTCACATGTTTTGGGCGGGTGGGGTTGTATGATGCCAGCGGTTCCAAAACACTGTACTTTTAACCACAGAAAACAGAAATGATCAAACATGTTGGTTCAGTCTGTTTGAAAAGTAATTTAAATGCACAGTAAAAAAAAAAAACTCTATTAGGAAAATGTTGAGTGTTGTACATAGAGATTAAAACCAGCTACACCACGTTCCACTTAATCAAGGAAATGCAGTATTTTTCTCATCCTGTTATGCTAATGATGCCTCTTTATTCACCCTAAAAGCTGTTATGTGCTTGAGAGAACATATCATTTAAAGCGCTGCCACTGTGATGCTTTTAACAATGTGCAGTGGTTAAATGAATTAACTCATGCATTTTTTATGGACTTGCTGAAATGTTGTGAGTTTTCCAGCTAACATGTGTGCTGCATGTACAATGTGGACTTTATTAAAACGTCACACAACAAAAACACATTTGAATTTAAAATTAAAACTTACCCTCTCGAAGTGAAGGAGAGCAGTCTCTCTCTGAGTGTTTTTCATGCTGGCTGAAATTGCTTTGATTTCTAGCTTTACTCTTTGGGTTCAATTTGCAGCAGAGGGATCCCTTAAGGACATGGCCAACACACACACACACACACACACACACACACACACACACACACACACACACATACACAAAAAGTCTTAAATTCAAGGCAACAAATTCAGCATGGTGCAGAGTTCTTGTTTCTTTAGACATAGTATACATTTTTTATCATGTTTATGTGATTACCATGTTGGAGGTACAAAGTGCACTGCTTTCCATTGCGTCTGAGGTGGCGCGGCTCTTTACTTCACTTTGAGGCCGCAGTGCTCCAGCCCTGGGCCCTGAGGCGCTCTGTAACACGCCCGGGGCCCTGCTCTTCACGGGGAGGGACGGCCTTGTAGGGGCCACACCGGTCGTATGCGCTGGAGCTGCAAACACGTCCACAACATTCACTAAAAGCACAGTGAAAATGTACTAAGGAGGGAATACTAGGCCTGCATCTTAAATGTGTTTCACTGGTAATAAACACCTGAATATGAAGAAATGGATGGAATAGTAATGAGTGAGATATTATTTAGTTTTATAATATCTTGTGTTAGTTTAAAACAGAATTTTGAAATCCATCTAAAGCGCATAATTTCTATACAATTTATTTAAAGGTGCACTATGTAACTTTCCTGGTGGAGGGCACACCACTTATTTTTTCAATTACACAAGTTTCATTGCAAAACTTCCACAAATTCACCCTGTAACTGTACTATGGAACATTCTCAGCAAAGCAATACATTTCCATAGAGACAAGCAAGGCGGCAGAACATAGCACACCTTTAATTGCAATTCTATCATTTATATATGTTGTCTATTTCTTGAATGTTGGTCCAGAAGAGGGATGAACCACGGGAAAAAAACAACCATCAATGCATCTCAAAAGCTGTCAGATGGTGCTCCAGAATGCCCTTGCTGTGAGGCAGCAGAACTAACCAC
This sequence comes from Periophthalmus modestus, assembly GCA_019594935.1. NCBI lineage: Eukaryota > Metazoa > Chordata > Actinopteri > Gobiiformes > Gobiidae > Periophthalmus > Periophthalmus modestus. The sequence goes on from JAIEZT010000013.1 coordinate 12,988,524, forward strand.
TCTGCCACTGCCTATCCCCACATCACATCACACAGCGGGTTGTGATGTTTTATGGCAGCTCTATAGATTACAGTTTACTTCTTCACTGTCATAGTCTGTCAGGTGTAAATAATTGGCTGCAACTAGGTGTGATGTGTCCATGATCTGACCCTATAGCGCTCATTAGCACCACCTTCACTGTTGAGATTCAAGAGAGAGAAACTTGAGTGAACTCTCTAAACCAACTTACAGAAAGACAACAATATGCCTGTTTCATTTAGTCTCCACCAAGCAAGTATTTCATAGTTAAATTGGTTGCCGACTTTAATTGAAATCACTTAAATCGTGATTATGCTAATAATGCAATTGCTAATTATCATGCTATTTTTCTGTTTAGTTCCTGCTCCCCTCGGTTGACTCCGCTGGGTCACTTAACTCGGACTTGGACAGCTGTCAGAACAAATAAATAAGCTGTTATAAAAGGTCACAACGACACCAGCGCTAAATAAGTGGTGTGTGTCTTTTCATATGAATATAATTGACAGTCTATCTGCACAGGTGCAAGGCCAAAAGAATAAAAGGAGGTACAATGTGAATTATTTGTATCTCTCAGTAAATGCAATATTTGGTACATTTCTTATTTATTCTCTTTGATTTTTAACTCAGTTTTGAGGGTTGATTTTAAACACGGACTATGTAATTTTTCTGGTGGGTGGTTTGCCGCCTGCTCGTCTCCATGGATATCTCAGTGTTGCCTGGTATGATCCACATTATGACAGTGAACTTTGCTATCTTGTATTTATTGAATTATATGTCTTTTTGTTCTCACATCTACCAAGAAAAACACGCAATTTTGCTGTACACTGTTGTTGCCTCTCCGCAGATCTGACCTGTCACCTCTCACCTGCTGGTCTCTATGGAGATAAGTAAGTTTAATGCTATACTGTGGAAAATGTAAGGGTAAGCTATAAAAAGGAAACAAGCAGATGCCATCAGCAGATACCATCTACCAGAAAGTTACATAGTGCGCTTTTAATTGTTCTTTATTTTTTCATTTTTTCCATTGAATATATGGTATCTTTTCATTTGTGAACAGCACTTTGTTTCATATCTATAAATAAAGCTTGGCTGGACATTTTTATTGCTACCATGGTGAGGAGCTTACCACTATTGGCAGCGACAGGTCCAGTTCTAACATCTGTTTTCTTCAGATTTTCTATGTTCAAGACTTGTGTGATGTGTTTTATGTCCTGTGGGAAATGACAACTTCGGGGAATCCACTCCATCAAACCTCCTCCACTCAGGAACATCTCTGCAGTAAAATGTTATTACTTGAAATAAGTTTTTAAATAAAACTTGGTTGCAAAATTTCACACAAACTCTTACTGTATTCACACACTTGCTATCTATAGACAGTGTTAAAGGAATAATATGCATTTATTTATCACTGATTAGAGAAGGAAAAATCACATATGGACACACAAGATGTTTTCTCTTTTTCTCACAAATAGAGCTCAGGATTATTTTGTCACATCAACCAATGGAGATTGTAAGATGGTAAATGCTAAACACAGCGTTCATTCAAAAGTATTCTGACATTATAGAGTAATCTTTGTATTGACCAATAGTGATCCAGCAGCTTATCTGGTTGTTTCACAGCTCTCATTTGCTTTTTTAGACAGTTTTTGCTGATGTTTACATATGTTTTACATGTTTTTGGCATTCATCCTGAGATCTATACGGTGCAGTTTGAAGCTTGAATATGATGGCCTTATACATTAACGACAACCAATTACAAATGTTGAAAATGAAATTACCATGATGTCTACCAAAGAATGTGATATAAGCAAACATTTATATACCGTATGCTTGAGCTGGATTGTTCATTAAGTTTGTGAGGAAAACTTTACCCATACATAATTAGACATATAAAAGAGAAAGATTTCTTACATTGTCAATATTTTTAGAATAAGGTGGACAAATGAATGACCTTACCATCCCCTGCCTTGGGCTCTGCTTTCATTGTAAAGATTCTCCGGATGCTGCAGTTTGCAAATACTGTTATTCCATCCAAACTCACAAATGCTACATCTTTGAAGAGTTTGCTTGTGAATGAAACAAGGTCAATGCACAAGGTCGACCACTGGAACAAACACAAAAAGAGAATATCCAATATGTACATTTGTATAACAAATGAATGAAAATGAAAAATGTATTCAATTGTACATACAATGTGGTATTTTAGCCCAATAAGTGGAATCTTGGCATGCCAGAGTGTAGTAGAGAGCTCTTTGTGCACAGGGGAGAAATATAATCGTCGTTTTAAGTGATCTGTAGCAGTTACCCTAGAACACACATCAAAGTTAACAAAACTGTTATCATTAATACTTTTATAAGTCATGATTACATGAAACTTTTAACTTGAACTGAACTCTGAATTGTAAGTTATAGTAATGTGTTGTAAAATTGGTGTCTTTGTCATCTCTGTATTAAAGCGGTGGTGCCTTTTTGAAACACAAAGGAGCTGGTATACTTACATGAGTTCAATGGAAAAGTCTCTGCCGGGTGGAACATTGACTTGAAAAACCAGGAATCTTTGAAGCAATCCCACTATCAACATCACAAAATACATTATTGTTAAAACAGCAAAATAGCTATCCAAGTCAAATTTAAATAACTGGTATCATAACTTACAAGGCATTTTCCCATTCTTTGGCATTTGCATTTTGACTGTCTGGCTGCTACCCTCCAGACAGTAAACAAATCCTTTGATTTCTTTATTATACTCCTAAATGAAAAACATAGTATAAAAGAGAATGCATTCAACATGGCCTGTGTCAGCACTCAGCTATCAATTACTCTGCATCGCTTTTCATTCAAATATACTGTGGTGTTATGTTAAATACAAAACCAGCAGGGACTGTATTATGTATAGTTAACAGCATTGCAGGGCGGTACATTACTCATCTAATGTTTTCACCCCACTCTGAGAAAAAGTAGTTACTGGTACAACACAACATTTTCTTTACAGTTGCCACAGTAAATGTTATTTGCATGTTCACAATAGTATAGTAGTATAGTATAAAATAATTCATATTAAAATCATGTGAGGAGATGTTGGCTAAAGACTTGATAGGAAATTGACATCTTGATCAATAAATACAGCAGCCTACATTCAAGAAAATTTCATAAACCAGCCAAGTTTCTTTGCCCTACATTCATTATCAAGTACTTTTATGTCAGGTATGAAATGTATGAAGAATATTCTTAACAAGATAAGTGGGGGCTGGGCAGTTTAAGTCTACACAGCACGGCCATTAACACCCTGAGACAAACGTAGTCTGATGTGTTAATACATTTAAGTATAGGCAAACTAATAGGCTGTAGCAGAAAAAAGATCAAGTGAGTCACTTTGTGTATGGCTCCACCGCTGAGTTTCCATTTGGCCACAGGATCTTTGCCCTGAGCGCAGAATATTTCCACCACAGCTCCTCCCTGTCAGGAACATCAATAATCAAACTTTTGTAACTCATGATCACTCATGATGTGTAAATTAGCTTATACCCACCTGGTAGTTATTCTTGAACATTACGCTTGACGTCAGATGCGTAATATCGCTACATTACTCACACAGTTTTACGTTTGGTTCGGCGGTTCTAAAGCAATTTTATATATATTGCTTAAATATAACTTTTAGGACACTTTAGCACGCTTATCTTACTTAAACACTGCTGTTGTTGCCCCGTTAGCCTTAGCCCGCATTCGTCACCATGGTTACGTCTCTCCAATAAACAGAAGCGCGCGCGCCACATGTCCTGTGTGGATTAGCCGTGCGCGCGCGGTCTGGCGCAGTTTGACGTAAACACAGGTGCAGACGCCTCCAGAGGGACGTAAAGGTTGACGTGACCCGTTTCAGTAAGTGTTTGTATTCTTCTATAGAGCACATACATGATTTCAAACATACTGGCCCTAAGCCACATAACCTAAATCTATTTGTTTATTTATTGACGAGCATAAAACACAGGTAACAAGTCAAAACAATTAAGACAATAACCAAATCTGAAGCAGGTGGTCTTTTCCACAGACAAATGACAACCAAAGAACAGCATAACTGTTAATTCACAGCTGACTACTTGCAGTATATAACTAAATACAAAGAAAAGTAAAGCTCCACTCCCGCTGCTTTTAACCAAGATTCAACACATTTGTACGTGTTTGATTTCATGAACATGTACAATCTTTTTTTTTTTTTTACACATTATTCTTTTTATCACCATTCACCGGTACTCTTAGTGCTATGAATAGCAAGAACAAATTGAACTCTGCGTAGATATTTAGCTCCCAAAAAACAAATAACAGTAAGTATATTAACAGCCTAAACTACTCCGGCTATTATTTCTACATTGTGCTCTACAACAGGTGTAATTTATTTGATCTAAAAAATAAAATACAGTCAGTAAGATAACTTAATAGGAATTTATAGTTTTATAGCTCAAGATTGCATTTACTAAATCTGACTATATAAGCATTGCCCCAGAAAGCCTGTGTGATTTAATAATAACACCGATAATAAAGTAATACATGAAACAATATTACATGAAACATAAACTTATGAGCTGAATTGTAAAACTCCATTAATGTGCCATTGTCACTTGTTCTTATCCCAAGCAGCAGAGCTATTTTCAGATCAAAAGCGTGTCTTTTAATTAGCCTCTATGGGAGTCCATATCAGGGAGAGCCGTTTCATGTTATTGTGGTGGCTTCAGTATTTGTTCCTAAACAAGGAAAGTGAAGTGATCGCTATTAGCTTATTATTGTGCATACTGAAGTGGTGTGCTATTCAAATTCACATTCTCAATCAGCAGCAAACAGTTGCCATTTAGCCTGTCACGATTTTGAAGCATGATATATCGCTACAGAGAAATATTGTGAAAATCAGTAATATTGAAATGACTTTATGCCACTGACACAATAACAATAAAGCTGGATAATCATAGTAAACCATTTTTAAATACACAGTATTGTTAAAAGACATGAGCTGCAACACATACATATCAAAATAAATCAACAATTAAGCCCTCTACAGCTCAAAACTTACATTATTACATCAACATGGCAAAAATCTCCCCACTATTGCTAATAAATTGTACACACGATGAATACTGAGCTCCAAAATATGGTCCAGCTTTTATGTATTGAACAATAAGTCGATATAGTAATTATCATGACAGGCCTAGTTGGAAGCATACTGAAAGGTTTGTCAGGTAGTTGGAGCCTCCAGTCTCTATAGCCCAATTATTTCTATCTATGGGTTTCAGAATGATGAAAAGTTAGGACGTCTGTTGCCATAGCAATTAACAATTCAAAAGAACATATCTCTGAATTATCTAAATGGCACCATATAACAGGAAGCTGAAATTCATGCATAGAACAGACTTTGGATCAAAATGGTTAGATAATATTAACAAAATCAAAATAAACATGGCATCAATCAATAGTAGGTGATGGCATATAGTCATTGTTAGCAGAAGCAGTGTAGAGATGAAGAGTGGTATCAGTATGAATTCAAATTTTCAAGTCTTTTTCTTAAGCTTAATTGTGTTCATTTGAAGCTGCCTTTTAAGTCCTTTGCTCTACATGCCAACAATTAAAACAAACTGCTAAAGCATCAAAGAGCTTTGTGCTTACTTATTCCACGCAGCTCTTAAATGGGCCACAAGAAAACATTCTTGAGTTTAACAATCAGAACACCTCGGCAATAGTTATTAGGTATTCAAGTTTAGAGTTGGTATAATATTAACATTAGTGAACTTTGAATGAGGAGCAGTAAGCAGGTTCACACTGGCTCTCAGTAGGAGAAGTTTGACAATGATTAGTAGAGACAGCACTATCAAAACAGCGCCTGGCCCGCGCTCAGCATTAGCAAAGTCAGAATGGAAAAATCAGTTAATGGCAGCTTGTTAGCATGCTAAATGATGACTAATTATTCACTTATTATGTTCAAAAGAGTCTATTTATCTGGGCCTGTCAAAGACCATTACTAACATATATGGTTTGCTCGCCCTCAACATGGCCCATTGAACAGAGTCAGGTATAAGAGTGGAGAGGCTCAGTTTGGTTAGAAAACAGCATTCAATGGATCTGTTCACAAAAATGACAACTAATGTACCCTTTTAAACAACACTGACAAAGCCTTCTGCACAATACACTTTTTATTTTTGTTTGCCTAATGCCAACACCTGAGAATATTTTTAAATGTTTTTGTAAGTTCTCTCGCACAAAGCAAGTGGAGATCAAAGTACATCAATGTACAATGATGCAAAAACAAAACAAAAACATAATGATATTCTTTGTATTGTTCAATTTTACATAAAAATAAGTATGTCACTGTGTCTGTGTAAATCTATAGTGGTCCCCAACAACCATGTGTTTTATTTGATACTTTTGTTTGCATTAAGTACCTTCTGTAAGTACCTTCTGTACCTTATGTGCCCTTTGTACCTTAAGTGCCTCTCTGCAAATATAGTAACATGCAATAACTGAAGTGCTTTCAAATGTAGGCTGAGGTATATTGTACTTTATTAATCCATCCAGTGTCGTCCAATGCCGCTGGGGCAAGTGTGCAGTGGGTACCCATCTCCAGATCCTCAAGCTTATCGTTTCAGGGTGGGGCAATTTGATACATTTGAACTGCATACTAGTGCATTTGTGTGTGTGTGTGGGTACCCATCTATATAGATCCTCAATATTATCGTCTTAGGGTATATATATGTATACTTATATATTTGATATATATATATATATATATAATATACTAGTATATATATATATATATATATATATATATATATATATATATATATATATATATATATATATATATATATATATATATATATATATATATATATATATATTGTTGCTGCTGTGTTTTCCAAAGCAAAAAGCCCTAAAAGCCCTAAAAGGTTAGTCATTGTTTATTTGTTGTTTCGTTGCAACAACACCACTCTCCTCTTTCCTAGAACACCTCCCTAAAATACTCCTTATGATAGCCAGTGTGTTTGTTTGCAGGTGATTTCTGCGAGTGGACACTGGTGTGCTGTTTGCGCTTTATTACGGTGCTGAATTCTGCAGCTCATGTCTTGTTAGGTCCTCCGGCTGCAGGAAAGCCGATAAGTCCCCAGCCCAGCCACTGTCCTTCTGCAGCATTTGGGGTGATTTTTTTCTCTTCCTCTGGATTTCATCCTGAACATAAGTGCACAGTCGGGATGTGGAGGAGCAGATATAGATGAGTGCGTCTGTGAAATGTGGTGATCTTTGAACCAGTGACGACCAAGAGGCACATGATCAAAACACACGCTCCGTTTGATGATTCCAGATAACGGTAAAGCTGAGCAGAAGCAGGAGGATTTACAGCTCACATTTGTAAGGAAATGATGAAAAACACAATGCTATGTCAAGTAACCTTTGTTCACCTTCCACACAGATGTAGCTTTATTTGATTTTTTAAAGGTGCTCTATACCTTTCTTTCATTTGCTTTGCCTGGAATGTGTCTTTAAACGTTAAACATTCATCCATTCATTCACTAGGTTCACTAGGTCAGATCTGTGGAGAGACAACCTTGCTCACAGTGAGAATGTCTTTAAATGTATTTTTGAGCAATAAAAAACTGTAATGGAATAAATGTAAAATAGATCAGTTTAATGCCCTACTGTGGAACATTCCAAGCAAAGCAATAACATCTCCATGGAGACAAGCAGATGGCAGAGCTTTCACCAGAAACGTTGCACAGTGAACCAACAGAATTCTATGGTAGAATTTACTGAACATCAGACTGAACATTTGCTGACCTAATTCATGGTTAATATTTTTGTAATTCCAGGGCCTTTTCACATGAAACAATAATCGTCATAAAGTTCATTGTCTTCTCTGCAACATAGATAAACAAGCTAAATTATGTTTTTGTTTTTTGTTTTTGTTTTTTTTAGCTTCAGAAAGGGGCGTGATTTCTGAACCTTAAAGAGTTGATTGTTAGTTGAAAAAACTGTAAGCCATAAGATTAGTATAGTAAATGTGCAAACCTAATTTTGAACAAATAATAATAAGGCTAAACATTTCTGGTTCAAACGTTTGGATATTTCTTTCAAAAAGTCTAGAATGTGAAGACAGCATATTTGCCAAAAAACATATCGCACACAGAAGTCAAATTTTCCAATTATGACTCACCAGTAAAGTGTGTACAGTGAATATTGACTGCTGTATGTAAACTTAGTGCAAGTAGTACCAGTATTAGCAGTTTCATCTATTTTCCCTTTCAACTACCACTCCCCCACTTCCCTCTGGCAGGAATACGGTCCATCAGGACCAGAACCTCTCGTCACAAGAACAGTTTCTTCCCCTCTGCTGTTTCCCTCATGAACACTTCTTAAACCTGCACTAAACTGGACATTTCATAACACTGGTCACTTTAATAACCCATGTTGCACTGTTGTTGTTGTTTTGATGCCACTATTGTATATATTTCTACTATTGTATATATTTCTACTATTGTATATATTTCTACTATTGTATATATTTCTACTATTGTATATATTTCTACCTCCTGCATGCCCTTATTTGTATTTATTTAGTGTGGTTTTTTTGTGTGTGTGTTGTTGTATGTTGCACTTTATCACCGAAGTAAGTTCCTAGTCTGTGAGCTCTGCTCACGGACAATGGCAATAAAACTTCTTCTGATTTGATTCTGATTCTATTGTTTATGTGTTTATTTAAGATATTTCCCCAAAGCAAAAGTCAGAGGTGCACTTTAGAGTTGGCAAATACTTCCACAAGATTGTAATTATATGCAGTTGTATATGCTAATATCCAAAGACAATACCTGAGGACAGTGTTGAATTGCTTAATTGCGTTCCAAAATAAACATTTGTCTTGTTGCAAAGTTGCTCTAAGAATCTGATGGAAAAGAGGAAGGGTTTTAATATGATTTCAAGACATTTTAAATTATATTTATTTGGTGTTTAACTTTTAGGTATGAAAAGCGTGGTACTCTAATAGCCAGGTGGAAAATCAGAGCACCCAAGTAGCACATTGCACTTCAAGCTGATGAAGGAGCGCCTAGCCAAGAAAACTGGACTTACTGTGAATGGCCAAATGCATACAGATCACATCATTTAAAGTCTGCCCTGGACACAGCTAAATCTTTGTACTACTCTAGCATTATCCACCACGCTGGGAACAACACCAGAACTTTATTCTCAACTTTTAATAAACTCCTAAAGCAGAAAGAAATCTCCTCGCACTTTTCATCCCCGCTACTCTGTCAGCAATACACCGACTTAAACCACAAAGTGAAGTCCACTCAGAACCAGTTGACTCCACTCTCTCCAAACACTATATCATTCATTGCCATTTCCGCAATCACCAGAACACTATCTGTTTTTCATCTTCCATTAACACATCAAATATCCCAGTTGATTATGTTATCAAGGTCCTCCACCTGTCCTCTTCCTACTGCACTGGTTAAGGCTTGTCTCCCTGTTCTCTCATCTCTTATTACAGACATAATTCGCTCATGATTATCATCTGGCATTGTCCCCACTCCACTCAAAACTGCAGCTGTCACACCGATCCTGAAGAAGCCTGGTCTTGACTCTAACAAACTCAATAACTACTGTCCAATTTTCCAATCTTCCATTCATCTCCAAAGTTATGGAACACTCTGTTGCCATTCAACTCCAAGATCACATGTCCAAAAATAACCTCTTCGAGCCCTTCTAATCCGGTTTCCGTCCCAGTCATAGCACAGAAACAGCTTTGATTCAGATAACCAATAAACTCCTGGCAGCAGATTCTGGCCTGTTTATAATTCTTATACTGCTAAACCTCACTTCTGCTTCTGACGCAATATCTCACAATATTCTCAGCCAACAACTGTCTTGACTTTGGCATCTCTGGCACTGCTCTCAACTGATTCTGCTCATACCTCACTGACTGGACACAATACACACAAGGACAGAACGGCAATTCATCACCCTCCCCACTCAGACACGGTGTTCCACAAGGCTCAGTACTCGATCCACTTCTTTTCATATTATACATTCTTCCGCTCGGCAATATCTTCCGCCATCCCATTCCACTGTTACGGAAATGATTCTCAAGTCTAAATCATTTCCCAACCAGAATATATTTCACCCCACACCATTCTCATAGATTGTTTGCATGCAATTTCCACATGGTTTCCACACAACAAGCTCAAATTTAATGGCAATAAAAGTGAAGTCCTACTCATTGGATCTAAAGCTACCAAGTCTCATCCTCTCTGCATCCATCTGCTGTTTGGTCCCCACTTCACCACAAGTCAAAAGTCAATATGACATATTGGATAGTACTCTCTCATTTTCATCCCACATCAACAACATAACACGAACAGCCTTTTTCCATCTTGGCAATATTTCTAGCCTCTGCCCTTCCCTCACCCAGCATGCCACTAAAGTCTTGGTCAATGCCCTGGTAACATCCCCTCTAGACTACTGCAATTCACTACTCATTGTTCTACCTCATAAACTTCTCCGCCGCCTTTAGCACATTCAGAATTCTGCAGCTCAAATCATCACCCACACAAAGTCCTCTGATCACATCACCTTTGTTCTCATCCAGCTCCATTGGGTCTGGGTCCAGTGACACATCCAGTTCAAACTCCTTCTGATGACCTACAAAGCGCTCCATAACTTGACCCCTCCATACATGTCCTACCTACAGCACACTCCGCTCCACTGTCTGCGCTGCTCATCTGCTCGCTCTGTTCTCCACACCCTCATTCAGACTCAGCACGATGAGCCTTCAGACGCTCAGCACCCAGACTCTGGAGCACACTCCCCCTTCATATTCAAACACTGGACCCACTTAAAAACTCACCTTTTCAAAGCTGTTTATGGCCTCTAATTTTAATTTTTGTATCCTTTTTAATCTGTTTTTTGCCCTTTTTTACTTTAAGGTGACCATGGGTGTTAAAAAGGCACCAATAAATACAATTTATTATTATTATTATAAAGTCCATTCAACCGAGGTTTGACTTGCTGTAAAGATTTAAGAAGAGCACCATATTATTGCATAAACGTGTAATCTGTGCAACTTAAAGTGTTTACGATTGTCCAAACAGACTCAAAACCCTACTGAACATCACATTATTATACTAACTTCTAACTAAATTGTTCATGGCCCATTCAAGAAATTGATTCACATAAAATGAAGACATTTGAACAAAGGGTTCAAAGGAGGGTTAAAAGGTTCTATGCAGCTGAGCCTTTACACAATGCAATGCACAAAGACAACAATTGGAGATGAGTTGATCCAACTTTTTTTTCTCCAAATGACAGTGTTAGCTATAAAGACGTGTTTGTGTGACTAGGCGCACTATTGATCTAGATAGAAGATGAACCGCAGTTTCAGAGCACTGAAAGAATACACAATAAAAGCAGCAGTGTTATTAGGTTATTTTGAAATGATCACAGAGCCACAGAGTGTTGGTGAAAGACTTTATTTTTGGGTTAGATTAAGCTTGGTGTTGTTGGTCTCTTAAATGTACGATATTATTCAGAAACAGTATCATGTAATTAATGAACAAGTTCAGTTCAAGGTGTACTGTGTAACTTTCACGCAACCAGCTTGTCTCCATGGAGAATGTAATGCTTTGCCTGGAATGTTTTGCAGTATGTCATTAAATTTATCTATCTACCATTTATTTTATTGTGTTTTTAGACAATTGTAATACCATACTACTGTAATACCATACTACATAGGGAAAGAAAAAGTTCCACAGTGCACCTTTAAGACTGCCCTTTCTGACACAAGAAAGAATGCAACCTCTAAAAGTAGTTAGTAGTGTCTATATGCACTGCTGCCTGTAAAAGGCCACCGTTTGAATGACCTTTGACCCTTTCAATCAGGCCTCAAAGATCCAGCCACAAGGGGTCAGTATTTTCCATTTACTTTCAAAATAAGTATTGATAGTCAGCGGGTTTATTATTGTCAGCTATTGATACATGATTGACAGGAAGTGTAGAACAATCAATTGTAATATGCCAGTGGATATGTTTCCATACGGTATATGCTGTATCTTGTTTGTGCAGGTTTTCCACTAAATTATTTTTTTCAAAAATTTAGTTTTAAAGTAAATGAAATATAAATCTCATCGCTTAGAGAAGATGTGACCCATGTCCCATAGGTTTTGGGCATTGATGGCTTCCTGGTGCAAGTGATCATTAGTAAATTGCAGCCTTAGAAAGCTAGCTTTTCCCCTGCTCTGTTGAAGTTGAAACCTCCAGGATTCACAAAGTGTGCAGCAAAAATAATGATTTCCTGTGATTAATCCATGATCTCGTGACATGTACGCTATGAGTAACCATTACAGATTTGATTATATATGAAAAGTGATTCTTCAACATCACTTTGAAAATCATATAGCCCTTGAAAAGTTAATGGCAATCAGGAACACTTCACAAGAACCACAAGAAAAGGTCACAACGCCATCTGCATTAATCACATGTTCTGAGCAGCTCCATGGCCCATTATAACGCTGATTTAGTCCTATGAATTATTAAGAAGAATTAACATGCCAGTTTATAAAGACCATGCATCGCTATTATTACCATCAAAGGAAGATTACACCAATACATAATGCATGTTTGGTACTGTGCTCATAATTGTGATACTGTAGTGCCAGGGATTACATTATCTCTGGCAGAAAAACAAAAAAGGGTTCCATTAATAAACTGATCTGTGCAGTGCTTTTGTTTTATCCAAAAACAAGCTAAATGAGGAAAAAAAAAATATATATATATATTTCATACCAATGCATTTCATTGTTTATACAAGGATTCAAGAAGCAATTTTAACAACACGTTTTTAAAATCCACCTTAACTGGCTTTTCTAAATATAAGATGGAGCAGCGACTTCTCAAATTTATTGCCTTCCCACTGACTAAAGTGATTTTTTTACTGTCTTAAAAATGTGAAAAACAGAACAGCTTGCAGTGGTACAAAGTTATTCTTCACTTATTCCGAGCATCCTAATTATTCACCACAATGAGTTTATAATCACGTTCACAATTCTCAGAGACCAGAGACATTGACATGATGGTAAACGTAACATGCACTTGATTATCTGACAATAAAATGCTTTATAATTAGATGCAGAAAGTACAGTGGACATATTTTGACTGCTTAAACAATCTGTACTGGGAAAAGACTATTCTTTGCTCAAATACAAGGACAAATACATAACATGTAGCGCTGGTTATTATTTGAACCTTCATAATTAATAGCTTTACATATGGATTTGACAGGATGTGTAAAGTCCACATTTGACACTTACTTTGTCCTAATTAGCACCCTGTCCAGTAGTTTGTGTTGCTTGGCTTGGTTCTGTAATCCCCATAGGTCACTTTATTTTCGCTTTTGCTTTGAATATGAAGCACTTGGTGAAGCGGTCTCTCTCTTAAACACATACCCGCACATACTAATGTCCAGTCCTGTGGGGCAATTTATTCAGCTAATATCCTCCCAGTGCCACATGCTGAGGCTGTCTCCTATAATGTAGTGGTGTACTGAGGAGGCCTATAAGTACTATTTTATCTTTATCAGTAATATGTGAGTGTAACATATGCTCAAAGGTCAAATATTTAAAATAGAAACATTATGCTATCAAAGCTGTGGATGTTCAAAGACTGAGCAGTTCTTGCTGTTTTCTTATAGCATGCTGCTATGGCTAACTGCTGGCAATAGTGTGCATGTAGAGAGTAATCAAAGCTGCAAGTCACATCTCTTAAGGTACTCAGGACGGATCACGTCCACCCTCAGAGCCTTGCGACCAAGGAGCTTGCCAATCACCTTAGTGACTTCAGCCAGGGTGATGGATGAGTCCACTTCTGAGTCCCCAGTCTGCTTCCTCCTCGGAAGAGGTTTTCTTCCACTGTCCGACAACATCCTCTCTCAAGAAGTTGGGTTCCAAAGCCCAAGCTGTGCGTGGAGGTGAGGCCGTTCAACCTCAGTAACGCCCAACCTCCTGCACAAGCTCAGCCCCCCCCCCCGGTCCTCCCGCAGGTGGTGGGTCCATGGGATGATGGCCGCATATCGCTTGCTTGGGCTGAGCCCGATTGGGGTAAGGTCCAGCCACCAGGCGCTCACTGTTCAGCACCCACCCCAGGCCTGGCTCCAGGCTGGAGCCCGGTGACACCAGTCTGGGGGACATAGCTGGCCTATAATCATATAATCCAAGATGAGATGAATTTGTATGTCCATAAGGGAGTAAAATGAAAAGAAGATGTCTGAAAAAGAGAAACCCTCATACTTGGAGCAACAAGTCAGGATCATCTCTCTGTTTTTTGCATGTTCTTGCTTCTACACATGAGAGTGAGTGCTTGAGTGAGTTATATGTTAACATCTATAACATGCCTAAATCATCTTGGCCGCTGAATGCACACACCCACTTAGCTTCTCCGTGTTGATCAGCTAGCTTCACACAATTGAACTAAAATGTAGCGACCAGCCAACAGTCAGTTTACCTCTCCTCTGTTCTCCAGTGGATCGATGGCTAAAAACACTCTCTTTTTGTTGCATTGTGCCGCTAACTTTTCAGATTGTGTTTCTATGGTAATGCTTTTATGTCATTAGCACCTGCTGCTAAGGTTATCCAAAAGGTGCGCAAAGCAGAAAATGCATGGCTTGAGATACAAGTGGTGTGTTGAATTCTCAACATTTTCAGTCCTATTCCTGGTTCATGCTTCTCCAGAGTTATTTTTTATTTTATAAAAAACAACTCTGGAGTGACAAGTGAATACTCAGGGATGTTAATGATGGATCTACTGTTTGTCACAAAAATGAAAAAGGAGAAATGCATTACTCTAATAGCATGACACAATCATGAATATAGCGTAAATAAAAAGTAGAGTGGGTTCTTACATTCGATACATACATTATCGTGTATGAGTACGAGAATGGCAGTTTTAGATTGTTCTATTTGTTGACTTGATAAAATTACATTACAATGTATTCCTGTAAATCAGAGGATCTACAAAGGGAATCTTGCTAGCAAGCTATAATCTGGTGCAGAACATACCTTTTTTAATCTTCCAAGTTTTTCTCAGTATATGAACGGGCCATTCTTCACGTGAAAGCTGTGAGCCTGCACTAGCACTGATTAATGATTGGCTGTAGGTGCTGGGGTTTAGGTAACGACAATTCAGATCAGAGAGAGGCCTTTTAGGGTTAAATCAACTGGATTTCAACAGTTAATATGGCAACCCAAATGAGAGACATGTGTGAGGCTCATTCTGCTTTCTGATTGGATAACCATCTAGAACCAAAACACCAAATAAATGGGACATTATGTCCATTATTTTTGTAATTAAGAATAAATCAGTATTAGAATTTTTATCAGTAACATCTATATTTGATTTTAATCTGTTTACCTACTGTTTGTGGACACAGGCAGGTCATAATAGATCATTAAAATCAAAGTCTTACATACGGTTCCTTTAAACTCTCCCTTTCAAAGAACAAATAAATTACTCTGCAACAAATGTACTTTTTGTTCTGCATTGTTACTTGGTATAAAGTTTATAACTAACTGGATGATGTTGTGTTGTAAACATGTTTATCTGTTATAGTCATGTCCAGTCATGCAGTCCTATTGGGAAAGGGCTGACCAGTAGTAATGGTTTGAGCAGCTAGTTGACCCAGTTCTTTTTCAGTGGATTAAAGTCCACATATTAAATGAAACATAACAGATTTGACACATTTTGACCCACATTGTTTTTTACAATTCTTCAAAGAAAATCAAACTTTCACTTCAAAGTGCAGTTTGTACAAGAGTGAAATGTTCACACTTTCTGCTATTATCCAGGTAAGAAAATAATATATGTGGCAAAATACAGCCTTAAAGTCTATCAATAAATGTCATTAAATCCCACACAATTTACAAAATCCAAGTCCCTGTATGCCAAAAAAGACAGACACACAGCAGGACAAATGTGTCTGTAAATGTCTTTGATTAGTTCATCACAGGAGAGGTTTCTCTGTTTGAACCGTGACCCCAGATGACTTACCTTCTCTCTACATTAACCTTTGTCTCTTTTTCTTACGGCTGTATAATAACGGCAGGTAATCTCCGGCACTGCTTAGAGGCGACCCCGTGAACTGCATTAGTTCACAGATTTCTGAAGTCGTCTTAAGATAAAAAAGTAATTTCTAATACACGGAAAAGATAAGGCCCAACAGAACGTCTGCAGGCAATTTGGAAGTCTGTCTCCCACTTTCCATTCTGTCAATACAATACAGCAAAGTGTGCCATAATCTATGCATACTACTAACTACCTTTGTACAGCATAAAGTGGCCTGCAGTCTGAACATCGCCATACAGAAAGAAATTCCCCCCGGTGATGGAGGTTACCTGATACTAATTAACATTTTATCTTTATTACAGGTAACATCAAATGAGGCTGCAAGACTCTCTTTTTCATGAGTTCAAAAATAAGGGTACAGTACAACATTTTAAATACTTTTCCTGTTATGGCACCATTTTGAAGACTTCTGATGATTCAAAAGATTGTGCTGAATGTATTTGTCTATTTTCCTTTTTTTTTTTTTTTTTTTTTTATTGTTATGAAACACGTAGGTACTATTCCTATAACTTGCTGGAATGAGAAGATGACACATTACCTAAAACTTTGCCTAATTTATTTGTTAGATATTTAAATTTATTCTTGTTTTTGCAAAATTAGGCAAGGAGGTAAGCAGATAATTGATTGCCCAATCTGAACTTTCAAGCTAAACTTAGTTTCATGAACTGTTTCTGTTTATTTTGTATTCCAGGTTTAATTTGTAGAAAAGCAGGTAGGATAGCAGCGCTGGTGTTAGTGAGTGGGTGTCGAGGTTGAGACTAGTATCCAAAAATTGTTATTACTCATTCCCATTATTATTAGCTGTAGAACGGGAAGTGAGGGGAAGACTCCATTTCTTGGTTTATGTCAGTACATATTTTGGTTCTCCATCCCCTGCAGCCATAATGCTACTGTCAGATGCACCTCAAAGTGACTCACCAGCCTCCAGCTCCACTCTGCCTTCAGCTACAGCCCAGACACAGCCAGCCCCAGTCCAGGTGTGCTACAGGGGGCCAGGACTCTGCAAGAACCCCCCCAGGCCCACTGATTCTGCTGCAGGGAGAGTTTTGTGGCCAGGTAAGGTAAGGTCATCTCTATTACTCTGAATGTGTCCTCAAGACGGCGATGTTGTGGCCTGTTAATAGATAAACACAGTAATGAGATTTAATATTATAATGGCATTTCATATTGTCCAGTTGACATAATCTCTTGCAATGTAATTTACCTAACTGGGTGAATGTACTGCACTGTGCAAAGCTACTCCTCCCCTTTCAGCTTAACCTTTCCTGAAAAAGCCCAGTCCATTTATCAAGGTTTGGAGTCAATACAAAACTACTGAGGGCGGTACAGTGGAGCATGTAGTAACACAAGAAGGTCTAGGTTTGATTCCCTGACTTTCAGATGTCCCAGCAGTAGAAGGCACTGCCTTACAGCCCCAGTCTAAGTATAAACCTTTTCTCTCCTGCTCCCTTTGCACATCTCATTAACTTGGTGGTGCACCCAATAAAATTCACAAAAGGCTTTTAATGGGGCGTTTTTTTTTAAAGTAGTACTTCTAAATGTAGAGACTTCCTCAGCTAAACCATCTTTCCATCTCAGTAAGTGAAAGAACAGCATCAAAAGTAGACACTTTAGTACAAGCACAGCCAGATATTTAAAGAATATGAATAAAACATTTAGTCCTAAAAGTCTCTCCTCAGTCTCTATAATGTCCTTAGTTTGTAAATCATGGGCCACGTTGCCAGTTATTGGGCCACATTAAAAACATATGTATTTGCATCACGTTTCATTTGACTTTTTGTGAGACTCCCAAAGAGTCCTTTGTGTCATATCAGAAGGAGCAGAACACTGCAGAGACCTTGATGTGTGTCTCCATATGTCCATGTAAATGAGTTCAAACATTGTGCAGCCTCCTGAGGACTGCAGGAGCCCAGTGCTGGTGAATACTGCCAGTCTCATTATAGAAGTGTGGATAATGTTGTGTTTAGACCCAAGAGGAGACATGTGCCAAAAGATCAGTCAGGTGTCAGGAGAAATTAAATGTTGATTAATTATTATTACTTTTAGATTGCAATAGTCTGTGTGTCTCTAGATCACTATAGATCAAGTAAACTCTATAGAAGAAAAAGTAACTTGTCTGAAAGAGGCTCCACCATCTACTTGTCTCTATGAGGATGTTATTGCTTTGGCTGGGATGTTCCACAGTATGGCATTACAATTAAGAATGTATGTTTTTAATCCTTTTTAAAATGATGATTCTTTAAAGAAAAAACACCAGTGAGATAGGATTTTGGTGCCAGTAGTTAAGTTAGTAGAATGTTGGTCCTCTGATTTGAAGGTTAACAGCTCAAATCTCACTCCCATCATATAACAATCAAACAGGTTGGTGGTACAAACTATTATTGTGTCATTAGGCAAGACACTTCACCTTCCTAAAAGTGCTATATGATAGTGACCATTCATTACCACATTCCATTGGTAGACTTGATACTATTTAGAGTGAGTTGCTGTTCATCAGCATAGAAACGCGCTTTACATTTGTCCATTATTTATCTGACGACCCTGCTTACAGTAAGCCGACTTGGATTCACTGACGTTGCTGCCTTTCTGATACCAGTACTTTTCAAATGCTCCAATTTCATGTTTCTTTCTCCTCTAAACACTCATATGTGTATGTATCCCACGTGCTAATAAATGTTGTCCAAGTAGAAGTTGCTTTGTGGAGGGCATCTGGTGTAAATCTAACAGGAAAAAGCAAAAGAGAAGAAGAAACAAAAGATAGTATCACAGTGTTTAATACATGAAGGCACATTCATCAAATATATGAACGTGGAAAATGCTGCTCTTAACCCAGAGGCTGCAACGTCTAATGGCATTTTAAACATGCATTTGCCCCCATCTTGCCTACTCCGTTATATAAGCTAAACAAAGGCAACTTTCCACCAATCGGAGTCAAGATGCAACTTTTATAAGTGATGATAAGGAGAAGAGGAATACAGTGGATGAAAAAGTGTGCCAACGTCTGTTTGTTTGAATAATGAACATGACCTGATACGGTTGAAACAGACACTAGGCTCATTTTAATTTATGAAGCCTCACCCTCAAGGTTACACAATACAATAATTCTCCAATGAATTACTGGGGAAAAATTAAGACAACGGGGAATACATGTGACTTGAATGAGCGCACCAGTTGGAGCCTGAAAACATAATTAGAGGAATAAAATGTGGTTAAAATGAAGCCTGATTGGAGATTTTTTTAGCTTGATGACATGGAAACAAAGTAACGAGCAGTGTGCCCTACGGTGAGAGGGCGAGTGGTTGACTGTTCAGATCACATTAGCATTGGCTGGATTAGAAATGTGGAATTTCAATGACCTGGAGTCGTGACTGCTGGCTCTGTAATAGTACAAACCAACTGTGAGTGGCCACTTCATTCAGAACTTGATATTGCCTACAGTAAACTAATGAGTGTATGTGTATAGTATGTGTTCTAGTATATGTTCTAAAGTAAGTTAAAGTGGCTCCACCCAAATTTGGTCACAAAATAAAGTAAAATTTTGCTTGTCCCACCAAATCTGATCATGGGGTCAAAATTAGACCAGTGTGCTCTCTGTATTCTAATTATAAAGCATTTTTATCATCTACAAACCAGGAAAAATGGCTGTTAGCATGCTAGTTATCGCACAACTCCATTCTGGCTTGTGAAGGATGAAAAAAAGAGCTAATAACTTTATCGCAGTGAATTATTTGGATGTTAGGAATGCAGGAAAGTGAGGGATTGGACTGCTGTAGACAGTTTAAAATGAACTAGTTCTGTTTTTCACATTTTTAAGATAGTAAAAAGCAAGGCCTTTAAATCAACTCTAGCATTGCAGTAGAAATGAACTCAAACGGCTACTTCACTGACCTTCCATAACTTTATATCTATAGCCTAATCTAATGAATGTGCCCTTATACTGTATGAAAGTTAAAAAGTGTCTTTGGAAAACTATATACTTTTATATAGTCTCTTATATTTATATCAAGTTGTGGGAGTTCACAGAAATCTGAAAGTGCAGCAAGAGCAAAAGAAACAACAACAACAAGAACAAAAACTAAATAGGTCCACAGTTAGTCATCAAACTTTTCCCCTTGATCCAGTCTCAATCCTTTACAATAAAATACATTTATCAGTAATTTGTCCCCCTTTTCTCATTTTGGTCACACAGTAAATGCTCAAAGCGCTTTACATCAAGGAACCCATTTACACCCACATTCATACATCAGTGTGCACAGACACTAGTTGGGTGAGTTGAGTTAAGTGTCTTGCCCAAGGACACAACAACAACATTCATCTGTGGGAGCTGTATTCGCACTGCCAACCTGTAGGTCAGTAGATCTGACCGCTCTACCAATGATGTTTACTTTGAGTACGGGATTCGAACCACCGACCTTCAGATCAGTGGACAAACACTATCAGCTGAGCTATTTTAAAATGTATTTCCTTCCTTTTCTTTTTCATAAGATTAGTAAACTAGAAAGTGAATTTGCCTTTGTAAACCAATACAAATAAAAATTGCTGCTAACTGCTGCTAGCTTTTTGCACAAATTGTCATGGATCTGGTAATTGTCTGATGAATAGCTTTTTTATTATGACAAATCATTATTTTTTGCATTTCATAGCATGTACCGTTAGCATATGTTCAGCTAATCATTTTTAATATTGCAGCAGTTGAGGCGTCATTAAGTCAAATAAAGGATGCCAGTGTGCCCAGATACACATCACTCTTTTTTGTAATATGCTGTAGAATTATTACGCTCGTATTTTTTTTCCCATTGCCATTAATTCGATGTAGCTGTCACATTAACAAAGTTGTCTTCATACATCTGTCCCATTACCTGTGTAGAGCTCTGACACTTAAAAGCTTCTTCTCCATGTGAACCTTGAACAACATGAATGAAACTAATGAGCTGCCACTTAAACCATCACGCATTTAATTCAAAACCAATCACGTCAAACCTCTCATTTGGTTAAGCCATTTTTTCACCATCGTTTTTCAGGCTAACTCTGATTTATTTTTTAAAAGAAAGAATCGACTCCACGCTGTTTGGAGCGCTCACGGGCTGATTTGAACTTAGTCGCTAATTGCCTATTTAAAGCTACAACAGCCAGTTATTGCAGTGACTAACTGTTGACTCACGTGGTGCTCTTCAATGACACCCAGCTGCCACATAAGCTCACCCAAGTACAAGCCAGGGAGCCATTAACCAGCCACTGATCCCAAATACTACACAGAGCAGATGAGGGGAAGCTGCATTACGCCCCACGAAGCCCCATAGACCTTTTTAGACGTGATTTTCGACTTGCTTTGACACAGCGAGCAGTGCATTCTACGCGATTACAGATGATGGTTTTCTTTACCCAGAAGATATGAGATGATAGAATTAGATTACATTGGAGTCCTCTGCCTTTCTGACGGAATTCATATTAACCACAAAAATGCATTTGTGCGGCATCTCATATCTGTAAATACAATATAACATTTCAAATTAGATGGATTTGGTATGGCCTTCTCAGAGGTGGCATGGAACGACACATTATTCACCCAAGTGATTTGCTTGTAAACGATAGTAAAAGATTTCTGTTTGCGGTAAAGCACATTTTTGTATCTCTCAAGAAGATTGTCGTATTTGTATCGGTAGCAGAGGTACAGGTGTTAATGAAAAACAAGCAAAATAGTTCTACCAGTAATGCATAGGGTGTAAGATAAGAGAACCAGCTCATGAAGCCAAGAACCTTTATGTGTCCATCTGGGGGATAACTAATTGTCATGATCCCTGTCTGCTCCTCCCTCCTGTGTCTGCTCTGCCCCTCCCTCACCTGCCTGTCTCTGGTGCTGGGCGGAGTTCCTGGCTCCTCCCGCGTGCACCTGCTTTTCATCAGCGCAATCAACACCACCTGCGGGAGGATAAGAGGAGCCAGGACTCTCCTCTCAGTGTGAGATCGTCTGCCTGTTCACCTCACTGTTCACCTCACTGTTCGTCTGCCTGGTGTCCTGCTCATGTTCATCTGCCTGTTGTCCTGCTCGTGTCCTGCCTGTGTTCCCGCTCGTGTTCCCGCTCAGCACCCAGCCTCCCTGCACTGCTCTGGACTCCTGTCTCCAATCCTGTCTCCCGGTACCGGCTGTATTCCTGTCTCATTTGTTCCCTGCACCTGTGGACCCTGACCTGCACCCCTGCACCCAGCTTCTCGTATGTTCTCCCGTCACTTGTCTTGTGTTTGTTCTGTCAATAAACACCCTTAAACTTGCCCCGAGTCCCGCATCTTTTGGTCCGCCTCACACCCCTCATTACGACACTAATAATAATAATGATGATAATATTAAAAATAATAATACACTGTACAGAACAAGTTAGAAACAGAAAAACTGGTGAAAAAAACACACGGCACAATACAAAACTGAATGACAATGTGATGTGTATGTGGTGCAAGACTGAAAAGGTAAGTTTTGAGTTGAGATTTAAATAAGATGACAAAAAGTAATAGTTCTAATTGCAGTACTATTAGTAGTAATTGCACTACTCTATAGTTGCAATTGTATGTACCCATGGTGTAGTAACAAGGCCAACAAATGCACGCTCTGTAACTGACTTTACAAATGAACTGAATACTTAAAGGGCCCATATTAAGCTATTTTCTGATCTATATAATATATGATATATGTTGTTTCCTCATCAAAAACAGAACTGGAGTTGTGTTTTATTTCATTTACACATGTTTAACACATAAACCCTGCACATTTAGGTTCTTTTCCCAACAGAAAACACTCTCCACTTCACATTGTGATGTCATGTGGTAGTACAGTGTTTTTAAAACCTTACACTTTCACTGGAATCATTTGGATAATTTAAGCTCTGTGATTGCCAATCTCCACTGAGCAAAAGGTAAAAGGTAGCAGTTAACTACCTGGAGCAGAGCATTTTGAGCTATGGAAATGTAGACAGACTAATAATAAAGTGTGAAAAAACACAACTCCAGGCATGTTTTTGAGGAGGTAACAGCAATATAACATGGCTAAAACCTCACAAGAGTCAATTTTGTGTAATATAGGACCTTAAATGCATTAGACTTCACCCAATAGGCAATGCAATATTATGCTTATTTGGGTACAATTATTTGGAAGCAGTACCACCTTTACTTGAGTAGCTCCTCTTCCCCCTCTGGCCCCACCTCACAGGGGTATGGAGATGTCTAAACACAGCGGAATATATTAGGCATATTTGTTTTAATTAGCATGTTAACCTGGAGCGTCTACGCTGTAACAAATTGTGATTAATTAATTTCTCATGCTGTTGCACCCAGAATGCTGATGCCGTGTTTACGCCTGTGCTCTGGGGTCCTCCTGTTGTTCACTTCCATCAGCAGAGGGCACTTTAATACTGTCCACAATATTTGGCTAATTTGATACGACTAATTAGCACTGGCCATTCCCCAACCTGCAGCATGCATCATTTTGGGCCATCTAGGTTCATCTATTTCCAGTCTACAGTCTGTGTTTACTGGGGGTTCATTATCTGTGATCATGCATTTAACATAGGTAGTCTCCAAAGGCGTCCCGCGGCCTAATCGTCAAATTAAATTAAAATCGAAAGTGGAATCTTCTGAGGTTTACCCTGATGCAAGGCCTTGAAATGCGCTACTGCCGATTCATGAAAGGGCAAACATGGAACTAAACAGAAAAACATGAAAGACTAGATTCTTACACAAGATAAATAATTAAAGGTTTCAGTATAAAACAATATGGTGTAAAACTGGATTAAAATCATAATTTCTTTTTGAGTTGAATGGAATCAGAAGATGGGAATGCGTTTTGAAATCTGGAAACGCAACTTTTGTAATTGACAATAGACCTCGAATCATCAGGGATGAATGAACACAAACAAACAGCTACAGTTGCCTTTTTAAAAAAATAATAGAACAACTCTTTTTCCTGTAATGTGTTAAACTTGTGACATTTCAGTAAGATGATATTTCTGTTATTAGAGTCCCACTAGAGCTCTCATTGGTCATGACTCACAAACATAAAAAAACATCTCATATTTGACACGCGATAATTTGTTTGTGTTCGATTGTGAATAAACCTGACTTTGTTATGTGATAGTTGCAGTATTATGGAGCGTAATACTAGAAAGATTACCATAAAATTATTGAACAATCCCGCTCATATATCCTGGTGTTAATTATACGCTTTCAGAAAACACATTATGGTAATGTGTTGTATCCATCTTGTTTCGAATGGGCATTCTAATTAGCACATGCTGCTAAGTGCTAACTCGGTTTGGATCTTGTTTGGCAGGATTTCCAAAAACAAGGCATTAAGTCTCAGTGTTCATAAGTTATTAGGAAAAAAAAAAAAAAAGTAAAAGTACTCAAGTTAGAAAATAAAGTTGTATTTATTGAAATAAACATATTAAGGCTGCTTCAAAAACATAAGTGTGTTGCCAGAAAGTTATTAAAGAGAAGTGTGTGTTGGCGCATAGGCTTCCATTATAGCTTTGCTGCTTCAGTAAACATCAGTCGTGAACATTTAGAAGAAAGTAGAACATCCAGTGCATATTGCCGTATGCATATTTTTACAAGATTCTCAATGTATCAGTTGTACTGTACAGTATTAAAACCAATCGACCCGGTCACCCACTCTGGAAAGAAAATGATCACCAGGCCTAAGAACTCCCTAAGAAGTACCCAGCTGCTCTTTCATGGATGACCTAAATGAGCTCCAAGTTCCTTTTTCACGCATTTCAGGCATAAGGACTCCTTCCTGATTTGGCATGGTAACAATCCTCCATTGTTATAACACAATTCAAATCAAAATAGTATCTTTTGAAAGGGAAAAGCTCCTCAAAGAATTTGTCAAATCAGGAAGGAATCATTTGTCTGAAACCCATGACACCAAACTGTCCCATTCAAAAGAGATATAGTTTTATAAGAAAACACACATAGTACCAAATGGCAGATGGTTGATATATGAGCAAACTAGCTTCCTATGACACTAAATCAATGCCTATGACAAATCCATGGTAATTGCTAAATAGAGAAGAGGGAATAAATACCATGGCAACACTCTATTGAAGCATTGCACATGATGGATGCTGTTACAGAGAAGAACTAACCACAAAAGATGAGGTACAGCTACACAACTGCACGGATTTGACCTGCGTTATTTGTAGAACCTCGACAAACATCTCCATTTTAAGAATATAGATCCGCCATTTTACTACTATGAGGTGGGTTTAAGTGGGTTACTGTTCCTTTAAAACAATTATCACTGACCTTCTTTGGGAGCAGCTTTCATCTCCCATCTCCAGTTATCTTTGTCAGGACCTATCCATCTTCCTGACCCGCTCTCCGGCTCCCCCTTCAGGCTGTCTCTTCTGCGGGCCTTGGGGTACATTCTCAGGTGGGGGGTCTTGTTTTAACAGCCTTTTCGCTCTTAGTACCTGAGCCAGCTGGACTAACACCTGATCACGCTGATATCTGATTCTCTTCTCCTGGCCTGGTTTGGCACTGCGACAGGAAGAGTTGGCTGACCTCCCACTCAGAAAACACAGCAGTTTCTCTAATAGATTTTACTTTTAGAGCTAAGTTTTGTGAGGCATTATCATTCTCAAAGTGGACCCAGTCTGATTCGCATGACCCTGTAATCTTGCACTATCAAACTAAGAACTGCAGAGAACTAAGTGGATTTTTCTCTACCAATCATTTCTCATACTGCTACAACAGGCTTTGTTCTTATGTTCAACCTGTAATGAAATGGTTTAGTATATATATATTCTTCTCGTGCCAATGTCAAATCTAACAATAGGCCAGTGATAACCCCATGATGATACAATGCCTACATCTTATTTAAATGTGTTCAAATGACCTTGGCCGTTTTAAGAATAGTAAATAATAATGATGTTCTTTCTATTTTCATCTTGCCTTGTGAGATTTTTGTGAGTTTGTGAGTTCATAGTGGCTTATGAAATAGAGCAGTCTTCCTGAAATATGAAGGTTGGCGGTTAAAATCATGTCTCTGCAAAGTAATATACTGTCATATTGTTGTAAAGGGGAAGGTTGTAGGACCCAAAGCAGAAACCAAGAAGACAAAACAGATTTAAACAGTTTATTAGCAGAGGAGTTAGGGGCTGGGGGGTCCGCAGGTGCTGGAGATGTAGAGAAGGCCTGGAAAGAAACTGGGAACAGCGAAAAATTCAATTACAAAAGATCAAAGTTAAGAAACAAAAAAAAAAAAAAAAATCTATATAAAATATAGACAAACTGGAGTGGTGGGGAGAGCGGGGTATCTATGGTTGATGCAGAGATGAACCACATGTGAAATTGACAGGATAGCAAGAAAAATCTGTCAAATTACAAAAGATGTAAAGTTAAGAGTTTCAAAATCCAAAAAAAAAAAATCAGATTGCTGGTGAACATTGCCTATAGACTAACTGCAGTGGCGGTAGCTAACTCTTTCTCTAGGGGTTGATTGTAGATGAACCACATGTGAGCTGAAACTGACAGGATGACAGGATGCAGTGTGTTAAATCATGGCTCCTTCCAGGTAGGCGGGAGCAGTTCTTCCAGAGTGAAAAACACAAGGAGGGAGGGGTGAACATAACACCAATAATGTTCTTGCATTGTTTTAACATATATACAAATAGTTTTTAAAATTGTAAAAAAAAAAAAAAAAAAAAAAAGTTTGCCACATTAGAGTGAAACATTGTGGCTGTGTATGGGCCAGGGCCGACTCAGCCTATAAGCAAACTAAGTAGCTGCTTAGGGCCCCAAGGCCAGCAGAGGGCCCCCAAGAGCTCAAACATTTATAGTGAAAATGATGTATCAAGTTTCATTGGAAACAGGGCTGGTGTGTTAACAGCAGCCTAAATATCCCTCTCAAACGATTACATTTGTTTTATATCTATAGTAGCAAAATATCTGCTGCTGCTACTTTTGTTTTTGAGTTGGGCAGAGGTGAGGGCAGCTATGTGTTTACTCCGGTGCAAGGACCCATTATAATGTAACTATAAGCAGATTGTCGCCAACTGGAACACATTAAAATCCACCAGAAAATTGTCTAGAATTCTTGACGTTCCCTGATATGTTTGTGTACTGTTCTCGTGACTATAGTGGATGTTTTCTGGATGTTTTCAGTCTGATGTTGGTCATATAAATACAAAAACAATTGGTCGAGGTGATGAGAGCAGAGTCACAATGTGTCAAATGTAAATCACCAATAGCTGAGCCAGAGTACATCCGCTGCCAGGGGCCCCAGAGGCAAATTCAGCTTAGGGCCCCCTGAAAGCTAGGACCGGATGTAGGTGACAGCTGGAATTTTCTGAGCAATCGCGTCTTGAATGCAGGAGAATAAAGACTATTGCGACATATATGGATCACTAAATACATCTTTGGGAAGGTTTTGAAGGGAAAACAATCATAATTTTGTTAAAAGGTCTTAAAACTCAGTTTTGTACAAGTCTTGTTTAATCATCATATATTACCATCTTAAGTTTAAGTCGGGCACATGACATTTTCTCTTCAATAGTGTTAGTATTTATGGTCATGTCCACTGTCTAAGCCTTTAATGCTCAGACTGACCACTTCA
Organism: Periophthalmus modestus; assembly: GCA_019594935.1. Taxonomy (NCBI): domain Eukaryota; kingdom Metazoa; phylum Chordata; class Actinopteri; order Gobiiformes; family Gobiidae; genus Periophthalmus; species Periophthalmus modestus. Next base: position 13,016,287 of record JAIEZT010000013.1, read on the forward strand.
AACCTGTGCTTTAGTTAAATTCCTAAAACAGCTTTTTCCTTCAAAGCCTCTTGATTTGGTCTACCACCTAACGGGATAATCTCTGTGTGAACATGAGTGGTTTAATTGGACAGGAACCTATCCCCTCATTAGCACAAGAGAGCAACTCCTTATCCTTGTATTTTTCTTGTATTTTAATTTCAGGTTTAATTTGAACAGGATGCATGAACCCATTATTTTGACAGGGCACATTTCACCTGTTTCTGTTATCTATTTTGTAACACACAATTAAAAATATCATTATGGCCGAAAGAAAAGACCTTGAGCCTCCCAAAATCCACAGTGAAGCAAGAATCAATGAATTATAATGTTGAAATTCTTCATTTTAAAAGATATGCACTAGATAAGACCAGTGGACTTCTGTTTCATTTAACAGGCAATGGTTCTCACAATGATTCTCAAATTGTATCATTCCTAATTAACCATGCAAATCACTCTGGACCCACCAGCTAGACCCCAACAAGAACGTGTAGTTTGGGTCTTCACTTTCAATGCTTCAAATATAAATAACTATGTTCTAAGGTTAAGTTACACTTTATTGTCCTAAAAGGAAATCTGTCCTCTGAATTTGACCCATCCTGACTCGAGCTTGGCTTGGTCAGGACTACATTCAGAGAGATGAAACATAATTAGGACTGTTACCATAGGAAAGTTGAAAAGGTTTTAGACTAGACTCAAAACCCATCTCTTCTTCTCTGCATTTAAGACTATTTAGACAGGATATCTTGGTGTTTTATTGTTCTTTGCCTACGTTTCATATTATCTGTATGTTTGTCTTTTGTTGATGTTTTATGTGAAGCACTTTGGGCAGCTGAAGTTGTTTTTACATATGCTATATAAATCAAACTGAATTGAAAAGTCCTCAAAATGTCCCCAGTAAACATGAAGCTGAAACTCATGAATTGGGTATGTTTTGGGTTTCGTAAATGAAAGCTCCATACTTGACTTCACTAAAGAAATAACTCAATTCCAAATGTTGTTTACATGACACTACATATGTCTTTTATTTTTTTCATTCAGTCGTTTCCTTGCTCTTACTCTTATATTCTTATTCATGTTACAGGAGAAGGTAGAGTGACTATAGCCATGGGATACAACAGTCAGCAGTGAAAGATGGGTGACATTGAAACATTGTCACATTCATTCTTGACTAGAGGCAACTCAGAGTCACAGAGTTCACTGTTTCAGTTAATTCAATATAGGAAATTTAACCCACAACCTTGATGCTGAGAGACATGAACACCAACCACTGCCAGATAACGGAATCTCCACCTTTGCTTGCCGTCATTCTTTAGATTTGATTGGCACACTAATCGCGACTTTAGCCCTCTTTTGGAGCGCTGTGTGTTCTGACTACATCATGAGACTGCCTCCAGGCTACAGAGCTCTTCATGTGGATTAGCCTGTCAGATCTGACTCTGTACCTAACCGTGTCGGCCCCTGGCATTAACCACACTTTGATTGTCAAGACACTGGTGAAGGCTTTGGAGTCTGGAACTGCCTGGACACTGCCTCCCTGTTTCTCTCTGTGTGTCCCTGAATAAGGATGTGGAGGATGTGTTATCTTTGAGCACTGAGACAAGGTTTACTGCACACAAATTGTGCAATAAATACAGTTTCTATCTAGTTTCTGGGATCACAGGGTAGAATGATGTGGAGTTTGCTGGTTATGCCACAGGAGGGGCATCTGGCATGAGATCTTTTTGTTTTTCAGCAAACTCCCCACACAAGTTACCATTCATTAAACATACAGATTGGTCATGGGATGCTCTTCATCATGTTCTTTTTAACCTAAACTAGAATGCACTATTGGTGACGCCTTATTGCCACAGATATACTGTTTTGTTGGAGAGTGACTCATGAGGTTGGGCAAGTACTTGTCTCAGTGTGATTGGTGAGAGCCAAAGATGCTTTTGACACAGAATGAATGCCATGTTTATTTTACTCTGCCCCAAGGCAGCTATGTCAAGAAAATTAGACAACATCTAGTGTGGTTGTGGTGTGAATAAATATTTCAAAGTAAAGTTCTTTGATTGTCTGGAAAGGTGCTTTTTAATAACCCCACTGCATCCTTATCTGTTGAAATAATTTAGCTTTTCCCCTGAATTATAATTCGTTGACATGCACCCTTTAAAATGATCAAAATTCAAATCATGTCTCAGCCTGAGAGGAATTTTGAAAAGGTTTAAGGTTCTTTTTTACAAGATAGCTTTGTTTCATTTAGAGCCGTCCAATTCCCTGTAGGTCACACTTGTTTAAAAGAAGGGTGGACAAATGTCAATGAAGAGAAGAAAGAATCAATCCAACACATGCGCGCCTCTTTTTGGCACTTTTCCTCTCATTTTGCAGTGCGGACCCATAGCACGTCTCCCAGCGGAGCTCTCCTGTCTAAATGTAGACCCACTCACATAATTAAATGTGTCAGATGGTGGAGCGCAGAGTAGCCGGCTGCCTGCAGGCTTCCGATGGCTGTAGATCCCTGACAGGAGCTAGATCTGAGCCGTGATCCTGCCTCACATGAAAACAACATTAGCACTTTTACCTTTTGATTAAAGCCTCTCTCCCACTCAACAGGCTCAGAAGTGAAGCTGTGCCGAATCAGACACAGTGACTGACATGCCCACAACAAAGTCTTCTCATAAAAAACACATAATAAAATCATTTATTTATTTAAAACGTTAGAATTATCAACCAGAATGTTAAAAGTAGGCAAATTCTCCAGGGTGCAAGACTCTAGGGGGGAGCTCCAAAGCTGTGTTAATGTTTTAGAGATGATGAAAAATAGGAGCCTAGAGCAAAAAGAAGAGTTCAACTAATGGGGTCTTTAAGGTGGTCCTGCTGCGGCATTTTGATGTTGTTTTTGGCAGTCATGTGGTCAGAGAGGAGGCTTACGACTGTGAGCAGGACCAGTCAGAATCACTGTGGCCTTTAGTGTGACATGACAATACCTCTCCTGCTAATCAGTATGAGGGGTAGTTAGTCAGCGCGCTCAGCCTTCAACGTTCTGGGAATCAGACTGAAATTACAAGTGGATTCTGTCCACGAGGCTCTGTCTTCTGTCAAGAGACTTGTTAGGTGAATTGGGGAATCTAAATTGTCCAGAGGAAAGTAATTGTGTTAAAATGTTGAAATAAAGTAATTCTAATTGTATGCTGTCTATAAGGTGTAGGTTAAAACCACTTGTAGCACAGCCTAGACACCAGGCCTAGTTACAGGTCTGTGGAGTGGCAAGCTTATTCACAGTAAGAATGCAGGTAATTATAGCAATAAATAACACATTTATTGAATACCAGATAGACAAGTTTTATTTATTTGTAAAGCGACAGCAGACAGTAAATGCTCCACTAGAAGCACTTCATACATTTGTCTATCAAAATGCTTGGAGTCAGAAAATAATTGCTAAGAGATCCATCTATGTACTAGGGATGGGACGATATAAAATTTAGACTCACGATTATCGTGACCAAAATAAATCGTGATTCACGATATTATTGCCATAAATTATTCGTTCCGACGGCCCGGTAAACTTTACAACTCTGCAGGAATGTACCGTACTTCTGCGTTACCCAACAAACAATCTACACATCAAATGAAAGGTACAATGTCCTCTTTCCGAATACAAACAATTTTCATCTGGAATCACCACATTTCTGACAGGAACGCCGTTTTTACAGAAAAGCCAAAAATACGTTTTTGGACTTCACTCACCTTTGAGGCTCTGATTCTGTCAAACATCAACATATTCCACAGAGTCATTCTCATTCGTTTCCTACAGATCCAGAGAATATAATCCACTGAAGAAATCATGTCCACAAAATAAGTCAGATCCTCCATGTCCAATCTGCTGCAGGAAAGTATTCCACATGCGAAATCTGGTCTGTCCCTTTTTTGCATTTCTTTGGTCGATTTCAGGCATAATAAACTTAAGACAGCGCCGACTTTGGCCGTGTCTCAATTCACCAAAAATTCACCAAAGTGTCCTTAAGGTGCATTTAACTCGGGCGGGTACTTCGACCTGCACTTTGAACAGTACATGGAACAGAGCATGTGACGAAGTGTGACGCGGCCTTTGTTTTCAGAGAAACAACACGTGTTTCTCTTCTGATTGACACAGTGTTGTCCAATAAGGTGGAGGTTGTGAGTCACTGGAGCCGCAAACAGCGAATCAGTGAAACATGTGACTGAAAGTTTACGCCCCACTCTCCCCCGTGTAGAATCAACCAATCACATCACACACGTTTAGTGACATTCTCTCCTTACAGCCAATGAGATGCGGAGCACGTGTGCACATGTGTGTGACACATGTGTGTGTGACATGATTCTGTGACACAGACGGACATTACGAGAGTAAACGAAGCGTGTTAATGCGGCGCATTCTAGGCGCTGTTGTTTTGCTTCTAAAAACATGATGAAACGGACAAAAAACAAAGGAAAAGTACGCGATCGAGGACGCTGTGGATGTTTGTACAAGTTAAACTAGAGGCATCTCGGACCCGGAGCGGTTTGTGTCAGAGTGAAGACGACTGTGGACTCAGGAGGAGAGGAGCTTATGTTTGATGGATTGATGCCATTCACAATCGGTGAGAGTGGTTTATTCTGCTATTGACATGATTGTAAGTAAATATATATTGTGTGTGTCTGTAAAATTCTGTTTAGCTACTACACACAACACAATCTACATTCAATAGTTTATGTCACTTACAATGAATATTTTTGGCTCAAGTTTTTAAACAGTTCAAACAGGATGTTTGTCTCGTAAATGCGTGTGCATGTTGCTCGTGTTTTGCCCTCGGACCTGCAACTTTTTTTCGGCAGACTCTGCACCAGAACAGGCACAGACGCAACAAGTGTCATTGCTGTGACAGAGCGCCTCCTTGTGAGCAAACACCAAAACTAGCATCAAAACGTTGTATTGAAACCACAAACATGAGGCAGTCTGGCGCCGTAAAGACTATTATAATCGTCCGCGATTTTGAAAAAATACCACGAACGATTTATCGCGGGCCGTTTTTTTATCGCGATTAGCGATATTATTGTATATCGTCCCATCCCTACTATGTACCAACATGTGATACTAATGCACCGTGTGAGTCACTGCATGTTTGCGAACATGATTTACCTTGGGAACAATGATTCTTCATGAATAGATCTGCCAAATGAACATTAGCACTTTTAAAGAGAAGAAATACTTCAATATGCATAGACATAAGGCATTTTCTATACTAATTAAAACATGCAAATAATGTGACCAGTATTGTAACAAAGAGCATGTCAACACCACTTCCAAAACCTACACTATATTTCCATGTGTCTCCATAGAACCCTGTACCCACTTTTCTGCAGCCGCATGAGTATTGTTTGTGAATATTACATTTTTCTTCTCTTCAAATAAAACAAAAGCTGATTAGCGGTATATTCATCATTTCCACAGTCAGCGTACCCAGGTGGGACTGTTGGAAGAAGAAGTGATTTCATTTCCATAGGCTCCCTCTCTCTCCCCCTCCATCTCTCTCTCTTTTCATTACATTCCCATAGCTTCTCTCGTCGCCTCATTTTTGCGGACAATCTGTCTGCTGTTCCTAAGGCCCGTTTTGTCAAGAGTTGTTAGCTGTTCGACCCCGGGGAGGAGCACCGCGAGATGCTATTAATCTTGTTTGTTTCATGTTTTGGGGCTTGTAGCGGCGTCTGTGCATTAGCCAATGTGAAAGCCCAGTGGACGTTGTTGGCAGCGACATAATCAATGATGTAAGTAAGTGGAGATTATCATTGAGACTTGTAAAGCAGGGCAGCCTCGGAGGTCCACAGTGTCACCTTGTGAAAGATTGGATATTGGTGGAGACTGGGGCACGCACTTTTAGATTTCTGATAAATTAACTAAAAATAAGAGATAGCAAGGGTTGATGAATGAAGGCACCGTGAATTATGGAAGCACGCTGAGGTGAGAAATTTAATTAAAAAGTAAAGAACAAAATGATACGATTTTGTACAAGAGGCAAGTAAGAACAGTGCTCATAGAGGGGTTCACACTTATTAATTAAAAGAAGAAAAAGGGAGCGGGTAGAGTCGTACAATCCCTAAAAATTATCTATATGTCACATTAAAAAACAACTTCAGCTGCCCAAAGTGCTTCACCTAAAAGTCAACAAAAACAAATAGAGTATTCAGATAATACAATGCATAGGCAAAGAATAATAAAACTATGAAACATCAATAAATCACAAGATACAAGATATCCTGTCTAGCTAGTATTAAATGCCAAGGAGAACAGGTGGGTTTTCAGTCTAGTCTTAACCTGCATTAAAAACTGCGACAATCTGACAAGGCTGATCCATAGGCTGGGCACTTCCAGAGACTAAATAAAACACATGCCACAGCAATTTAAAAATACAAGAAAGTAACGGCCAAAATGTGATATTGTTTTATATTAGACCTATCTTGCGCTCAGTCAGTTTCATGCATGTCTATTTCTCAAATGGTGCAAAGGCATTGTCCAAGCAGAGATCCCTTAGCTGCCCTCTCCCCTGGATCTTCTCTGCGGCTCCTCCAAATCTTCGACAGGCCAGAAAATATAAATAGATAAATAAATTAAAAATACTGCAGATGTGTGGGTTAACCCTGAGGCTCTTTCTGCTGTGACATGCCCAGAATGAGTTTCCCCTTTGAAGGAGAGATGAGGTCTGGTGTATTCTGGTTCCTCCATGCAGGGCAGAACCTGAAAGAACAACATGGGGCCAACCTTCTGTGGACCTCCTGCTGCACAGAGAACCATAGGGAGCCTTTGCAATGTGGTCTAAGGCGGCTGTGCAAGCCAAGGCAGGGCTATGCATTTAACTACAAATGCATTCATTACCATGTGAGTAGGTCACAGTAACATATTTTCAACAGTGGTGGATGAAATACTCAGATTTGGTACTTAAGTAAAAGTAAGTAAAAGTAAAAGGAATTTAAAAAATCTATTTAAGTAAAAGTATTTAAAGACCCGTTTAAAAATGTACATATTAATGTTAAAGTGTTAAGTGTAGTGATACTGATACAAAATAAATAAATAAATAAAAATAATTTTTGTGTAGTTATGTTTGTTTGCTCAAAGCTGAAGCTTGAACTAAAAAAAAGGATGTTACAATGAACTTGGTAAAAATAACCCCTCAGATCATGTCAAAAGTACTTTTTACTTTTCAGTCCAGTTCAAAATGTAGTGGAGTACAAAGTACTGCTTTCAAATGTAGTGAAGTAAAAGTCAAAAGTATCCTCTAAAAATGTACTTAAGTACAGTACAAATACCTAAATCTACTTAAATACAGTACTGCTTGTACTTTACCTTCCACCACTGATTCTGAAGTGTAATATATAGAAAACATAAAGCTTGTTTATGTTACTGACACAATAAAACGTAATAAATGACCCATAGCTCAATGATGCATTAACTGCAATAAATATAGCACAAGGAAATAATGAGCAGTTATTGTCCATAATGTGTCATAGATGTTCTTTTGGACTTACTACAGCTCAGGCATATCAAAACTACAGCTCAGGCATATCAAACACCTCCATGGACACAAGCCCTCCTCCAGAAAAGTTACATAGTGCCCCTTTAATGTTGCCAGATAAGCACAGAGCACCTTGACGAGATTTGAGGCGGGTGTGGGAAGAGCTGACAGCGCTGATCCCTGATTTCCTCCGATCTGTCAGAAGGACAAAACTCTGCTGATGCCTCGCTGCTCAAATCGAAACAAATGCACCCAAGATCCCTTCAATCAATACACTACAGCCATGTTCTCATGATGTGTGCCCAGTATGGATCAGCCTCTCATTTAACACAGGGACGCTCAGGTCAGCGATGTCTTATACAGACCATATAATTATACTTAAGCATTACAGTGTATCCACAACAAACCAGTGCAGTTTTTGTGTCAGTCCCAATATCACATTAAAAAGGAAAACACAGGAAGGATGCCACGTGTAAAATATATGGAATGTGCAAAATCTCTAATGTTTGCTAATTTATGCTCTCAAGGCAGATGAAAAAAAAACAAAAACAGGTAACAGGATATTGCAAACAATTCTGCTAATAATTTTGATGGAATTTTGTGAAAAGGAAAAAAGAGAAAAAAATAAATGTCTGTTTTTTGCATCCCCTACACTACCTAAAACAAAGCTAAATCTACACGCAAATCAATGTATGCTGCAGGCAGAATAACGACAATCAAAAGAGAGAAGACGTGATAACATTTAAAGTGTGAGCGATGTACTGTTTTTGTCTTGGGGAGTTTTCTGAGCACTAGGATGATTTGCTTTATTTTAAAAACAGAGGTTTCGGGAAGTCATAAATATATTCCCATTTTAAACGAAGTCTGTCTCAAAACAATGTGCGGAATAACAATGTGATCTGAGTTAAGCGGGAAACTTAATAATATATTGAAATCATTTGGGGGAGCCATTTTGTCTATTTGAGCGTGTAATAACTTGAAGCAAAACATGGTGTCAGTTAATGTTGTTTAACAGAACGACTACTGCAGTGAATCACTATAGATATGACCCATTATAACTTAAACGCTGTATTACTTAGTTGTTGTCTTAGCTGTCGGTCCAGATCAATGGAGAGTGTTGCTTTCTTAGACTGTACACTATATATAAATGGACGTAGCTAACCTGCTAGCCGCCGAGTTCAGAATAGGATGTGTGCATGAGCAATCGTCTGGCTCCATCAACCTGGCTCCATCATTCTATTGAAAAAAAACCCTGGTCTCTTTACTGCTCTCAGGCTCATCAGTTTTTAAAATCAAGATGATGAACCTGGTATTTTTATGTGACTATTTTTAAATCAAGATATGAACATTAATTACAGACCAATGAGGCTTCTTTCGCTGAGGTTACTCCCGCTAACGTTAGCAACAGGTCTGATTGACAGTGTTGCTGAATGCCCACTACCTGCTAAACCAGTGATGTGGGCAGGAAGGAACATTACCTTCAACAGTCTTGCTCCAGATTGGCTCTTTGGTTGCTATGATACTCACAGTCAGAATTCCAAATAAGGAAGTTGACTCCAAATTCGCCCCTAGAATGCTATGGGTCACATCAAACTTACTTAGTCCACTTCGATTATACAGTCTATGGTTGCATTAAAAAGGGCATCTGACATAAAAATCCATGCCAAATCAGTATACAATAGGCATTTGAATCTATACAGTGCATCCTTTACTTGGGGTAATTATTTATTGGGCGTAATTATTCTTTCCATGGACATGATTTAATATCTAATCCATTGAAACTAATTTACACAAAACATATCTCACTGTATAGCATGTATAAATGATTGACCGGTAGGACCATGCCTCTGTACAGACCATAATTATAAAGTGAACAAAAGTAAAAAACGCCTGCAGCTCTACATTATAACATAGGAATGAGAATGACAGCACGGTCTAACAAAATATATAATTGAAATGTCTCAGTACATACACTTTGAATTTACGCCCTAAAGCATCAATACGTGTCAAATTAAGACAAAAGTTCATCTGGCCCTTTAGATTCTGTCTGTTCTGGTGCTATTGCTGCAGGTATGGGTGTATATCAAAGCAGTGGCTGGTTGTCTGTTTTGTCACACAGTGTTAATGATTGAAGGTGCAAAGTGTCTCAAGCAGCATGTGATGAAGCACGTCAGGAGAACATATGCATATAACCCGAGGCCCGCTTTTAATGAGACTTTAGAAACAGGAAAGCTAGCACACTTTGCACTCTGTCCCTGAGAAACACAGCTGGATGTATAGAGATAATAGAAGAACAAGAACACCCACTAATTAACAAGGTATGTATTAATTTCATTCAAATACAGCTACAAGGTTATGGCTGAGTATAGGGTTGTCATTATTTTGCTAATCGATTAATCACTATAGACTGCAGGTCAGTGAATATGGGATTTGAAGAAGTATCCTCAAAGATCAAAGAGGTTTTCCCATTTAAAAAACACACATAAAATGCACATATTTCCTGTGTTCCTGTCATAAGACCTCTTCTCAGCAGATACATGTTTTGGAGTCTGTAGGGCTGGGCAAGTACCGTAATCAAACTTGAATTGACTGATCAAGACTCAAGAGGCATTTAATTGTCAGTGGCTGTGGTTACATGTGCACTTCAAATCTGAGTCACATTTTTGGAGTTATAAGATTATATCAATGTATGTAAATGCATGTAAAAAGCCAAATCTTCTCATTTCTCCCTGATCATGGTCCCGTTGATTGCTCACATCAATTTTTTTTGCAGTTTAAAGGTCCAGAAATCACATTATAATCAGATTTTGTGCGTGTGAACGAGGCCAGTGATATGCTTTGGTTATTTTAATGGAGAGATCCCCAAGTGCTCATATTTCAAAACTCACAAAGCTGAAAAGAAATGTGTATGGCAGTTAAAATGCATTATATGTCATCTGTGGGTCTCTTCTCCCTGTGGTCAGACCTCTTTGCACTCACCAAAATGGACTGATATTCCCCCCCCCTTTTTAAGGTGGTATTGCGTATAAAACCAAACCTTGGTTCTTTAAAACATACCCTGCCCATTATGCCCCATGCTGTGACTAATTGCCTGATTAACTGAGTACTAATTATTAGGTATTGTGTTGTAACTTCAAGGCTAAAAGTGATATTTAAAACAACAGAAAGGGGTTTTCTTTCCAGTTTGTGATAGCAAAAATGATTAGACTAAAAAGGAAATAAAGTCAATTATGAAACTATGGCTATTAAAGAATTAAAACAACCCAGGCAAACCATTATAGTGTTTGTGTTTTGCTGTTGTGGGTTGAAGGCATTAATAGACACTGCAGCATGTATCTATTCACTCTTGTCAAGGGTCTGTGGTCACAACCTCTGAACTGGAAATAACACATAATAACACGTGACGTAATGAAAGTGTAGCTTTAAAGGTCATTCAGCATGCACCAATCTCCATGTTTAACCACAGAAATGTCATTTTCTCTGGGGTTTAGGTAAGAATGGGCAGGGAGTGGGGGAGATAAAGTATAAAACCTAACATCAAACTAGGTTGTCCAAAAATATAGCTAGATTTCATTTGATTTTGGATAGCCCCTACAGATGTATCATCCCATAAGTCGTATCAAAACTTGGTGCTCCTTTGATCAAGGAGCCTATGGACACTTTTGAACTTTTTAGTAGTATGATCACATGATGAAAATGAAACAGCTATTACGTTCCTCTGTTAAAAATGACTTAAATGTACAATGATAATAATATGGAGAATGTAAAGGAGTCAGGAGGACAGGAGTAAAACATCGATACATATTCATTCAAAATGATGATGTTGTTTTCACTGTGGCTCTGAAATCGTGTGTGCAGGTTGTATCTGCACTTTGTTTTCATTAACTAAGAAGTGTGAGGATAAACTATCTTATGATAAAGGCTGAGCATCACAACAGCATAGTTTAAAACACTTGAAACTAAAGCTCTAAATATTAATCACAATTATAATAGAAAATAAAGTTTTGCCTGAGAGATCAGAGCCTCACCCCCTGTAAACACCATGTTGGAGTTTGTGCCCAGAGGAACCCACAGAGCGAACAACTGTGTTTTTAAAAAGTCTGATCTTTCCTTTGAAACTTTTTAACAATACTTCCTTTCCTCAGATGTGTGTAACCTTATTTAATGTGTGTAAAGATTTGATTCATGCTTCACCTATGAGGTCTTTTTATACATTTTTAAACCCTTTAAAGATGCAGAGCAGTGCTGGCTTTATTTGATTTCATTAATAATTTGAGGAATAATAGGATTTAATTTTAAAATAAAGTAAGGCATCAAAAGACTTCAAAGACATTTTTAAATTCATGACTCACTAAATCATAAATGATCATAGAAAAGAGAGAGTATTTTGCTGTCAGATCAAAATTCATGCAATCAATGTGATTAGCAATGACAAGGATAGTACATGTAGTAGACTACTGTAGTGTTCATGCAGGAACAGCAGTATTATTATTATTATTATTATTATTATTATTATTATTATTATTATTATTATTATTATTATTATTATTATTATTATTATTAGTATTAGTACTAGTATTAGTATTATTAGTTATTGTTATTGTTAGTCCATTGTTATGGTATTGTTAGTTATATCATTAGTGTGAATTGTCATCATTAGTGTGAATTGTCACTTTCTGAAATTACACAGCACCTACACAATTCTTTTCTAAAACATTTAATGTCTAAATTCATGTTTTATCTGTTCTACTCTACTGTCTGTCAGAGTCAGCCAAACACATCCTGCCCCTTTTTCTTTTAGCCAATCAAATATTGCCAATTCATATAACTGCATTGTCTCCCTGTTGTATTTTCAGCAGCAGAAGCATCAGCCACATCAACCTCTCCATCTCTTCTGCACCATAATCGTCAGCGTCAAAGCCTTAGATATTTCCAGAAAACTACCCGACTGACTGACGTGGTAACACTATAATTAAAGGTGCACTATTTGTCTGGTCTCCATGGAGATAACTACGCTTCATGCCATTTGGTGGAACTTTTCCAGGTAAACCAACAACAATGTCACGGAAAAATGTTTTTGAACTCACCACCGGTTTATTTTCATGGAGGCCCTTTAATGACTGATTAGGCTTGCTAAATAACTGACCGATTTAGCAATAGGTAGCACATTTACATACTGTTTATTATTGTCTTTTGTAGTTTAAACAACCTTGTACACTTGTCACTTTGTAAGTCAGTTGCAGTTCACAATCAGCCACTGAAGCCAAGTAAACACATATTTTCCTCAGAGCCAAAAGTACAAGGAGGAATCAGTCTGAAATTAGCATTAAGCTCTGAGTCCAAACACAGTGTTAGATCTGCTCTTCTCCCCATTCATTATACATGCAATGTGATTACCATTTTGAGTATCAGCCTCTCTCCAGCATCCTCCCACCTCCCCGCCCACGCGCATGTCAAGGTCACTTCCATAGGACAGGTTTGTGGTTTCATTTTCAAAAACACAATAGTTTAGTGGCGAAGGATCTTTTGTTTTAGTTTTTCTGCTGATATAATCTTTCTTGAAAGTCAGAACTCAGCACAAAGACAGAACGCTGGCACCTGCTGGAGGTTAAACGGTGATGGGCATGAAGCGGGAGGAGTGATTGTTATCTGAATGCTAATGTAGTCGCTTGCAATGATGCTGCGAAAAAAAAAAAAATCAAAAGAGTTTAATCTGTGACACGATGTGGTAGAAGATAGTGATCGCCAGATGAAAAATAATAAGCTCAGTGAAGCTTGCTGGACTTGAAAAAGCCATCTGTCAACATGTCTGTCAAAATACCTGTCAGCGCTCGCTCTGCATTGCAATTATTACTATTATTATTTTGACAAGCAGGCAAAAGGGACATATTTTGCATTTTAAGGTGTATTGACATTTCAAGTATATGTCATATGAAATAGGAACTGGTGCATGCTTTGGTATTTGTTGTATGTTATTAAAGAAGGCATATTGTTATTTTGTCTGCAGTATAGTTATAATATAAACCATGTGGGTCATTATGTTGTATTTTGACCACGGCAAATCGCAATATTGATCGAAAAGGAATAAAAGAAACAAGTTCGCTGATTTCCAGGTTTGAAAATTGTGGAGCCCATTGGGAGCCTATTTCCACCTGCCTCATCACAACAAAGTGCCTCATTCTGGTGGCCCCTCCTGTGCATAGACACAGATCACGCAGCTATAGCGAGCAGCGGATTCTTTTTCATTTGCGACAAAATGGCTACTAGAAGCTGCTAAATGCTACCTGAGTTTTTTAAACCTTTATTTAACCAGAAACACCCATTGAGATCAAAATCTCTTTTTCAAGGGGGACCTGACTAAGAGGTCAGCAACACGTCAAGAGCATTTCCAATGGAACTATACACAGGACACAACAGTTTAAAAGCACAAGTACTGACTAATGGAATCATGTCTTTCAAGTTAAAAAGAACGAAATATGTTAAAAGGAACTTAATTGGACGATTTAGTTTTAGACTGAAAAGTGTTCCAAGCAGAGGAAGCAGAGAAACTGAAGGCCTGCTTTTCCAGCTCAGTCCGAACACGAGGGACGTGAAGAAGTTAAGTGTCATTTGAGCACAAACAGAAGTGGCTCTTGGTTCTTTGGAGGAGGGGGGCAAATAAAATGAACCATGTTAACAAGAGCCTTGTAAACTAAGAGCATCCAATGGGTGCATCTTCTTACTGTTAATGAAGATTAAGATTATGATTAAGAAAATAAACTTGGAGAACGGGGGTAAATCGAATCGGCTTGAAGGAGGAGAATAAAAAATTACTCAAACATGAATCAGTCTAAATACATCTCTGAGGGTGTAAATGAGAAGGATGGATACATGCTATAGATAGTTGATTTTGCTTAATTGGACTCCTTTAATAATGAGACACAACAAATCATTCTATTCTGAATGCATCTTCTCACCAGATAATTGCCAGATTGTTTTGGTTCACATGTTCTGGTGGTTTTGGGGATGCTGTGTGGAAGACAGGTATGCATTCACTTCATAGAGTGATAGAGCAGGTAAATTGGACAGTAGCTCGAGCACACACACGTTGCAGTCTTTTTTTCCAGACTGGAGTGTGCATGGGGATTGTGGTCAGGAAAATTGTGATGATGATGCCAAAAAGAGTTCATCTGTTAAGAGTAAAATACACTATTATATTACAGTTCTTTGAAATGATCACTTGTTTGTTACTCAGATCAGGCAGATCAGAAAACAAGCTACAGTAAGCAATATCTGTCATTATTTAAGTCAACTGAACTTCCCTAAGGTGTGAAAAATATGATTCGAGTGACAGTCCACGTTAGTAGTAGCAGTTCATTGGACTATCCATATTCACTTAAAAAGATTATGTTGTTAACACATGTTGGACACCCTGCAATGGAACACTGAAGACAGGAGTAACATTAGCATACAAACAGCATATTGTACTGCAAATACCACCAGATGTGTTTGCAATCACAAGTCATAAGTTGTTTTTTTAACTCTTAAACCATTCTTGTCCCTTCTAACACTGAAGGACATGGGAATCAAGCTCGCAGGTACAGCCTGCAGTGGTGCTCTGGTTGTTTTTGTGTCACTCTATGCGTCGCCATGACACCTGTCGTTAACTTCATGCTGCTGTTGCCGAGGGCTGCAGACATGACAGGGCTGGCTGTGGGGTGCCAGTCAGGCCCAGGGGCCATGTCAAGCAGATAACAGTTGGATGGCAGTCACACATTTTAGAGATCGGGGAGTGTTAGTAACCTCAGCTGGACGTGCTTTGCCCAAGGGCGAGAGTGTGTCTGTGCATAGGTCAGTCGCAATGTGAACATGCAGGAAAACATTTTCACTTCTATTTTTTCAATCAATTACATTTGTTTTATTTTTTAATGTATGTCAGTGTGCTACAGTTTATGCAGGCAAACTGTCTGTCTACTTAAAGGTCCACTATGTAACTTTCCTTGTGGATGGTCTGCTACCTGCTGTTCTCTATTGAGAAGCTATTGCATTGCCGAGAAATGTTTCACGGAATGACATTAAACTTGTGAATTACCATTGAGAGTTACAGGTCAGCTCTGGGAAGAGGCAAGCCCATTCAGTACGTAAACATCTGTAGTTGTAGGCCTACGCATGGGACGAATGCAGAGAAACAAATCCCTACTGGGACATTAAAGCCCATCTTAACCCGCACGGACAACAATACCTCACTATATTTAAACAGGTCCCTACATGCAAAGGGCCCGAGGTAACTATTTAATTACTTCTTCTGATCTTACAAAATGAACTGATACTTTTTCTCCATTGTCACCTTTCCATTGTCATCCACAGAGACAATAAGAGGGAGGGAGCTGCCAGACGAAAAACTCATCATTCATAACAGTGTTTGTGAGTCAGCTCTAACCACGCAACAAAGACTCTTCGAATATTAATGCAGGGCTTTATTTGGGAAGATGGACAAGTATGGATACATTTCCAGAGATGGGTAAAATTTCTTTTCCACAAGAGTAACAGGAAATGCTTCTTCAGGATACATTAAGAACTAATGGACAGTAGTGTTGTAATCTCAATATGAAGTGCTACTTTTTATGCCAAGTGTTTGCACAGTAACTGGTAAACAAGCATTTCATTATTCTGCCCCCTCAATCTGGACTTGGTCACATTTTTATATAGTACTTTTCCACTTTCAAGGCAATCAAAATGCTTTTAACTGCTATGAACTTTGTAGAATGTATTGATCTTATTTGGCCCCGCCCACTTTTACTGTACATGCTACTTAAACGCATTTTCCTTGTGGTGGCTCTTCCAGTTAAGTGTGTATCCCATTCACAAATATATATAAAATAGATATAAATTAGGTTCATCACTACTGTCCATCAGCTGGTTCAATGTTCATATTTACAAACAAGGCAAACATGCACCAATTCTCTGGGAGGCTTCCAGGATAAGGGGAAAGTAGATACTCCCAGATGGGGGAAAGAGCCAGACTCATACTTTGCCATGAAATATCTGAAAGGTAAATGCACAATAGTTGAACCTGCTCATTTTTATTATTGACTAGACGCAAGACCTCTCTGTGTGGTCTACAGAATGATATCTGAAACCCAGCAATAATTTACAAAACAACTGAAAGAGGTTCCAGTGGGTTAATGCTCATAGCACCAGTAGTGGTCCAGCACTGAAGTAGTTGATATACAGTTCAATTTGAATATACTGAAAATATTTGCCTTCCAAAGTACCTCCAGATCTAACACAGGTCTAATCTAACTAAGGTTGAACAAGAAATTGTCCAAAGAAGAACACTTCTGTATAGACGACATCATTCAATTTACTGATGGATCTAAATGTACAGGGTAAAAGATACTGTTTACAGGTACTTGTGCTGTGCAGTGCCCTCTGGCCGAGCCCGGTGTGGCAGGAATGCTAACAGGTCTGATTCAAGGCAATTGTCATTGTGCTAGCATTCTCTGAAATGTCATTAGCATTGAAGCCGACTGACTGATGCTAATCGCTAACCTCTTGAAATTGGTTGCATATTTGAGACTAAGACACGCCAGGCATGTTGTCTGTAAACATTATGGTGGCGGGCAAAAGAATGGTGAAATAATACAAGAAGAATGCCACAGAACGTTTCAGTTGAATTTCCCATTTGCATATTTCAAATATAAACATCAAAAACAAAGATACTGGCAACTGGCAAAGTAAAATGTAATGTAAGCTTGTTGAAAAAAAATATAATTAGCTGTTTTAATGAGCTTATATAATGAGCATAAAATATATCAATTATAGCTGCTTATGACAATAGCACACTAACTAAACTACTACTAGTACTACTACTACTACTACTACTACTACTACGACTACAACCAGAAGTTATTATTTAGACACTGAATTGAAATAAGACTAAACTTTTCCTGTTTTAGGTCAACTAAGATTACCAACATTATCCCTATTTGCTAAATGCCAGAGGAACGAGAGAAGAATTTTTAAGATAATTAGAGACACACCTGCGGATGTATCTGAAGGCACACCTGAAACACACTGCTTCTTTGTGTAACATCATAGGAAAGTCAAAAGAAATCAGCCAAGATATCAGGAAGAGAATTGCGGAATTGCACAAATCTAGTTCATCCTTGAGTGCAATTTCCAGATGCCTGAAGGTGCCATGTTTATCTGCTCAAACAATCATATGCAAATGCAAACATCATGAGAATGTCTAGGCATCATACCTCTCAGGAAGAAGACGGAGATGAACATGCTTTGGTCCAAAATGTCCATATCAAACCAAGGGCAAAAGCAAAAGACCTTGTGAAGATAATGGCTGAAGCTGGTAAGAGTGTGTCATTATCCACAGTGAAACGAGAACTGTACTGACATGGGCTGAAAGGACACTCTTCCAGGAAGAGGCTAATACTCTTCCAGGAAGAGTGTCCTTTCAGTGTCCAAAAGAAATATAAAAAAGCCAGATTACAGTTTGCAAATGCACACAGGGACAAAGACGTGAATTTTTTGAGATATGGCCTTAGCTGTGCTGTTGTTACATTTTGAAGAAAAAGGGGAAGCTTGCAACCCTGAGAACACTATCACAGCTGTGAAATATGGGGGTGGCAGCATCATGTTGTGGGGTTGTTTTGTTCCAGGAGGGACTGATGCACTTCACAAAATAGGTGGCATCCTGAGGAAAGAACATTATGTGGAAATACTGAAACAACATGTCAAGACATCAGCCAGGAAGTTAAAGCTTGGACGCAAATTGGTCTTTCAAATGGAGAATGACCCGAAGCATACTGCCAAACTGGTTACAAAGTGGCTTAAGGATAACAAAGTCAGTGTTTTAGAGTGTAATTGAGTGGCATCACAAAGTCCTAACCTCAAACCTATTGATAATTTATGGGCAGACCTAAAAAGGCATGTGCGAGCAAGGCGGCCTACAAACTTTGTGAGAAGCTTGTGAAAGAATATCCAAAAGATTTGACCCAAGTCATACAGTTTAAAGGCAATGGTACCAAATGAAACATAAAACAAACATACTAATAGACAACATACTAACATACAGTAATGAAAAATGGTCTAAAAAAAAAACCCTTCTCTCATTATTCTGGCATTTAGCAAATAGAAATAATTTTGGTAATCCTAATTGACCTAAAATAGGAAAAGTTTAATCTGATTTCATGTCAGACAGAGGGAGGGAAATGCGTAAAAAAAGTATGTCTTTTTATATTTATTTTATTTATAATTTTTGCTATGTATTTTAATGTTATATTTCAGTTATATTTGTAACATCAGTTGATAGAATTGCTTATCATCTATTGTCACGAAACTGCGTCACTCATGAGAGGGTCTTGGCCTAATGATGACAATGTGATGTCAGAGAGCACCCTCACGAGCACCCACGTCTCCCATCCCGCTAAGAGGATTGATAAGCACCCAAAGGTAACCACAGAGATCAGGTGTAACTTGTTATTCCCCTTTGAATGCTCACATAGAGATCAGACAAAGCCATTTGGGTGATGATTTGGTGAATAATGCATTTGTCACAGATAATCCGCGGATCCACCAAGGCGTATTCGGAGAAAGGCATTATATAACCACTGTAGAGTCCTGCCTCCATCTCACATTGAATTATGCGTGCAAATGAGACCATATTTTGATTCAAAAACACACCTGCGCAACAAGCAAAATAAATGCAGAAGGAAATGAGAAGTCTCTGCATAATCTGAAACCTACACATGCATATTAAATGTATGTTTACACTACACTATTTCCACACATCTGCTTCATATTGGAAATAGCAGCCAGCCTTTTTCCTTGTTACTGCAAAAACCTAATTATCACACGCAATGAAATAAACCTGAACCAGTTATCAAAGCAAATAGAGGTTTTTGCTGTGGTTTTTACAGTGATTTGTTGACGCGTTGAAGTGGTAGAGACAGCCAAAGCCAGTCATGTGCATATAGTTTTACAAAAATATGACACTCAAACCAAATTATCAGATTGCACATATTCAATCAAAAATCTATTTATTCAAAAACATATCTAAAAGCAAGTACTAAGATACTATTGTTTTTTACTACACATGGTAAAATATGTATGTTGTTTGCAAATGTCACCTTTCACATTCTCTGTGCATCAACATCAGGGCCATGAGTTAATTTACTTGTGTTGATAATCTCGACAGTGATTGTTGCTAATATACCAAAAACTTGTATAAAACTCCTTTCACCTTGACAAAATGTGACACTTCCTAACTACAATTTATGAGTTTTGGGATTAGACACTTTTACTTATTAAAGCAAAATGTGGTTCCAATGACAGGTGTAGGAGAACTTAGCTTAATACATTTGGCTCAAAGATGTTAGTGAAGGGCACACTGCCGATTGTAGCAAACAATTAGTGGTGAGGTGAAGAAGAGCATACAGCCTGCTTCATATCTGAGTTTATGAATACCAATCAGGTAGCGATGGCAACCCTTTGTGCTCTCTCGCTCAAGCAAAACATTAGCCAGAATGTTGAATTATTTCTCGTAATGCTTGTGTTGACGCAAATATATAATGGACTCTTTGGCTCTCTATCTCCGAGCCTATTTTCTACAGATTACAGCAGGCTAACAGACTGACCTGAGCTAATGAAATGCCAACATGCCATTAAACTTAAAGCACACACAGGCTAAACAAGATTACAGAATGCAGCACCACCTACGAACAGTAACAAAGAAACAGAACTAAAAGCTGAAGTAAAACTGTGACTCTTCTTGTTGAGGTGTATAAACTAAAAATAGGGATAACCAGATACTAATGTACACTAATATCGAAGTAATATCAAAGCCAGAAGGATGTACATAAATAAAAAGAAGCTGAACTTTTCTTGAACAGTTTTCTTAGAAGAGTTTAAATCTGGTAGGCTTCATGATCAAAAACAATACTGACTATGGCCCTATTTCCTATTTGCATAGACTACAAAGCTGTTTTCAAGCCTTTGGAGTTGGCAATTACACAGCTTCCCAGAATACATGTTTACAGTACATCCAGGGCTTAAACACTTGTACTGGATGATATAGATTTCAGCCTGTAAACTGACCTCATATGAATGGGCATGTTCATATGAGATCTCTCGTTCTGCTTTACCTTAGTCTGTAAGTGAATCTGGAAAGCCTGGCTTGTGATCTTGACAGTTTGTGTGTTTTCTTGCCTCATTACTTTAATAATACACAAGTACATGCAATCTGATGTAACACGAGTGGAAATCCCCTGGCAATGTTTTTGTTTTTCTTCAAAATTAATGGTCAAAGGTTTTCAAACATGCAACAATGGATGATTTAGACATGTCAAAGTTTTCACCTTATTGTTTCCAGCAATGATTGTGGAGGCCAAACTCCAGCCTTGCAACAACAAACAAAGTGCGTCATGTGTTCCTCCGGCGCTGAGTACTTAAAAGTGTATCTTTATGATCACCTGTAAAGCAGGTTGTAGGCAAAAAAATAAAACAATCTAAAGATTCAAGTTGTTTGTTGTTGTTTGACCTTAGCATAGTCTTTCAACTTTCTTTCCAATAGTCTTTCAAAAGTCTTTTTTATAAAGTTTACCAAGGCATTGCAGTGATTGATATAAAAACATCCTCAACTTCTAAAAAACTCTCAAATAGAAAAGTTTGGAATATTTAGCAGACCAAATAGAGTTATTTCGTAAACTGTCCCATACTTGCACTGAGAAAAGTTGTCCCCACAGATAAATATAAAGACAGTTTCAAATCTCGCCTTGTCAAACAGCACATTTCTGAGACTTGAAAGTTGTTCCTTCATTAAACACATTTTGAGGCAATAATCGCATGAGGATGAATGAGCGGTGTGCCTGACAGCTCATCTGCAGCTAAATTCAAACAGTAACTTAATAACAGTGATTACATGTCGCACAGATTTCTGATTGCTTTGGTTTCAGATTTTTTGACCAAATTACCAGGTATTTCATTGTTATTTTCCATTCCCCACTATTAGAATCAATGTGTTGTATGCTTGGTCATTTGGAAGTCAAGCAGTAAAGGAATAATCTATATCTCTGTTTAATTATATATATTTTTTATTGTAATGCTGACATTTGAACTACTGATTTATCAACAGTTTTCATGCTGGATGGGTCCCTTGTGATTAAGGGAGTTTCTTCAGATTTAAACACCCACCTTTAAAGGTCCAGTATGTCATTTTTCTGATGAGGGGTCTGCTACATGCTTGTATTCATAAAGATTTTATTGGTTTGCCTTAAATGTTCAACAATAAGACATTCAATTTATTTATGTTGCAAGTATTGTCGCAGTATTGTACTGCTCAGAAATACACTGAAAAACCAAGCAGCTCGTTACTAGCAAAGAATAAGGCAAGTTTATTTGTACAGCACAATTCGTACACAAAGTAATTCAGAGTACAAATCAAAACATACATAATCATCATAAAATTAAGATTAAAAGAGAAGAGTGCAGAATAAAACCTTTCAGTCATATGCACAGCTAAACAGAACCATTTTGGGTCAGGATTTAAACATTGTCAGAGTAGAGGCCTGTCTCACATCTTCAGGAAGACTATTCCAGGTTTTAGCTGCATAAAACTGAAATGCTGATTCCCCATGTTTAGTCCTGACTCTGGGTACCAGCAGGAGGCCCGTCCCTGAAGTCCTCTGAGTGCGGGATAGTTCATATGGCACTAACATGTCAGAGATGTACTGTGGTGCTAGGCCATGGAGAGACTTGTACACAATCAGAGCTGCTTTACAGTCTATTCTCTGAGCCACAGGAGCCAGTGCAGAGACCTGAGCACAGGACGCATGTGTGAAGTACTTCCTGGTTCTAGTCAAGACCCGAGCAGCAGCATTCTGAATGTATAAGACCCTTTTAAACTACGCAATAATTAAAACAATGCTAAAAGAGATATTACAGTGTATAAAACATACTGTTCACAGGGTCACCCCCTCCACAGATCTGACCTGTATCTTGACCTAGTGGTTCCACCTGATATTCTCCATGGAGGTTTAATGCCATACCGTGGAATGTTCAAGGCAATAACATGAAAACAAGCAGAACAATTACACAGTGCACATTTAAATGAAATTCAAAAGTTTATGCTCAGTAGCATCAACAATTCTCATAATGGAGTAACTTTAGTCCATTTTAGCCTCTTACAGTGTTATACCATAGTGAATATTTCTACGGATGTTCCTGCTTTTCAGTTGACGTTAGTTGTTGTCCAAGATGTGCACACCAGGTGTTGAAACGCGGACACATTTTCACAGCTGTTACTTCAATGAAAACATCAAGCATTCCTCCATCATCTCCCTTCTGTCCACTACCAAACACACACTGGCCCACAGCCTCTAACTAATAATGATTATTCAGTGAGCAATCTTTATTTTGTTTACTTCCCCAGACAGCTTTGATCGCCATCTGCATTTGAATGGCTCATTATAATGCAAGTTGCAGCAAATGCGTTGGGCTATAAACCCCAATATAATGATGCAAGTCTTTCTCTATCTCTGTCTGCAGCCAGGAGCTGATGATAGAGAGAACTGAGCAGATTTTCCAATCCTCATGCAAGATCTAAAATGGTCTTGGGAACAGGTTCTGGTGGTCTTGAGCTCCTCGCTGTCAGCTGGGCTATAATCACGGCTGCATATGACCCGGCGCACTTGCAGAAAGCCCCTCTCCATCTGCTGCACTAGGAAATGAACACAAGCTGTTTCCAGGCTCAACACATCCAAGCGCACACCTGTTACTGTAAGAGCGACTCAAACTCCTCTTGGCAGCTCTCACAATATTATAAATTAGCTTCCTGCTGTCTGCACTAAACGTAATGGGCTATAGAAGTTTACCAGGGAAAATTGCTCCATCCCTTCTTCATGCTGCTGTGACTCCAAATGATTGTGACCTTTGCGGAGAGTAACTTGTCATTTAAATTTGTTTTCGAAGAAACTTTCAGCTCATTTGTTGCTGTGGAGTTTCCGTGGACACTAATAAAGTTTGGGCATATACTGTTCTGTGCTCCATTCAGCTTTCTGTCATATGGTGCCATTTTGAGAGTGGTTGACCATTCAAAAGATATATTATTTTGTTTTAAGTTGTTAATTGCAAAGACAATGTTCCTAACCTTTTATCAAAGGTGTACTGTCTAAACCAGACTTGGAGAGACTGTAACGACCTGCTCACTGGCCTCTCCAAACAAGCGGTAAGACAGCTGCAGTACATCCAGGACACTGCTGCTCGGGTCCTGACTAGAACCAGGAAGTATGAGCACATGCGTCCTGTGCTCAGGTCTCTGCTTTGGCTCGTGTGGCTCAGAACAGACTTTAAATCAGCTCTGCTTGTATACAAGTCATGGCCTAGCACCAAGTACATCTCTGACATGTTAGTGCCATATAAACCATCTCACACTCTGAGGACTTCAGGGACCGGCCTCCTGCTGATGTCCCAGAGTCAGGACTAAATCAGTGTTTCAGTTTTATGCAGCTAAAACCTGGAAGTCTTCCTGAAGATGTGAGACAGGCCTATACCTTGTTAATTTTTAAATCCAGGCTCAAAACAGTTCTGTTTAGCTGTGAATATGACAGAATATGACTGGCTGTTTTTTATTCTGCACTCTTCTCTTTTAATATTAATTTTATGATGATTATTTATGTTTTTATGTGATTTTAATGTCTTTCATATTGTGTAAAACACTAACTTACTATGTCTACAAATTGTGTAGACAAATAAACTTGCCCTGCCTTTTCTGGGGTGTGATCAGCGTCAGTCCAAACTGATCCAAAAGGCGTGTGACATATTTTCTGTGACATATATTTGAGTGACGGCAAGACCGTGTAGTTCAACCAAATAGACAAGATGTCATTAGTACCTTGGTGGAAATTAGCACTAGTGTTCTAATCTGCTATAATCTCTCCAGTTCAAGTTGATGTAGTAATAATGGTCATTTTTATTGTTATAGCATTTTTCTGAACAAGTTCCTACAAGTGCTGCACATAAATATGTGATAAAAAAAGAAGAAATATATACAAATATAAAAAACATTAACTGAATATAAAATGTAGCCTATAATGTGCTTTGTCCTTGTTTCAATAGACTAGATAAATAAATACATTATAAAATAGAAACTAGTGAACTTACTGTTGAGTCTGAGCTGTGGCATAGTTATCTCCATAACCACTTCATTTAACGTTGGTGGTTAGATTCTTTGTAGTAGCAATAGTGTGTAACTAAATTGGCAAGACACTTAGTTACACATGTGAGTGGTGTTTAAAAGGTTGAGGTGTAGTGTCTGAGTGACTAAAAGAGATAGAAAGGTGCTATACTGTCTGTTCAGTCTAAATTCATAGCCACAAATACCTTACCTTAAAAATGTAGAACATTTTTCCTTTTTACAAAACCTTCTAAAACCTTAAATCACTTTTACCTCAATGACCCCACAAACACTAGATTGTCAGAAATGTTATCCTGTTAAAATTTCAATCATTTGGAAAGTATTCATTACTCTGGCATGCACACTTCTAAATCCCATCAAGCCACGTCAACAGTTTGTAATCAGCCCACGCAGAGGTTAAAGACGACAGCCTGCCATGTGTCATCTCAGGCAAAATATATCCCTCTCTGAGTCCGCCTGTTTAAAAGATCCATCAAACAAATCATTATCCAAACCATTTCCCACAAACAGAGACAAAAATCCAGAATGTTCTTAATGTGAGATGGCATAAGGAGGAGTAATGCTGTGGGGTTACACTTTAACACAGTGTTCATCATTGCACTATTAGACTGTGTGCATCAGCAGCCACATATAATGAGGAAACATTAGGAACTCACTAAAAGCTTTTCTTGGCTCAGAAATGTTGCTTGATCAGATGGCACATTTTTAATTTGAACCAATAGTATTTACATCCACATGGTATAACATTATGAATTTGATAAGATTTTTAATAAATGGTTTGATTAAAATCATTTCCTAAAGGAAAATGTTATACATGATTTTAAAAGATTTTGTTAAAAACTGTGTTCAAATGTACAGTTGAAACCAGAAGTTTACATAAAAAGGACATACACTTTTTTTTCTCTCATTGTGTAATATTAAATCAGACAAAACTTTTGCCGTTTATGTCAATTTCTATTTGCTAAATTCCAGAATAATGAGAGAAGAACAATTTTTCATTACTTTCTTCAAAAGTCAGAAGTTTACATACATTTCATTAGTATTTGGTACCATTGCCTTTAAAGTGTATGACTTGGTCCAAACATTTTGCTTATCTTTTAACTTCTCACGATAGTTGGCAGGAATTTTAGCCCTTTCGTCCTGACAGAACTGGTTTAACTGTTAGTTGCTCGCACATGCCATTTCAGGTCTGCCCAGAGATTTTCAGAGATCAGGGCTTTGTGATGCCACTCAAAACAGTGACTTTGTTATCCTTAAGCCACTTTGTAACCAGTTTGGCAGTATGCTTCAGGTCATTCTCCATATGGAAGACCCATTTGCGTCCAAGCTCTGATGTCTTGAAATGTTGTTTCAGTATTTCCACATAATGTTCTTTCCTCATGATGCCACCTATTTTGTGAAGTGCATCAGTCCCTCCTGCAGCAAAACAACCACACAACATGATGCTACCACCCCTGTATTTCATAGCTGGGATAACGCTGTCAGACTTGCAAGTTTCCCCCTTTTTCCTCCAAATGTAACAATGCTCATTATGGCAGTTACATTTTTGTTTCGTCAGGCCACCGGACATGTCTCCAAAAATTAAGGTCTTTGTCCCTGAGTGCATTTGCAAACTGTAATCTGGCTTTTTCATGTTTCTTTTGTATTAGCTTCTTCCTGGCAGAGTGTCCTTTCACTCCCATGTCAGTACAGTTCTCGTTTCACTGTGGATAATGACACACTCTTACCAGCTTCAGCCATTATCTTCACAAGGTCTTTTGCTTTTGTTCTTGGGTTGATATGCACATTTCAGAGCAAAGCATGTTCATCTCTAGGGCAAAGAACCCGTCTCCTTCCTGAGTAGTATAATGGCTGGACTTTCCCATGGTGTATATAATTGCATATAATTGTTTGAACAGATGCCTTCAAATACATCGACAGGTGTGTCTGTAATTAACTCAAATGTTGTCAGTAAACTTATCAGAAGCTTCTAAAGACATGACATCATCATCAGGGTTTTCCAAAATGATTTAAAGTCGTAGTAATCTCACTGTATGTAAACTTCTGACTTTGAAGAAAGTAATGAAAACTTGTCAAAAAATATAATTCTCTCATTATTCTAGCATTTGGCAAATATATGTTATTTTGGTAATCCCATCTGACATAAAACAGGAAAAGTTTAGTCTGATTTCATGTCAGACAGCGAGAAAAAAAAGTGTATGTGTCTTTTTATATGTAAACTTCTGGTTTCATCTTTATTTACTTTCTTTCTTTAGTCTTTGTCAGGGACCATGTACAAATCATTAATCTTACAAAAGAAAAGATGATTTGTACCAGTGCTGCCTTCCATCTGCAGTCCCTGGGCAGGTGAATACACATTAAAATACACATTTCATTACAATTACATAATTAGATTAACTTAGTTTATCATTAACATAAGCAGTAAAATACAATACAATGTCACCATTTCCAATACAGTATGTTTCCTACAGTCTATACAGATTTTAAAAAAAAAAATCATGATGTGCAAGTTTTTATGGTGAATACGGAACAGTATAAATTAACTAGACTGATGTGGACACATGATTATCTAAAATATGCTTTTTAAAATTTCTAGTAAAATTATTCAGCTCTACAGACAATTCAGACGGTCTGGAAGCTGATTCCACTGTCTGCTGGTTTGAAAAGAAAAGACTGAGCAAAAGCCGAGGTTCCCTATAGAAAAACATATTGCAAACTGTAGTTTATTCAATTAGCTTCTCAAGTTAGATTTTCCGTGGTCCTCTTTACAAGAAAGGTACATAAAAAAAAATACTTAGGAGCGCTCTGATTGGTTAGAGTAACTTGTAAATCAACTAAACCAATCAGAGAGATTCATAGCCAATACAAAAGAATCAAATCTTTAGACTTTCCATATCTCGCAGATGCAGAGGATATAGGCTCAGACGGAGGCAGATGGTTGACTGGGCCAACCCTCAAAAGACGAAATGACACTGAATTAGACAAATCTAGGTAAATATGGGGCAGCCCTCCCCGTTTCACAGTTGGTCATGTCTTTCCAGGAACAGATCTGAGCTGTCAACGATTCCTGGATGACTGCTACGCGTTTCCTCTGACCTGATTTCTTTTTAAACAATATTACTTAAAACATTTGTATAATATTGTGTTGTTTTGTGTTATTGTACATCGAACTGAGCTCATGCTTTACATGGATGATCTTTTGGCCTGTTTGGACCATGGTTTTGACCCCAAATCAGCAGCAATTGAGTCATATGATAATTACAGCTCATTTTGCCCACAGACACTTATCTCTGTGAAAGTCATTAGAAAAACACTCTTTGGTGGAAGCCTTTATGATGAGGCCAATTCCTCAGCTTTCAAGCCAGATAAAGTGAATCACATTAATACGAAAACACAGCGCCCAAGATTTATCTGGAGCAGCTAATGAGCACGGGACGTTTTCCAGTGTGCATAATCCAATGTAGGGAAAATACAATACATTATTAGCATATATTTAATAAAGTAGCAGAGCAGGTACAAAGGAGAGGAGACTGTGACAGAGCGCTACAGATTAGAACGGATTTACCTGTAAAACCTAAGCCCACAATATACAAGAAATCCTCATTAATATTTAGTATAATTTCTTCCAGAAACAATGGAAATATGTTAAATAAATAAACAACAGCTTATAAAAGACTGGCATGCACTGTTTTATTTATTTGGCATTTAATGAATAATGTATAGATTATGCCTCACAACAGGTTTAGGATTTACTTCCCCCATTATACGGATAATAAAACATAAGCAAACAAGAAAATATATGTGTCAGCTGACTACACTGCTTTATTAGCCTCATTCAAGCAGAGAAAGATGCAAAATGTTCATAAGAAATGTACGACTTTAATGACGCAACCTAGGAAACTCAAATTTACACTCAGATATTTTATTTAATTATTTGTATTTTATTTATTTATGTATTTATTTTATATTTTTATTGAACTTTGCCTTTAAATGGGGGTCTGAGACATAATCTCTCCCTCATCTACAACTCCATCTTCAGACCCAGAACTATGAGAACAATAGCAGGGTCGTTAAGGGCTGAATAGGGTAAAACTAGAGACGATAGATGTTTACAGTTTCGGTGTAGTTAGCCCCTCCCTGCAGATCGATATAAGGCAGTGGTCACCGGCAATCTGACCAGAACTGAAGAAGCAGCTTGGGTGCTCAGCGAAACATCTTCACTCCTACAACGATTTGTCCAGTTGACAGATTTTAACTTGGTCTTTTGCTTTGGATCAGACCTGGACGGCTGAGGGTTTACACAGGTAACAGAATATAGTTAAACGATTAGAGAGCCTAGTCTTCAAGCCATGCCATTTGTTTATAAAGCTTTATTTTATTTTTAGGACATACAGTACAGGCCTTGATAAATATATTTGGTTACATTTGAAGGGTTTCAAGTCATGTTTTACAGATTGATGTGGTGTGATTCCTGGGGATCCTGAAATCACTTTGCGACTCCCATGGTTGAGAACCACTATTCTGTTTCATTATTTACTCTGGAGGTTTTCATGTTATAAAGAGAATAAATATTGAATTCTATACAGTATTTATGTTGCTCACCTCACTGTCTGCCCTGCTCGGGGATTTATTTTCATGTTCTGGATTTATTTGTGAAAACTACTTCTATTTCTTCATCAAAAAGATTTACATTGGTTATTGTAAATATATGCAGAGCGTGTATTTTCAAAGCTTTCTTTCAACATACATTTTCAGAAAACTGGATCAGAGTAACTAATGTCTAAACATGCCTCTGACTCAAAGCTTTAAGTTTATACTTTGAAAAGCAGACAAAAAGGCACACAGTCCTGACAGAGCTGATTAGGCTCAGAGAAGGCTGGACATAGGATCTGAACATAGAACACAGGGCTGCTGCTGTCCGGTTGTTGTCTCTTTTACCTAGTGATTTTCAAAAGGATTTGGGAATTGTTTGAAGGTGAAACTAAGGTTGTTTTTTACTGATACTGCTTCTCTTAGAGAGGCATGATTACAAAACACTAAAAATAAAACTTAATCTCACTGTCATGGCATCTTCTTTAGTTTGAGAGATATATGAGATTAAAAACATGGGCAGGTCATCCAAAAATCATGACTTCTGCAAAATCCACAAGCTCTGACCTCATCTGTTTGTTGCAGAGGGTTTGCACGGCTTGTGGAGTACTTTCATGAGTGAAATACTAGGTTCGGGGATGTTTATCTTTTTAGAGCTGACAGGTAGAGATCATATTTCATTATGATTACTGGTTGATTACTCATTTTTTCAAGATTTTGATGATTACTGGTTAACATTTTTGATGCCATTAAACATGTGGAATGAGCAGTTGTCACTATACTGAACTATTGAGTCCAATTGGTCGTGTGTGTATTACTGCTGTGATGTTCTCATTCTTTCATATTTTTGATGCACTTTTGTGTGTAGCACAAGATAAATGACCTCTGAGATTAAAAGATGAAATCATTCAGATGCAAATCCTCCATATGGCTGTGGCCACTTTTTTGTAATTCAATTCAAGGACACAAATTAGACTTGCAAAACTCCTCCCATCCACAGACGCCAAATTACAGCAAGATCAGGGCTCACCGCTAGTGGCAAACAACAGGGAAATATCGTATACACCAATGGGAAGGGACCATCCATCTAACACAGCGCTCTTTCACTAGGGGATAGTAAACACGGCAATAGCTTTGAGACTGTTCACTACGCGCAGGGGAGGCATATGGCTCCCCAGATCCTGTCTATAGAGCGGTAATGAGTGCAAAACTACTCACTCTGGAGCTATTCAAGCACATAAGAAAGAATAGGACACTGCTTGGACTGCCCTGGACTGGACAGTGGGATGCCCCATTTAAGTCCTCTGCAGTGATGTGGACACTTTTTCTATATTTCACTATAGGACCAATAAAAACTGAAGGTATGTTTTATGCTGAGTGGAAATGGTTGCAGAGGAGTTGGGTTTTATGTGCCGATTGTGCTGCAGACGGAAAAGGTTAGAGAGTTTTCAAAGTTTTAAGTAGAATGTGTAGAACATACTTTAAGGCACAAGTTTGAAAAATGTGTACATTCTTTTTGGCCTCAATAGAAATATTTGCTTCTCATGAGAATTACAGGGTGGGTTTCTGGTCACCAAACACTGAAGATGTTTTCAAGAAGGAGAAAAAATATATTTATATGTGTGTTAGCTCATTTAAACTGTACAAGGAAAAGTTTAGTGCAAAAATTCCTTATATTTTCAAGGTCCTGTATTATGCAAAATTGACTCTTGTGAACTTTTAGCTTTGTTATAATGTTGCTACCTCTTCAAAAACATACCTGGAGTAGTGTTTTTTCATTCACACATCCTTGAGTAACCCTGCATTATTAGTCTGTCTACATCTCAAAAGCCCAAAATGCTCCGTTCCAACTTGTGATGTCGCAAAGTGGTAGTTTTCAAGTTAACACCTACATTTTACATTTTGTAAAGTAGAGATGAGCAGTTCTAGATCTGAATGGTCGAAATGATTCTAGTGAAGGTGTATGGAGTTCAGAAACACTGTGGAGCACTTCCTGTATTACCACATGATGACATCACAAGGTGTAACAGAGTGTTTTCTGTTTCAGAGAAGAACTGTGCCTAAATATGCCGGGTTTGTGCATTAAACATGTGTGAATGGAACAAAATAAAAGATGAGGAAACAACATTATAACATTGACCAGAAAATAGTGTAATACGGGCCCCTTAAACAGACTTAAACCTGAGTATTTTGTTTTGAGTAAATGTAATAATACAATAAAAAATAGTGCTTAATAATAGCAGTAACATTTGCTAAGGAGTTGTGGTGAGGCTTGTCATATTTTATTTTAAGTGGTAACAACACATCTCAGACACACTCAAGTTATAATTATTTCATCTATTTATTTATTTTTTCCAATAAACATAATTAGCAAATACTCCACTAGAAACGTAAAACTTGCTTCTGCCACTACTACACTTGCTCCTGCAACTTTTTTGAAATGTGTAACTGCCAAATTGAAGTGATATCCAAAGGTCTTGCTCACTTCCGAAATTTGACATAGTTTTGCCAAGAATAAAACATATTTCTAGACAATCTTTGCTTATGACAGTTTTATTTACTCTATATTTCACTCACATGTCTTGAGTGGTCCAACCCTGGTGCAGAACTTTTTGTAATGTGATTGTTGCCAAAGTCACCAAAACCCAAATGTATTTTGACACAGATCTAAACCTGAGTTGGAGAAGCGTTGTCTTTTGTGCGAGCTCATTTGTGCCGCATAAGACAGAAACCCAAGACTTGGCTGACAAATTTAGAGGGTGGGATATGATTAAGACACAGAGGCGGCGGAGGTTGACACTGCGACGAGCCTCCAAAAATACACGTGTCCCTTTCAAAAAGCGCTCATGTCAGCTGTGATGTTTACCTGAGGCTGCACCCATAACCTTGTTAACACACTGACGGCATGTGGTGTGGTGATGTCATGTTATAGACAGAAGAGTATGAAAGATCAACAGCGTTTTGCATCATCCAAGCTCCACACTGCACAGTACATCCAGTAAATGAGGCAGCTTTCTGAACGTGTGGGCTGACTGCAGAATAACTTCACCATATGTCGAGCGAGCATGAGGCAAGTGCGTGGTACGGCTAAGAGACTTCTCCAATGTGTTTATTACATTAAATACTGTAAGCGAAGGCAACTGGACCAAAATATTTTTCACTCTGAGTTGACTCTGAGTGGGCCCTGCTTAATTGTTGGGTCATCTTTTTGGGAACTTGAACATGGAGAAGAACATTCAACTCACTGTTTAGCACCAGCAGTATTAGTATTGTAAGTAAAAACTTCAATCTAATCTAATCTAATAAAAGTGGCAACAGTAGTCATTTGGTCTAGAGTCATTTCAGTTCATGTAAGCACGTAGCTGTACTTGGGTTGTTAATGGACTTACAATAGTTAACTTTAAAATGCATTATGTAACTTTTTCGGTTGCTTTGCCTGACGTGTTTCATAGTATAGTATTACGTACCTTGCATTTATTCATCATGCCCATAGACTGCCCATGACCTGCTATTGTGACTCGCTATTGTGTCCTTAACTCAAGATATTATGAATATTTGTTTCTGGTATAAGCGTCAAAGAGGGCCAAGAGAATGAAAACATCAAGTCAGAAGGGTTTAATGAGTTCCACACAGGTAAAGTGAACAATGAACCAACGGAATCTCCGGAAAGCCGGAAAGGATAGGTGGAGAGACCTGAGATGTGATGCTTTTATAGGGTATGTGTGTGTGCCTGTGTGTGTGTGTGTGCGTGTGCGTGTGTGTGTGTGGGTATGAAAACGGTCCTTCTTCTGGTCTGCACAGCGTCTTCATAAGGCCCACACTGGTCTGCATAGTGTCTGCACCCCACTGGTGGGCATGTGTTGTTTACTCCAGCACTAGTAAATCAAGATAATAGTTGTTGTAGTGCACTGCTAAGTGCAGATCCCTTACAATATGAACATTAATAAGAGACAAATGAGTTACCTTCTACCCCTGAGGTTGTTCCTGCTAGTGTTAACAACAGGTTTGACTGACAGTGCTGCTAAGTGCCCGCTCCCTGCTAAACCAGTGGTGAGGGTGGGATGTGGCGTTACCTTCAACAGCTTCGCTCCAGATTGGATCTTTGGTTGAAATTCCTAATATGGAACTTGGCTTTGAATTCGCCCCTGTAACCACTGGCCTCGATCAGCTTCATTTGACTGGAGCCGAACACTTTGGGTGACGTTAGACTCACTTAGTCCACTTAAAAATGTATTCTGTTAGTGGAGCCGTCTCTCCATGCATCTGACCTGTAACTTGGTCTTGTGGCATCATTTGACCATGGAGACAAGCAGGTGGTGGACACCCCACGTAAAAAGTTTCATAGTGCACATATTTCACAAAGAAGATGACTGGCAAAGGAGCAATAAAATATGGTGTTCTGGACTGCTCAGAACACAAAATGATAATAGTAATAAAAAATAAAAAACACTGATCGGTGATTGTGATATTCTTTGATTGGTGCTGTATAAAACTTATCAAACTATAAGTACTATCCCTTTAAGACTATGACACAGCAATCAGTCAGGGGCTGTGTAAAAATAGACCCAAGCCTAATTGTTCCCAACTCGCTTCAAGCATATTAGTGTTCGCCTTTATTTATGTCAACACCCACAGCAAGATCATAATCAGAAATGACAGTCGCTCCTCTCCTCCTGCAATTTCTATAATATAATATCAATGTGCTATTAAGAGCATTTTGACTAAACCACGACGCAGGAAGAAAGCTGAACCAGTACAGATTTATTGTATAAACAGCTCTTTAGGTCAAAAGAAGTCTGCTTTGTACTGTCTGCGTCTGTTATATATTTTTATTTCCCAGATGCAGAACGTGAGTCTTTAGCGTGCTCTTTGGTTGGTTGTTAGCGTCACTGTCACGGCAAAACTCTGATTTCTGAAAGTTGTGAAAAGCATTTATAAAGGTGAATAATTAGGATGCTCTGAATGAGGTTAGTGAGGAATAACTTTGGACCACTACAAACATCTTAAAATAAACAAGTTTCACTCATGTTTTGAAGCTCTATACTTATTCAAATGTAATTAAATGTCTTGGTTGTTAGGAGTCTTTTACTTTTTGACTGCAAATTTGATTCCTGAACCAAGTGGGGCCTTTTTGTTTGCAGTTTGCATGTTCTCCCCATGTTTAGACTCGAGGTTTTCACCCGAGTACTCCGAATGAAATTTATAAAGCGTTTCCCGGTTATTATTTGGGATTATGTTAATCTGGCAGTACTGAAAGATTACAGAGCATACAAACCAAAATGCGCAATAGGATTTTAGACAAAGAAAGATAACTGTAATGAGGAAAACTCCGATGGACTACTCTGCAAAAAATTCAGGCCAAACTTAAAATAACTGAAATGCAGAATATGTTTTCCCCACATAAAAATCTCTGGAGATGAGAGCAGTTCATTTTTTAGTCCTCAAAGGTAAGATGATAGTGATAATAGCATAGTAGGTTTATAGTAGTAGCGGGAATCATTTTTGTTATGGCTATATATTTCTTAGGCACGATAGTCAGTTGTTTTCCACCACCCAAACTGCAGCACCGACTCTCTTTACTCACCTGATCTTTGTTCTCAGCATCCTCCTGCCAATTCTGTAATCAGTCCCTGTTTGAAAAAACATCACGACTTCACCCTCGGTCATCTCTCATCTGCCAAGCTGTCTCCTTGTACAATGTAGCACGGATTACTAGTTTAGCAAAACTCTAATGCCTGCATGTTTGTGGATAGTCTTTGTTTCCTCAAGGGTTTCTCATTGGATCCACGCGTTTTATTCTTCAGAAAAGCGTGCATTGTCTTCTGTTTTTGATCCAGGGATGTTGCCAGTTTTGGTTGATAATTACCTTCTTGTGTTGCCAGATTTTTTTTTCCCTCCTACTCCTCATGAGTTTTGGACAACCTTTATGGCTGTATTATTACAAGTACTAGTTTAATTCCAGTCTGTGAGAAGTGCTGGCTGCAGATTAGATGATTTCCACCCTGAAGCCAGGAGAATCCCAGAAAATTCCCAGTTCTTTAGAAATGACTCCCAACAAGATTGCATCGCAGTATCTTCCTCTCCGCCTCTCCCTTTCATCCTGCTCTCACACAAACCAGTGGTACCAAGATTTCCAATTTGCGCCTCTAGAATCCCCTCTTCATCACCAGCATCATCCTGCCCTTCTTTCTCTCCAGTCTGTGATTACATGTTAGTCTCACCTTTTAATTGAGAAAGTGGTCATGCATACCCAGACACATGGCTATACTTTCACTGTAGGCCAACAACTGCAAATATTTACATAAAGAAAGCAAGTACTGTGTTTTATTTCAATTGGTTATTTATTTGGTTCATTGATTCTATTTATCTCTCTCTCTGTTTGACTTTAAAGCAGGACAACACATTTTACTCCGGACAGCGTAATGAAGCTGGCAATTAATGGAAAAAGAGACTGATTTTGCACTTATGGAGGCTTTTTTTGTTAGATGAGAACCATAAGGAAGCCACTTCAAGGCAAGACTGTTCCAGGTTTTAGCTGCATAAAACTGACCAAAAACCTGACTGTGGGCACCAGCAGAAGGCGCTGAAGTCCTCAGAGTGTGAGATGGTTCATATGGCACTAACATGTGCCACTTCAAGGGACAGACAATTTTGACCAGTCTGAGACATGATGTTGAGAACCATGTGGAGACAACTGCAGACAGAACAGACCAGTAACCCAGACGGCTGTAATTATAGTAACTGGCATTTATAGTAAATACGTTGTAGCTAATTAACCTAATGGCTAAATAACATATTGCACTTGCAGGTAAATGATGCTTCCCTTTGTTGTATAAATGTTATGTTTCTCCTCAGATCCTTGAATACTACACATTTTCTAACCCAGTGTTTTCTGCTGTCAGTCATTACCACTGCCACATATTCATTTTCTGTCTCTCTCTAAAATCCCTGTTATTGGTAAAGCTGTGACACTCGCTCTATTTTCCAAAGCCGTGGAAACCCTCCTCTCTTCGGTCTCGTCCAAAAGTCCGGCTGAAAAATGAGGCCCGCTCTAAACACAATGATGAGCCAAAATTGCAGAATCTGGGGTCAAATCATAATTACTCAGAGTGGACTTCCTGTTTGTGCTGGTAGTTTAGTGCCATTGTTGTTTCAAGTGCTTAAAATACAAAAGCAAGCTGCCATTTCAAAAATCTGCTTCAGTTAAAATGCACTTAGCTATGACTTCAAGGGCATGGAATATTTGCATTTTTAAGACAATTTACAGATGTATTTTTGCATGTAACTGTGCTTAATTATTTTAGATTGTCAGCATTAAGATGATTATGAAAATAAATGGAGTAAAACTAAAGAAAAATATGTATGTAACTTACACATTATTAACCCGTGCATTATATCACATCATTTTAATTCACTGTAATATTTTATTTATTACATCGGGAGATTACACTGGTCCATTTCAGCAAGATGTATTTATTTTTACATTTGAAACTAAAAAGCTGTTAGATTTTTATTCAGCAGCTTAGTGATTAGCATGGGCTGTTAATTCTTACATATGAAGCGTGTTGCCTGAAAATACCAATCAGAAAAGAACACGTTCCAGTAATTGGTTTGAGAAATGTCATGCTTGTAATTAGCTGGGCCTCATGCCGTGCTACAGTCAAGAGTTGAGCACATAGCCAGTGTGTTGTGTGTTTTGTTCACTCATAAAGAATCAATATAGGGTTCCTTTCGACATGAAAAATACTTAAAGGGATTAGTCCTTCTACATAGTGAAATTAAGCCATGCACAAAAGCCAGGGGACACGGGGAGGTGAGTATTTATCAGGCGTTGAGACTGCTTGCTGTGAAACCAACACAGCAAAAAAGGGGTTTGCCTTTTTTCAGCGATTGTAGAGTTGATTTTACCCCTTATGAGTCATTTCCAATTTGGTTTCACTCCCATTTGTCATATAGTAGGGTTAAAATTGAGAGTTATGAGATAGCTTCCTCATCTAACTCTCGGTGAGTGACTTTGAGTAAAGAAACACTGGAACTTTTAAGGCTTAACTCCAGTGGGTCACAGAGTACGGTAACCCCACCCCTCCTGAGAGAGAGTACGCACACATGTACATGACCGTGGACCAGCGTGACTGCGGGGGTATCGGGGCAGTTTGTGGAACCAGGTTTTGGACTTCTTCAATCGGTAAGTCCATGTAAAATACTTCCATTGTCTTATATTTAATTTGCTAAGAAAATGGAATGGGAAACTTTATAGGATAACCTTCATTCTTATTAACTACTTACATTACACTACATTAACATTAACAACTTCAGAGGTCAACCTGAAGCTGCTCCATTGTGACAGAACCGACAGGAGGACATTTGATTTATTTTGTAACTGTAGATCACTGAAAAATGGACACTGACAACATCAAACTATCATAAGTGCAGCACTAACCATCCCATCAAAATTTAGAAAAGTGCAAGATTTGGAAGATTTTATCGCTGCTACACGGCTTCCTTGATACACCAGGTTAGTAAGTACTTCAGCCATATTATTACATCAACATTATGACTTTAAATGTAAACTAATAGTTCCTATAATTTTTTTTTTTAATTTTTTTTTTTTTAAAGATAGAACAGGCTTGATGTTTGGCGAGAAATTGCTAGAATGCAGCAGGATTCCCAGCATCAATAAGCTGTAGAGCCAGCTCGGATTCCAGGAATGAGCGTGGTATGTTTAGCAGTTCTTGTACACAGATTTAAGTACACGTAGTACATTTGTGAGTGAAATAGGCTTGCTCTTACTGATCTTTGCTGTGCATATCTGTTATCTTAATAACATCACTCCTGGAGCACCTCCTTCCACCAACATCAAGAGGACCAAAGAAGATGGCCGACATTAGCCAATCAGGCCAATGGTCTCTTCAGATTTAGACAGTTTTAGTTCTTATCATTTGTGTTACTAAGCAGAGATATTCATTGTAGTATATGTATGTGAGATCCTACCTGACATATGGACTTGTTATTTTGCTCCAATTTTAGGAGGGAAGAAGTCTCTTCATGTGCTGAGACGTAGGATAACCCTTCCTGCTTTGCCTCAAAGGTTAGTGAACTTGTAACGACTGACAGAGGGACCAAAGATTCAGAACTTGGATAACAGTTTAACAGTGTTTATTTACAGATTGTAATTTGCAAATGAAGGTAGATGGATCAGACAGTTGAGAGTGGTTTTGTGTGCAGGAGTCTTTAAGCGGATCGTGGGCAGCGGGGTCATGCTGGTCGTGGAGAGCTGGGTTGGAGGCAGAGGAGCTGAGCAGGTCCAGGGATCTGACGAGGAGCAAAAAACATCCAACTTAGTGAAAAGTAACAAATGCAAAACATGAGACTGAGCCAAACAGAGCTGTACCACTGTGGATATGAGGACGATCTGCCACTGAGTGTCAGGTCCTTGGTCCCTTTGTCCGCCCCAGGTGAAGCTTGCTCCTCCCACGCACACCTGCAACTAAAGATTAGTTTCAGGTGTGTATGGGAGGAGCCTGAGTCTCCGCCCAGCTCCAGGCTCTGACACAGCAGGGAGGGAAAAAACAGCACCAAACTCTTGACAGAACTATACTATTTGAATTGTAAAACTTCAAAAGTTCTGATCATTTGAGCACTTTGATTGCATTACATCTAATAATTAAAAAATCAAGTTAAATTTGAATTTGTCAAGATTATAAAACTATTTCTGAAAGAGCCCAGAGCTTAGTCATAAACCAGGTTTAGAGGTTTACTGATCCCTTGAATACAAAGTCCTTTACAGATACATATAAATTCTAATTATTTTGCCCTTTGGGTAAAGTTAGAATTTTTGGCTCAACCAATTATCGGTCGTTAACATCCATTATAACCTCGAGCTATGCTAGCCCAAACCTAACTCCATGTTAATTATAAGCTTTCATATTTGAACACCCCTCACGTGGACTACATTAGGCAAAGTGATCCAGACAGTTTAAACGTAGTTCAGCATAAATAAATATTATTTTCTGGTATTAAATCCACATGCAATTTTAATGCCATCAAAACAAAACTCTATTATGCAAATGAAATGTTTTTGTTCTTTAGAAGCTATATGAATGTGTGCATGTGTTAACCGCCATAACCATATTATTGCACCTGATTACCATCATTTGTATTCTTCACATTAAGCCTAATAAAATATAGATTACCTGAACATGCCCTTGTATCTATTTACCGGCCCGTAATGTATTCATGTCTCAACTGTTTAAACACAAAATGCATCCATGCTAAAGTACATTACCATCAAAGCGAATTTAAAAAAATCACTAAAGCCATTTCCTCCCAAGTGAGCCTATCGCCGCTGGCAACCGTCACCTCAAAACATCAAAACTCAGATCACCGCATACATTTGTCAATATCTCATGCCATTCTTGTCTTTCAAGGGCACATAACAGAGAGGTTGAGAGCCGACGTTGAACCTAATTATGCTGACGGGTGAGGGACTGGGAGAGGTGTGGGTCATTAGCTCTCATATAGGTCTTACAGGGCGTCTCCTGACTGACACGCACAGGGTGAGGACAGGGGCAGGGACGCAGTATAATGACTGCAGAGAGGGGGGTGGGGTAAGAGGCTTGTATTTGTCAACACGTGCTGTGCCAGTCCCAAGCCTGGTAAATGAAAAAAAGCTATTATAAGTTAATACATTTTGAAACAACTGTACTTGAGTGGTTTGGAGTGTGTGACAAAAGACATGTATGGTATAAATCTTGACTAAAATCTACATTCAAATAATTCTTTACCTTCTAGACCTTGGGGCCCAACTTTTACAGAACAAAGTAACCATTTCACACATTGCATTATTAATTTGCAGCTTGAGAAATATGTGTGCAATAGTGGTATAAGGTTTCAAAGGTAGTCATCAGGACAAAGTTTTTGAAATCTGAAAGTACAGGTCTGAGAAGCTATAGAATTTTAACGACCCTGAGTTATAAAATGAAACTGCTGTGAGGGAATTATTTTAATGTTAGGGTGTCATCTGGAGGTTAAAAAAAAGCTGATGACATAATTTGCTGTGCTGGTCATGACAGCGTGCATGATTTCTGATACAAAGTAATTAGGAGTATAATAATTTTACCTTAAGAGCAAATCTAGACAAAATAATGTGTTTTGCAAACCATGGTTTTGTAGGTAGGGAATGAGGGACATCATGGAGATTAACGTCATGGCCATTTCCAATGTTGAAATACAATTATATACACTTTATTTCAAATTATTACAAAATGTATATAATTAAGATGTGACCAGTACAATTGGCCACTGACCTGAATAGACAATGAAAGATTTATTAAAACTGCAATCACTGTTTCTGGCCCTCTCCTACAATGGCACAGCACTTATATTTGAGAAGGAGGTGTCCACGTCTGATCCATAGCAAAAGAAAAATTCAATTCTGTCAACTGGACAAAAGATTTAAAATGAAGCTCATCCTCCATTGTTTTTTCTTCAGTTCTGGTCAATCTTTGAACAGGAATGAGGAGCTTAGACATCATTTATCTCCTATTTATAACTCCATCCTCAGACTTAAATCAAAACAGGGAGAACACTGATGATAGTTAATAGGTGTGAGAGCATCCATTAGGGGCCTGAACGATTATGCAAAATATGACTCACACACAGTTCACACTTGTGTAGCTCAATAGACCTAGCCAACAAACACAAACTGTAAACAAATAAGTGTGTTAGTGTTCAGTGTCTCTGGGTGGGTGGTGAGCCTTTGCCTCAAGTGGAGGAGTTCAAGATTCTCGGGGTCTTGTTCACGAATGAGGGAAGGATGGAACGCGAGATTGACAGGTGGATCGGTGCAGTGTCTGCAGTGATGCGGTCGCGTTGTGGTAAAGAAGGAGCT
This sequence comes from Periophthalmus modestus, assembly GCA_019594935.1. Taxonomy (NCBI): domain Eukaryota; kingdom Metazoa; phylum Chordata; class Actinopteri; order Gobiiformes; family Gobiidae; genus Periophthalmus; species Periophthalmus modestus. The sequence goes on from JAIEZT010000013.1 coordinate 13,057,481, forward strand.
GAGTCGAAAGGCAAAGCTCTCGATTTACCTCAATCTACGTTCCCACCCTCACCTACGCCTCCTACCGAAAGGACAAGATCGCGGATACAAGTGGCCAAAATGGGTTTCCTCCGCAGAGTGGCTGGGCACACCCTTAGAGACAGGGTGAGGAGCTCAGTCACACGGGAGGAGCTCGGAGTAGAGCCGCTGCTCCTTCACGTCGAGAGGAACCAGCTGAGGTGGCTCGGGCATCTGCTCAGGATGCCTCCTGGACGCCTCCCTAGGGAGGTGTTCTGGGCATGTCCCACCGGGAGGAGGCCTTGGAGAAGTCCCTGCTTAGACTGCTGCCCCCACGATCCGGCCCCAGATAAGCGGAAGAAAATGGGATGGAGCTTCAGTGTAGTAATCTCCTCCCTTCAAATAGATATAAGGCAGTGTCCACCAGCAACTGACCAGAACTGAAGAAGCAGCTTGAATGAGCGGCGAAACGTCTTCACTCTAAAACTTTTGTCCAGTTGACAGAATTGAATTTTTCTTTTGCTATTTGAGAGGGAGGTCGATAAGAATAGCAGCATCTGTATTGTTTTCTCAGCTGCCAGCCAGCTCCCCCACATTTATATTGAATCTATGCAGGGCTGGGATCGTATATCTGCAGACTATAGCAGAAATGTTGCAGCAAAAGAAATGAAAGCCACCTTAAACCTGATAAAATATTTCACAATGTCTGCCTACTCACTCACTTTCCTTCCACTGTTGAGGAGTCTTTCGTGTACACAGCCATAAAGTTTACTCTGTTTCAAAAGAAGAAAGTATGACACAGAAATGATTAACTCTCAGCATCACCAGCTATATTACCATTGTTTTACAATAAACCTGTGTTTACATACATGACTTTCATTCCACAATGGGGGATCACCATGTCACCCTTTATAGTTTTCAAAATACTATACAAAAACACTACATTGAAAACAACATACTAAAATGTTGAATTAATTTGAGTTTCGTTTTTGATACTCTGAGTCCTCCCTCATCTCGCTTCCCTTGATAATTCACTTTAATTCACAATGTTATATTTGTGAGTTCACAAACTCACGAGAGTCCGTCTTGGCCGGTCCTTGTGTGATAGGCCCGGCAGGTGGTCAGTGCACCAATCACAGAGCAGCATTGAGCTTTGTGCAGAAGCCAAAGGTGAAGAGCTCAAGTAAGTGCTTTGTGCCTTTGTGGACAGGGAAGAGGTCTGTGCTTTTCTCTCAACTGAATGTAACAAAAGTTTTATTTTTTTTGTCTTCCCCTGTCTTGATGCCTTGAGCAATCAGATTCAAATAATCATCATGGCGTTCTGTGTTTTACGATCGCTGATGAAACTGCATGTTGCATTAGGTTTGTGATGTTGTAGTATTTTATATCATAATTTTGTCTAACCTATTTGTGGAAAATTGCCATCGCATGGCTTAGACTACATAGGTTTATGGGCTGAGCCTTGGACAGGCTCACACTGGTAACCATAAGGAGGGTTCGACTAGGGGCTGGGAGAGACCACAAGATTACTCAAAATGGATGACATATAAAACCACTGCAGTCATGTTTTTGATGAGAGAACAAAGTTCAAACATGGTAGGATGCTCCAAACTGGCACAGTACCCCCTCTTTAATAGGGTCATACATATAAGGAGGTCACATAAGATTATAGTAATTATTGCCCACTTAGTCACTGTGGTGGTCATAATGTTTTGCTCAATTGTTTATTTACATATTATACCAGAACAGATGTAGCAAGAAAAATAATCCACCTAAAAGCTGATAAAATATTTTGTTGTATTTTGTTGTATGTCTGCCTGCTCTCTCACTGTTGCTGAGGATTTCTGAGCAAACACAACTCATCTGGACAGCAGAATTTAGAGCGTTGTCGCGCCACACTTCTTGCCAGTGAATTTACTCTTGTAGTGTCTTAATTTGTAAATCTTGAGCTTATTTGGGCCCCGGCGTCTTCTTTTCTCCTTATTTGGGACATGTATATCTCCACTGCACAATGGTGGTGTTTTGACAGTTTTTTCTGCACGTTGGATAATGTGGTTTAATCTGAGTAGCTGCAGACGGTCGGTGCTGTAGGTAAGGTAATTCTGCTTGACGACTTCTTGTTGTTGTTTTTACTCTTCTAAAACAAAGCCCTCACTGGATTTGAGCCACTACACAACAGCCTTGAACAGGATCCAGAGGCGCACTACGGCCTTGTGTGGACTGCAGCTCCAGTGTACAATTAAAGGAATTGAGTTGCCCTGGAAAAGGTTCAGCTTAAGCAAAGTTGAACTCAAAAGCTATGGCATATTTGTCATTCAAGGACAGATGTTTTGTATACCTTAGATTCACAGTTCTGAAAATACAGACAAATGCAGTGTGTTGGGTTTACCTTAGGACAGCAAAATTAAATCACAATTTTAATGGATTTAATTAGCAAACTGCAAAGGCTGCAATTTTTATTTATTTATTTTTTTTTACATAATTTCTTTCACAAACAACAAAATATCATGTCTTATTCTGCGTAACTGCTAACCCTGCAGTTTAGATTAGCACAAACATGTTCTGATTATCGTGTTCGTTTCAGTTCATATGTGAGTCTGGTCATTATTTCTGGCCACATTTAAATAACTGCAACTTTCTCTTTCTTTCATTTGTGTTTTGTCTGTGAAGTGTGTGTGAAGCATCTTTGAGTGTCATGAAAAGCACTATACAAGTGTTATCTATCATTATTATGTATTATTTAAAATGTGAACTTGTGAAATGTGAACTTGTGAAAGCTCATAAATCTCACAGCTCAGTCAGAAAAATCCTAATTATATTTTTTTGTCAAAATGTTTCGTCTTAGTTTACATAGAGAAAAATAAAATGGTTTTGATGTATGAACCAGCTGTTGTCCTTTTAACAAACAGCCTCTAGTTTGAGGAAATCACCATATTTCTCGGTTTAATTACATATTATGTGATTATTGCGTAAACGAGGTAAACAGTCATTCAAAACGAGCAGAACACACTTGGATAAAACTGGATTTTCTTTAGACAGATGCATTTTAGACCTTAGAAATATGTTTGGGTTTGTAGCTAGCCTTGAGTGCAGACAAATACTGAGAAAGTTCCTACTGCGTTCACTGCATTGAATATGATGTTATCATTTCAGATGGAGGGTAGAAGGCTATATAACTCTATGGGTGATTTGCTGTTTTTGAAAGAAATAGCCAAACAGAAAATCCACATATACTGAACCCTGTTATTACTTGTTAGGGATTGAGTCCACAATTTACCTTATTCATTTTATGCTCCCCTTCATAAGTCCTTTCAGATGACAATAAACAATAATATTCTAACAAAAATATTAATTTAGTTTACTTGAGTCTGACAAAATATTTTTAAGAGATATTAACCATAAAGAAGGAGAGAACATTTTGACAGAGAAAAAAGGCTAATTCTACCTCTGACTCATCCTCAAGCAAAACTTTAAATGATTTAAAATGTTGTGAAGTTATGTGAACCGTGGGGGTTAGATGGCCAATAATATTCCTCTAATACCAAACACAGAACTATCTAAGGTTGTAACTCTGAGTTTTTCTCTTTTTGCTCATAGTTTTTGGGAGGTATTTTTGTCTGAACCTTCATGATCCTTGTGTTTCTATGCAACACAACCGTCTTTGTGCACAGCTGCCCTGCCTCTCTAACTGAAGTATTAAGGGTCAAGTGGATGAAACCAAACCATATCAAAACTATTGACTGGTGTGACAATGAATAGCCTATACAGCTTCTTCTTTAAATGAATACACACGGATTGTTCTGACAAGATCCTCAGAAAGTGAAGAATAAGGAAAAAATAGCCTGCTCCTATCAGAGGTCCGACACGCACTTAAGCCTCAGCTCTAAGACAACTGCAATGTCATTTGAAGGATGAAGAGTTTCACACATTTAACAAGCCCCTTCACTTCTGAGAGCTTATTAGAGGCGTAAATAAATGCACATCAAGAAAAAGTATAGGAGCAGTCAGTGCGTCAAACATATGCAGACCAGGAACATAAAAGTATAATAACATTTGAACATTCATTTATTCAGCTTAGATCTTGGTGATGTGAAGGTGGCAGGTGCCTATCTCAGCAACAATGGGCAAATATGGTGTAGGGGCTGCCATTAGAGGCCATTTTGATTTATAAATTCAACAAACACATGAAGTCATGGTGAATCTAAGTAATACAAGGAGACACAAGGAGACATAAAACTGCCAGGGCTGCAAAATAAATAAATAAATAAAAATACTGTATTGGGATAGACCCTAGACTGTATATATGGAAATAGCTAACATGCTAGCCACTGCTCTCCAAATAGGGAGTGAGCATGGGCGCGCCTCCAGCTCCATCGTCTTGGGCTCCAATGCACTTTACATTGAGAAACTGTCACCCCTCTCTCTGTAACTACTGCAGTGACTCTCATCATTTTGGCCTAAAAATGTTTGTATTCATTTTTATTTTTATTTCGCTATTGTGTCCAGAAATCAAGATAAGAACGTTATTAACAGACAAATCAGAAGCCTTCTTTCCCCCAGGTCGCTCCCACTAGCGTTAGAAACAGGTTTGATTGACAGCGTTGCTAAGCACAATGCAAACATTGCTTGCTCCTGCTGCTTCCCTCTTTATTTTGCTTTTTAATCATTTTACCTCTTCCAGTGCTGGAAGATTTGTTTGGTTATGATTTTCTTTTAAGTAACCCAAGACTTTTAAACCATTTTTGCATTTTTTTTTAACAAAATTTCTGACAAGCCAGTGACATGTCCGAGGAAAGAAACCAAAGGAATTCTTTCTGTGAACGCTGTCGGAACATCAACAACAAACTGAGCAAATGAGCTACAAGCACGGATATTTGTTTTAGTGAGGAGTGACAAGTGATAAAAGACAATGCTAATATAGTTACATCACCCAAAATACAGCATTTTTACCACTGTCACATATTGATGTTGATGTTAACATACAAACAGAAAATGGATTTTTATCACAAAACAAGAGCAATGAAGCTGGCAAAAGAGCACAGGCAGACAGGCGATCTGTGCCAAACGTCAAGGCCAGAGATACTCAGCTGTTAGGAGATGGTGCTATCAGAGATGTGAGCCACAGAGGAACATGCAAACATGCTCTTATCCCAGTTACACTGTTTCTGAGATTACAACACTCCAAAAATGTTGCTAACACACTGAGGAGTTAAACAGCTGATTGTGCACGTGGGTGCAGTGGACACCAGAATGGAACAGACTGAAATCTTGGAAAAGGATTTCATTAAATTATTCAAGGAGCTTGATGAAGGTTAAGACATTCATCAGAGGACCTCTTCCTAGCATAGACAGAAGGAAGATAAACACATTTTTTCAGCTGTTTCAGCTGAACACATGGCTGTTTAGCGCGTGTGCAGCCAGAGGACTGCACTACATAGAGAACTCTGATCTATTCTGGAAATGAGAGGACCTGTTCAAAGGAAAGGGCCCACACCTGAGCAGAGGTGGAGTGAAAGTGTTCATGGAGGATCTCCTCCATGCTCTGAGGCATTGGCCTGGACATGGTCCTGGGCATCCCTCCTGTGCCAGCCAGAGACTGAGTCAATGTGTCAGCACCACCAGCAGCACCACAACTACCACAACCACCTACCCCAGCGAAGGAGTCACCACCAGCAGCACAACCATCTCCCCTAGCAAGGAATTCAGCAGCGTCACTTCTCCCAGGGCCCTCGTCACAGGCCTTGAACCTGTCTGTGACAGCCCCAACAGAGGTTTCAGTCCCAGCAGCACCGCCATCACCTCCCCTGCCCACAGACCAGCCCTGCATCCCCTTTGCTACATCTACTCTCTGTAGGGAGTCTTCTCTCTCCTTTTCCTCCCCACCTTTACCCATTACCCTTCCCAATCATCTAGAAAGCCTCATCAGATCAGGAATTAAGATATAGCTAGATAGCTATATTGGGTGTGAGGGGCGCCCTCACACCCAGCATCCAGTCCTACTGAAACTAATCTGAAGCTTTCTGTGCGTAATGTCAGATCTTTGTGTAACAAGTCATTTTGAATTATTTTTATTTTTAGTTCTTCTTTTAACCTTGACTTTATGTTTTTAACGTCTTGACAAAAACACAGGTAATGCAATTCTAGTGGAATCAACTCCACCAACTTCAAATTTGTATCTGAAACACGGGTAAAGAAAGAGAGGTATTTTTCTGACATTATTGGAAGTTGCAGTGACAACTCTCGTGTCCTGTTTGCAACAGTAAACAGATTAACAAACCCTCCAGCTCCACTGCCTTTAGAGCTAATTTCCACATCTAAGTGCAATGAGTTTGCAGCATTCTTTAATGACAAGGTTCAGGGCATTAGAAACGCCATCAATTCCACAACGCAAATAACAACACAGCACCCACCTAGACACTTAGAGCTGACTCACTTTGCTCCTGTAACTGACAAAACTGTCCCAGAGATTGTCACCAGTTTGAGCTCATGCTGCCTTGATGTGTTACCCACTAAATTTCTAAAGTCTTTGCTCAACAGTTTGCCATCTCCCCTCTAGTTAATATGTCACTTCAATCTGAAATATTCCCAAGAGTTTTGAAAACTGTGGTTATCAAACCTCTCCTAAAGAAAAGTCTTGATGCAATAATATTGAGCAATTACCGTCCAATCTTAAATCTTTTTTTTTTTGGCAAAGTCCTCGAAAAAGTTGTTTACCAACAGCTTATAACTTTCTCCAAATTAATAACTCCTTTGATATTTTCTAGTCAGGTTTTAGACCCCACCACAGCACTGAGACTGCTCTCATCAGCGTGACAAATGACATCTGCCTGAACACTGAGGCAGGCAAAGTCTCAGTCTTGATCCTGTTAGATCTGAGTGCTGCTTTTGACAATCACGGGATCCTCTTACAGAGTAGAGGACTGGGAGGGCATCTCTGGCACTAAACTGGTTCAAGTCCTATTGAGAAAACAGGAAATTCTTTGTTAAACTGGAAAATATGTGTCACATAAAATGTCATAGTCTTTGTCCGAATTGTACAAATTGTGCTATAGAAATAAACTTGTCCTGCCTCCTTGCTAAACCAGCGGTGCGGTCGGGAAGGGCCATTACCTTCAATAGCCTGACTCCAGATTGGCTCTTTGGTTGCTATGATACTCTCGGTCGGAACTCGGCTCCAAATTTGCCCCTATAACTGCCAGTCCCAATGAGCTTCATTTGACTGGAGCTGAATTCTATGGGTGACTTCACACTGCTCTAAGTCCACTTCTTTATACAGTCTATGCGATAGACTGATGGGACCAATGCTGTCAACCTGTGCCATCAGCCCATCTGATCATCACCAACACTCACACACACGCTCACACACATGCAAACACACACGCAAACACACACACTCACACACACACCATATTCCTACTAGGCAACGAGGGTAGTGTCTTGCCTAAGGACACAATTGTATGCAATATAAAGCCACTGCTGCCTAATAGTGACGCCTAGATCTGACCAAACCCAACTCTGCTTTGCTTTGGAGATCAGACGAGGCACTCTCAAGATTGTATGGCCACTAGTATATAGTATAGCATCATAGTATAAACTAAATTATATTATCTTTTAGTTGGGTTTGAAGTGGCAGGTGCTTATCTCTGAAACTATGGGCAGTAGACAGACAAATCTCCAAGGACAGCCCTACAGAGGCCATTTAGACTTACTAATTCAACAAACACAAACCCATCTGGAAGCTATTAGGAAGCTTAAGTAAAACAGGGAGACACTACAGCAGTACAGTATTACAAAGATACAACAAGAGCACTGGTCCTGACAATGACCCGTGTTCCCAAATTCAGCTCTTTGGATAATCTGAATAAATCCAATATTCATTATAACTTTTCTCAGATGTAACCAATGGCACCTAGCCTGGATCCAGCTCGGTGGATCCAGGCTAGTGATTTTCCACACTTGAATTGGGAATTTTAATACAGCTGCTGCTTAGTAAAATATTCATTGCTCTGTTTTACATCTCATTATCAGATGTGCATTAGTCATAAATGATAGGGCTGCCTCAGCGGCTTTGACGTGGGGCCTGTCACGATAATTACTATATCGACTTTTCCTTCAATAAATGACAAATGGAACTATTTTTTGGGATCTGTATTTATGTGTGTCTACCTTTAAAATATTTGAGCGGTTGGGGATTAAAAATGAATATGATGACAGTAGTACAGTGTCTACATTTTATTCAGTTATGTAATTTAGTTATGTAAAGTAAATGAATGGCAGAATGTTAAATATTCATCAGTCCAGGTCAAAGCGATCCAGGAAGTGTCCTTGTTTGTGAGAATGTGTCGACACGTGTGACCCCAGCGCTCCCATTCATCAGAATAAATAAAGTCTACGGTGATCTGGGGGGATTGAGGAACATTTGGTGTTTGTGTTATTATACTGTCGAGCAGGAGCTGGGCATAAATTATTGAAAAATAGGCTTTGACAAGAAGTCCTTGAGATACCTGCTGATTTACAGAGGTGAGGACAACGGGACAAGATGGCTGACAAATCAGAAGAGGCTAAAAGCTATCATCTTAGAATACAGTGAGTGATTTTTGACTGATTCTTTAACTGATTCTTTTAAGTCATCTGTAAATTTAAATCAAACTATAAAGAGTGAATCCCCACTGCCATTTTGTGCCAGTTCCACAGTTAATGGGCATGCCAAGTATTTTTACCTCAAATTTAGTTTGCTACTTGAGTAGCAAAAGACGCTACTTGAAAACATCAAAAGTAACTGTATTGTTCCTTACCTGGGTGTCGATGGGCGATTTGCTGTTTTTGCATTCAGATTTAGGACTTACAAATGCTGATTCGTCTTATAGCCTCAAGACAACAACATTCACATCTTTTGGGCACCACTATCTTTATGTCAGCAGAGAAAACACTGAGCTCTGTGCTTCTTTTTGTTTCATGTTGATAGACCCAGGTCAACAAATCTTCAGTCTGACAGTTAAACAGCAAATGACAGATGGAACAGAGCATTTTGAGCTTTGGAGATGTAGATGGACTAATAATGTACGATTATTCAAGTGTGAATGGAACAAAACACAACTCCAAGTATGTTTTTGAGGAGGTAACACTATTATAACATGACTAAAAGCTCACAAGAATCAATTTTGCATAAGATGACCTTTAACCATAAACCAAGTCAACAAACCTGCAATCTGACAGCTAAACAGCAAATTGCACTAGAATTCTGAAGTGTCTTCCATCTCGATTTGAAACTATTCTGAAATGTGGGGATATCATGTGAAGGCAAGTTACGCAACCTGTTGAATATTGCAGCCGAGCAATAGCCCAACAGAATCTCAAGTGAAGTACATAATCTAATTCACATCTACAAATGCCTTGTACATGTCCTTTTCTCATTAAAAAGAAACTGTGTAATGCCTGTACATAATGTGAGCTGTTCCCAGCTAAACACTTGTGTGTCATATAATGTTAAACATGTAGTATGTGTGAGGCACTCTAGAGGACACTATAGTGAGGCACAGCAGCACGTGTCTGCCACTTCCAGCTCTCATTGTGTGGGTAAAAACATGGCAGCCTCAGAGCCAGCAGGGACACAACCAACGCAGCAACACGTGAATTATTCAGACCAAGGTATCTTCATTTTAATGACTGTGGACAGGAGGGGGGATCGCAGCTTGTCATCCCTCTTTTCAATCAAACCCCGGCATAAAAGCCTTATCTAATTTAACAATGAGCTAAGTTGTGTCTATTTTAAAACCAGTGGAAATCCGCAGGGAAGATCTGGATAGCCACAAGCACTTTTTTTTTTTTTAAACTTTGTCTGGCCCTGAAGTGATGTATGTTTTTGAATTTTAATTTTAAGCTCGGTGCACTGATTCCTCCCTATGAATAGAACTACCACCTCAAATCGTAGAAAAGATGAACAAGTTGTTGAAAGTAGCAAGACAAAAGAGGATGGACTTGGGAAAACTGAAGTTAATTTACTAACTGCTGTAACACCTAATGATTTTCAGTTTTTATCAATCGTAACACACGGAAAAACAGGAATAGTGCAAGTGCCAACATAATACAACCATAAACTGTATAAAGAAGTGGACTAAGTGAGTGTGACGTCATCCATAGAGTTTGTCTCCAGTCAAATGAAGCTCATCGAGGCTAGAGCAGTTACAGGGGCGAATCTGGAGTCGATTTCCATATTTGGAATTCTAACCACGAGTATCATATCAACCAAAGAGCCAATCTGGACTGAGGTTGTTGAAGGTAAAGCCTCTTCCCGCCCTCACCGCTGGTTTAGCAGGGGGTGGGCGCTGAGCAACACTGTCAATCAAACCTGTTCCTAACACTAACGGGAGTGATCTTGAGGGAAAAGAGGCTCCTGATTTGATTTAAGGACAAAATCACAAAATAAAAATACCAGTATCATGTAGAGCAAGGTAATACAAACATTTTCAGACCAAAATGATGAGGCTCACTGCAGCATTTACAGACAGAGGGGAGGCAATATTTTAACGTAAAGTGACTTGGAGCCGGTCGATGGAGCCAGAAGTGCACCCATGATCACTTCCTATTTAGAAAGCAGCAGCTAACGCATTAGCTATGTCCATTTATATATACAGTCTATGATTACAACTCTGAAAACCATGTGCACCACAAAAGTTTATGTGTTTTTTTATATACAAGAAAAATAAAACCTCTGACTTTACTATTTTTGGATGAGCAGTTCACAAGCTCAAAAAAGAAATAAATAAATATAAGGCAGTTTATACTTTTCAAATACAAAGTGTCAAAGTATTCTTCTACCTCCATTGGGGCATGGCATATAGAGCAGTATTATTTTCACATGTGCAAAGTCAGTAATGTCGTCGTTGTCTGGCACCACAGTTTTACACGTTTGTGGCAACTGTAACATCCCTTTGTGGGTTTGCAAATTAATGCCAGGAAAATGAACATTGATCTCACAGCTTCATGCACAAAAACAGTTTTACCTCCTCAGAAGTGTAAATACAAGCCTCATAGTGTCACCGCTCTGCCTACTAAATCTTTTATATTGCAAACATAAACAGACATAGAAATTAGAATTGGTCTCCTGCTATTGCTTTGGTGATGGTTTTCAGAGAGATAGCAGTATAGACAAAATCGTGGGTTTTTGATGCATTTTAGACTTGATATAACCTCATATCTTTGCCTAGATGCTACATGAAGGCATAAATGTATTTTTTCAAATAACTGTCAACATGAAAAGGTAAAAAATAGTTATGGCAGTGATAGCAGAAGCAGAACTTCTCAGCACAATATTAGACATGGGCAATATGTCTCTTACATACAAGATAATAGACCTATTGAATTGCTGTTTTATAGGTATGTGTGTCTAGATCATACTTTTCACACCAAGTAGCACAAGAAAATGTGGTTTTCTGAATACCATCAGATCCAAACCATGTCTAAAATAAGTTCAAAACTGCATTAAAATCACACCACTTTTCTATTCTTGCTTTCTAAATGGCTTAAACGTAATGATCTTGTCCAGTATTCCACAGCCCAACTTATGTACAGGGCAAACAATAATGCACTAGCTGCTAATATATAGAAACTATTCAGACGTAGAGAGGGAAGGTATCAAATGAGAGGAGTGGACAGTTTTAAAGTAAACACCATCTGAACTACAAGAAAAAGTTTGTGTGTCTTTGTGTGCCTCTGTGTGTGGGGTCAATCTGTGCAACAGTGTGGGGGAGCAGCACAAGCAATGCACAAGTATTAACAAATGTGAGAAAATGTATCAAAAACATTAGATTTTCACAGTAAAGAAGCAAGCTATAAGAGGCTTTACACTATGTATTTCATTACTGTTATCTACCAGGGCTGTAACTGCTTTGTCTTGGATATGTAAATCTTTGTCTTTGTGAATATTAATATTATAAGGTTTGTGTGACTGTATAACACATGTACAGGAAGCATACTAGAAATGTATTTTACATGCATAACACGGGGGTGGGAAAAAATAAGTATTACTTCATCCCACTCTCTTTGGAGCAGAGAGACTTTAGTCCAAAAACTTTGAATGTGATACATTCAAAGTGTATTCATGCATTTTGTTTTCTTTCTTGGGTTAAATATGAAAAATTATCTTAGATCAAAGTTCAAAATAAACAAATCATCATAATCATCAAAATAAGACTACCATGCCAGTTACACTTACCACACTTTGAGAAACACTGGTCTGGTAGATAAGTCATAAAGCTTTGTTAGTGTTATTATTTCCTTCTTCGATTGTTTAGATTCTTCATGCCATTTCTTCCCATAAATGTGTCTGCTGTTATTCAACTATTATACCAAACAAAAATTACTCACGGTTCAGGGCGGTTTGAACATGCAGTCAAGATTAATGACCACATGAATTTTGCCGACACCCTCTACTGGCTACAAACAAGAACTGCCACAATCTGGTATCATTCACATTAGTGCACTCTTGGCCGCGGTCTGTGCCCACTTTTATATTGACCACCCACATGTTTAAACTGTCAGCATGCTCTCATTATGCCTATATTATACAGGACTATTCTTCTTGTACTAAAAGTGGGTCAGTGCATTACATCACTGCAAAGGCTGGTATTACTTTGATGAAACGACTCATTTGCACATATGAGACAAGCAGAAAGCATTAAGAACAGTGCAGGAGTGAGAGGGAGGCAGAGGGAGTGATGGATTATCTCGTATTGTGGCTAATATTTCTCTAATGAAGCCTGCTGTGTTCCTGCGGTAAACAGCACAACACTTTTATGATGGCATAGCTTCATGAAAACATCACATTAGATTCGACTTTTCATCAAACTCACGCACAACTGGAGATGTGACAGAAAAATGTGAAATTGTAAAAAATCTATCAAGTTTTCTGCATATAATGTATAATGCTGTGAACAAGTGTGATATTTCCTGAATGTCTCTATCCTTTTTGTCCCCTATAGGACTCTCGCATTGGTCATATGATGATATACTACAAAAGATACTTTTCCAGCTATGGGGATACGTAAACTGTCCGCTGCAAAATTTCAATCCCAAAACAGTAGTGTTTACTATCAAGTACAACTTTCACTACTTCTACTAAGAGTGATGATGTTATATGGCAGAGCAACTAGGGCAGTCAAAATGGTTATTCCTACAATGTATCTGTGACTAACTTCTCATTTGTAGTATTTATAGCACTCACTGTATCTTAGATTTCAGAAATGATATGACCACTGTTAAACTTTCTACTAAAACTACTACAGCAAAAATACACAAAATCCCTTTGGAAAAAGGCTATTTTAATCAAGCTATACATCCGTTGGGGCCAAAAAGAAAAGCAGTGCAAAAGTTATAGGAATAAAAAGAAGAACCAAATCGTAATTTCAGGGTCTGCTGAAAGTCGTACTAAGTCCACAGCAAATGGCCTCTAATCAAAGTCTGTGCTTAAATCAGAAATCACTGTTTGATTTGGTCCCAGAGCCCCAAGCTGTCTTATCTCTCACACGCACTAGCCTCTCCCAAATTTAATCACGATCATTAGTTTGGAGAAATCATGCAGTCTACTGAAACATATCAAATTCTCTGCCTGAGAGCCAAAATGAATCCCTCAAAATTATCATTATATCACTTCTTTTTAATCAATTTCACTTTGGGTCTTTTCTGTTGGTCTTATTCAGACATTATTAAACTATTTGTTCATAACCACGTGGAGAACCATCTTGAAAATGACATTTGCAATTTTTTTACCCCCCAAATTTACATTGAAAAGCACATTTTCTAAATGATTTGAAAACGGCTTCTACATCTGTAACCGATGCCAAACCGATGCTTATGACAGAATTAGTGCTACTGGTGCTATTAGCTATATTATACATTAAAACCAAACCCATAACTTATCGTAGCATTGCATAATTGTAAGTTTAAGTTTGGTCATGTTAGGAGCACTGTATTGAAGTTGGGTTGAAGACAATGTTCTAAGCATTTATCTTCAGTTGCACCATAATTATATGTTTCCAGCTTAGTTCTGCTGTTACTATTACAACTATTGCTAACCACAAGTAAACCACTACTACCTCACGCGCCGTCAAAAGCAATCAGTCAGTCTGCGTCCTATCAGTGACATCACCTCTTTGTAATTTCACTTTAAGTGTACTCTGTTGGGCTCATTCACCATTTATTAACCTGCTAGTCTTGAAACTGTCTTGCAGATGACACATGCATTTTGTTCTTGGATCTATTTCAATTTCAAAGTCATATTTTCAAAGTGGACCTAAATGATGACGGTTACAGGGAAGACAAGGTTCTGAACCGTCTTTGGAGTTGCATGACAGTCGGTGCCAACACTTGTTTAAAAGTGGAGCTCAGCCCACATATGAACACGACAAAGGGGCGAGAGGACACACCAACGCAAGATAAAAGTATTTGTGAGAGAGGAGTAAAATGGTAAAAATAGCTTACGGATTGAATTATGTACAAGATTGAGAATTGGATAAATTATATATGGTCATAGCCTGAATTGCTCTCCATAATTAATGCCCACAGCTCTCCATTATGTACCAACTGTCAACATGTGAAGTGTGTTTGAAAAAATGATACAAGTGAGATGAGCAAACCACTTAAGGGCAGAGATAAAGGAGAGGGCCATTGTCACCGCAGCACTTTTCTTTTAGGGGATTTTTTTTTTTAAACCAAGTGCAATTGAACTGTCATGAAAGTGTAAGGATGCTTCTAGGATCCCCAAAGCCCAAAGGGTAAAAGGAGGCTTATAATGCCAAATGTCATCGCAGACTTGACAAATGTGTCGTGAAACAACTCAAAATTGCATAGAAATGATGGATACTTTGCTTAGAGCTTCAAGGTATGGACGGAAATGTTATTTGTATTTTTTATGAGGGTTGGCTCCTCAAGGGCAGTTCGTTGAGGGCCGGGTCAGTAAAGGTAAGGTTCAAGAAATCAACTTAAACCTAAAAAAAAAACTGCCATAGATGCCATATGTCTCCAGTCTAAAAGGTGACTCTGCAGCTTTATACTTCTCAACATTTTGTGCACACATCATGATCTTGTGACAGAAACTTTGGGTATTCTGAAACATAATGGTGCAGCAGCTAAATAGTAGTTGCTTTTAATATTTCACGATTTTGGAAAGAAAATGTCTGACAAATAATGTATTTTTTGCAAAGAATTAAAAGAGCACTACATAGATTTTCTGGTGGAGGGTCTGCCAAGTGCTGGTTGTCATAGAGATGTAATTGTTTTGCCTGGAATGTTCCACAGTATGGCATATAATGGTGGTGTTACTGGCCAGAGTCACATAAGAATGTATGTTTTCAAGTTATTTCAAAGCAATAAATACACCAGCAACTGAATAAATTAACTTATTTTTATTACAGCTCATGTATCATTTGTAGAATAACCTAATCGTAGGTATAACCTAGGTTTTAATGCTAGGATTACAAGGAAACACAGCTAAAATGTAGAGTTCAGGCTGTCACCAAGAGCCTGCCTAAACCTAAATATACATACTTTTCACACAGAATTTAGGGAACACGCTGTTTCTATTTGAGAGAGCATGAAAATATAGTAGGACTGACATGAACCAGGCTTGGAGATGTACTCACCAAATTACTGTTTCTGCACAGCTTGGCGTGGAGAACAATCCAGTTAACAGCAGTAACACTATGGGGAGCCAAACACTATAGTGACTAGTTTCTGTCAAACCAACCTCTGCATAGGACTACAAGAACATAGCCTCCCGCAGTGGTCAATGGAAACTACAAAGAGGCCACGAGGCATGCATCAAAGGCCAAACAGCAACAGAGAGAATACTTTGTCCATGGAACACCAACAAACTCTGGTCTACTTCACAGTATGTGCATCTGTTAGTACAAACTTTAAAACAAAATAAGTCACATGTTGCAGTATCAGTTTTCTTTCTATCTGCAAAATAATGAATGGGCTTCACTATTTTGACACAGTAAGTTCAATCAAATTCAAACTTGTGTATAAATCCATGTATCGCGTATGCAGTAGGACAAGGACCAATAAGGACTAAACTCTGTATTTTAAATATAAGCCACAAAATATACAATTTAAAAGTGTACTGCATACCTTTTTCTGGTGGAGAGACTGCTACCTGTTTGCAGATGTTCTTTTTTGCCTGGACTGTTCCACAAAATAGCATCAGGGCTTAGTTACAGGTCAGATCTGGGAAAAGGCGACCCATCTTACAGTAAGAACGCATGTTTTTCCCCAAGGTATTTTTGAGCAATAAAACATGTGCAAGATTGATGCCATATTGTGGAACATTTCAGGCAAAGCAATAACATCTCCACGGAGACGATCATGCAACAGACTCTCCACCAAAGAAAATTACATAGTGACTAGTGCAGCTTTAAAATTTAAGCAGTAAGGAAACAGCTCTATATGTCTTGTGGCTTGATATTGCGATGACAATAATTTTGCAGTGCATTGTGCAGCAAAGGTTGTAAGCAGAAGGAGAAAGTGAAAAACACAAAAACAAATCACGCCATGCTTCAAGGCAGATGATTTGTTGAAAAGCTAAAAAGAAAGACTATGAACTGCAGTAAATTCAAAGTACTTGTAAGGATTTGAGCCTGGCATCGTTTTCCTGAGATGTGATTTGCTGAGGCAGGAGTGTGAAAGGCCTCTCTATTGATCAGCATCGGACGATTTTGAGTTAATTGATGAATTGTTTGATCAATAATGTCACTGCACTTTTCCAAGGTGACATCTCCAGATTGCTTAGGTGTCACTTACCGACTGCCTGGCCAAAAATAACTGAGGAAAAAATACTGGATAATTACTACTGCAGCTATTTATGTGCTCCTGTGGAGAGTGTAAGTGTTGGAGCAAATATGTTATCTTTTCAAACCGGTTGGATTGTGATAAGCCATTTTGTCATATGCTTAGGTGTTACCTATATAAAGCGAAAACTAACTCTTTTAAAATCTTACAGAGGGCCAAAACCTTCATTTTGTCTTCTTTTTACATTGGTGAATATTAAGATACTGTTCCTTCACTGATCCTCCTCCCTCCTGTTCCTGGAAACCTTGTCATGTCTTTCATTTTACTGGCCCTTTTAAAAGATTCCTGGATCCAAATTGTGTTTTGGAACCATCCCAAAATTGACAAATCACATCTTCTGGTCTCATTACTGGTCTTATCTAAAAGTTTTCAAAACCAACAACTAATAAACTAATGAAGAAGCACATTAAACTTAGTTTTTATTGCAGTTAGGGGTCACTAAAGCTCTAAGTCTATCAACCACGGGTCTTAAAAGGGGCACCTTGTAGTGGAAAAGCTGGAAAAGAAAAGCTGTTTAAACCAGGATTACTGATACTATAGTCAGATACTAACCAGTCCTAGAAGTAGTATCACAAATAGATACTCATTTGAACAGTAACTGATACTAAAAGTCACATTCACAGGGTAGAAATAAACCTTTCCTGAATAACCTTAGAATGATCAAGTATGAGACCACATTGACTAACATACACCCATGGACCACTATGAACCTACCTGGACGACTGAGGGATCACACAGATATGAGGCCACATGGGATTATAAAAGAAAGTGCTATGATTTAATATTGAAAATCACAATCTATCTATCTAAATAAAGACTGTTATTTTATTATCATTGTGGTATCAGAGTATTTAGTCTGTTCCTTAGCATTGAAATTGAGTTTGAAATTGTAGTATCGTGACAGCACTAGTTCAGACACATTGCCCCTTCAGTGTGCAGCTATTTAAGCAACTGTTTAACACCAAAATTTGAAAGTGAAATTTCAAATGCTAGTATATCGAGGCTTTGTAGGGATGGTGACTAAGACTGATTATGCAGAGTCCAGATTTAACCTGTTACAGAGTGTTGGGACGAGTGGAGAGGTGATGAAGTGATTACCCATCATGCCTTGGGCCTATTTTTGTAAGACTCATCTGTTCCCAATTCAAACTGAGTGAAGTCTAAGAAAAGATTCAAGTGTCTTATTCTGCAGTACGCTTTCAGTGTAACCTTTGACATTAAAGTCAATGTGCTGGATCTGGTGCGGTGGACTAAAGCCGGGTTTATTAAGAAGAAAAAACGCTTTGCTTTTTGAGACTGGCAGAACATAAATCAGGGAAATACTGCTACATTGGCTGGGGTTAATTGTGCTTGATAGTTCGCCGCGGTTTGGAGCATTGTCATCGCCGGTGGTTTGTACGGAGTTTACATGGCACTAAAGCCGCCAGGAGGACCAGTACACGGGTTTACCCAGGAGGCAGTGGGCATTTTGAAAAGGTGGGGATTGTGGAGAGGAAGCAGATGGGCTACATTAAAGGCAGAGGACCCTTGTGACTGTCCTCGATGGCCCTGCAGAGAACTGGATAATTAAATGCGAAATTTAATCAGATTCCTCAAATTAAATGTCCAGCTGGATATTTCCTGCCGAAACAGCACCAATGTGCGTTTACCTAAGGGACAGTGGATGCGTAATTCTCCTATCACCACACACTTGCACAGATAATATTGCAGGTGATGATTACTGCTAAAGTATTCCATTCACAGTTCTGCCAGCAGGAGGCAAAGGGACTGCACTGTGTGGCCACTCTGGGTCATTTTAATAATGGGGCCTGGGAGGCAGCCACGCACAGGGGAGAGGGAGATAAGAGGATGGGGGCTTGGCACGGCTGCAGCAAGAGACTGTTACAGGGAATTGTATGAAAGCATGATGCAGCCAGTGCCTTAAAACAACATCAGAGAGATAGAGGGCAGAGGAACATCAAAATCATTTCGGCACAAAGCCTAACCTTATAAAATGTTGTAGGCACATATATAACCTACCTGTCAATATGGAAGTCGACAGGGGCTGTAAATACAGATACAATCAGGCCCTGTGCTCCCACCTTCAGAATTGGATTTGCCATTTTTATTGTAATAGGTGTGTGCATTATTCACAAGAATGTGCCACCATATAGAAATACAACAGGCGCTTATCAATAAATTAGATTAGTTTTAGAATATAAAAAAAAAAGAAGCATTATCAATTGTCATTTAAATTAATGCTCTTTGACCTTTTGTACTGGGTCTACATATGTGCAGAAAAACAAACGAAAAGAAATAACTTATGCACCTGTTAAAATGGCAGAAAATTAGACCATCAAATGAATATATTTGTAGAACCCATTTTAAAGGTGACTGTTGAATAGCTCAGCAGAATATTGGATTAAATATGAGCTGTAAAAAGCAGGGCCAATGAAATTATATTACAAACCATTTTAATAGTGAATGTTCACTGTGTGCCCTGCAAAGTTACCAGGTACGTGAGTTTGAGATTGGATTGGTCTAACAGTTCACTCAGAGGACACTAGGTAAGCATGGGTAGTTTCAATGTATTTGACATAGGCCATTTGCTGAAAATGTACATGAAGATGTACTATGATGATTGGGCTGGAATGAAGAATGGGGTGAAGTGAAGTGAATTCAAGTGAAGTTTTGACTTCAAAACTTTTCTTTCCCAGTTTGGCATCATGCAGCCCTCTATTGCCAGATCTGAGAGTCAAACGCAGCCTCCAGACCATTTTTATTTTGTCATTGGTTTCTCAGTTGTCTTAGGCTGCAGCAGGTAAGTCTTTGAAGCAGGAGTCCATATTGGCATAAATGTCCTATTCACCTTACCCATTCTGAGTTAAGGACAAAAGAACATCAAGGGATGAACAAAATCTGTCACCTTAATGAGTGCCCCACGGGAACATATAGGCCTATCAATTTCTACCTGGCCCAGCCAATGTGACCCTCAATGAAAAAGTTTGGACCGCCTGTAGTTAGTTATCTATCTATTTTTCTTCTTCTTTTTTTATTAAATATGGTAATATAACATCAGCATTGAATGAATGAAGACGTGATCTTTACAAAGTTACAATCACATAATTGCTGCGTTCCCAAAGCATGGCCATAATTCATCCTAGGCCCACTCTCCCTTTATTAGCCAATTTTTATGCAACATTTTACGCAGTTGTCAAGATCCAAAGAGGACACATGACAGCCTGACATACGCCATTGATTTTTCCTGTCATCCTCACCCCAGCGACGCACACGGAGACAGCAGCAGCCCGCTTCAGCCTCTGGGTCCGTTCCCAGTCATTTTGCATTCAACAGATCCAAAAGAAGAGCCCTCCCTCTCCTCCCTTTTCCCTCTCCTCCGCTCCTCACGCCTCCTCTCCCTCTCCTCTCTCCCTCTCTCTCTCTCACACACGCAGCTTGTCCAGTCGCCACACACTCATGCATGCCTGACCGCTAGAGTCTACTTCCTGGATGGAGGAACGGAACGGGACGTCTCCTCTCCAAGCCAGCCCTCCAGTTTTCCCCGTGCGCTTTTTTTTGCCCTTCGCCGCGCTGACGCCTCCTCGGATAATCACTTCATAATGAGCACGTGCAATCAATACTGTTCGACCACTTTGTGCGTAGTTAACGACGGAGGATTGATCGCCGATTGACCCTCTTGCTTTCACTCCGGGAATGTCGCTATCTGGAAGCCCTCTACAGGCACGGCGGAGTCCAGCAGATTTTCAACAGTTTTTGCACAGTCGTGGTAGTGTGCGTCGCGTTTTACTGCTCCAAACGAAAAGCAGCCTGTGTTTGGACTGGAGGCGAATATATTAGGACGATTATAAAGCAGAAAGCGTACGTAGCTGGCGTGCAACCCGGACTTTGATGCTCTGCCTTCGTGGCTTGCTGTGTCAACTTCAATTTGAAGACCCACTCGTGTGTATGTGATTTCTGAAAAGAAGAGAACAGACTCGGAAACTTTGTCACCCGCTGCCTTCTTTCTTGTTGCTCTCCATGAGTAGTCTAACATGCGGAGAATACGGGATCCGAGTTACTGGTGGATTTTATCCCTAGTGATTTTAACCTTGCCTAAACACAAAGACTGTCATCCTGGTAAGTACTTCCAGTTCCGACGCGGGGTTAGTAGCTTTTATTGATTTGGCTCAGCAGTACGCATGCACTCCGCTGTCTTCTTGGCTTCGTCTTTTCCAACCAAGGGCAAAAGCGAATTGGGATGGTGGACATTTTACACTTAAAGGAGCCCGTTTTGCTCTGTTGTAGCGGTAGTGGCCCCCGGTTTTGCCCGTTCCACACGCACGCAAACCGGAGAGGAGATTGATTTTTAGATTTGGAGCAATGTCCCGTTTCTTCCCGCCGCTGTCCGTGCCCAGACCGCTCCAGGACCACCATCATTGATTATTAAAACATACACGAGTTAATTGTCTGAACACATTCCTGCAGGCTATGGGATGATTTCTTTTTCTTTTGGTGCCCGGGGGACTTTGTGCACGCGCCATCTCTGCACGTCAGAGGTGCTTCGTATACAATGTTTAATTAGCTCCTATTACGCGTGCAGAAATCTTTTAGTTCTGGGCACTGGTGGTGGTGAACTTGTACAAGGATATAGGCTACGTCAAGTGCAAGGCAAAGAGGGATGAAGGCGATACTTTGTGTTGGCTAGTAAGGGTCCAGTCCTTTACAAAACAGCACCTTCAGCTTTCAATTTGCAAGTTTACTGGGGGGAACTCTAAGTAATCTCTAGAAGAACTAATAACCATATAGATCTAATGTTACCAAGCCGAATATTTAAAATACACAAGAGTGCACTCCTGCTGACCCTATGCTCCTGCAAAAATCCAATAGGACAATGCGTAATGTCCATATCCCAAGCATTGAAATGGGATAGAATTACTAAAGGCAGGAGGCTTATGTGTGATTGTGTTGGGGCATTTCGCTGTAGTGCACATTTTTGACTTGGTTAACTGGAGACGGGTGAATACAGAGGACTGTGGAGAAGTTTGGGTCTGTGTAGGTTAGCAAAATATGGAACAGGTATAACAGATGACTTATAATTTATATGAACTGTTTTCACATTGCCAAGTACAATGTTGCAAACAGTCAAATTACAGCTGTCATTTTTGCATCCATTTCTTTGAGTGTCGCACTTCTGTCTCTCTATGCTCTCACCTTTTGTCTATAGCACAGTCTATACCCTCTAATCTGTACAAGGTGAGCCTCAGTGAATTGAAGGTGAGCGTGCTGCGGGGTCAACCTTGGCGAACCCCTCCCCAAGGCAAACGTCCCTCAATAAATAATATAGGTTAGGTAAACAGCGGGCTCATGTTTTATTGCATCGGTGACTCTGGTTAGGTTTTTAGGGTCTACTTCAGATCTGAGCGGTATTTAGTTGGTAGATATATGCTGACGTATAATGTAACATAAAGGTTGGTGGTGTTAGCCTCCTCTGTCCCCTAAACACTTCCCACCTGTTTGCTCAAAGGGGCCATAATCTCAGGGAGGTTGTGTATCTTACTGAAGAATAGTGTTCTGCTGAAATTTCAAACTCATGTTTCAATACTAAAGAAATAGCTTGACGCTCTTCAACAGGGCACTTGCGCAAATAAGCACTTTCTTTCAAGAGCCCTTTCTAACTAAAGAAAGGAAAATTATACCAATAATAATACCTCAATGATTAAATACGTTTTTATACAATACAATGTAATCTTCAGCACAAAATAAAAGTTTCTTATCAGGTGGATAGTATTTTTATATATATATATATACTATATATCATTTGTACCTTAACTTTACGAGTGGTGACATTCATCCCAGCCATACTGTAGTGCTTGCGTTAGGTCACTTGGTCTTTATTGTCCCTGTTAGGAAATGTGTTCTCTGCATTTGACCCATCCTTCAGTGTCGCTGGGGCAACCTGTCCGGAGCAGTGGGCATCGCGGCCCCATGAAGGTCTTGAGCTAGGCTTTGTCAGGGCTACCTTAGCTGGAAGATTTTCCTATGGCGCATGTTTTGGGTTGATGGAGGAAACCGGAGTACCCGGAGGAAACCCACCAACTCCGCACATAAAAGGCATATGGTGATGCATTGTACTATTCACAGATGCCAGTGTTAATATATTACAATCATGAATTAAAATAAGTCAGAACAAAAGTAACTTTTGTTTGTCTCTGTCTGTTTGTACTGCAGATGAAAAAAACAGATGGTTAATATATTACAATCAAGAGTTAAAATAAGATATCAGAACAAAAGTACTTTTGTTTGTCTCTGTTACTGTCTCTGAAAAAACACTTATTTAGACACATGGAATGAAATATATTGCTGTTATTATATCTCTATGGGATTACAGTCTTCTGTTTGTTTTAAAAACACACTTCACTTTGTCTTTTACCAAGTTGGTCAAGTGAACAGTAACATTTGAAGTTTGCGGGGAGAGGCTTGTTCCCAGTGGCTGTAATCATCCCCCATCGAGAGGCACAGTGATGTAACGCACCAGAACAGTCCGACCCCCACGGCCCCAAAATCCAGCACTCCAGGCTCCACTGTTTGTGCTTTTATTTACTATAGCATTCCCCGTCTCCGAGACACAGATTTTTACAAGGCATATCGCATACATGATTAAAAGGGACTGGTACAAATAATGTGGTGTTGCTGGACTAATCCAATTGAAGCGTTCATGTCCTGTTGATTTGACCTATATCCCTTTTATGTAAACGTCCATTATAGACTGGCTTAAAGCTTTATCAACATGAAAATATGAGATTACACAGAAACTGATTATTTTTATTACATGCGAGTTTGAAGTCCTGGCAGATGAGAAGATTATTTTGTGATCCAGAAAAGTGGCATCGTGCCTTGTTTTTATGCCTGCGCTCATCACAAATATCTGAAGTTTACATGTATTGACTATAATATATATGTATAATGTGTAGGGGCAGTTCAGGGCCACTCGGGATATATTTCTATTTTGATTTTATTTTATGTCATGGTCAAAAACTACTATTCCAACCAAAAAAAAAAAACAACAAAAAAAACATGCTGCCTTCTATGGATGTGCAGACCTTGCCAATGCTGAAAACAAATCCTGTAAACTTTCTGAAAAGCCACAAATTCGTATTTTTCAAAGCTTTACCTTATCATCAAGAATTTTGTTATGTTTCTACAGCAAATCTCCTTGTGTGTAATCATCTCCGTATTAATTTAACATTGTTTTATTTCAGATGCAATTCCTGAGTTGTGACCCTTTACTGTCTGCAAAAAATAATGGTCTGGGATAATAAGTATGATATGGTGATTTGATACAATTTGAGATTCTGTCTATTGCTAATAACTTTCTTTGCAAATACAATGTTATGAGGTTATTAATGCAGGCTGTATAATTGAGGCCCTGATGTGCAGATGTGGCAGCAGGGAGCCAGCTGTCTGGACACCATCATTACCATTATGGCACAGGCTAATCACCACACATTCCTCTGATTCATTCTGAAAATAACCTGTTTTTGACTTTAGCGTCACAAAATGTTTAAATTAAGTTGATATTGTTCCCTTGTGACTGCCTTTGTCTCCCCTACCTATTATGTGCGTGTTTCATTCTTATCATTCTATATATCTATATCTATCAGTGTATATATTAGACAAAGACTTTATTTCTATTAGGGTTGATATTATCCTGCTGTAGTGGTGTTGGGTAGAAGAGAACCATAGAATATACATATGTATGTGCATACATATACAGATACATATAGTGGCTAATTTCCCAAGTATTATCGGTTGCTTTTTCTATTGTTTTTGTTCATTTTAAGCAGTTTGGCTTTTATTAAATGAAGTCTTTTCAACATTTTTAGTGCAAGAATAATCATTGCTGGGTATTCTGTAATGCATAAGCCCCTTTATATTTGCATAATTAGCTTGTTAGGATCAGTTTGCCATTATGCATGGCACATTAATATAGGATCTCTATGTAGTGTCTTTGCTGCACGGAATATTGGAAAAAATACTCATTTTTATTTGCTCTCAATAGGACAGTGGTGTACTGTTTACAATAATTGGCATAATCTGACATTAATTCAGATGAAGCAGTTTATTCGTTTAACTTGTGCTAATCGCCGCAATCCGTCTTTTCTTTATTAGTTGACACGGCTGCTTCAGAGTTCCATCAGCCAAGAAAGATCCTCTCCATCCTGTGCTGGTCACTCTAGCAATTTAATCATTTTAATTCACAATGACTCATGCCACTTCAGTCCAAATCATTTCAACTGTCCAGCCATGCTCACACGCTCACACACGCACACGCTCACACACACACACACGCTCACACACACACACGCTCACACGCACACACACGCACGCACACACACACATGCACACACGCTCACACACACACACACACACACACACATGCGCGCATACACTAGACCAAGGCAAGTGAATTGGTGCTAGGGGAAGCTAGTGCACTTATTTGCCCAACAATGGTGATTAATGTCCCGGCAATAAGGCTCTGTCACCAAAGGACATCTACTTCGATGCTCAAGGACACTGCCGTATCAATAAATGTCCTTTAAAACATCCTTTCACTCCCTTAAACAATATCCTAGCCTTCTCAGTGATCCTCAGTGCGGGCTTGACTCACGGCGGGCTGCCAGTCACTTTTAGGGATGCCAAGATTAATCGGTTAATCGATAATCGTGATTATACAGATAACAATGTAAACAGAAGAACTAAAAAAAAATAATTA
This sequence comes from Periophthalmus modestus, assembly GCA_019594935.1. Taxonomy (NCBI): domain Eukaryota; kingdom Metazoa; phylum Chordata; class Actinopteri; order Gobiiformes; family Gobiidae; genus Periophthalmus; species Periophthalmus modestus. The sequence goes on from JAIEZT010000013.1 coordinate 13,083,075, forward strand.
GGAGAACTAAAATATATTCTTTAAAAATGTAAACCTACTGAGTAGGATGTTCATAAGTCACTTTTACTTTACTTTATCATATGGTGGTCACATACAGGAATAGTACTAGACGCTAATAGTACTAGGATTTCACTCTTATTTGGTCGTGTTGTCAATAATCGAGAATTTTCAAATTGTGCTTTTCACAATAATAGAATCTCTAAAATTGACACCTTATGTTTGGTGTCTCATGTAGTTAAAACTCCTGAATACTAACCAATTACAAATAGATTTAACAGATCAAATTACAAAAGGAAATTAACAAATAACATTACAATAATGTTTGGCACCCAAATGTAATGCTTACATTTGTGTTATTTTGTTGTAATGATGTGCAGCCTGCTTGTGTGTTAAGGTGCTGAGCTTTGTGGACCATGGTACTTCACTAAGATGTGGAATTGCATTGTGCACATTGTAAAAGTAAGTAAATGCAGAACACATTAGCCATGGCCTTAAGAAAGGACCAATTATTTTTCAGATAAAGTTCTAGCAGTGTAGCAGGCTTTATGCTTCTATGAAAAATGACTCTTTAGTAAAATTCACTCTGAAGGACTAGGAACATTTAGACACTAGGAAAGCCGTGCGGGCATCTGACTCTGCAACCAAGGCCAAGTCACAATATAAGAATATAAATGACTGCTGTCAAAAAATATATTGCAGAGTTATTACAGTACAAATACAACTTTGGCACGGTTCATTTTAGGCCTGTAGCTATCGACTATTTTAGTAATCGAGTAATCTATAGATTTTTTACATCAATTAATCAAGTAATATATACATTTATTCCTTAAAAGCATATTAAGGTGCACTCACACTAGCCCAAGCACGGAGAGCCCCTAACACGAGGTAGTGTCCGGTTGGAGGACACACACACGCACACACGGATAGGATAAGAGAAAAAAAGTGAATGAACTCCAAAACTCACAGCGAATCCGCGCTCACCTTCAAAAAGAACTGTGGACAGAGACAGAAGTTTTGAATCCTCGTCTACTACATCCACACCGGTGTTTAATCCATGAACTCTTATTTTTTTTTCTTATTTTCTCGGCTAGAGCCTGAGCACTGCTGCGTGACATGTAAACACACAGCACCATGTGACGTCACTGGGCGGAGGCTCGGTTGTGCAGGTGTGAGCGTGGGCCACAGAACTCTACGTAACCCTCCTTGTTCATGGCTTTGTTCAAAAGTTCTAGTGTGGACCTAAACTCACTCGTGAATCTAAAATGCACAGGTTTCTTCACTGTTGTGCCGTCAGTGCACGAGTGCAGGCTCCATGTGGAAACATACTCCGTGCCGACACAAGCGCCGTAATGTCTCTGTGCTTCAGTTTCATATGGTTTTAACTTAACTAAAATTATAATTAGATGAATCATCAAGGCAATAAAATAAGAATCAAAGCTTTAAAGTATAGTATTTATTTACAATTGGTAAAGTTGACTGTAAGTATAGAGAAATCTATGCAACAGAATTTAAAAAAAAAATAAATAAAAATATATAAATATATGTATATATATATATGTGTGTGTGTGTGTACATTTGTGTGTGTATATTATGTATGTATGTAGTATATATATATATATATATATATATATATATATATATATATATATAATATATATATATATATATATATATATATATATATATATATATGATATATATATATATATATATATATATATATATAAAATGTGTGTGTGTGTTTAAAAATAAATAAATAAATCATTGGATCAATGATATCAATGGGCACCAGAGCAGATATTGATCCAAGCTTTTGACTGTTCTTTATTCTTCAAGTAACAATGGGACACACCGAGTTGGTGGCCAACAGTAGATATAAAAAAAAAGTTGGCCTAACCCAGGAAATGCCCTGACTCTTGTATCAGTCCCACCAAGATATCTCAGTGGGACTGATACCCAAGCCAGGGCATTTCCTGGATCTCCACGGTTGTGATCTATTAATTAGATACTGGTATCGGATATCGCCACCGATTCCTGAAAACTGGTTACAGAGATCAGTTCTAATATCGGTTCTGCTGATATTCTGGTTGGGCCTTTTACTGGGTAAGCCAGTAAATAGGCTTACCCAGTAAAAGGCCCAACCAGAATATCAGCAGAACCGATATTAGAACTGATCTCTGTAACCAGTTTTCAGGAATCGGTGGCGATATCCGATACCAGTATCTAATTAATGATGATGTTGGCCCAGAATGTTTAAACTTAAAATCATAAGGCTTACTGTTTTAACTTGCTGTAAACCGTTTTAACTTGCTGGATAGATTACAGTTACATAACCATTGCACAACCGTTTAATACTCACTGTGTTTTGAGGGAGGAAAATGACGTTGTCAGTCCCTGTACTAATATCTGTTCATATCAGGTATCGGCAGATGCTTGAAGCAATCAGTATGGATACCAATATTGGAACTGAAAAATCTATGTATTTTCTGCTGATATTATGATAATGTCATGTTCTGCAGGACAAAATAAAGCTGGGAGATGTGGCCAAATAATGAATCACTGTTGATCAATCACAGTGTTTTCTTATATATTAAAAACAAGTGAATATGGCTTTTTAATCTGTACTATTTAACCAAAAAATGTCAAATTTCTTCTTCAAACCTCACACTTCTACTAAAGGAGGATTGGCTATGGCCCGCTCGAATAAAAGTCCCGTACTTTTCAATGAATTGCAACAGTTTTGATCAATTGCACAACCTTAAAAATAAGTATCCTGTGTGCATTCTGACACCCTTTGCTCCTTTAAACCAGCTTTGATGTGATTCTGACTTCGCTCTTTGCCGATCTGTCAGTCCAAGCTTCACCCGCGACACAGCAGCGCCTGCAGGCCTCCTCTTCCTGCGGCGGCCATTGTAGGTCAACAGAGCATGTGTTTGAACTGGGCCCATTGTTACTTTTTCCTCTTGTCACAGCTTGGGATCCAGGGGGAAGGCATAAAACAAATTCAACAAAAGTAGGCTATATCCTTCTTTTCCTCCTCAGCGAGACTCATTTTGCGCTGTCGTCAATTATGAAGATATAGGATTAGGCCTGGGTTATTTTATCAAGCTCGAGGTGCAGTGCAGAATGCAAAATAAGGCGCTTCAATAATAGTCAGGTAGTGGTGTGATGAATTACGTTTTACCCTTAGCATAAATTATTTCCTTGTTATCTGCAGCCGCCCGGAGAAGTATCTCGCTACGTGATATGGAAGTTTGTCGCATTGTGTTAAAGAATCTCCCATCCATCTTTAATTTGGAGGTAACAGCAGCTGAGTAGGTGAGAAGAAGGGTAAAAAAAAGTATAATAAAAAATCGACAATATTCAGATCAGAGCCGAGGCTTTTGTTAAACACGCGGCTTTATATGCAGCCAGATGTTTCACTGTCAGCGAGCTACTTTAAACATTGTCATTATTTAAATTTATGCAAAAACTATATTTTGACAAGTTTCATTATACATTCAGTGCCTGGAGTGTGGATGTATGTGTAGGAGAGGCTCAGAAGTGATGAGAACGGAGCTCAAAGTTGATGCAGTAAAATCAGATCATTGCAGTGATTTGCTCATTTGAATTATAAACAATATTTATGGTAAAATCCCACTATATTGCCAAGAACTGCAGGGAAAGTTGTTTTTCTTTACGTAAACTTTACTTCCACAGGTTTACTTTTTGAACTTTTTGCCTTTTTTTTTTTAAACTTTTGTTGCATTTCTTTCTTTTTTTATTTTTTTAAAATTCTGTCTATTGGGTACTAAATATTCATGATTGTTGGTAGTTAGTTACACTGGCTTTGGCAACCTAAAAATATTGTTTGCTCATTATTTTAAAATTCAAACAAATGTACAGCACTTTTTTTTAAAAATCAATATCCCCCTTTTATTTAATAAATACAGGACATGTACGTTTAATGGCACATTCCAGTCAAAACATTAACTTTACCATGGCAGGAAAGCAGGTGGCAGATCTTTAATGTGTGCTTCTGGCAAAAATAAGTGAACAATTAATAATCCACCCTAGAAATCTTGTTACCTCCCCAATCACACGGGTCTGGCACTCACGGTGGCTCCAAGTTGGGACTTTGTTTTGCGCTCAACCACGGCTAAATCCATTCCATTTATTTAGTGTCCTGTATTTCCTTCCCGAGTTAACATCCTGTGACACGGCTGTCCCGGCGCTCCCTCTGGGTTTCCTCAGATTGATGTTGTGTTTGTTTCTTTCACACACGCCGCTTGTCTCGCTGGGATCCTTCTCTATTCCTGCCTTAAAACAACAGTGCATGCCACTCACTCTACTACAATATGGGAACTCTGCCTTAGCACCTTCTAATGAAAGTGCTGCTAAAAGAAGCTAGTTTGCCAAACAGTGTAAAGCATTGGCACTGGCTAATTTCAGGCGTTTCCAAGGACTGCTTGTGCTGAGTTGGAGAGTTTTGTGAGACCGAATAGGAGTTTGGAGTCTCCACTATCGATCGTGTTGACGGGAGCTCCTTTGGGGAATGCAAATGTTTCTGTTCTTCAACACAAACAGCCGAACCCTCCTGGTAGTGGAACCCTAATTAACTAGGGATTTGAATACCATGGCCTTTTCCTCTGACATTTCCATATTTCACAAAGACACTGTTGTACAGGCTCTCAACAAAGACAACTATTCTATTTATTGGGCAAGAAATACAAGAAATGGTCACGATTCGCATTAGTTAAACATTAGCCAAAAACTCCTCACCTCATGCTCCCAGACATCACCTCTTACTCACAGCAGAACCAAGAAAAAATAAGCCAGTTATTCACTGGAAAACATCACATTTTATTGCACTAGAGGAGTTCAGTCCGGTGTGCTGTTTGTGCTTGTCTGTGGTTTGAATTAAACAGAGAGAGTCAGCTTGTACAAAAGCACTAATTGGTATAAAATATATTACGTTTTAAAAACTATAATTGGTCATTCTCATATCTATTATTGGCTTGACCTGTCCGCCAGAAAATGTGACAAATGCTATGTCTAATCTAACCTTGCTGCACTAGTGTTTACTGAGCAGAGCAGCCTGCCTGGCCCCCAGGTCACTGAGGAGACCTATGTTCATCTGTCTCTAATGCACAGACAGGTGCATCTAGAGACCCCCCAAAACCAGAGCAGCAGCAGTGATCAGGTCACTGCTGCTACATGAAAAGAGGAGGGAAATACACAGGGAAAAGCACATTTAATCAGGAGTATACCTGAGTAATATACACTAAGTAAAAGAATAAAATGAACTGGACAGAACAAACGCAAAATGTATTAAATATTTGGTAAAAAAAAAATAAATAAATAATTCTGCTATTTTTGCGAGTACTAATACTACTAAACTCTAAGTACAAGAGTGTTATCAGAGTCACTATATATTGACTCTTGAATCATTCATAAATGACAGACGAGCAACATTTTTGGTGAGCTTAAATTATTACATTTCTGTCACTTTATTAGTTTCACTGTGCAACATGCAAAATCAAATATTTTTGTAACATCACAATTAAAACTTTTATTGCAATTAATTAACTCTTCGTATCATTTCATCATTAAGCGATAAGAAAGGCCATCTGCTGCTTCTGTGAGTTCACACTTCACTGTGATTGGTTAAATCCACCTGTCACTCAAAGCAGTCAGAGGGAAAAGGACCTGGCTGGGGAAAAGTGTGTGACACCTGCAGAGATGCAGTGAATCACAATGACACAGTGACACAGATGAAGCATCTGCATCACAATCATTTTTACTGCCATATTGCCTAGTCTGAATTTTGAAATTAATTTAGAAAAGTTTGCCATCATTTTCATAATTTACGTGTAAAGTGGCATTAAGTGGCCTTCAGTAATGCTTATCCTTGCAGCCTTTTATCATGCTTCATAATTTATCAACACAGCGGCTCTAGTAATAGCTAGTAGTAATTACATCATAAAAACTAGACAGATTTTTTTTTCCTTTTCCCAATATCTCTTACCAGTAACAGTCCCTCCCTTCCTCCTCTGTCTGGGGAGCCTATTCTGACAGTGGCGACATCTCAATAAATGGCAGCATGAATAGTTTTGTACAGTTTGTGTCAGTTTTACAGAAATGTCCTGCCAACGGTGCGATTAAAGTCTTTTTGGGTAAAAGGATTCAGAGGGCAATAAGGAGGACGTGGAGCTTAGCACAGCAACTCGCCGCTTTGACGTGATCCCATTGTTCACTACTTTTTTCTCCCAAAGATAAAACTGACTGATTTGAAAATATAAAAAGCTGGGCCAAGTCATAAGGATAATGAAAAGCGGTTTTAAATCCCGGGTATTGGTTTTTGTTGAATTACGAATAGTTGCTTCCAAATCTGCTCAAATGACATGTCTGGAAATGACTGAAGGCAGAAGGCTCAGAAAGCTTTGATTGCTTTTGGACTGTTTTGTCTTGGCTTAATTCATATAGGGTATTAAAACATGCCGTTTGAATACAGTGAAGTATTGGTCCAAGTCTAATACTAAAGTTTGCATGTTTTGAATCTCAGGGAAATTATTTAAAGGTCCTATATTATGCAAAATTGACTCTTATAATATTGTTACCACCTCAAAAACAGACCTGGAGTTGTGTTTTTTTTTTTATTCCTGCATGTTTGAGTAATGCTTTATTATTACTCTAACATCTCCAAAGCTCAAAATGCTCTGTTCCACCTTGTGATGTCATGAAGTGGTAGTTTTCAGGTTAACAGCTACCTTTTAGTTTTTATTTCTGTGGAGATTGACAGTTCTGTATGTGAAAGTATCGAAATGTGAGCGAAGGTGTGAAGGAAGTGAAGGTGTATGGAGTTTAAAAGCACAATGGAGCACTTCCTGTATTACCCCATGACATCACAAGGTGGAACAGAGTTTTTTCAATTTCAGATATGCAGGGTTTGTGTGTTAAACATGTGTGAGTGAAACAAAACACAACTCCAGGTCTGTTTGCAATGAGGAAACAACATTAGAACATGGCTCAGAAAATAGCGCAATATGGGATATTTAATTGTTCTTGGCAATATATAAAAACGACCAGCTTTGAAATGATGGCGGTACAGACAAAATGCAGAGCTAGAGATGCCTTTGATTTCAGGGGTTATGTGTGATTTTATATATATACTGTCCTAACAAACTTACTGATATTCCATAAAACGTTTAACAAATGTGGAGATTCTTTTCAAATCTTTCTTGAAAAACTAAGCTTTATATTTATTCTGAAACTCCCAGTGGTCTTCACAAATGTGACAATGACAAGTTGCTATTTCAGTGCTTGATACAATACCATTCAAGTTTGAACACACCTCCCATTCAATTATGGACATTCTCATCAAATATCTCTCAAAGACACTTTCAAGGACGAAAATGACAAAATCAAAACAAATCACGATTTAAGTGAATTAAGCAAGAATTTATGCGAGACTCTGCCAAGATCAACACTGTGCTAAAACAGGACTAATAAGAGGTGTGCACCCTTAAGACCTACCTATTAATCTAGAACCTTTGACTGTCTTTGGATGTGACTGGATTCTTTCTCAGCGCTGATACAAAAATATTTATATTTTTAAGCTTAATGTGAAATAAACTTGCATGTTTAGTTTAGTTTTAGGCAAGTAACCATGAGCTTCTTAGAATCTAGGCTGAAGAATTAGCTGAATGAACCACTTGATCTCTTATGCTCTCTTGAGGCTCAATCTATACACAACTTAAAACCCCTTAGCGGGGCTTCATTAGAATCATTACCACCAGCACTGCTCAGTTAAATGCCGTTTTCCCATCTTTGTTGACTCACACTTTTGTCTGCACTGGATGTTACTTGGAAGGGTTTTGTTGGATGTTTGTATAACATACGTAGGAGGAGGGAATCGATGCCATATGCCAATAGGACATGGAATAGTTAAATTTTAACTTCCATCACTGTCTTCAAGTGGTTGTTTTCAAATGATGTTTGCCATCTAATGAAGTAAGAGAGCTGTAGCTCACTGATAACTCTGGGGTCGTTTCATTTACTTAAGTCTAGTCCTGTCATATTTACTATATCGAGTTATCCTACAATAAGTTAGATGGAACAATCATTTTTGGGGGTCAGTATTTATTGTGAGGACTCTTTCTTTGTACGAGTGGGGAACATTATTATTATTTTTCTGTTACTACTATTTGATTTGAGCTGCAGAGGGTTGAATAAATAACTTCTATGACTCATTGTAGATACAAACTAACGACTAAAGATTTTCATTCTGTTATTTATTGCAATTTGTGTGTGTGTTTTTTTAACGCTATTAAGCATTTGGAATAGGTTTTTGGGGGTGAATCTGCCTTAGGGTTGGGTCAGTGACATACATTTGTTTCAGTATTATAGTTTATCATCTACATTTACTTCAGCAGTATATTGTACTTTAAAATGTGTTGGCCTACTTAAGTCTCAGATTTCATTAATTATCGTTTCAGTTACACATTATAAGCATAGAATGCTATAACATTGTCTGAAATGTTTTAACTTCCTATGCATAGGTGACATTTTGTTTTTACCATTCAAAAGTGAATTGGTTTGGCAACAGTGCTAATATTTTATCACCCTAAAAGATGTATAGGCTTTTACTGTTTTGACCAGATTAAAGTGTGTTTGAATTGTTAATGACAAATTCGAATCCAGGCCAAAGTTAGAGGGAACAGGCAGATGTCTTCATTTGTCAAGAATTAAATGTAATTCTGTGGAAATCCCTTTTGGATAATTAGAGCCCGCCTCATTAAGAGAAGCAAATCAATTTCCTCTCAAAGTTCTTTCAAAGGTAATAAAGTGTCCTCGTAGCTTTCTTGGGTGTTTTGCTATAATCGATTCATAAATTCATAACGCTGTAAAGAAATGCTTAAACTTTAGCGCTGTTCAATAAAACAGGATTGATGTCAATAAATGGTGTAAAGGAGAATAATGGCAGTGATCGGCTCTGTGTAAAGTGAGCGTTTCCCTTTAAGTGTTTGTGTTCACTCACCTCCAGTGGGTTTATCCAGATTGCTGCTCCTTAATGTGGACTTGAGTGTTTCAATTACAAATGTTGTAGTTTGACAACCAAATAAGCTAATTTGATTAAAGCATCGTAATTACATATAGAGAAAATTCAGCAGCTTTTTATCATGAAGAATAGGGCAGGAAAGGGAAAGTGGTCAATCTAAACTGCAGTGAATAATTTGAAGTTGTATAATGTATTATTATTATAATTATAATTATAATTGTCGCTTCCCATTTCCGGACAAAAAAACTGGAATAATTTCATGTTAGTTGAATTGCTATTAAATTGCCATAACCCATCTGAGAGAATCAGTGGCGATTTGCCAACCCCATACATATATAATATTGGTTTTGGATAGAGATTTGAGTGCATTTATGCTTTCTTGGTGAGTTGTACTCAGTTTTCAAAAAAGTAAACATCTCTAAAGTGCATTATGTAACTTTTTTGGCATTATGGCTTTAAACGTAGCTATCTCCATGGAAACAAGCATGTGGCGCCACCAGGACAAGTTGCACTGCTGTACAAATGCATATTTTTAAGGTATTTTGAGCAACAAAACATTGATACTGAAATTATACGGTTAGTGCATTGTTCCAGGCAAAGCAATAATATCCCAATGGAGACGACCAGGTGGAGTACCCACCAGAAAAGTTACCTAGTGCTACTATCATTTTGTATTTTTTCTGTAGCAATGCCTGCAATGCACTTGCCACTTGTAATATGAACATTTTGAGGTATTGTAACTGCGAATGTATGGCATTGTGCATTTTCTTTTATATACTTGAGTCCCGAAAAAGCAGTCACTTTAAACATTCGATAGTGAGGCTTTTACTGTGCGATTGAGTGCTTGGTTTTATTTATCAGTTCTAAATTCAGCCTTCAAGTATTGATTAGAGTCCAACATCAAAGAGCATGTAAAGAGGGAGGAGGAGATGTGCCTGTGTGTATGGCCGCGGGCCTGTGGAAGTGATGCATGCTACTGCTACTGCTACTGCTATTATTTATGGACAACACTGAGTCATTTGGCTAGTGAGCTGCTGTTAGCTGGTATTTCTCATCAGCATCTGGCAACCGCTTCCACTGTGCTCGACCTTCATTAAAAAGATTCACACATAAATGATTTCAGCTCTTTTTTTTTTTTTTTTTTTTTTTTTTTTTTTTAAGACGGCACATTTATATTTGCAGATTTTTCTTGTACATCTGGGAAAGTGATTCAAAGACTGTATCAACTGTGGGCGTTCGGTGTCAGCATTAACTACAATGTAGAAAGAAGTTTGTTATATGAATGTACTGATGTTAACAGTAACCAAGGAATAACATAATACAAGAACCTTGTTATCATTGCTATTCAAAATGAATCTGTCTTTCATTAATTGGGGCTGACAGCAGGAAAAAGTCAAGTGTATTTTCTTACTTCTCAATCCAAAGTGTGTATTGATCCCACTTTAACCATTTAACCAACTAGATTCTATATTATAATGAACCAAATTTCTTTTAATGGAGTTGAATTGAATACAGTGATTTATTTATGTCTCACCCCTTTGAACATTTTCATTTTGCAAACATTTTTGCAAGTGAATGAAACCAAACGGGTTTGTTTAATGAAGAAAGATGCTTATTACAGATGTTTTATAGTAAATAAAATACTGTCCAGTACTGTTAGTACTGGAGTGATAATGGTAATGATGTATACCATGATGTATACTATCATAACATCCGATAGTATATCTTACCGTATATATGATCGGCCCATGTTCAGTGTCACCTCTACTTAGAGTGATATGTAAGCTCTCATCTTGCCCGTAACAAAGCGTGGCCATTCATGAGCAGGAGAGATGTGTAATGATCTAATGTAGTGGCCACAGCAGCTGGATTTATGACCAAATCAATACAAGCACAATTCCTGCACAGTTCCTCTCTCTGTCCTCACCAATGACCTCATAAGCTGCTGGCACTTAAGCTATCCAATTGCCACATATTGAAATTTGAAAAGCCCACTTTGCACGGTAAATTTCCCTGACGCGGTTGCCAGTGTTATGTACAGTGCTGACTTTGTGTCCGGAGGCATGTTGGAGATTGTTTATTGTGCCGTGAATGGGATAAGCTACAGCCGAGCGTGGACACAGGTCATGGGGCTTGAATTTGTTTAATCTGGGTAATGCTTTTCATCAGACGGCCTGATGCACTCAATCAGAGCGGAGCACACTGGTTAATGCACTTATTACAACATGGAGGCCTGGTGTGAGAGCTGCCATGTATCATACACTGCTGCAGCTCTGGGTCTCAAAGTGTGGCGAGCAGGTGCCTCTGTTGTTCTCAATAATAAATCCTGATCATTTGGTCTGCTTTTATCCATATATTTTTTTTCATGGTTTTGGTTTAATTTAATTTCAGTCAGTCTGACTACCACAATATTTAAAACTCTATTTCAATACTAAGGAAAAGGCTTAAGCAATACTGATTTGTTCTAATAAAAAACTTTTTTTTTTCTGACAATAAAATATAATTACCATAACAGTGGTTACTTATTCTGGTCTTATGCTAATTCTTGTATAGATCAAGATGATCACATGATAAATGGTCTCATTTTATGTAGCACTTTTCCACCGTCAAGGCTTTCAAAGTGCTTTATATCAAGGGACCACTCAACTATCGCACACCTATGCCTATGTATGTCATTATTTTTTTCCATTATCAACTCCATTATTAAGGCATTCTTCTTTTTTTTTTTTTTTTAATCTTAGTATGGATTTGTTTTAACAACCCTAGTTGGACTAGACCAAGACATTGACCGAACCAGGACAAAACCCGGGTTAAGAGATGCCGTGCTGTGTTGTAGTTCTCTGTTGTTGACTTGGCCAGGAGAAAGTGGGAGAAAAGCTCACTAGACTCACATATAAACGTGTCGCTGCAGATGCCTTCAGAGCGCACAAAGCCTTATCTGTGTCTGTTACTGTGTGACAGCAAAGGTCAGAGGTTAAACAGGAGTTGTGCTACATCTACTGTGCTCCTCCAACCTTTTATAAAGTAGAGACACTTGGAAAAGAGTAAATCAGACAGGCTCAAAAGGTCTAGAAGAAAGTCTCAGGAGTATTTAGTCTTCAATGAATAGAAAAAAACCCACACATCCTGACATTTGTTCCCTGTTCATGCGGCTAAACCATTGTTCTATTGTCCAACTGACTCCTGAATTAAAACGGAAAGACGTCCTGCAGCAAACTCTACATGTAACTCTGCCTCCAACAGTCAAACAGGTAATCATTTAAATATGTCAAAATTCATAGAAATAGGATTTGTTAAACTGTTTGAACTAAAAAGTTACACTGTAGGACTTAAGCGTGAACAAAGACTAGAAATAGAGTAATAACAATAGACAAAAATAAACTGAAGTAGTTTTTTCCTACTTTCCTGGATAATGTCTCTTTCTGTTTCAGTGGAGTCATGCAGGTGGTCACCAGATCCACTTGCTCTGACAGAACAGTACAGCATGTGTAAACCAGTACAACTAATACTGATGACAGGAGTAAGCTGCCAAATCTGTACGCATATTGGTGCCGGAAAATTATGAATGAGAAGTGACGAAAGACCATCTCAGAATAATAAAAAAAAATCACTCAACCATGACACTCTACGATTCCTTGGTTAGACCTTGGTTTGAGGTGATTCAAGCTCATGTTAGTCTTAAAGAGGTACTTTTAAATCCAAATATTTCCCTAGTGCTTGAGAACTCGGCATAATGAGAGTTTGCCTTTGTCGCCCTTCCTGCTATTCTCCTGGTTCAGTTGTTGCAGTTCCTTAATGAAACACAAATATGACTGTTTAGGCCTGGTGGGGGTCCGCTGCACACAATGGCTCTGGGTGCGTGTATGTTTTACAGTGGCTGGGCTTATTTAAAAGTTCTGAGTTCGTGTCACTCCCGTCTCCGTCTCCGGCTGGCACATTGTATTTCTGGCATCAGCCTCTGCATGCCATCGACAAAGCCATCAGCTGTACAGTCAAATGTGCTGCAGCGTCTCCTGTCAATTAACATGATGAACAAAGAGCAGACAGGTCCTGACGCTCTCAAACACTTCATACATGCAGATTTGGTCATCTAAAAAAGTTTGAATTTGCCCTGAAATTTTCTGTGTCAATTGGTGTTTATTTGAAAAAATATAATGTTTTTATGTTTCATGTTCTCCTTTTAAATGGACAGTGCGTGGATGTTACTTCATTTATAGTTTTGTAATGAGACATTAGTTTTCAATTAAAAGTCTACAAACATGTGTTACATCTTGTTTTAACACGATAGAAATAAAATGAGTAACAGATTCAAATATTGCTTTTATCTATATTAATAAATATTCCCCCCTATTAGTCAACACCATTTTTGATTAAATTTGTCTTTTTTCAAATGTCTCTAAAAATGTCAATCCGCATAAATTTCCAGAACATAATGACAACTTTTAACTTTTAATCATTGCCATTTAACACAAAAAAACAAAATTTCTTCCTCCAAAGTCTGAACTCTGCTCCGAACCACACGCTTTTACTGAGGTTTGGCTGTAAACCTCTCGATTAAAAAGACGCAAGCTTATAATTAAGGATTAGAAATGAATCTCGTATAGTTTTAACAAGATACAACTAAAGCAACTCAACCAAAAGTGTACAAATGAAAGTATTGCTGTTATGGTTGGTGATAACTGCACTATTCTTATCCATCATAGTGCGCATTTGGATGCACACTTATAGCTCCTGCATTGTTTTTGTACTTCTGGACCAGTTTTGCTCAGATGTTGTGTGCTGTTTTGGCCCTAAGGCTTTGCTCTGCGTTCCTTCTATCAGCTCCTTGTGTGACTGTGGAGACTACCGGGAAAATCCGCCACATCAAGAGACCGCGGCTCCCATATGAACTGAAACCACATGCACCAGCACCAGGAGGGCCGTACACACCATCTTTTGTTTGACTGTAAACTGTTTCTCACAAAAGCCCCCAGCTCAGCATAGACATGGAGGTCTATGTCCTTTGCTTACTGTTTTGTAGATCTGATGTAATTATTGCATCTAAATAGTCCTTAAATTAGCATATTGTTATTGAGCATTTATGTTAAAAGTTAAAAGAAGCTGTGCCGTATTATAATGCTTAAAGAAGATGTATTGTGCTTGTGTCTGCTATATAATTCTAATCTATGACACCCATGGATCATTGTTATAATTTGCGCATTTTAAATCACAATATTCATCTAAAACAAAAGAAAAAAAGTCAGCTGACATCCATGTTAGAAAATTGAAGTGCCCAATGAGAACTGACTTCGTTGTCGGCACCTCAGATGGATAACTGCGCATCACGCTAGAGAGTAGTGGCTTTTTTTTTTTTCATTCATTTGTACCAGAATGACTTTGTGACGCTGCCGAATCCTAAGTGTATCACCAATTAAGAAAATAAAACTGGAGAACGAAATAAGTACAGAGCAGTGGGCGTATGACATGGCGGGGAAAGCGGGAGTTGATTGGGAATATGGCGTCTTGAAAGTGATTAAAGATTGCTCAAACATGCACAAATCACTCCAAATACTACTTTAAGAGGGCAAATGAGATGAGGAAAGGGCTATAACATGGTTAAAAGCTTTAAAAAGTTGATTTTTGCATAATAGGTCTGCTTTAAAGTTGAAATATGTCCTTCAGAAATCATGCAATCATTATTCTGTACTGAGCAATTACATTAGACATGAAACACTGTGTGATTGGCAATCAATACTCAGATTCTAATCTATTTTAAAACTAGTACTGAAACTAAATACGGTACTAATTTGAAAATGCTATTGATACTGGGAAAAAATCCTTGAGAAAAACTATTGAAAATCATCTCCATGTTTACAAAGGGAGATGAAATTACAAGATTCACTCCCAAAACTCTGGCTAACTCAGTCCATGCTGCTTCTCTTTGCTGTTTTGAATTTAAAATCCTAGTAGAATATTCATAGTAGACAAAATTTTAATTAGACTTCCTTATCCATTCTACTTTGACTAAAGTCCTTCAGCCCTAGTGAGTGGATACAGTAGATGTTTCACATAGTAATAGCCGCTTTTATTGGGTGTCAATTTTCTTCCATTTTGCTCTATCACCTCTTATAATGAAGATACAAAAAATTTGACTTCCTTTATTTTAAGTATAGATCTGATTCTTTTTTTTTTTCAACATTACACATATTTCCTAGTTTAAGCACTGATGTCCGTCCTGTCCGTGCCCTCCTGTCTCCCCTCTCTGGCCTAGCTGCACTGGCTGTAGTAGTGGACTGTACTGACCTGTGATTGATACTGTAGCTCGCCCCCTGGTGACTAATGCGCACTAACTGCTCCTGTGGCGCTTGTAAGCCTTCTGCTGTTCAAGGGCTCTCCTGGGTCCTCGCCTTGTTGTTGAGTGTGATATTATGGAACAAATAGCACGCCTTAATGGCTGAATGAGGTGATTTAACTGCCCTTAGAGCAATGGAAAAGGGAAACTGATATGTATATGCCCATCATGCGCGGTTATTCTGTTAGGCTTATATGGGACATTTATTTTAATAAATATGTAAATGAACGGCTCTGTATGTGTGGAGGATATTTAAACGTATTGCCAGTGGATGGATTTAAATTCCTAGTTAACCCCGTGATTGTGTGCGATTTCCAGGCAGCGCAGGAGTCCATGGGGCTGACTCTGGCTGCATTCGTTGCCTGGATCTTTGTAGCGCTGTGGCTTTAATCCTCTGCCCACAGGGACGCTGACATGACGAGTGTAAACTGTTGACATGGTGCTGTCTCCTTGGCACTCTGATCAAAGATGGTGCAACCCTCCCGCTTCAGACCTGCCTCCGAACACGGCTCTGCTCTCTGTGTGCTACCTGTGGCTCAGTGACTATAAACATAGACATAGGGAAAGTAGCTACACACAGAGATGATCCCAGTAACTATAATATGTCAGTATAGCTGTTTGCAACATACAAGTGCACTACGTATCCCAAGCTTTAATACTTCAAAGTAATCACAAATGCCTATATTCTTGTTTAATTGCAAAAGGACAATAAAGCAATGACGGTGTTCTGATGCTGGTTACTGGCATAGTTACTTCTGGAGTTAAATATCAAGTCTTGTATTTCTAATTGATTATAACTGACTTTTTTTCACTCAAATGTTCAAGTTGCTACTGAGCGTTATGTTGCAACCTATAGTACCTACCTGTACACAGCAGTTAGCTCTGTAAATCCCCCTCCTCTCTGCTTTGTAATGGAGAGCATTTTGGGCTAGTCTCTGCCTTAAGTGCACAGGGCCCTGATGTGGTCTGATGTAGTGCTTAGTTTAATTAATCTGCCATAATGATGCAACTACCAGTAAGAGCAGCGTGTGCTTGTACTAAATGTCTGCGTGCTACCATTCTGTCTGCAGACGGTGGCTCCAGGCTCCCCGGATCCCCCCCTCTGGAGCTGAACTTAACCTTTTCTCGCTACGCCTTATGACTTCGCAAACGAGTGTGACATGCGCCTGTTGTCATGGTTACGGTGTCATCAGGAGGGAAGACATGTTTAGATTTGGGAATCAAGAATCAGTTCCAACCGAGAGGCAAATTGTCAGATGGCTTTGAATGCCTTATGTCTAGGAGCTTATCTACCCCTGAGAGACCAGTGTGTGGCGTATGGGGCATTTCAAACTACTTACATCAAACAGAAATGGTACATGCAGCAAGGAAGGCTTGAATAGCATTCAGAACAGCATTAGTTTTGATACATGTTAGATACATTTTGAGTTTTTCAATTTTAAGGCAGAGTTGCATACAAACTTGCATAATGTTAACTAAAAATGTGGAGTGGATAACATTCTTTTACTTTCTTTGGCTCTCAAGTCTCTGTTTCAACATTATCTGCTTGGAAGTAATTTGTAGATTCACTTAGGCGTTTGGTGAGGCTGAAGCGAAACTTGGTCTTGCTAAATTAGCTTGAGTCATACAGGCAATTGGCTTACCTGCTACAATAGTTACAGCCTTAGCTGCTCTCTTTTCTCCCTCGCCCACAAAAACAACTCCAGGACTTGGTGAGAAAGTAGGCTGGAACAATTTGCTTTGCATAAAACAGCAAGGTGACGAGACAAATAGCCCTTAAACTTTGAGCGCGAAGTTCAGCGTGTAGCAGTGTGCATGTAAACTGGCTCGCTCTGTTTTGCTCTGGTTCTGGGTCTACAGAGCCAGTGTCATTTCATTGCATATAAGGATAAGCAAACAGGAGCATTTCAGTGTTTATGGTTATGGTCAATATTTTTGTGTAATGTTATTTTGATTGAATATTATTGCATAATAGCAATATGTATTGTTAATATAAAATTCTCAGAACTTGTTACTGGGCTGCACAAATATAAACATAATGTCAATATCCACAACCAATAGAATGTAAAAAGACAAAATGAATGTTTTTGGATCAATAGTATAATATTGTAATATTGATGACTGTTGAATGAATGTTTATTTGGACAGAAATGCATAAAACATGTTTATTCAGCCAATAATCCTTAAAACAGGCATTTATGGATAAAGCAATAATCAATATGCCGAGATATTACTCTCTATGTTCCTTAGTAAGTTGTAATGTATCATTTTGGGCTTGTTTTAATCATGCATTTACATTCAATTTAACTGAACTAATAGTATAAGTATACTAAAACATATCATAATGGAAAATACAATGTTGTTGTTACATATTGTGCAGCCCTTCTGTAACCATATGTATTTATGTGAGGACGACATTTTTGTATTCAATTCTAGCACCCGTTTTTCATCTAATACAATAGGTGTTTTTGTATGTGAGAATATGTTAATATTAAACGTGTGAACTTTATACATCTCTGTTTGTAGTATTTAAGGGCGTCTTTTCTCTGTTCCACAAACACGTACCAAAGCACATATAGAAAGTAGCATTATTTCCATCAGGGTGCTAAAAATGTGCCGTTCCCACCTCCTCCTATACATCTCCGCTGTGCACTTCTCGCTCTGGAGAAAGAGAATTGATTGATATTGAGGCGTGAAGTGTTTTAGTAGTTTTTTGAGAGCGTTTTGGGTGCGTGGTTCCGTGCTGTGCCAAGCTGCAGAAACCACAGCGCACTAATGTACCGACAGCTGCGAGAGGAGCCCATACCCAGTTGTTATTTCAGGGCCGCGTGAACTAAACAGAATCCCAAATCAAAAAGCGTGTTGTAGGAGGTGAGAGGGGTTTTTATTTGGAGGTTTGGCACATGATCCAGTCACTGCTGTTTGCATTTCTTCTGTTCATTTGTTTGTAGTCGCTGGTTCTGGCAACAGGAAGCCAATATTAACTGATGTGAGTTTGGCACACACGGTTTTGACTGTTCAGCTTGTACACCTGATTGAAACCTGCTTTGCAAGTTACCATAAAGTACATCTAGTACATTCAAATGTATTAAACGTTATGAATGACTTATGTTTTATGAACTTTAAGACAATTTTTTTTTTTTTTTTTAACTACAAAAGCCAAACATGTAACACATGTACCCCTGATGGTATAATTGTCATATGGTTAGAGGTGGGTAATATTGACTATAATAAATCTTTTTTTTTTTTTTTTTTTTGTATTATCTCGATAATGATATTCAGACATCAGGAATGTGCTAAAATCTGCCTGTAAATGTCTGGGTTGAGGTTCAAATCTAGTTCAAAACATGAAAGGAGAAACATCACTTTATATCCTTGGTAGATTAGGTTAGGGTCATTCTGCGTCTTTTTGAGGTCATTTTTAGCAGGTTTAGATCTAGATGATGAACTCGATGTGCTATTTTTACATGTCTCCAAAATGACTGTATTATTCTGATATTGATCAAATTCAATCAAAGAGACATATCTCCAACCTCTACATATTGTAAAAGTAAAAGTGATCTTATTGGTTGTTACATTTAGTTAAATTGTAGTAGTTCTACAAGTAATACCCAACTACTGGGTGTTGCACCAAATGTAGTTGTGGGAAAACCGAAAAACACTGCAAAAGTAGAAGCTAAACTTAATCCTCTATTGGCACATTTTACCACTCAATTTCAAAACTATTTTTTCCTTCTACTTTTTAATAACTTTTATTTATTTATTTTTTTTTTAGCAATGGTGATACTTTTACTTCCACAATAAAAATATCTTTCCAGGAGGTTGGAGGGATTTCCTTTTAAGAGTTCTGGCACGCAATGCGCTTGGTTTCTGATTGGCCTCTCCCCCGATCGGCCTGTTCATTTGTTTGTCGTCTCTGGCAGCAGGAAGCCGGCTTTAACTGATACATATTGGGGTTTTGAATGGCTCACTGGGTTTGACTGTTCTCTTCTTGTAGACCTGAGTGAAGCTTGACGATTTCCCTGGCTGGTACATGCAGTGCTTTATCAATGGTTTGAATTATAAATGTCTGCCTACATGTGCTCCGGGGACTGTGCTTGCGGCGAATCTGCACCTCCAGCATTCACCACATTTCTCCTGAAAGATTCTTTTTTGTATTTGCACTGTAAAAAGACTCGTGCCTTTGCCTCAGGGGCTGCACCGCATTGTCTCGGCAGAAGCTTGGGGGATGTGCACTGGGCAATAGTTGCATTAAGAAGCGCAATTTTAGCTAAAGCTGTGTTCTGTGGAGGTGTATGCTGATGCTAAACCATTTTTGTTCAGTTTGTCTTATAAATGGAAATAAATGCCTTAGCAAAATGCATGTTTTTCTTCTCTGGCTTACAAAATGGTGCACATGGAATGCAGTGTTAAAATAATGAAACAGTAACATCTTTAGTTTGAATGGTGTCAAAGCGGGAAGTTGTGTTTGATCCTTGGGCGTCTATATTTGGTTTGTCTGAAGACCTCCATGTGTTAAGGGATTTGGCGTCTTTGAGTGACCCTTGGTGCGTGAGTTATGTCTTTGTGTCATAGTGCTTATATTAGTCTTGCTAAACTTGGCGGAATTGGCTCCAACAATTCGTAGTCTAAGAAGAAATAAGGGGTGACTGCATTTCAGCATATTTCTGCTCTATAGTTTAATAATATTCAAATTAGTTTCTCTTTCAAAGCCAGGTAATTATCTGGAAAGTTCTTTATATAATTAGTATAATTTTTTTTTTTTTTCTGGATTTCCCTTTTAAATAAACTTTGCCATTTACTGTTTAAAAATATTGGATAATTGGAGAGGTATTCAACCAACATAAAAAATTGTCATCCAAGTCACAACCAGTGAAAAATAATTGTAAAAAATAACCTATATATATATATATATATATATATATATATATATATATATATATATATATATATATATATATATATATATATATATATATATATATATATATATATATATATATATATATATATATATATATAAATATATATATAATATATATATATATATATATATATAAAATATATATATATATATATATATATATTAAATATATATATATATATATATATATATATATTATATATATATATATAATATATATTATATATATATATATATATATATATATATATATATTATATATAAGTCAGTTCTTATAAATGTATATAATTGTAATGGAACACTTCAACAGGCCCACTACAACTGATAAATAGTTTAGGTCTGGGACTACGACTGGCCTAGTTAAAATGGTACAAATATTTTCTTTTAGCCACATGGCCATGTCCACTGTTTTGTCCAAATCCCAGTTTTTCATATTGCTTTACTTTGCCAACACTGCCATCCTATCCAAATTGCACCCACAAGCTTATGACAGACAAGATTTTTATATTTTTCTGTGTATTTTTCTTATTATTTCTGGCTTGTTCACAAAGATACTTGCCAGTCAGCCCATGTACATTTGTTTTTTGCTACTGACCAGCTGCTGCTTCTGCAAAATACTTGACTGATGGTAACCGTAGTGAGAGGAGAAGCCAGCACAAAGACTTTCTCTCAGTTTTGAGCTGATCCCTGTAGGCGCTATCATTACCGCCCATTTCTTCCATCATATGTGTCAGATAACAAGTCTACTCCAGAGCTATGGCCTCTAGACTCTAAACAGCAGCAGCCAGTTCCACCACCGAAGGATAGGCAAACTGTGTGACAAATAGGTGAGGTGCTGCAAAGGACAAAAGTTAATCTTTGTGAATTATAGGGCTTAAAGGCACCGCTGAGAGCTAGTGCCACAAGTGCCATTTGGGAGCGCCCAGTCACAAAATTAATGTTTAGTTGAATAAGTGTCGCTTTTATTGGTTTGCAGATGAACTATTTTAACAACATGCTGCCATTCAGTTTTACAGATTTGGGGATTTGAATTTTTTACTGCAAACAGCTCTCCTCTCGTCGGAGCTGCTTGTAACTGTGTCTCTCTGCTGTCCACAGTTGCATCAGGAGGCCAACCGAGCAGTGCAGCTGACGGAGATCATGAACATGTCTGGAGGCAGAGGAGATCAGCTAGCGACCCCTACTGGTCATATTCAGGTGAGTGTCTGCGCGTGAACAAAGCAAAATACAGTTGTGTATACAGTTACGATAAATGTCTTCTTGCTTTAGATGTAGATTAATTTGCACTAATTTGTCAGTCCACAGAATACCCATATGCTAAAGAGTTGCTTGTGTTGCAATGTTGTGGTTTTCTATGTGCCCATTATTCACATTTGCACATCAAAAGAACTACCCAATTAGCCAGTAATTCAAACAAATTGGCACCTTCCTGTGTAAGTGGGGGAAGTACCAAGCTTTGCATTTCCAATGCTAGAAAGGCTGCCAATTTTGACATTTTGATATCACAAGTCATACTCAATATTCAATGGTTATCACACATCACACGTTTCCAAAATCATGCAGATCTAATTAATAAAACTTTGAGCACATGGGATTTTACCAAGTACTTTTCTCCCTTCGAGCAGCTAGTTAGCAGATCAAATATAGGAGACTTGACATTTTCTCCTCAGGATGGTGTTAGTTCTGAATACCGTCATAATTACAATTAACAATTTAAATCTTGTATCTTTTGAATGGTCAGAAGTCCTCAAAATGGTGCTTTTACAAACAGGAAACTGAAGTCTGGCATATAAATTTGTTTGCCCGTTCATCCCATCTTTTTGCATATGATGCTTCTCTTATCACTTGAAATCATGTGGTTGCAGTGCAGTAAACCATGTTTGTTGTCCAGGGCCTGATTTTAACTGAATGTTTATGTCCCCCTTGAGTACAGTGTGGACAGTAAGTGCCAATTTAGTGACATTTGTGGACGGCCTTTATCCCTGTGTAAACATAAAGTGTCACTTAAACAAAACAAACAGTTGTTCACAGTAAGTATCATAAACACCAGGAGGCATATAAATCCCTCCTACACATCCCACCTCCAGAAACAAATAAAGATCCAATAACAGTGTCAACATGCGGCTTTTGCTCTATAAACCAGCCTAAATGCCTCTCTTCTGCATACTTCTGCATTTGAATTAACATAAGGTATTAGCAGTGGAGCAGACGTGCCTGTGAAAACATAGCCAGAGTTGTTGTTTAAATTGCCTCTTCCATTATTGATAATATACATGCTTTTTATGCCAACTAAGTGCTCCGGGCTTGGCTCCTCCTGTAATTCCTCCACCGCCATCGTGCACCTCGACAAATTGGACAGATGGATAGTGCTGGCAGACCAAAGTTAACGTGCAGATGCAAGCTCTAATGGATGATTCATTATGTGCACTTTTATGCTTGTAAATACGCTCCCAGTTCCCTGAGTTTTGCCTATGTGTAATTGAGCTGTAAACTTTGAGTGTGAAGTGTTTTTCCCCAAAAAGTGACAAATTGATGTCAAAATTTGGTTGAGAAATTCTGGCATCACGAACGGGCAAACCAGCACTCCCAGGCACTTGAAAGTTGGTTATAGCTGAAATGGGGGAGGAAAGGCAATTTTATCAAACATAAAAATATGCTGTTCATGTATCAGTGTTGGCTGAGATAAGCGAATATGAAAAGAGTAAGCCACACCTTACCAGCCAGTAATTAATCTATGGCCATCTTACAAATCAGGCTCACAATTCTATTACAAAAAGATGGTGTTTCTAACTAATATTACATTTCTGATAACTGTTTTTTATGATTCAGAAACTAAATGTGCAAGTATGTACCCCATATGTTGTTTATAGCTGGATCCTTGTACATTACCTTGCCCTAAAACTATAACAATAACATACAGTCATCTGTCTTTATTCCATAATGTTTATCCTACAAAACACTAATCATCATAAACATCACAATAGGCATCACTTTGACATTATTTCCCAAATGTGATATACCATTATTTCTTTCACAGCTCTGTATTAGTGCGCCCCTCCCTCTCTATGTGGCCATTAGCGATAATATAAATATGGTCATTTCTCCATTATTTGACAAGTGTATGTTTCTGCAGGCAGCGTGGTGACAGCTCAAATGTTATTTCTGGTGCTGCTGCTTTACATTCAGCCCTCAGAGGAGTGCACCAGTGGCCACTGTGTGCTCCACTGGGAAATAGGGGTTATGTGCTCTGAGCCAGGGCACCTCACTGGGAGCGCTGGGGAGGGGAGGGGCGCAAAATGATATTTACAGGTTAGAGGTCCGGAAACTGCACCAAGCAAATAACCAGCTCCCTCCTTTGCCCTTCAGGTGCATCAGAGAATGAATTGCGTGTAGTGCTAGATAGAAATTGTGCAAAAATGTAAAATTGTTAAGTCGGTTTTGTTTTTATGTAGAGATGGAGGATGTATCTAAAATCAAAATGGCTGTTTTGGGAATATGCAAATAACTGAATCTGATAACTGTCAAAACAAATAACATAACAGAGCGCACAATCTGATCTTCTTTCTACACTTGCGATCCATTTTACACTCAATTCACTTTGTGCATAATTTGACCCTCAACCAAGACCTTTATCAGCGTGTTTTAATGCATTTCTGTTACATTACAATAATAGATGAAAATATAAATATGCATTGATTTTTGTCAATATGGCCCAGCCTTTTTTCATGTAAGATACAGTTTTGCTGCATATTGTGTTTGAACACTGACAATCTGACTGCTGTAGTCACTCTGCTTGTGTTCTTACTGTCTCCAAGGTGTGTGTTTAGTCGAATATGGAATTTGCTCCCATTTTCTCAAGGCCTGTAATTGTCCAGGTTTGAAATTGCAAGCCAGCCCTCAATCAATGCTGTAAATCAACAAGGGCTTGAATGTTTGATTTCTCTGCTAAAAGTCAATTCAAAGTGTTCTTATCTATCTGTAATTTTTCAGCCTCTAATACAGTCAGAACACACACAGGTACAACTAACAACAGATTTTCTTTCTTCTTGTTTGTTACTCTTTATCTTGGCTTGAAGAGATGGTGAAAATAGGCAAGAAAAAGCATTTAGACACAGTTGACAAGTGCATTGGCGAGACTTGGACAAAACATCATCAGATCTGTAGCCCTTGAGGTGCGTTCGTGGTTGGCAATGGTTGGTGTCAAGTGGTCTCGGAGAGGAATGGTTTTGATATGAAGTGGTGAGGCTGGTCTGTGTGGTCTGATCCAAATGACCAGTAGCAGTAGGTTAAATTAGAGCTGCAACATTTATCACTATCAAACTGAAAACACATTTTGAAACAATGGTCGAAAAAGGCTTATCGCAAAAGTCTGCAATTACTGAAGTAACTAAATTGTCTCTCTAACAAAAATGTATTATACCCTGTTTTATTCTGTAATAAAACCTGTAGTTCACACCTCTACCAACATGTTCTGAAACACGTGGGATTCGAGTATTAGTATAATAATGTGCCCTAAAAATATATACAATTATTACAGCTGGATTTGCAAATCTATAATCATAATGTCAGAATAATCAGTTTGATATGTTCAAAGAGATTACACATCTGTTTATCTCTCCCACCTTTATGATTTTTGTTGGCATATCTTATTGAACACTACTACACACACTTTGTGAAGGTGTTTCTTCTAGTTTTTGACCTGACGTGCACTGATCCACTGTGCTGTCAGAATCAGTAGTTTCCTCAGGTTCAGTGCCAGTATTAGGGATTAGGTTTAGCATTAAGTTGTAATGGTTCAGATGAAATAAGACGTGCAAGTGTGTGGGGTAGAAGTTTTTATAGAAGCCCACACTTGTGTAAAAAGTGATAGAATCTTGAGATTTATTTTTGCTGAAGTTTGATGTGGGGGCGCAGGGCAGGGGAAGATTTGATTTGATTCTGAAATGGTTTTAGGACTGCAAAAGGGCACCGACCGCCGCCAGTCAAAGCAGCTGGCGGATTGTTGTGAGGAGAAGAGATGCATTGAGGGAGCACAGAAATGTCTATAGATTCAGAAGGTAATTAGCGACCGGGACTGTGACTGGGAGACAGACAAGCGTGCCTCAGCAGCTAAATGGATATTAAGGTTTTACTGTGCACGAGTGCCTTTTACATAAAATCAGTAGGGGGTCGACATGCAGCATTCAACAGATAATGCATGAATGACAGGTGAGGCCCTGCTTTGCAACTTGGCTGTTTTTATTCACGTATTCATCGTCTGCTTAATCCTTTTTGTGGGTGACTGAATATTGAAATTGGTAATGTGAAACGGACAAAAGCATAGTTTAAAGGATCCTTCTGGCAAAATACTGGTCTTACAATGTTCTCTATATAATCCCTAGACACTTAATTTGGTTAATTCAGGGGTAAATGCATCATTAAGACATATTAAGCTTTGGTCTGCTAGTTATAATTCATATTTACATTTTGCACATTTTAAATTGCAATGTTCTCATAATAAAAGAAATAAGTATGCAGACTTCTGGTTAAAAACTGCCGGATCTTTTATTCTTTTATTCCAAAGCTCATGAATCAAACATATGTAAAAGATTAAAAAAAAAACAAAAAAACTAAACAACTGAGAGTGAAGTACAGACCAGTGGGCATGTAGTGGGCATGTATATGGGGGCTTGACAAGGCTTTGTAAAGTAAATGGTGCCTTGAATGCAGGAGAAGGAAGATTACTCAAGCATGCAGAGATCACTCTAAATACAACCTTTTGTAAAGAAATGAGAAGAGAAAATGAAGGTTAAAAGCTGTGAAAAATCGCTTTTGCGTAGTATGTCTTTTAAAATACTTTTATTGGCACGCAACCCCCTGAAATGCCGCAAAGGTGAAAAAAGTACCTGAAACTATATTGGACTGTTATCTCAGAGTAATGCAGACACCTTCAAAAGCCAATCCAAACTATGATTTAGATAGACTCCTAAATGAATCTTTGCAGAAATATCACTTTAATGGTGACAGCATGTTTCACACCTCACTTTTATACACTTTAAGACTCAAGTAATTTTGACAAGGACCAATTCCCACCCTCCCCATCCCACCCATCACCTGCGGTGGATGTTACCCTTGGTACGACATAGAGGCTAACACTCTGGCACCTGTGTCTTATCACAAATGCCTCAGCTATTTGATATGCATTTTAATCTTGATCGGATGTTAAAATGGGGGTTCTCTTATCAGTCCGGACATGTCGCCTTTCTGTGTGCTTTGGATATAACTCTCCATGTTGAAAGCTGCGCCCTGAAATTTGATTAAAAGTTATTTAAGGCGCCCGGCCATGTGTGTGTGCAAAGAGACATTTTTCATAAGAGGGATGATATCACGCTCACCATACGACTCCCAGAGGAGCAGAGCTATGCATCATTTTTCTCCTTTTTATATCTCCATAGATTTGCACGTTTTTTCCATACTGCCGTGCTGTATGCTGTGGCCCCTATATTCGTTTTTGATTGTTGATTTATTATTCAAGTTTAATTAGAACCCAACAGTTGGAGTTTGAATTACATTACCCATGATCCCACCGAACAGTATGTAGAGTGATGTGGGGGGGGGGACAAAGAAAATCATTGCACGATGTATAAAGATGTATGCCATGCTATCCACCCTGAGGACTAGCAACTTAATGAAAGAATAATGCTTTGGCTGTGCTTACTGATCTGTTTTATGTAGTTCCATGATGGCAAAAATGAGATACCTTGGAAAAAGAAAAATCTAACTGTGAAAGAGCTGACTTGTTTAGTTACATTTTCATAAATGCTTTAAATAGATGCACAGCTTGTCAAGAAGATCTGGATGAAGCCCCTCTCTGACAAGCCGCTGAAGCAGACGAGAGAGGGGCTGCGATTGTGTGCGACGCGTGAATTACATATCATATTCCCTCTTTGCCGTCATCATTAGCAATCTTTCCACTCATGTCCTGCATAATGAAGTGAACCAAGTGTCATTTTCAATCAATTGCCATGTTGGTCTAACTTAATTGGTGCTTTAGAGGATGCAGGACAAAAGCAGCTCTCCACAAAATGATTGATTGTTTTTATGTTTTTTGGATTCCTGTAAAACCTATTTTTGTGACAGAAGTGAGACTAAAAATGTTGAATTGGAATGTGCCAAATGAGCTACAAATGTCAGGCGTATGAAATGTAGCAGAGGTAGTTGTTAGATTTAGACCTAGAGTTATTTAAAGACATGGACCCTGGATGAGAGTTTGGGGTTGTCTTCCAATATGTCTCTTAAAATAGTTAGTGGGATTTGACATGTTAAAGCGCATGATTCATACAAGTGGAAATTGGCTAGATGCTTGTGAAGGCAGTGCACTTTGTCTCTGGTGGTTTGACACCCCCTAAAGGCTGCAGGAGAATGGTGCCATGTTGTCATGGCGCCCGACAGAAGGAGCTGACTCCTGGAGGTAATGAATCGAGGGGAGGATTGGTCCCGCTAGACCTCTGCACACGAGAAGCACTTGACTTTAAAGTAAAACTCCCTGAATATACGGTCGTACGCAGGGAAAGTAAAGTATGAGGAGCTCTGCGACGGGAGCCAGGGACCTGCACCTCTGGGAGACTCTGGGCGACGTCAGTCCGCACCATTATTTCCTACAAGGATTATCGGCTTCACTTTGACAAGAGCACTAGAGACATGGCTAGGCTTTCATTAACCTAATCCAATATATCGCAAATTGACTTCTGTTTCAGGCACGCTAATAAGTGTGTTTGCATATCTTGGTTATGTTCAGAATCTTAAAATATGCCAAAACATTTGCCAAATCTTGTCAAAGTAGGCACAATTCAGTGACAATTCTGTTCAGGAGGAAGTTTTCCAGTTACCGACTATATTTCACATGTTCAGTCTTAAGCGCTGCCTTCTTGTCTTTGGATGATAACTTGCATCACCAGCCAAGCGTAAATATCACATGGTGTTAATTACTGAAGAAACCAACCAGGCTCCTCTGCTGTCAGTGGCAGGCATCAGTCTAAATGGCCCCACCTTACACTCACTTTCATTAAAGCCTCTCCTCTGTAACACTGGACCCTCCCCCAGTCTTCACCTGTAATCCCACCACTCTCAAAGAACTGGCTCTTTCATGTAAGCTTTTTTGCTCCATTTTGGAAAGAAAGAAGAATCCCTTTGAGACGTCCATGTTTTTTTTTTTTTTTAATCATACACAAAATATAGGTTTAATCATATTCAATTACACTACAAATATAGCCCTTGAAGCATTGGGCCTATTCTAGTGTAAGGTAGTGTAATCCAAGGCAAACTAATTTTAACCACATTCTTGTTTTATACTATACGTAATCCATTCGTGTTTAATATATTATCCTGGTTAGTCATCGTATTCTTTTCATTTATTCCATTAGCAACATAATTTATCTGTAGGCCTAATACAAGTAGCAGAAATACATGCCATAGTCACAATAGTGCTCCTGCTGTGCGTGTCTTTGGAGTCCTTGCACAAATAATGAATAAGACCACTGGTTATAATAATATTCTACAATTCTACTGTAATAATGTGTTTTATTTAATTACTATTTCACTTTTTCAGTAACACAATTTATGACCATGCCTCTATAATGGAATACATGAAATGGAGAATATTGATTTGTGCATATTTTAACCCTATGTAATCTGACGAAGCACATGACATTTTTCAGAGACCGGTTGTCTGTATCTTTCTATCTTTCTATGCTGGCTTCTCCCTGTGATTAATTTCATTTTTGTTCAAATCCATCTGTCTGACCTGATTGTTCCTTGTCACCATTTCCACAGTGATGAGAAAAGCTTAACACCACATCATCTGTAACTCTCCTGTCGATGTGTGCCACCAACCTGTAGACGTACCTGCTCGCCCATCTCCACACAAAATGATAGGTGCTTGAACACTAATTATTAAAAATGAATTTTCCTGGAGCCGGAGCGGACTCATTATTCATTGCGGTTATTGCTAGCCGTTCGGATGGGCTTCTCGTGTGCCAGAATTGGTCCATTTGTCTCTGTCAGGGGCGGGCCCTTGACAGATGTGCCAATATGGCAGCTGAAGTTTTGTGTTGGGGGAGAGGCATCTTAATTCTCCATGATGTATCGCGCTGGCAGCAACCAATTTAGCAAAATTGAGCTCCAAATCATCTTGCGTCCCACTGCCTCTGACAATCTGTTTCCTTTCTCTAAACGAGGTAAATATATTAAGGTCCAAAATAAATTAGGGATCCCAGTGTCCTCAGCTAATACTGTATGAGAGACTATCGGTTTGAGTCCATTGTTTGTTATTGTCACATTAGTATGTCCAAGGAATAGCTCTGGCAAAAAAGGGGGAAAAAAACACTGCAATTTATCCTGAAATTGGCTCAGGCTAACTATCCAGGCTGGTGTCTGTTGAATTTTTTCACAACCCCATTTCATGAGTTTACAGATCGTAATACTGATTCTCGAATTGTATTTTATAAAGGTAATAAGTACTTTCTCCATTTACTTGAAGGTGGATCTGCAGAAGTCACTTTATTTTGATGATTATTTGATCTCAAATATTTGGGCAATAGACCAAATCTTTCTACCATGTCACAAAATGTCTCAGTTCACTTTATTGCAACTTAAACTAAATATTCTGTTGAAACATCACTTTGCCTGCTCTTTTCTGTTCATATGCTGTAACATCTGGGACCCGGCACACAGCAAATTATGTTTCCTATAAGTTTGGCAGTGAACTAATCAGAACCGTTTATTTGTAGCTCATTTATAACTTCTCTGTTTTAATTTTTTAATGTGTTGACTGACTATTCGTTTCTCTAAATGGTTAATTGGCTTGTCAATTATGTCTATTGGAATTCAAAAAGATGAGGCCCCAGATGTATATGCATAGAATGGGAAAAGTGCGTTGCGTAGTCTTGAGTGGTGATGCTATCAAGTTGTGCTTTTTTTTTTTTTTTTTTTTTTTCTCTGCCATATGGTGCCTGAAACTTTTTACTGCTAGATTATTGTGTCAGTCTGTATTATAGCAGATTTCTCACCATGATGAACAGATTGTATTTTACAAGTTATTATGTTAATTCCATACGTCTGTATAGTATGTTGCCGGATATTGGACCTGCTGGTGGCTAGGTGCTAATAGATGTGGACATGTTTAGCCTGCTGGGACTGCAATATCCAGGAAGTGTGTGATTGCCAACCCACAGGATCCTCCTAATGTAGTTATGCTGATGAGCCGGAGTGAGCAAAGCTAGCAGCTCAGCAAATTTTTAAATTCACAATCATGATGACTTACTTTGTAATGAGTACACAGCCGCCAGAGGTGAGGAGTTAACTGTTGGGGGGTAAAGCCTTAATGGTTGCCTAATGGGCCCAATGTCGAAAAGGCTGGATACTTTGCGTACATTATACAACAATGTTTGAGTGATGAGCGGGCTTAGACAATGTGAGTAATGTTGATGTAAAAATGTGTCCGTGGCTGTAAGTGGCCTCTGTACAGAAATTATAGACAGGCTTTCCCAGCGCGTTACTAGATCACTGACATTTCCTGGCTTGTTACATCGTTTTTTTAGCGCCACCATCTCTATTTTACAGAATTACAGCACTAACTATTGATTTCTGTCTGGATTCTAAATTATAAGGACACTTGCTGTGTAAACATGTGCCCATTGTTGTCCCTGCTTAGCTTGCAAGAACGCCACCACACAGAAGAGTAATGGCCGGGGGAAAGGAGTGTGCTGGAACTAGCATATACTGTAGCTGTGGGCTTTTTCTGTTGTCCTGAATAACCTGTCTGCAGTGCAAGGCTAAAGAACCCATTTTTTGCTGGCAGTAACTTGATCAACACTGGCATTTTATGGTCTTTCAATAACTGTCCATTCTTCTTGCATTCTTACCAAACTCACATAGAGAAATATATAGTTTTCATTAACCAATATATCACATATAAGGTACACTTTATTGTCCCTGTAAATTTATCCTCTGCATTTGATCCATCCTTCAATGCCCCTAGTGCATCTCCTCAGCACTACAGTGCAGCACTTGGGAACCCATCTCCATGATGTTATTGCTAGACTTGGTCAGCACTACCTTAGCTGGAGGATTTCATGTACTGTGCATGTTTTTGGATTGATGGGGAAAACCAGAGTGCCCGAAGGAAACTCGTCCAAATATGGAGAGAACATGGAAACTCCGCACAGAAAGGCATGGGCAACCCAGGGATGGAACCCGGAACCTTTTTGCTCTAAAGCATGAGCACTTAGCCACCATTGGGAATTACTAGTTCCTGTAACTGATAAACAGTGTGTAGTGCAACGCATTGTCCAAACCATTTACTTTTTTGGCTTCCTTAAATTTTGACTGAGAATTGATACCATTGGGCATGAAAAGTTTCAAATCATGTCATAAATTTTCTAGCTTCAGATCCAGAATATACACTTCTTCAATACTTTATGAAGTTGTGTGTCTGATCACCAGTGAATCACCCTGTTTCAGATGGGCCTGATTGACAGGTGGATTAGCCCGTCAGGGACACGCATGGTCTGACCATATCAAAACAAATATACGAGGAAAAAAGACAGGAAGAAAATAAAGAATCTCATTGCACAATCATGTTTGTGCAGGCTCGGGATGTAACGGAGGGCGTGGGTACCAGACTGATATCCATCTGTATAAAAAATATAGAGAGATATGCCAGGCAATTCATTTTCATCAAGTGTTTCAAAAATGCAGTTCATTCATATGGGCATTATGAAGTCTGTATCTGTGAAACTAGCTATAATACTGATACTTCTCTTCCAATTTGTGGATAGTTGTAGTGAAATTGACCCCAAACACCAACAATAAATCCTACATATCTCAGATTTGAATATTAATATTGAACTTATGAGCCCTAATATTTATACAGCGTCAAACGGTAAAATGTTGATGTATGGTGACACCTTGATTCTCCCGGCTGCAGCAGAGGGAAGATCACTCAGGCCTGTCATCTTTTGTCTTGTACACGCTCATGACTCATTTAAGGGGAGCTCATATACCTGCGAGGCCTCATAAATAATGCACATGCTTCATGAAAGTATTGAGTTAGTCGTTGCATTCACCACCGTGTGAGACTCGAGAGCTTTTGTGCACTGCCCAAACATTCACACAATCACTTACCGCCTCACTCTTCAAAGCCGGTATAATAATCCCCAGGTTTGGAGTGCTCTGTTCACACAAAGTATTTTCAAATATAAATAAAGATCTTTCCGTGTCTTTCAATCCAGCGTTTCAGGGATCAGTAAACACAATATTAGCCAACAAGACGGTTTGTTACTTATCTGTATGTGCTCAATATGCCAACACGGCTTCTAGGAAAACACACATTTTAACTGTGTTTGATACATACTCCATTTCAAGTTAAAAAAAAAAAAAAAACTGAATACATAAAAGTGGTTATGTAATGGGAACAATCTCTCACTAGCTATGCAATATTTTTTTTGTCCAAATTTGAAATAGAAGATGTGTAAAAAGCTTTAAATTAACACTGGCTATATGGAAAAAAGAAATAACGTTTTTCTCATGTTTTTCAATCTCATTTTTTAAAAATTCTGTACAAAATGTAAATAAATGGCTTTAACTATTGATTTCATAGACATTCACAAGGGCAGCTTTAATTAGTGGCATTTATAACAAAAGTAGCCCAATTTCTTCTTCCAATGTCTCAACACTACTGTAACCCACAAGCTTTTAGTGTGGACTGGCTGTAAACTACTTAATTAAAAATCTGTCATTGCCAATTAGACATGACTGAATCTTGGTCTCAATTCAAATTTTGAATTGAGACACACTTTACATTTTTTGATTAAAATTATCAGCATTTTTTCCTGAATTGATCTCACTGTAAATAAAAGTAGTTAGTTTCTAAGTTGGTGTGTGGGGACTTGCGATGACATTTTTGCAGCAATAAAGACCTTTTCTGTATGCATGGCTCAATCCAGGCTCTGCTGCTGCTGCCGGACTCTTCGATTTATAACCAACAGTGAACCACGAACCCTCCGCGGTGAACTGCTCTGGGGTCAGCCGGCCTCACTGGAAACCCGGCGGCCTTGATACTGTATATATGAGCCTATAGGGAACTATTATTAGGCTGCTTCTACATTATCCCTGCGCCTACTCTCTGCAAATAATATGGTTGTTTTAAAAAAGGTGGGTCAGGACAGGAGCTGGTTTGTATTACTCGTTTGTTCAACATTTTTCTATTTGATTATCTGTTGTGTGGGACCAGAGATACCCCTAAATTTGCTCCAGTGTTTTCCACTCCTTAGACACAACAGTAAAACCACGAGGGAAGATTTGATTCATCTATAGCTCATGATCTTGGACAGTTCACGTGTTTTTGAAATCCAAAGAACTCCAAGACTTTAGATTTGGATTAGAACACATACAATAAATTCAACTAAAGAGTAAACCTATTTTACCCGTGGCTGGTGATGAATCAACAGTTGGCACAGAATAGCCACAACCTGAATTGGTGGTGAAGTTTTTATAGTTGTTGTAACAGCCATAGTTGTAATAGTATCGTCAGTAATGGTCAGAGCAACCTATGAAGTGTTGAGTAGCTCCATTTAGTGCACATAATTGCTGGGTTTCAGATGACATCACAAGATTCTATAATGCCTGATGGAGTACCAGGAGAATAATTATATTAATGTGTCCAGTGTGGTCCTGTTCGGGCCCAATCGAACCCTCTTTACGGTTAGCTGTAAGATTCTGCCCAATGCTCAGCTCACAATCCTGTGCCATCCATGTTCCAGAACATGTTTCTATGGGGTCAAATGTATTTTTATATAAAAGAGTATGATATTTTGGATTATTTAAATAGCTGCAGCCTTTGCGATTTGATAATCACGCCAACTAAAATGTTCCTTCTATTGTGATATACTGTGCAGCCCTATTCATTGCTTTATCAGAGGTTGTTGTAGATCTTCAGTTTCTCATATATATTGCAGAATCTGTGAGCGCTGTGATTCTGGCCACATCCCAGTCTAAAGCTGAGGTTTTCTGCTGATGCTCTGAGGAGGCTGAAGCGCTCACTGGATTAGGGTTGGATTTAAAATGGCTGCTGGCTGTGTTTAGTCCGACACTCATATGCGGGGATATGTGGTCATGTGATAGCCTGTGATTTGTGGCCTAATTAGCTGCTATTGGGGTACCGAGGGCTAAAAGACATCTCCTTTCCCCCTCCTTGTCTGCTGACTTGTCATATACACTCAAGCTTAGATTTTTTTGCTACCATCTGTTTGCTAGTATTTTCTAATAAACAAGCATTGGACATAGGGCTTAGGTGTACGATCGAACCCAGCCTCTCTGACTTTATTAGTGCTAGAGGTAATACACTTCCATTCACTTGTGGTGCACCTGCGAACTCTGACTTCAGCTGAAGGTGAGATTTCCCAGTGCGCCTTGGTTATAGTAAACACACCTTTAGTTAATAACGTTGTATTATGGAGTAGTGATGGGTTGTTGATGCAAGAAGGTAACCATTAAAATGTGTTGACCCCCGTCAACCCAGCATTTTGCTTAACACAAGCTAGGAGGAGAATGTTTGGGTATGAAGGTAAGGGCTAGCTCAGTAGGCTCATTAGCAGCAAGTGAAAGCTTTATATCGTTAAGTGCTGTTTTAATTACTTCCCCCTCAGATTGAGAAGCAGCTAATAGCCCTCATACAGTGATGTTTTCGTGTTTTCTCAATCTAAAAATGAACATCTTTAGCGCCAGCACACGGATCCTTGCCTCTGCTAAAAAACGAACCCACAGTAAAAAAAAATGATTTCACTGTATTTCAAAATATACATATTCTATTCTAACCTTGGCAACACAGTTTTCTTTCTAAATCCCATATAGCCTCTCTCATACATTTTGAATCATTGCATTGCATGGAAGATTGAAATCACATCACTTTGCATATTTCTTATTTAAATGTTAGTCCTATAATAGACGGTATAGGTTATCTTTCGACCACAGAATCCTTATTCATCTTAGAATAAATAGACTTTAGGATTAGTTTGGAGTCCATATATCTGCTTGCATTGGTTGCTTAAGAGTCAGTAAAACCGATATTTTTAGGCCACAGATGATTGCAGGTACGATATAAATATGATGGAGTTAAGGTGGGCGGCCTTAGAGATGACTGGTGTCTGGACCATGCATAAACCTCAATTATACTATCGCACAGATCAAATAAAACCAATAATGGACTTTACTTTTTGGTGGCGACTTCCAGAAGTGCCTTTTACCTAGAATTCTTTGGGGGTAAAGTGGTTCAGAGGTGGTCTATCTGTGTTTAAGGTAATGTGATAGTGGCCACTAAATTATCCATTGGAAACAGCTGTAAAAATAAACAAAAAATAGCTCATTCAACATTGCCCTTTGTTTATTACACATAAACAACATTCCGACCTTTCATTTGAGTGACTAATAACAGTATAGATTGCTGTTTTGTTGAATAAAGAAGTGTACAATAAAAAAAAAATAAATAAAATGAGAACATGATTAAAAGAACCGCTATTCACTGTAAAGAATAATGGATTATTTCTCAGAGATTTCTTGTTCTCCTGGTGGAGGTGGCTACTACTTGTTAACTACATTGCTGAAGAATGCAACATGCACCATCCTAATAAATCGGTACGTGACCAATACTTTTACTGTAAATAATTCAGCCACAAATAACTTCTGATATAAACACAAAAATGTACAAACAGATTATATACAGTTTTGTCTGTATGAAGTATGTGTTGTTTCAGGCCCCTGTGTGCCGTTTCCAAGTCTGTTGAGAAATCACAAATGTAATGAATCTATGTCATTTATTTCAGAAAGTATTGATGTAAAAGTTCCACAGACAAACTTTTTCTCAGATTGTTAAAAACTCTTTCCAGTGACACAAGTTTGAAACTGTAAATAAAAGGTATAAATAAAGTTGCAGACAGCCGTGATCTGGGGTTTTGTGTTGTGTGGGTTGAGCTCTTTCACCTCCATCTGCTGACGGTGGCTAATAGCCTGCTTAGCGCTGACCTGTCCTGCAGGGTCACCCTTTCTGCGTGATGGACAGGTGAGCGCTAAACTGTATCTATACATCTGCAGCGTGACCCCAAGTCAACTCATCTTTCGCCCAGCTCTGTGTTCTCACTGAATGCTCTTAATGCTTCACTCTCTTCAGCAAATCTGTCTGCATCCACACCACCATGCTAACGTCTGCCCATGACCCCCGTGCACCTGAAATAGAGACATTTGGACTCTGCAGATAGCACTGTCCTCATTAAAACTGCACTCGGAAAAAGGACCCCAAAAGTACTTTAGCTTTTGTAACAGTCAGGTGTTTAAAAGTCCAAGAGCAAGTTTGCAGTGGCAGAGGTAAAAGATAATTAAAGTAATGAGAGGAGGAAATGTCGATTCAAATTCCTCTGGTTTGGGAGGGATTATGTGTGCCCTGAAAAGAACTGTAACCTCGAAGGCCAATCAGAAGTCAGATCCTGACAGTTTATAAGTGAATGCAATGAAGAAAACTCCATTCCAAATGTTATGATGCCATTTTCATATATTTTCATAGGTGGGTAATGGTGTTAGGAAGCTGAAAGGAGATAATGTTTAAAATGTACTAATTGTTTAGGCACCTCATCTGAAGCTAAAAATATTTCTATGTAATTTATATTTTGTCTTGAACCCGAGGAACTCTGACTGATGCATAACAAAAACTAGAAAAGGTGGAAAAGGTTTATTGTAATGATGATGTGTACTACTTTACTTCCTGAAACACAAATAGTCATTATGGAAATTGAAAAAACCTTCTGAAGATCTTATCCAAAATGGAGCCTATGAGGAATGAATACATCAGAGTAAAAGCTTGAGTGTTTTGGAATTAAGGACTGAGATGTCGGACTGAGATGGGTTACATGTAGAGATGAGGAATAGTTAATGGGTAGAAGGATGTGAAGGCTCCCATAGAGGCTTAGAGAAAGAACAAAAATGGGGTTTAAATGCATGTGTAAAGAGCTGAATGTGTTGTGGGGCTGTTTGCCTTGCTTATTCAGTACCAACATGGTCGACCAAAAATATTTAGTCAGGTGACCTCTGGAGCTCTACACATTACACATATTTCCAAGGCATTAGTTTCCAAGAAAGCTTGTTCATCTCCTCTTGCTCTCTCAAAACCCTATCACATTGAACTCATCTTCTTCATTTGAAAGGTTCAGTGATTCTATTAATTACTGAAACATAACACTAATTATCCCTAATGAAATTTAGAGAGTGATATGAATACAATAGGTTTTTTTTAAAAATATTTTTTTTATCCTGATATGAAGCATCTATCAGCGAGCCGGGAGCAGGACAGTTTATGAGCTGCACTTCCCACGCTGGAGCTGATATGAAGCAGTTGCCCTTGGACAAAGCGGAGTAATGTAGTGTCACTAATCAGCGTTTCACTTTGCGGTCTGCACAGAGGAGAGCGCGTATGTCTTCTGGTCCTGCAAAGTGCGCACCTCGCTCGGCTGTTGACAATAAGCAGGAGGCATAAGAGGGAAAGTACACAGTTAAGATGAGCTGTAGTCTGCAGAAGTGGGGCCTGGTTACATAGTGTTTGGAGGGATCATAGATTTTAACACATAAAACACTCTGTTCCACCTTGTGATGTCATGGAAGTGCTCCAGTGTGTTTTTAAACGCCATACACTCCGTAAACTATTACCGTAGATTAAGAATTTTGGCTTTAGATCATGGTCAAATTGTTCAAATCGTCTTTGCAAAAGTAACATTTATTAAAAAGCACATCCTGTTGTTCTGGATGCGTCTGAATCATTGCTTACAGCGGACATAAAGTTCAAGACCAAAGCTACAGATCTTTTAATATTCACACAGACCTTATGTTTATACTGGGTATCTATGGAAACAGTGGGAATAATCATAAAAGCTGTTAACAGGGTTTGGTAATAGTGGGAAAATAGCCATTAAAATGTAGAACGTACCGTACTTGTTAACTCCTTCATCTTTGCATATGCTCAGTGTTTCAAACATTGTGCAACTGTGTAGCCAGTCTTTTCATGTACCAAAGCTAAGACTTAGGCCTACGAGAAGAATTTCAGCAACTTCTTTATGCACGGAAGAGTTGCTATTAAGTTTGGGTACAAAATCACTCACTTAGTTTATTTGTGTTAATTATGCATAAGGCACATTCAGCAAACACAGTCATTAGCTACACAAACATACGGCTTGTAATCCACCACCAAATGAAGGGAATTAAAACCAAGTGTGCAGTGTCATATATCAAATTTAGGGCTCTTAGGGGTTTAAGGGACCAAATGTGTAAGATTTTTTAAGTAATGCACCCTGGTGTGTTAATAGTTATGAAATAAAGGTGTGATTACAGACCATATGCTAATGCAGGCGGATGGATGGACACACTGATCAAAACACATCTGCTCAAACAAGCCAAGACGGCATTGAATATTTCATTTATTTGCTTATTTGAAGACTTTATAAACCGCAACACTTTTAAAATGGGATTCAGATCACATACATATATCTTTTCCAAGCTTCAGTACAGATACTAATTGGCCAATGCTCAACATGCAGCATCTAAATTTCATAATTGCACCGTGTAGAAATTGCATGTGGACAAACTAGCCTGATGTGATTCTGACGCTAATTATTTCGGGGTCTGAGGCTACTGCTATTTGATGTTACAGAGAGAGTGGTCCTCCTGCTTGCTTGTACGGGCCGGACCAAAACAGATGTGGTGCTGGCAAAGCAAAGGGATCGACATGGAACCAAATACAAACCACTCTTTTCAGATACGAAGCACTTAATTGGCATAAAGTGAAGTGAGAAGCATTTAAGAAAACTTTATGGTGTATTTGCTGATTATATTTAATTTTTTTGTTATATTTTACATTTAAAGTTGGACATATGGAGAGGCATTACATTTGAACATAAAGTGTCACATGTCCCTAACACTTGTCCACTTAAAATTAAGTTAAATAAAACCAATATGGCACAATTCTGGGGCTCTAGCTTTCCATACATCAATATATCCAGTTAAATGGAAAGTTAAACCAGTACAAAAGTTGAGGCTAGTCCCATGTCTGTATAAAGGGAGCGGGAGTGTGGACTAGTGACTAATTGGGATTGATTATATTGATAAAGCTTAATGCAACTATATTCAATCCATAATAAGGGGCTGGTGATATTGACAAAAACACTTATTCCATTATATTTTTGCTATCTATTAGACATGTGTTAACCTATTCTTTTTTAAATGTCATGTTTGAGGTACAAATATTATACATGAACATGATGATAAAAAATAAACTGCAAAACTACAAGAATATCACTTTATACTATAGTTTGAAAGGTTACACTGCAAGTTTCCTTTTTATAGCATTTTTCTTATTTTGTTGTATAGGCATGATATACTCCATATATCCATTCCTGCTCTTCCAAACAACCATTTTGAATAATCGATATTTCACACAATTTTTATCCATATCTGCGAACACAACACCATACAGCCATCACTTTACATTATAGACAGTGAGTTAAACTTTGCCACATGGTCAAACTAGCCTGATGTCACTGCGAGACTCATTATTGTGAGACAAAAGCTAATTATCTTTGGATGCCTGGACTACTGCTGTTTGATGGTCCTCCCTGCTGTAGCTTTTCCAATCACCTGTCTGTATGTAGCAGGACAGCAGCGGTGATGTGCGACAAAGTGACCCACATGGAGCCCCACACTTTACCAGACATTTTCATTTTTTTTTTTTTTTTTTTTAACCATCTTAAGTTTTTTTTTTCCCTTCTCCTAGCAGTGTGTATCACTTAATTGTGCTCTTCCCATTGTTATGGCAGACTGGAGG
Source organism: Periophthalmus modestus (assembly GCA_019594935.1). NCBI lineage: Eukaryota > Metazoa > Chordata > Actinopteri > Gobiiformes > Gobiidae > Periophthalmus > Periophthalmus modestus. The sequence continues at coordinate 13,123,264 of JAIEZT010000013.1, forward strand.
GGAGGGTGAAGTGACGGGACGCTCCGAAGATGTCAGACTGGATTTAGAGATGGACTGACAGCTCTTTAATAGTGAAGCCAGGAATCTTTATCCCTCATGACATGAAATAGGTTACTGTCAAATATAATTACCCAAATCTGCAAAGAAAAGATGTAAATCCACAAAGAAAAGATGTCTTCCAAACTGTTCTGTGTCAATTGTTAAAATGGGGTCTTAAAATTAAAGTAAAAAAGTCTTCATAAATCTTTGAATTCTACTAGCACACACAAAAGATTGACTTCACTAAAAATGTAATTACGTCTGTGCAATTTATTGAATTTTAATTGAAGTTGAGATTCAGTTCAATCTAATCATCAATGATTTACTTGGGACACATCTTTTAATTACGAGGTCAATCCTCTTTCAGTAAAAATATTTAGTTTGGAGTTCAGACTTTGGAGGAATAAATTGGACTTTTTAGCAGTTTGGCAATGACAATAATTGACAGTCTGTATTGTTTATGAAACTAATATTGAAAGCATTATATCACACAGAAAATTATGATTGATCAATATGAGGAAACAAAGTGTAATATGTGATTTTATTTTTTTGTAATATCACCCAGCCCTACATGTAGTTCTATATCATTTGATGAAAAATAAGAACTCAAAAGGTTACAACACAAGACACTTTTAAGCCTGCAGGAATGAAAAAAGTTGGCTGTTTAAATGCCTTTATAAATGCAGCAAGATTATTTTTATACTTAAATGTAATATTTGTTATAAAATGGTAAAGATAAAAGTTGTTAATACATAAAAAATGTGTAGTATATAGCGTAGTACTTATATTTTTGTATTAAGTTGATCCTAAATGCACAGAGATCTAGACTTGGTGCCACTTTGATGAAGGAAATGTTTCTGAAAAGGTGGAGGCCGCTCTTCCTCGTGGGACAAAATGTATTTCTGTCCGCCTCTTTCTTTACACAAGCCCTCAAAGATTATTTTTACAGACCAGGGGATGTTGTACTTATGCTGTGGCCAACACCCAAGCACAGGAAGCCACAGTTTCTATGAGAGACCACCAGATGGAAACAGATAGCGCAGAGGCAAAACAATATTTTGGCGGGGCTCATTCTGGTAGGCCAATTAGACTGCGATGGCTGTATGATTTAGCACTTCCTCTACCTGCTTTTATGTGTTGGGCACTGTGCGGAATACAATGACCCGTGATTAAAGATTTGCGCTGCAGCCTCAGACGGCCATGGCGCCATTCTTATCTGATGCCTGCTGCTCGCAACTCAGCGGGTCCACCTCAAATCAATGGTGCAGGGCTCGGAACACTAAACGCCACCTCATTTAGAGCCATTTCCAACAATTTTCATTTGGAAGATTTTTTATTGTATTTTAGAGAAGATGTTACCACCTTTGGACAATTGTGAAATGACCAACATCCTCCACCAAAAAAATCTTATTTCCTTTCCGTTTTCCTTAATCCACCTCTCTCTTTTTGGATATTTTGAGCAATTTGAGGTGTCATTTGACAGAGTTTTTTTATTTATTTTTTACCCAGTTCCCATGACACTTCAAATTCTTCAGTTTTCCTCATCAATCATTAGGCTAATCTGGCAAGGAAACCTGAGAAGTATCCTGGCTGAAGATGTGGAAGTTTCAAGTTGCCATAGTGTGGAATATTCCAAGCAAAGCAATAACAGCCCCGTGGAGACGAGCAGGTGGAGCGTCTATTAGAAAAGTTTTAGTGCACCTTTAACAACACATTGTCCATGTTATAATTTTCCCGAACTCGTATGCCCTTACTAGCTCCTCCTGGCTTTAACTGATGTAAAACACACACCGCCTCATACTTATTTCAGTAAGATCTAAAACTTGTCAAAAATCACAGTTAACTTGTAATCTTATTCAATCTATGAAATCCACCATTTCTTTTCATATTTTAACCTGAGTCTTTTGTATTACGTGATGTAAGCCCAGTAGCAGAGTACACTATAAGGGCCCTTTGTCTTCAGTTGGGACGTATTGTACTGGGGCAGAGCCGGTCTGTTTGTGCTGCCTCCACCCTTCTCCTGTATAGACTCTGAGCGGGCCGAGCGGAGGCAGGCGATGAGGTCACCCCCCCTTAATTGCATAATGTAGACTGTCTAGGCTGAGATAACACTTCAAATGTACAGTTATGTAACCAAGAATAGTTTACAATACAATGCATTTTTTCATTGTTGAAGTAGTGGTGATATGGTAACTCCGAGTGGCTTAAGTGCTTTAGACTGTTCTCTACAAGGGATTCAATAGTGATTTATAGAAACATGATCAAATGAAATAGTTTTGGTTAAAGCTGTGATGTGTTGATATTTTTATTGTAGTCAGCACTGTTCTGTAAAACAAGTTGACTGTCAAAATTTCTATTTTCTCAAAAAAAAAAATTTAACCCCAAGTTTCTCATACTTACTAAAAAAACTAAACGCTTCAATTCAATTCAGTTGTGTTTATTTTTGTAAAGCTCAAAAGCACAACAGCAGTTGCCTCTTAGGGCTGAACAAGATAATTGATTTAACCAACAGAAAGTTAGAAATGCAACAATGAAACAGACATTGGTCAATAACAGACAAGCACATTAATCAACAGAGACCAGCAAATGGAAACGTTTCCCAGAACATCCCCTCTCCTTAGCTCCACCTTCTGCAGGAACAGCTCACTCTGTCACACTCTTCAGCTTTCCTTTGTGGCGTTTGTTGGTGGGTCAGAATATAGCAGGGACAATGTAGTCTGCTAAGTTGCTTCGATTGGAAAATGCACAGATTCACAGACTATCTGACCAGTCAGTTTCTCCCACCTTTTTTTGGTCTACAAACTAGACCACAGCTGCAAATTTGTCTCATACGTCTCACAAAATCTATAACTTCTTTTACTTGAAATAAACAACTGAGTTTCAGTCCTTTGTGTTTTTTTTTTCTTCTTTTCTTTTTTACCTGTAAGCCGCCATGTTTGTTTTGACACAGATGGACCATGCATTTCTCTGCTCTAGTTAATCCACCTGTTACACCTAAGAGGAGACCGGATACAGTTCCAGACCCAGATGCCTTGTGAAGTATTGTAAAAAAGCATGTGGTCTGGGCTGGCCAGGCTAATTCACAGAGGCTACAGGTGGATTCAAATATAGCACACGTAATAAACCATTCTGAGGTGAAATGACAGCACTTGACAGGACATCGCTACTGTGTCGCCAGTCAAAATTAATGGTCCGAGATTTCAACAGTTAGAATGAACCTGGCGTGAGACGGCTGTGTGAGTGATCGACAGTTATGACTTTCGAAGTCTCCAATATTTCAAGCATCTATAGTATCTGTGTAAGATAACAACAATGCTAGTACATTAGAGACATCTTACCGACACACATGGAAGTCTGTCTAATAAAACTAAAATGTCATTTAGTCATGCTGGGCAGAATCAAATACTACTATTTTGAAAAAAGGGAAATGGTTATACACTCCAAATGGCTCTAAAGAGGTCTAGTAGTGGTCCATAGCAGTAGTTAACTATAGGGGGGACCATATTAGAAACCCTGTTTGCTGTAGTCAACTTTTAAATGTGACATCAAAACTTTTTTTTCTATCCACGCCAATTGGCCGTCTTTATAGTACACAACTCAAAATGGACAGCCACAAATTTGGCTTTTGTAGTGTTACCCATAAGAAACAACTAGCCCATTTTTTTTATTTGGGATCTAAATTCCACAAGTGCACCAATACATCATCTTTTATACTAAATAAATACATGCTGTTCATTCAACTATACAATTATGTCAGGATTGTAAGTAAGAATTGCTGTAGAAAAAAGTCTGACCCTAAAATACTTTGGACTCTAAATTGTATTCTTTCCATGTCTCCGTATAGTGTAATAGTTTAATACCTAACAGATTTGCAGTGCAGAGTCCTATTTGAGTATTTGATTGTAAGTATTACGTCAAATGTTTCTTTTTTCGCATTTCAAGTAAATGGTTGAAAATGGACTTTCACAGTTGGTTGGTTTAATAAAACCCTTTATGTTACAGCCTGCACCTGTGATTAGCTCTGCTGCAGATGCGATATTTAACTCCACTTTTCCTTCATTACACTGGGCTTCTGGCTCACTAAATGTACATTAGATTACTGTACATTGCCTCTAACTGTGCTTAAATTTTCATCTCTCCGTTTGAATTATTTTGTCAGTCTTATAGTCTGTAGAACGCCGGTGTTATTGGGTAAATAATTGTCTCTAAAGAACCACTTAGGTTATCCACAAGAATCACGAAATCAGTAACAAATGTGATTTCAACTGATAAAATGAATTGCTTTTATATTGTATCAATCAATACCCACGGACATGGCCCATCACAAAGAAAGCAGACTCTTTTCAAATATTCCCCCACAAATACCAAAGGATTTCCAGTGCCCACTTGGTCAGTGATTGATTGGATCTTGTCTGCACTTTGTGTCTATTTGTAGAAAGCACTGGTATCTCCCGGAGCAACCAGACTTGACTTAAACCTGCCACTGTCTGTCTACACTGAAGAAAAAAACAATCATTACTGTTCAACATTAATGTCTGTTCAGGTCTTTGAATAAAACGCTCAAAGCTGCACTATGTAACTTTTCATTTCCAGGGTTTATCACCTTGCCTGCCTTTATGGAAATATTACTTCATCTGGAATTTCTATAGTATGTCATTAAACTTATCAAGTTAGAGGTCTGATCTCTCAGTAGGAATGCATATTGTTCAATGCATCTTGGAGCAAAACCAGTTATTAAATTCATGCGAAGTAGATACATTTAATGCCATACTCTTTCTCTCCATACAACGCAGTAACATCTCTATAGAGTCAAGCAGGGGGCAGACCCTCCTACAGAATGGTTCCATAGTGCAACTTTAAACCAGGGCAATAATATGATTTTTATTATACACTGATGTGCCATTTCTTGCACAAAAATGTATGTAAAATGGTGCTAATTAATAATGAAATGTTTGTCTTACATTTTCTGATAATACTATGCAAAGGCAGTGTGTGTTGGCCCAGTTTTAGAAAAAAGTGTAACCTCCTTTTTTTTGTCATTCTTTGCAAATATATGTAACCTGAGACTGAAAAATTTAGTGGTCCTGTGTGTATGTGAATAAACACTGTCTTTAGATTACTTTCTCAGAATAAAGGAATACATGATTTTCTTTCTTTCATTTATTCATTTTTTGTTTAAACCCCGGTCAAATATTGTTGGATATAGCCAGGTCTGTGTAACTGTAACTAAAGCAAAATGAATTCTTCATAAGAAAAAAAAAAATCTTGAAGGATTTGTATTGTCACTTTATTTCTTATTGTGGCTATTGCATCTTAAGTAAAAAGGCAAAGTTGAATACCATGTTTGAGATGTTTTCAAACCAAGGTCTCTGCTTGAGGTCAAATAAAACATCTTTGGTTAAAAAAAAAAAAAGTAGATTCTGTCCTTCAAACAATCCTTAAGATTTTCTACTTTTGTACTCTGAGCTACAAAGATCATGAACAGGATGCCTTGATATAATGTGTGTAATGTGTATTTTGTCTCTATAATTGCTTACTTTTAAATCATTTTCTCTTGCTCATTGCATACTTCCTGACTTGTCTTTGAAGCCAGCTGACATCCACTGGGGACATCGCAGTTTTTACCTTCATGCTTGAATGATAATACAGTCGCCCTGGTAGACATCTGACAAGCACCGCCTTCAGAAACTACTTTTATTACACAAGGCTGTATGGAACTAAATTGCTTTTTAATACTTAAAAACTCAAACTTGTATTTGACTGAACATGTAGAGTTTGAATTTATAAATAGTAAAGTTAATGGGTAAATGTTGGATTTTCATGGAACATGAAAATGTTCTATTTCATTCCGTCTCTGCACCTGGATATCTACATGTGTGCACAGCACATAGGTCAAGAAATACCAAAAGTCTCAGAGTATATTTTGCTACCATCGCCAGCACCTTGCTGTACTCTGTGTGTTCGACAGCTACTATTAGCAGGCCAGCCTTACATATTTTGGGCACTCTATAAAGCTAGCTTTATTACCTGGTTGAATTAAGCTAAAACAATATATTTAGAGCTGAATTAGTACTTGAACTGGTGCCTCATGAGTTCTTTTGCTCCAGTGGCACCTCCATTTCTTGGCTGTTGAACATAAGTTATAAGCTTGTAGTTCACCAGCGCCCCGTGAGTGACTTCACTCTTGTGGCTTGGACATTATTTGGTTTTCCATGTTGGCAAGCTAATTCTACAATGCCATATTGTGACTATTTAGCCTTGTTAGGGGCTAGTTGGTCACTAGGTACTTTGTGAGTGCTTCTTGCTCTGGATCCACAGTTTTAGATTGTTCCTGGTGCATTGAACTACTGTTTCCGCTATTAGTAGTGTGTTACCACTGTCTTGAACTACTGCACGGCATGATGTTGGCGTTTTGATGCCTCCTCAGTGACACTGCCACCTATGAATTACTGAAATGAGACCCTACTAGTGAGTACAAGAAGAAAATCATAGACTGCTTACAGAAGCTGGAGGAGGAAGAAGACATTGATAGACGGCTGTATTGCAGACTCTGTCTTGTTGACTCCATTCCTTGTGTTTATGGCCTCTGAAAAACCCACAAAGAAGGAGCACCCTCAGACCCATTTATGTAGCACAGACTCTTTCACATACAATGTGGCCAAAGATCTGAGCACCATCTTGACCATGGTTTCATTCGATGTGACCTCTCTTTTTACTTGTATCCCCACATCAGTAGCGGTGGAGGCGGCAAAGAGGAGGCTTGTGCAGTATACTAAGCTAAAAGAGAGAACTAAACTGTCACCTGACACATCTGTAAACTGCGGGAACACCACATATTTCCAGTTTAAAGGACTTTGGTTTAAACTTCTACAGGCGGATCCTCGACTATGCCATTGGCTCATCGGTTTCTCCTATTATGGCTAACACATACATGGAACAGTTTGAACAGGATGCATTGGCCTCATTTCCAGGCACTCCAACCAGGGATTGGTATCGATATGTGTGTGACAACTGGACTAAAATCAAAATTCAAGATTCTGAACCCTTTACTGCACATTTTAATGCTGTGGATACAAACATCAAGTTCACACAGAAAGAGGCCAAGGAGAACAAACTGGCCTTCTTAAATTATGCACTAACTATAGGAGAGGACCAGCACCTCCAGGTAGAAGTCTTCAGGAAGCCCACACACACTGACCAATACCTGCTGTTTGATTCACACCATCCACTGCAGCACAAACTCAGAGTTATCTGTACTCTACAACACAGAGCTCAAGTAGTGCCCACTAACACAGAGGGAAAAGTGAATTCGGAACAACACATGGAGAAAGCCCTGTCAGGCCTGTGGATATCCAAAATGGGCCTTCAATAGATCTAAGAGCTAAAAACAGGACAACAGGGAATCTGAACCTAGAATGAAAGATGTAATTAAGATTACACAGCTGGTGTCTGAAAAGCTTCAGAGAATTTTCAGACAATATGAGATTCCGGTCTATTTCAAAACTACAAACACTTTAAGACAGAAACTAATTCACCCAAAGGACAAAACCCAGAGCTATAAACAGTGTAATGTAGTCTACTCCATTCAGTGTAGTGAAGAGTGCAGGGAGCTTTACATTGGAGAAACTAAACAGCCACTCCATAAGAGAATGCGCTGACACCATTGCGAGTGCTCCTCTGGACCCCGGTCCACCATACATTTCAAAGCCACTAAACACTCCTTTGAAGATAGTGAGGTACAGATCTTAGCCAGAGAAGAGAAATGGTTTGAGAGGGGAGTTAAAGCAGCAATTTTTGTTAAGAAAGAAACAAAGGAAAGAAAGAGAACTATAGAGCTAGCCAGGGTGTCAGTAGGTGTGAAAACACCCATTAAGAGTTGTATGAATATGTTAAGTATGTCTCAGACACAGTGCACACTTAGTGTAGCTCAATTAACCTAGCCTACATACAGACACTGTAAACAAAAGCCATTTCCAGATTTAAGGCAGTGTCCACCAGCAATCTGACGAGAACTGAAGAAGCGCCTTGTAGGAGTGAAGACGTTTCGCTGCTCATCCAACTTTTTTGTCCAGTTGACAGATTTTTTACCTTTATTTTGATGCATGGTTGCAACAGCTGTTTGGCTCCTCTAAGCCCAGAAGATATTGAACTGAATTTTCTCAAATGAAGTCCTCGCTCCTTAATCTGCAGCCTGGCCTTTCGCCCTCTGTGCCTCGCCCCACCCCTCATGATGTTAGGGATGATCAGACCTTCAGGATTGCTTCATCAGATTCCTTGTTGAGAGCAGGTGTTGCAGATTACCTGGATGGTCAGGATGAAGGCTGCCACTCCCTTAATCCATCTGTCATGAGCTCCCACTCACCAGACCTGGAGCCCATGGGGACAGAACTGGAGTTATCTCCTGTTCACCATGCTATTTAGCTGGCCATACATTGCAGTCCTCATTTCACACAGGACTGCAAAACCTTAAGTGTTATGCAGAATGCAACAAGGAATGGATTGGATTGGATTGTATGTCTTCTGTTGATGGCACCATTAGGGGCCTGGGTGTAGCACCAGCTGATGCTGCCTGGTCAGAGCCTCATTCCCCGTGTCCTCAGTATAAAGTCACAGATGACTTCATTACCAAGAGCTATGACACAGCAGCTTGGTCTCTTGGGTAATTGACGGAGGTATGCTGAGTCTCGCATTGTACACTTCACACACTGGCCATTGTACCAGGCCAGATGTTTGGACCTGCTGCCCAACAGACACTTGAGCAGGCTGATGAGGCAAATAAACCTCACTGACAGTTTTCTGAACTACATTAAGGTCCCACCCAGAGGTGTTATGGCCTTTCATCCCCCAGCCAAAAACTCATCACTGCCATGTGCTGGATGGCTCTGATGGCCCTCTCTCCAGACCTTTGTTTATCCACCAAGAGGAAAAGCCACCAGAAACTACCATCAGGCCCACTGGAACCATCCCCCCAGACTATTATAATCGTTTGCGATTTTGGAAAAATGCCGCGAACGATTTATAGCGGACCGTTTCTATCGCGATTTACGATATTATCGTATATCGTCACATCCCTACATCTGGCCCCCAGCAGTATTTCCCCAAGACATTTAAGTCACCGAGAGGCCTTACTTCTTACAAAACCTTACAAATTTCAATTGGGTGAAAGTGACCATTGTTTCTGATTCAGTGAGATTGATGGTCCTCAGGCAAGAGATTCAGGAACTTCTACGTTGTCATAGAAGTTAATGAGGCTCTATTCAAATTATTTTCATGTTCCAGAAATTATATTCAATGTTGTTTCTCATGTTCAGAGGAATCAGAGATTGTAGTTCGGTGTGCTTCTTCACATGATGGGCAAGCTCACCTCAGTCTCAGTGAAATGAAATTAGCGATACCATGTAACTCAGGTTTTATGAATTCCGGATGACCACCAGCATTTCTGGTGGCCTGGTGGTCTGGTTATTGCTAACTCATTTATTATTATTATTATTTTTTTTTTTTTTACCAAAGTGCTACATGCACATGTAGATATCCAGGTGCAAAATTCTGGTGTTCATCCAGAATTCATAGAACCTTAGTTACATGTGTCTTATTTAACCCATTTTACCCATTGTGTAAAGCTGACATGGAAATTCCCAGTGCTCTGTGCTAACTTTTAATTTCCAGAAAAAAGTAATACTCCTGATCTTGTATATAGGGTTAAAAATGTCACGTAGCTTTTGTTCAACAATAAAGTGTAAATAAAAACCTGCTTCTTTTTAGAGTAAAATGGCACTATGAAGGAGCTGGGTCTCTGAGTTCTGCTGTTTTGAACAGGAAGTCAATGAAACCTGTTTGAATTATTAAACCGTTTCATATCAACATTGTAATTTACAATGTCACAGTTTAGTGAGATGTGGTGACATTGAGCAGACTATGGTCTTTAAGCTATGATATTAATATGTCGGCTGATTTGTGACATGGTTAACATTCATAAAACATTAATTTGTGGATTAAATGTTTGGTTATTTTTCAAAAACATTGAATTCTCCAAAGCATCCTGTCCTCCATGTGAAATTGATGACTTCAAATTCTGTGGTAGTTGTGTGTTCAAACTTTTTTGGGGGTAAAACACCATTGCCATGTTTGTCTTTTTTTCCAAGTTGAAGTGATCCGACCTCATTTGAATGTGGGGAAGAGCCAGTCACCAAAATTGTCTGTCCCATTTTTGTCAGGCTGATTTTCCTCACTGTGATTGTAGTTTGAATGATTCTGTCTCAATCCAATATATTCACCCATTTTACATACCGGGGCACAAAAAGTCCTGTTTTTACTCCTTTCTGTGAAACTAAAGTCTGTTTTCTGTACACAAGCACAGGGCGGATAAAGTCTGGGGTTGTTATTGTGCATTGACATTCTTGAGTCAATGTGATGCCTCTCTTCCTCCATTTGATTTGTCTGTGCACTATAAGCTCAGCAAGCACAAGAACACGGCCAAGAGTACCAGTCAATGCATTAACACTGTGAAATTAATACAAGTGTAATGTACATATGTTTGCTTATAATTTTACTTTGGGAATGTATTTTATTGCTTGCTTATTGCCTCTTCAGTTTCAATCGATTTACTTAAAATGATGTAGAATATTTTTAGTGAATGGATTATTTTAGTTCATGTGAGTTCCAATTCGTCCTTGTTAATTTGTGTGTTTTTATCTGTGATTCTGTTTTATAAAGTAGCTCATGGTAAAAAGTAGCTGTACTTTCCCATAAGAACCCTTAACCTGCTCCTACACTTCCCCTGTTCTTTCTATCCATGCGCTATAATAGAGTACTATATGGAGCCTTATACTGTATTTAATGAGATACCACATTTATGAAAACACTTGAATGCAAACACAGCTCTCACAAACTGCCCGGTGGTGCCTTGTTTGCTCACATGATGATGGATGTTGAACGATATTGTATTTGCTATCTTCAGTGCACCACTGTGCCCCTTGCCAAGGCTTTAAAGTAAGAACCAAAGTTTGTTCAAATGTCAGTGGGATTACATAACACACAGTGCATAATAATGTCCATGTTTAGAAAAGTTCTGAGATCTGTTTCACCCACACACTCAACATTTACATTACCTCCTCTTGATTATTTGACCAGTGTAAATAATCTGGCCCTTAGCTTTTCCTTTTCTTAAAAATGTTCATTAGCTGGTTGGCTGTGGAGTTCATCAAATTTATAATTCATTTTAATTATGACTTCAACTGAAAAAATGTTGTAGTCAAAAATGCAATTTACCATCTGTTCAGAATGAAATGTGTGCTCGTTTTGCCACTCAAAACATGGAGCAAAGTCATTTTTATAATCTAGGTTTTAAATAGAAATGTCACAAACGTTACTGATGAAATATACTGTGCTCTTCTACAGGCAGTACACCTGAGCAGTTGACTGATTAACTTATGTAGTGAGGTGTAGTGAGGCCGATCCCAGCGCAGCAGCCGGCCTTGAGATCATTATTGTTCAACCTGGACATGGGATACCCCCAGTGTGCGGCTGCGTGTGTCCTGCCATCTGGAGTGTTATCACCATATTCAAACTGACAGTTGGGACAAAGCTCCAATAGTTATCCGATGCCCTTGTATTCACCGGAGACAGTCTCAGCTTTGATCTCTCTCACAGCCAGTCCACAAGGACTAAACTTGTGGCTCTTGTGGCACTTGTACCCAGCAGCTGTTTTGTCAGCAACACCTGAAATATAAACAGACCGATTTTGAAGATTCTGTACCACTGTGAGGCTGAACTCTACACAGACGTGAGGTCTACCAGTGGATGGATAACTTCTGCGGCTTTTTCATCTCATTCACAGTCAGATGTTGAAATGGTAAGGCTGCTTGATTATGGAAAAAGTAATGATAACAGTGATTTAATCACTGTTCAGTGTTGGGGATCTTGTGAGACAAAATTTCCACAAGATTGTGCACGCATGTGGAAAATGATGTTGTGAGATTGTTTTCCTTGTGTTTACATTTTTGGACAAAAAAGGGTTAGGCACTTGTGAGTTATCATACTGTTTGCTTCTTGATTCCACTGATCCACATGTTGCTTTGTTCATTTTACTACGGATGCCCTACCTGACACAACATTCTCATTTATCTGGTCTTTGCACCTGAACAAGTTGTAGATTTTGTGGCTGGATTATCCTGTCTCTGTAATTGCTTCTTCGAAATAATTCTCTCCTCTTCATTGCATATTGACTTATTGTTATCCAATGTCCTCAGATTCTCAGCTTTGCTCTCTCCACAAGGGCAGCACTTGGGGCCATGTGTTGCCTGTATCAAGCACCTCTGTTTTGTTGTCAACAATCAAAAATGAGATGTTGACTATTTAAATACATTGTCACCTTTTGTTCATTTAATTATTTGGTTATACTTTATAAATTCACCTTAATTTGTCTTCAGAAAGCATAAAGAAAGATTCATTAATTCATGATGAAAAAAAAGTTAAGAATTATTCAAGCTTTGAATAATGCTGCTTATTATGCATTGGGCTTTTCTTATATGCTGTATTAAGGCTAAATAGAGTAGTTATTATAAAGTGATACCAATTATTATCCCATGTATCCAAAGCAAAACATGTCGACCTTTAAGCTGCTCTTTGAAACATTTAACATAAAATATTTAGATAGGACAATGTAATATGATTTATTTATGAGTCAACTTTTCATTTTTTTTCTTTCATTTCAGGCTTTGTAGTTGTGCATATGTGCCATTTTAAAATGTTTCTATTATTTATATTTTTGGTACTAAACCCAGTGTTGTCAGTTCTGGGATGTGTGCCAGGCCGCATACAGCGTGGACACTCTCACTCAGGGACAAAACGGAAATGACAGGGCAATCGCCATTCTGTCAGCATTGTCATGGCAGCGCAGGCTCGCCTGTTTATCCCAAGGTTAATGGGATGACGGCTGGAACCAGAATTGCCAGTCTGAGAGAAGCATGTGCCTGTGTTACTTAAAGCAGGAAGGGGGCAGAGTGGTGTCGGGCACTCATCAGAGACACACACAGTCCCTTCAGACACCGGGACATGCAGGAAGGGACACACATGGACTGCTCCACTGCAATCAAAGGTGGTATAAAATTTAATAAAGTTTTATCTATATTATTCAATTTATTCATACTCTCTCCCAAGGCATAACTAATTAAACTCATGAGACGGGCCCTGCTTACTGGTGCTGAATTTAAGCATCCAAATGTTGTGATATATTGCATGGGGGGGTTACCTTTCTAACCAACTCTATGTCTGGGACAACTAGTCTGTGGTGTCTGAAGCGTTTGTATCTTCATAATGGCATATTTATGTCTGACTATTGTCAATGTATGTATTTGAATATAGCCTTTTTATTGACTAAAACATATTAAACTGTAATTGTGTTTGGAAGAAATGCAATGTGTGGGAAATGTGAACAACAATAAGCCAATTAGCACTGCACTTTGTTGTTCTAAAAAAAAAAAAACATTATCAAACGTCGTTCATTTATTGCTCTTCTAAGCTTGTCAATGCCTCTGTGCCGAAGTATTATGCAGTCATGAATCATTCACTCCATACTCGGTGGAGAATGGAGTGAATGGAACTGTAGCCACAGCTGCCGTGGGCTGGACTGATGAAAGTGAGGCTTCCAGTCTGCACCGTCGGCCCCTCACCACCCATCACTCAAACACCGCTTTCGTGAATGAAGTGTCTTTCCCAGGGACACGGTGACCGTCTGCACTGGATGAAAATAATTTTTCTTCCAAAAACACCCAAATGAATATGCTTTTACATAGTCTGTTTTCTGCAACTTAATGTAAGGATAATACATTAGGTAATCTACCGTTACATATAACTCGAAATTAAATAACAAAAATCACACACATTTTTATATCCCGGCAAACACAGTCAACTGGCCATTCACAATAAATACAGCATTTGTAGTAATCAATACTCTTGGTAATTGACCTTTGTATTAGATGTGGATGCTGCTCTGTCTCTCCAGAAGCTTTAGCTAAAGGGAGAGAGAGATGAACAATAGCCTTTTCCTGTCTTACTGGAAGATCAAACTGACGTGTTTTTGGTGGACAGCTGATTGTCTTTCACACGGTGGTACTCTCTAAACTCATGGCTTATTTACTTCTCTTGTGGAGCCAGTAAAAGATGCGCTTGTGATTTAATAATAATGCCACTTTTTGACAGCTGTGTGGGGAAAATTGTGTGTGTGTTTTGCAGATATGTTCAGGAAATCTTACCTGACCTCCATCTCGTCATACCCAAACTTTTAATTGACATTGGTTACACTCTAGTTGAGGTCAAAACCAGACAGGCATTTGGTCCAGTCAGTATGCAATATTTTCATTCAATCAATTTAGAAACCATGTATTTGTGGGCATTTGCTTGCATACAGGGCTGCAGAGGGAATGGTTTAGCTTTGGGATTATAGTGATTCTGATTGATAGCAATGAGACAGATTAATGGACTGCTGTGCACCCCTCACTTATCTGATTTTAGCAGCGCTGCTCCTCCCTTTCTCTCTGTGACCGACAGCATTATCAGCCCCCAGTAAATGCGATGTAATCTGTGTTTGAAAAGAAAATTAGCACAAGATTACACTTTTTATCAATAAAACTATTTATGCTCAGATAAAAACTGACATGCACTCACCGTGATGGTTTCAAGATGCCAATAGAATTAACTTCTTTGTAACATATTTTAATAATTAGCTGTGTTTCTCAAGTGGTCTGATTGTGACATTCAATTTCTCATTTTTTTTTATTTTTTATATTATTTCTGTTGAATGGTGTAACGTTTTCAATTAATATAGACATTACACTGGATACATATAATTATACAAACTAGAAATAAGATGAACGTAACAAGCACATTTTTGGTAATTTCATTTTATCTATACTATAAAAACAAAAACTAACTAAATGTAAAGCCTAATTATGTGACATTGGCATATGTTTATCATTCAGAAAGGCCGATTACTAAAGCTGGTCACATACTAGAGGATTCGTGATGTATTTTTGTAGTTCCCAACCTTTTTTGCCTTGAATACCCCTGAGCTGTGTCTAACACTAATACCTCTCTGCAGTAAACTACTACTGTTATATTTGTTCTTCTGTCAGGACTGATATGAGTGAACTGATGGACGTTGTTCACTGCCTGATCTGATGTAGCTTTGAATCGTAATCATTTTTTGTTTTTTTATTATTTTAGCAATATTTATTACATTTGCTGTTTTAAACTTGCTGGTGAGAAACAACTTTTTGTGTCCGCTTGAGTATATCTGGTAAATGCCTTTGGTAATTATAAGTTATATAATCTTAAAGATGCTATTCAAACTCCATTCCAAATATGAAATCATACCATATAGCCCCTGGTTGGGAAGCACTGACTTCTTACTGATCAAAAATGTAACTAAATGTAACTGTTTTTTGTCATGGTATTGTTTAATCTCGACGTCTCCTCACAATAATAACAGCACAATAACACAAAAATCTGATATTGTGACTTCCCTAAGGAGCATCCTAGTTTCTGCTGTGAAGCCCTTTCAACTTGAATGCTTACATCTGTGCTACAAATACTGCACAGGGCACATTGCTTGTTGTTGCAGATACTCACAAATCTGCCTCAAGGTTTGCACACGAGTTCAAGGATTCGTCCGCAGGAAATAAGTGTAGCCTGAGTCTACATAATGATACGACGCAAAACGACAGAGCTCAAAAACATGGATGGCTGCAAGTGTAAAACTGCCACACTGGAAATCTTCTCACTTATTTGTGGAACTAAGTAGGACACACTGCTATTAGGCATTTCCATGGAGTTGCTTAGACTTAGTTTTCCAGTCCGTCACACCAGAATGGGCATGTTTACAATTTTGCATTTACGGGATTGGTTTCAGCACTTCTATTTTTCATTCCAAGTCATGGTTTTGTATGAACTTCAAGCGAGACTCAAGGCTGGTCAAATTCGTCAACTTTTGAATGTGACAGGGATTGTTTGGCTGTTTTTGTGTAAATGATTCTAGCTCGTATGCTCCTCTTTATGGGGTTTTTAGCGACATGGTTGGACAATGGATTAGACTCTCCTCACAGCCAGACGGTCAGGGGTTCGATTCCCAGACAAGGTCCTGTTTGTCGATGTGGATTTTGCAAGTTGTAGGTTTCATTCCTTTTGAAGATGTGCAAAATGTGAATAAAAATGCTGCAAAAAGAACTGATTAAAAATGAAAAAAAAAAAAATTTAATTGCAAATATAAATTAATATTTCTGCACTTTTGTTTTATAATTTCACATTGATTCTTAAACCTGAACTGTGTTTAAATTTAAGTTTTAGCTGGATGGATTGACATAATATCATCTGAATGTTGTAATCAGGATATTCTGAAAAATCTTGAGTTATTTATTATTTTCAATATCGCCCAGCCATTTTTTTCCACACAATATAGTGTAATTTAGTCTATAGACATGAAAATAGCGCTGCAGATAATGTCCTAGTTGCAGCTCTATTTTGAGGAGTCAGACCAGCGCAGCAAGTTGAAGCTGCCTTTGGAAAACAATTGATCAAGTTCACAAACAAGTGATCCCAGCATTTCTACAGCTTTAAGTGCACTTTTCCTGAACAAACCTTGTATTTATCAGCCTGATAAAGTATGGGACCATTGGAGCTTGCTCTGCACTTGTTTATCAATGTTTATTTCAACAAATTGGGTTATGCAATATACTGCCACTTTGTTATCACATTATAGCAGCCATATAGAAGTAAAAGTGAAAAAAAAAACATACAGTGATGGTTTGTTACTGAATCAACTACCAAAAAAATGGTTTATTGTTTTTTCAATAGGGCTGTGCAATTTTGAAAAGAAAAAATATCTAATTGCATGGTGTCATTTATTTTAATTAATGCCAATCACATTATTTAATACTCAATAAGGCTGAAGTGTTATCTGCTTAACAAATGCAAAGATTCAGATACTTTTAGAAAATGTTTGCTAAGGTTTAACCACAGCGATGGCAGTTGTAGCTACAAGGACAAGTTGAGGCATACTAATTAGTTTCCTGACATGATATCGCCTAAATAATCGCAGAATTTCCTATTACAATAATTAAAATGTTAACGCACTTTTTACTTGATTTTTATGAAATTGTTGTGCAACCCATGAACTTGTCTTGTATCTACAATCACAGAAGGTCTTTCAAAACAAAACAAATGACTTACTCAATCCCTCTCTGGAGTTCACGGTCTTTGGCTGCGAGGTATTTATCCATATCAAAACCCCGAGCTGCCCTTCATCCTGACTTTTTAGATTCACGCCACTTTTATGGGATGGTCAAGCAAACCTGCCTCATTTCTACTGGGACTGTTATTATCCAAACCCAGAAAAGTTGAACTGCATTGCCTTCTTGTAGCCCTGATCCGAGCGCTTTTGTTGTTGTGTCAGGCCATTGTAGCAGTACACAGATGAAGAGGACCCCTGTTGTTTGTGGATTATTCTTTTGTGTTGTGAGTCACTGTGGGGGAGACGGGATTAAAAGAGCAGACAGTGCATGGGGAGCCAACAGGAAGTTGCAGCATCCAGCCAAACATGAATACTTAATGTGAACCGTTTTGCACCGAAACGCTCATTTTGTCATTTGGGATGGGTTACGAAAGGAAATGGGTGCATTTTGTCATGTTTTTCAAGTAAACACTTCTATCAGATATTGCACTTTCTACAAAATTCATCTGAAAAGACTAGATTTATAAATGTCCACTTAAGTGCTATTTAATGGCTCAGGTAAACAGGAAACTAAAATAAAAAAATTTTCTTATATTTAATTATATCCAGATATAAGTTTATACACATTTCACATCTAAATTAAAGGGGCTACTTTCTGATCTACGTTACAATGGTGTTACCTCATCAAAAACATACCTAGAGTTTTACTTTGTTTCTTTCTCACGTTTAACACACAAACCCTGTATATTTCCATGAGTTCTTCTCTCAAACAGCGAATACTCTGTTCCACTTTATACTTACTATGTTTTTAAACTAGAATAATTTCCATAATTTCATCCCTGGAATTGCCCGTCTCTACTGAACTAAAGGTAAAAGGAGCAGTTAACTTTAAAACTACCACCACATGACATCACAGGGTGGAGCAGAACTTCTGAGATGTAGACAGACTAATAATGCTGGATTACTCAAACATGTGAGAATGAAACAAAACACAACTCTGAGTATGTTTTTGAGGAGGTAACAACATTATAACATTATGGCTTAAAGCCCACAAAAATCAATTTTGTTTAATATAGAACTTTTAACTTTATAACCCACTGACAACAGCACAAATTGCATTATATACATTACAGATAATTTACTGCCATACCACACAGATGTCTGAAAATGTTGTGGTGAATGAAAAACTTAATTGGTTAATTATGTGCTCGCATTTCTAGTGGGGACGTTGGTGTTTTATCTTTTCAGTACAACAAAAAGTCTTTCTGCTGTTTTGATGTGGTAGTAGATGAGATTGGCACCTTGACCTAAAATAATTGGACTAGCGTACCTTTTAATATAGCGGAGGTGTAATAAAGCGTCACATTTTACCATTGTTATTTTCAAACATGTTCAATTAGTGGTGAAATTGCCTGCCGCCTCTTGATGGGTTCTCATTGTGTTGACATGTTTCCTCCGCTTTAGATGGTCATACAGACTGGGGACCTCTGCCTCTCCATCTCCAGCCAAATGTGCCAGTTGATTTTTCAGGCGCTCAAAATTCAGGCCTCAAGTCCCACTAGAGATTCATTTCCTTAGTATTTATTTAAAAGGGACACATTGCACATTAATATTTAGTAATCACCTGTGCAAATTGCAACACTAAGTGTGAATGCTCTGAAGTTGGCAAGCGGCATTCATTGTCTGTTGGCTGGTGATGGCAGACGATCTATCCAGCTGCTTAAGGCTGTGTGTTACTGTGTTAAAATGTTAAAATTTGTCTTACATAGATCAATGTTTTGTTTGGATAGCACAATGACAGTGGTTAGTTCTCATCCTCCCTTCTCACAGCGAGCAGGTGGCCCTATCTTTTACTGTGATTTTTCCTCAAGGCTTCTATTTTCTCCAAAAATGTGTATTTATAATTTCTAAGACTGCTGTTGTGATGTTGGGCCGTACCAGTGTTGGCGACAGCAGTTGGTAGAGTGTTTTTCCACTAATCAGTAGGTTGGTTGTTGTGTGTACACTGGTGTGTGAATATGTGTGTGAATGGATGAGTGGTTCCTTGATGTAAAGAGCTTTGAGAGGCTTGAAGGTGGAAAAGCTCTGTTTAAAACTGTGACCATTTAAAAAATAAAAATACAAAAATGTATATAGATGTAATGAGGTGTATGACTCAAATAGATGTGTTTCATGATTTTTTTCCCCCCATTTCCATGTTCTTAGCTGGTTTTCCTTACCGTGAGCATGTTGTAAGTTTCGTTGTGCTTGTCTGTGCAGGGAGCCATGGGCCTCGTGGCTGGCCGGCCTTATACCCTGAATGTGCTGCAAAGAACCAATCCCCAGTGGACATCACAGACGAACAAGCACTGACCTCAGAGGAGTACCAGGAACTAGTGCTGGACAACTTCAACAAGGAGTCCTCCAACCAGACCACCATGAAGAACACCGGCAAGACAGGTACAATAACACTCAGCTCAGGTTAAGCAGACCCTCCATCACAAAAGTGATGGAGGGTCTGCCATCTGCCGTCTCAATGGAGATGTTCCACAGGTTGGCATTAAACTTGTCCATCTCCACTGAAACAAGAAAGTGATGATGCCAGACCAAGTTACAGGTCAGATCTGTGAAGGGACTATGCCTCTCACAATAAGAGTACATTTTAGCCAAGGTATTTTAAGCAGCACACACTAAGGTAATTCAATAAGTGCAAGATATATACATACATACATACATGTACACACAGCACTTAGGTTATGTGCAATACACTTAGCACTTTAGAACTTATGCAATACACACAGCACTTTAAAAGTTATAGTAACCCTCCTGAGTTTATGTTTTTGACTTGGCTTCTGTCCTGCCCTGTTTGTATTTGGCTGTATTTTGTTTATCTTGTATTTTAAGTGTGACCATCAACCTGTCCAGGGACAACAGATGGAAATTAGCCTGTGGCTAAAATCTGGCATATTTACATATGTATCTTATGTTCATTAATATGCACTGTCCCTTTTCTAAATAAATAATTAAAAATACGTAAATATATATATTTTTTTTGGCTTAATGCTAAGCTGTTGAACATTTCAGTCAAAGCAATATCAAGAGGTGACCAGTTCAGTTAATTCTACCACTATTGTCCTCAAAACTTGTCAGCGTTTAACACACACTGGTGAAATCAAATCATTTCAAGGTGTAGCAAAACTACTGTGGAGCTACCTACCTAACCCACATGTTTAATCAAACAGTTAACAAATTTAAATAATATTCTTTCATCATCAATGCTGCTGACTAAATCGTCTTCAATATGTATTTTATTATCTTGCTTCACGTGGCAATCAGCAATAACGTTTTAGATATTAATGCCTGATAGAAACGAACATGAAAATACAGCACTAAACACATTTCTTACTTGCAGCTTGTGCAGTATTAAAAACACATCACTTCATGAGTAGATTTTCTTTCTTCTGTGAATGTTTTATGACATGAGAAACCAAAACAATAACCAAACACATTTAGCCCACAGCAAAATGACCTCAAATACATATGTCAGCAGTGGTTTAAGGCAATAGATGGAACATTTCTTCAAGTTCATACAACCGTCTAAAGCAAATAATGTCAATGATCTTTAAGCAAATACAACAGTATCTTATGTTGCACTAACAGAAAATTCTCATAAAAACTGACGTTTGTGTGGCCAGATATTTCACAGAATAAACAGGTTGTCCTTGTCTATCGGAGACTCGGAATTTAAAAACACATGATATGAATCGGTTGCAGGATATGAAGTTGGCTCGCACTGCTGCCTTTGTGGCATATTCAATAAAACCTTATCCGTTGATGCTTTGAAACAATATGGTATTGATAAAAATGTACAAACATATTTTTCCCAGATTCTTTAGTTGACTAGGCAACATTGAATGCATACACCACAAGCACGTGTCAGCACCTCTCCATATATGAAACTAAAATGTCAAAAGCAGACTTACTATGCAAAATCTACTTTTCAGAGCTGTACTCGCTTATCTTCAAGAGGCCATTTTGTTAATCAATCCTCTTTTTCACCGCTGTCGGCATGCACACATTGCTACGCACTTAGTTCATTCTCCGATTTTATTTTCTTAATCTGTGATGCTTGTAGGATTTTACAGCATTGTCATTTTGGTACAAACAAAACAGAAATCTACATCTGTCTAACATGATGTGCAGCTATCAATCCCATGTTGCTTAGATTCAGTTCAATTTTTGCAACATTTTAGGTCATATATAACAGTATCCTTAATATTTATGAAACATCTGATAATATTATTACTTTTTCCATGTTGTTTTTAATGGTGTCAATGGTAGTAATTTAGTGAAGACATCATCCACACTTCATTTCTTCACTCATCTCACATTCATTCATTTATCGGACCATTGCTCACAGTGTTTTGACCTGAATTGATCCAGTGTGCCGTGGGCTCTGTTTGTTGCTGAGGATCCTGTCATTTTTTTCCTTTGTTCATAATGAGAGTTGTTAGCTTCCATGACAACCAGGGCCACTGGGACAGGCGACTCTGCTTTAGGCTGCTTATTTACAAAGATGGAAATAACATGGCGGCCTGTAATTTGGACCAATACACCGAGATTTCAACTGTTCTGAAAAAGCTCTGCCTTCAGTTCCCTTGAAGCCTTCTACATCAAAAAGGTCAGATTGAGCTTGGAGATAGACGTGTTATGAAATGATGTGAGCTTTAGTTTGTTTTGCACACTAACAGTATTGTAGCTTTGAGTTAATCGGCCAGGGATAAAGAGAACATGGTGAATTTAAGGGGTAAGATCATTTTATATAGAAGTATTTTTAGCAACACATTTGAATAAAAAGATTTGTGTACAAAACCGTCTGACCAGTAATATATGCATGAGACATTTGAACAGCTAAAGCTTTGAGGTTCACTTTGATAAGAACATGGTTTAGGAATGAGGACATCAGAGGGACGGCGCCTGCTGGAGGTTTTGGAGATGTGGTCAAGAGTGTCCCGACTGAGATGATTTCAGCATAGGGAAGGATAGTACATCTACAGGACGGGTAACGCTAAGACAGACGCTGCTCAAACAGTACGCCTAAAGCCAGACCATACAGTTGTAGTCAGAGAGAACCTGCAGATTATTTGGTGAGATGGGGGCAACTGATTCATTGTGGCAATCCCAAAAATGGATTCAACTCAAGTGGAGGAGGTCAAGGTGCCAAGCTTTCCCTCCAGACATAAACAGGTGTGGTTAATATTACATGCTCGAATAGCTTTTTTCTTTTCAAATTTTGAGATGATTAATGTATATGGAAATATTATACACTGAAAATATTACAATAAAAATAAGAGAGCCTTGCTGTTGCTCTCACTGTGGCCACCAGAGCTGGATATTTAAGTTGGTATTTTTACTGTGGCACCAAACTTGTATTGCATGTTTGTCCGATGACTTTAGATGGCTTTATTGTTACTTATCACATGGTAACAAAATAGCCTAATTCATCATATTCGCCCATTTTAACGAAGTGAAATGGCACAGAGTAGCTCTATTTGTTTGGGTCCCCATCGCTGCGTGGCTGAAGTGCTTTTGCCTCGTTGTTACAATGACACTTGGTCTGTTTATTTACCTGATGTCAATAAACATTTGGACAAACACTAGTTGCTTTGATTATTCCAAAGCGCGCTGGGCCCTCGACATGTTCCACACTATTTAAAAGCCGATGTCGTAATTAAAAACTGAGTGAATAGATCTCTGCTTCATGGGGATTGATTTCCCAGCATTCCCCTGTGCCTTGACCTGCTTTAAACATGAGTTGATTGGCCGCCAATTCAGGCAAGCCTTTTCTTTTAACAAAACATTTCGCTGTGAAATTTTCAAACAACCACTTCAACCGAATTCATGAGGAATGGCGAGACCCCCAGAGACATGTGCATTGATCACGGATTTACTTTCACACACACTGCTCCTCTATCGCGGCCTCTGATTCAAGGTCTTTTTGGCTTAGCGTCTAATTCCTGCGCTGCTGTTGGAGGGCTTCACACGCACTCAGGGCCCGATCCTAATGGAAGTCTCCCAAGGCCAATGAGTATCCCCTTTACTTGACTTTGGCCATGTTGTTGCGTGGGATTACACTGCTCCGACAATACCAGCAGCGTGGATTACAGGCCATCGCTCTAAAACGTGCTTTGTGTATTCAAGACAGATGCACATTTAGGCTCAAGTGACAAGCCAGTCTTGGGTTTTCCCCACACAGCCTCATTATCTCTTTGAACAAGCCCAAGAATGCACAATGCACCAATCAAGCATAACAATATAACCACTGACAGGTTAAGTGAATAGCGCTGACTATCTCTTCACCACGGCGGGATGGTGGGATGTACATTATTATGCAGAAGAATCAATATGTTTATGTTCAAACTTAATGACTGAGAAGTAGGTCATATGGAAATACAATGGATTTGGGCTTTCTATAAGAACCCGTTAACTTCATCGGCAAACTGAAGCTGATTAAAAATGTGCATCACTGACTAATTGTTTACAAAATTAAGCACAATCAGATTTAAATGGCAAGCTCATTGTTTGCAATAATACAATCAAACAGAGCGCAATTATTAACATGATGGCCTACGCAAACAACAAATGGTCTTAAGTGCATACATCGCTGCCATGAAGCCCCTACAAACATGTTCTGAAATTCAAAGGATCCTTGTATTTGTTTTTATATTGTTTGTAAAAGCAAAATCACAAACCCATGCACATTCAGAAATATTTGTTTATTCCAAAATTATTTAGTCTTATACAGCTATTCACTGTTTGACCTATTTATAAACCATGACTGACAATAGTCACATTTAAGAGCCTCTTATCAAGATGCCATAATTTGTCCCTTTGGCTCACACTAATCCTTACTTGTCTATTTTTTCTTTTCCCATCCTCCAACACAAGATGTTCACTTCCTGCTTAATATATTTCACCTTCGAACAGGTGCCAAGACATGTTATTCACTCCACCTGTCAGTGATCAGGCTGTTGCGTTAAGTCATGTGTTGCATTTATCTTTAGCCAAATCCTTCTTCTGAAATGGTTTCTTTCATGTAGAAGACTTAAGCAGCGTTGATGCGTTAATTCAGTGGTTGCCATCCTTTTTTGTCTCGAGTACCCCCGCACATTTGTCACACACTCAGAGTACCCCAACCTCGGGTACTAGCTGAATCAAACTCTTTCCTGTTGTAATATATTGCCGGTTAGTTCTTATTGTAATGACATTGATGTTTAAAATCCCTCAAAGCATTAAGGATGTAAACATTTCTACAAACAACATTTTCTATTCAAATTCAAATCCTGCTTTGAATACTGCTACTGTGTGTTCGCATCACCCTTTTGGGGAAACATTGTGTTAATTCTCGGCTCCTCACTACAATGTCCATCTCATCTGTCATCAGCACTCCCCACAGTTAAATGATTTATTTATTTGTTTTTGTCCAGATTGTCGCGTCTCGCTCCTCCGCGCCGCACTGCCCCAAACCAACATGGCTCCTTACTTGTTGGATGCATTGTCTGGGCTCAGTGTGTATTTGGCTGTATACACATGCTCGTTCTGGCAGGCTGCTTTGTAGCGTGATCAGGAGGAGGCGGTCCTTTTGTGCCGCGGAGGCCGGACTAAATCCCTGTGTAAAACGGGGATCAGGAAAGAGCACTGGTTTAATCTGGCTAATGATGGCACAGGTAGATGGGGATGCACTGGGGCTGTGAGGGTAATAGGCCAACTGTAGGTATCATAATATCTTATACAAGTTGACCTTTAAACACTGACTTCAATAAACCAACCTCCAAATATGTGTGGGTTTTGTGGATGTGGGTTGTATAACTATTCCAGTATGGCAAGTGCAGTATTATAATGAAGCCTCTTGGCAAAACATATTCAAAACATCACATTAAGGTCTTGTTACTATGAGAGGGTTTGCAGAGACATACTGCTATGGTATTTTGTTGATAAAATATTTTGAATTCCTCTACTGGTAAAACACACATTGCATATTAACCTTGTTTAAATATCAGAAAAAAAACATTATATAGACAATTTTAGTGATTAAAATTCACAAACCTTTATTGCTGCTCTATATATGCACTTGGTTGAATTCATTATATCAAACGTTTTATTGTACTACAAGTGAAAAGTCAATTGTTTAAGCTTTGCATTGTTAAAAAATCTGAACTTGGGTAGAAATTCTCTAGCACCCAAAATATATAAATGCATTTACTGCAGTTTAAACTTGACTGTTATATTTTCTTTGTTTTTAGTGGCCATCTACCTGAAGGACGACTACTTTGTGTTTGGGGCGGGGCTGCCGGGGCGGTTTAAAGCCGAGAAGATGGAGTTTCACTGGGGCCAGGCTGACGGCTCCGCTGGGTCTGAGCACAGCATCAACGGCAGGACGTTTCCAGTTGAGGTAAGCCCATCAGGTTTGTCATTTTTATAACTTACTGGGACTAACAATATGGATGGGTTTGACCCTCCAGTCTATTTTGTGGTGTCATTGGATAAATAAAAGAGTAAATGCCAGTGTAGCAGTACATTACCAGCCAGATTCAGCTTTTTCGCATTTCAGTTCAATTCAGTTCAAATTAAAACTGTCCCCGGGAACTTGATTAATAGAGGAATATCGGCCTCTTCTCACATTATACATCGCATTCTTCTATCTATCAAAATTTAAATCCAAAGTTCAAGTGGCCTACAAGTGCTGAACTGGTTCAAATTGAAATCTCCTAAATTGATTTTAATTGCGAAGAATAGAGCTGTGAGTTAAGACTATATAAAAATAAAACCAGACTTTCACAAGATGATGGAGGTGAAGAGCTGGTACTTGAAAAGCTTTTATTGAACAGGTTTCTCATCTGCGTTTATAGTGAAAGAGCCTTCATAGACATAAGCACAAGTGATCGATTAAAAAAAAAAAAAAAAGAGGAGAGTGAATGGACATTGCCAAGTGCTATGTGTCAATACAAAGCGTTTTAAGTCCTACATCTTTGCCTCTGGATTTAAAACCAAAATCCTCCTCGTTCACATGCAACTACACTTTTTGATTTGTTATCCACAATTACATTCTCTCTTTTTTTCTTTTAATTTCCCATACTCCCCATATAAATTGGATTTTATATGTTCTGTATTAGGTGACAAACCAGTGAAAAAACAACCTCCAAGTTAGTCGTCTCACTGAGTTAGTGATACTTCTTTATCTTGGTCTTGGGAAACGGCACCACATGTTTCCAACACAAAAACATGTCGGATCAGCGTTATCATTGAAACGCATCAGATATTTCCAGACACCAGGGCACAAAAATACAGCAGGACAAAAGGAGATCAAACCATAGCTTTGGCTTTGGCTGCCCTATTCTTCCAACATGTGTAGTAGATTCATTAGAAGTGGTAAAGTATTTCAACGCTGTTACATTTTGCACCATCAAAAGACTCTATTTTTTAGAGTTAGTGAATTTCATTAAATATGGGTCATTTTGTGTTAATTAATGCTTTACCATTTTGTGTTTTGCTGTGAATTCAACTTCTGAATTAGTTGATTTTTTTTTTTTTGCCAGTGTTGTGGCAGTTTATTGGCATAATTTGCATTTCTGGCTTTTTCAGTTTCAAAATAGTGTGTTTTGAAATGTGACAGAGGCAGCACAAATGACTATTTGTTGGTGGCTCCCCAGTCTTTTTCTGCTGAATGCCTGAGTAATTACATTTATTATTGCCACATCATTTTGTGTTCAGCCTTGTGTTAAAGGGCACAGCGATATATAGGGCCATTATAAAGCTGATGTGCATATGGAGGCTGTGATGGCGAGCAGCTAAATAAGACTGCATGGTTTAGTGTTAATGACCAACTCAGCAGCTGTTTAAAGGTAGAGCCCTGCAGCCTGTCAAATATTCACACCGCACTCTAAATATATTTATTTCTGACTATTACACACTGAATATAGTAAACCATCCTATCATTTTCATTGCACTGTGCCAATTATATAAATCTAATCTTATTAAAATGGTTTTCAGTCATTTTATGAGTCACACATTCATTCTATTGACCTTATTACACCCCGCCCCCTTTTGCCACTAAATGCTACTGAACCATGCTGTCTTCGTGGTGGTACTTTCAGTTACGCAACAATCAGTCATTTCAATGGAGAATTTGGGAAAAGTTTTGCCACTAAAATATGTTATAAAGTAGATTGACTTGTGTAAAATATTCAGTCTTTATGTGCACAACAAGTCAGCACTGCACTGATTCTCCGAGAGGCTTTAAAATGTCTCTATAGTCGTATAGAACTTATTAGCAGTCAAGATTGGCAGCCTCATGTAAAATAATACAACCCGAATGACGATGGCGGCGCCCGCGGCAACTTCTGGAGTAAGGTGAATACTGCTACTGTGATGATACTAAACTATACTTTAAAAAGTCACAAACACTTCCTTTTGAATCAGCTTTTTACGGCACTTGTTTTTGTAATATATATTAAAGTAATACAGTATAACATTCCAAGTTTGCATATTGTTAGGCCTGTCACAGTAACACATTTTGAAGTGCGACATGTTGATTCTGAAAATATCGCGATAAATGATACTATTGAATTTAATTTATACCACTTTCACAATAACCTTAAAGCAGGATAATCACAGTAAACCTTTTTTTTAAGTCAATTAACATATTTTGACTGCCAATATATAAATAGTACAATGAAACACTAAAGTAGTTTGTTCTAATATCTATTATGTGTGATGTGTACAATGTGTACTAATTATTGGCCCATCTACACCTCAAATGTCATCATATAGGCCTAATACTGTGTAAATTAAGAACGAAGTGCGAATAAGGCTAAATATTGAGCCTGAAAAAATATTGTTGATCTCGCATATATTGAAACATAAGTCGATATAGTAATTATCATGACAGGTTTACATATTGTCAAAACAACATTCACCATATTATCCATTTCGTTAATCTCTCTCACAGAAGTGCCGCCTTCATGTCAAGGCTCTGACATAATGATATTGCAATAGTCTTGTCTTAATTCAGTTTATTGCTAGATTGTTTTACATGTGATCCATGAATAATTGTAAAACTGTGTATTACAATCTACAATCTATCGCTACTGTTATAATTTTATAATCATTTATATCTTGTTTATGGCGTTTACCTTCTCTAAGCAGTGCAGACAACCAACTGCAATGCTTAAATACAAACCTGTCGACCTTCTGCTGACAGCCGTGGTGATTGAAGCTTTCCATTTGAATGCAAAAACAAAATCTCTGGTAGATTTTTCATAATCGCAAGGCCCCGTTCCTCATTCATCCTGTTAACATGCATGTCAAGAACAGCCAGGTAGCGCGAGCCTGGCGTATGGAGAAGATTGAAGATTCATATGAGACGCCACAAACCCCACGCCGAAGGATATTACCATTTTAGAAAAAATTCAAGACAGTGACGTATTCAAATGTACACAGGACTTGACCTTTGCTTTGGAAAATACAGCGTGGAGCATTCTGTTCACGCACAACCGACTATAAGTAACAGAAAGTATGTTGTGTTGTTTTGCCCAGATCTAGAGAAATGGCCGCATTGGTGTACTTTTATACTATTCTTGATATTAATAAATCAGGTTTCATGTATCCAGTGTGATGCATTATTTCTTAGGGAGAAGCAGGGAGGTGAAAGTGAACCCAAATGATGGATAGCTGAGGGGAATGTAGTAATATGGATCTACTAGCCGCTGGCTGTTTATCTGTTCCATCCTGTGATATGTGACTTTTCCTTTTTTTGGTCTTAGATTGGCGCCTTTATGTAGCGTGGTGCATTCAGGCTCACCGTTGTTTGCCGTTTTTTCAAATGTTTTGTTTATGTTCCTTGTGTTTCATGGTCGCTGGTCTGTTTTGCAGTCTGTTGGAGGAGGTTTAGCGGTCTAACCTTGGAGGTGCTTGCCCCTGGATTTGTTTGTCTCACTAAATAGACACGCTTCACAATCAGCTGTCTGATTATCTTTTTTTTCCACAAATGAGTTGCATGCTGCCCTATGTGACATGGATTTCTTCAAGCATTTCATCATGCACCCAGTAATGATAATATCTTGTTAGTCAATGCACCTGCCTGGAAGATCTTGAACTTTAATACAGTTGGCTTGTTTAAAGCAGTGGTTTAAAACTGCTGTGCTGATAGTTCTGATGGTATTTTTCTGCTGTTGAGATGGTCACCTGTAGTCCTGGTTCAGTTTGGTTTAGACAGAGTAGTTTAGACAGAGTAGCCCTGGTTACTGAAAGATTGTCTGAGATTTTAAATACTTTAAATACTTTGAAAATTGAAAGCGTATTAGGAAATGGCCTTTGTCACACGGTCATTTAAAAGTGGCAGCAGCGGACTGGGGCTGTGACTCTAAAGCTTAACATTAATCTGAGCACGCTGCTTCCTTCATGAGTGAAGCGGGGAAATCGATAGATGGACCACCTGTTCGCACAAACAACGTAATGAAAAATGAAAGAGCTGAATTTCCCCCCTCAGGCCACCGTAGGGAGATCTTTTCTAATAATATATGATGGTGTCGCTGGGGTTAGATTAATTATACATGGATTACAAATCAGGCTTTGATAGGTTGGGCTGTTCATGTAGGAGTATGTGTTGGGCTGTGGGGACATTACCACACATAATGGGAACGCTTTAGGTGCATTTAGAAGTAGGCTGACTTATTATGATACATGTTTTAAAATTCAATCGACTTGGGATTTTATGTTGGAAAAAAGTAGTGCAGTCATCCGCTGCAGTAGTGTGCAAAGTTTAAAAGCTAATTTTTGCTTTCCTGTGAGTAACCACTATATTTGAATAACTTGATTAGGCTTTTATAATGTTTTAAGGATCAGTTCAATTCATGATTAGAAACTTATTTATTCCTTTTTTATTTGTATTCATTTTTTTATTGAGATGTGGTGAAAATTAAGTTTTGTTGAGCCTAGTTTGTCTTAGTTTAACCATTTTAATCCTGGTGGAAGCTCTGCTAATGCATTTGTATTCTATTCAGTGTTATCCTTCAGTTTTGATATGAAGTGATCATTTATTCTCTTATGTCCTTGGTAACTGTTGTCAAAGAAACTTTGCTGTGGAAACCTTAAAATGAAGGTTAAAATGGCTATTCTGTACAGTACCAATAAGGATAGCTTTTCTTTTGCAAATAATCCTCTCTCACAAGTGATTTCTTTACAAACTGCACCCACAAACTAATCAATACTAAAACTAGTATTAAAACTACACAGTCGTTTTAAGTGTTTCTACAAATATAAATAGGAAATGGCAGACCTTCTGAGCAGTTTTTTTTTATCTTGATGTACTTCAGAAATAATATAAGGCTGAATATTGTGAGGAATTACTTCTAAGAAATTTCCACAATTTTGTGTTGAAAACGACCTTCTAAAGCAGTGGTCCCCAAACTACGGCCCACGGGCCGGATACGGCCCGCCTCCACATTTGGCCCCCTGAACAATACCAGAGAGCATTTTTATTTTTTTTTCATATATGTGTATTTGTATTTGATAATAAAGTTGGACTTTTGCAATAAAATGTTCCTTAGTTATGAACTATTTTCATTATTAACTATTAGTTAGTAACTATTTCATAAACTCATATAACATGACATTCTGTTCCACCCTTCTGCGGTCTGTGCCTTTATCTGGCAACCCCCAGAAAAAAAATCCTAAACCCGCCCCTCTCAAAGAGAACGGAATCATGAGGAAAAGGTTAGATAAGAGAAAAATAGATTCAGAATGCAGGGCATTTAACCTGAAGTGGACAAACGATTATTGATTGATGATTAGAACCAGGGAGGGTAATTTGGTTATTATTTATTTCATTAATAGTGTTATTATTTATTTATATATATATTATATATTTTTTATAGAGAAAAGTTATGTAGCCCTCATAGGAAAAAGTTTGGGGACCCCTGGTCTAAAGTGTCTAAATAAATGCTTATTATCATTGAGCTATCCAAATCTGCATTGAGCATTGAACAAATTCCTGTAAAAATCAACTTTAAAGTTTTAGTGTTGTGACAATATCCTTTTTTTTAGTAGTTTTAAAGTGATGAGGATGCAAACTCACACACAGAGAAAGGCTTTGTCCTTTGTCTAGGAATAGAACCTAGTAACTTCACGAGGGTTTAAGTGACACATTTAGCTGTTTACAAATATATATGGGAGTTTGTATTTTAGTTTTTTATTTTCT
The DNA here is from genome assembly GCA_019594935.1 of Periophthalmus modestus. Lineage (NCBI taxonomy): Eukaryota > Metazoa > Chordata > Actinopteri > Gobiiformes > Gobiidae > Periophthalmus > Periophthalmus modestus. The sequence goes on from JAIEZT010000013.1 coordinate 13,154,763, forward strand.
GTCATGGAATCGTACAGGGGGAAACCTTGAATGTTCACAGCTGCTCTGTGCTGTATGGAGGAAATAAAGTGTTAAAAGAGGACACGTCTGCTTCCACCAAACCTACTTCTCACTCCAAAAACCTCTTTTATAACTTTCTTGTTTTGCCTCAATATTTCGGTCGTCTGGGGAAATCATGCTAAACACGACTGTGCTTAAATCGAACCTGGGGATGCAGAACGACTTTGAGCAGGAGTTTGCCTTCACTTTGTACTCAAGAAACAACAACAAGAAAGTAGAAAGAAACGAGCCGGTTTTTAGACGTCAGCTGTGAAAAAAGCCTGTGGACAGTCTGGTGCGTGTGGTCCACTGAGAAATCTCTGACAAAATGACAAAGCTTAAATGATGTTTTCCTGTCATTACGTTCCACCTGTTCTTTGCAAGCAGACGTTGTTTATCGCTGCTTATCATTTCCAAATTTGCCTTTACATCAGTCACACACTCGCTGCTTGCAGATCGTATCCGGGCAAACCCAACACGCATAAACATGTCCATAAAGATTTGAGAGTACGTTATGTCCAACACTTAACTCACTGTCTCCTCTTTTTCAGTGGCTTTTATGTGGAGATGGCAGAGACAAATGAACTCCCGTTATTATTGCGAGAAGCTTTTGACAGCAGTTTATAGTTTTAGTGGCTGCTATGAAATGGTTGATAATTGAGCATCACTTTTTTCTGTAGCGTTGCAGCGTGCAGGTCACATGAGGCGGTCTGAAAGAGTAAATGAAGCCTGAGGGGGGGGCAGCGTAATTGGCTAATGTAGTTAATAACATCTGAAGGCTGATGAATGGCTACTGCTCTTTCTTGCTGAGTTCTCACACAACAAATTAGTCCCATTAAAAGCTCTGTTAAAGGAACTCTGAGAGAAAGTGATTAACCCAAATTATCTGGATAGAGTCATGTGAAGCTGGTGCAGGCTGTGGTAATGGCTGTTTTGCTTGTTTACTGGCTCTATTTGCATGCATTGATGGTGAGTCATTAAGAATTTTAGGGTTGTAAGATTAGACTAATATGGAATATCAAGTGCTTCTCAAAGTGTGGGTCCTGCTCGTTGTACTTTGTATTGAACTACTTTGAAGTTAAGTTGCAGGCTACAATTAGTTTAGACTTGGTTTAAGGAGCACTGTGGACATCTTCTGGTGGGGTCTCCGTGGACCTGTTATTACTTTACTTGGAATGTTCCACAGTATGGCATTACATGTGTCTCCTTTGCGTTTTCATTCTAGGTCTATTGATTGCAAAAAAAAAAAAAAGTAAATGAATAAAAAGCCCTTGAAAAACATGCATGCTTGCTTTCTCATCTCCGTGGAGATTTATAGATTTAATGCCATACTGTGGAGGATTCTAATCAAAGCAATCTCCAGCTCCACCAGAAAAGTTAAATACTGCACCTTTTTAAGCTTTAGGTTTTTTTTTCTTTTTTTTTTTTAGTTGTTTTTTTTAGCTCTAAATCATTTAATATACCAAAAGCAACTATTTTATTCACTTTAATTCCCATTGCCTAATACATGGAGTGTATTCAATTTAAAGTCCAATATCTTCCTACTCATATAAAACAAAATGTGTATGTTCTGTGACATCCATCCTTACATCCTTACTTTAACTGAGATGTGATTCTTCTTATTTATCTTCAGAGAGTGTTCAAATAAACTTCAAAAACTAAATCAGTTTAAAAGATGATTGCAAAGACATGTTATTCTTTACTTTTATTGAAGACAAATTTCCTCAGTCCATCTTTGACTGTTATTTGAATGAATGAATACGCCCTTGTTATTAAGGTCAAAGATGTATTGCAGTATTCAAATTATGTATAATGTTTTAAAAGGATACTTGTATCATTTATATGAACACTTGTATTGGGCACACATGCTTTTGAATCTGCATAATTTGGTCCTACAATAGGCTCTTTGTATGAATGTTTTTTTATGTAAAAGAAACAAATTAAACTGGACTGTCTTTGCTTTGAGTCGTTTTAGTTGTGAATATTATTATGCAATATCCCCCATCGTTCTGTGTGATAATGGGCCCAGTGCTATAAGAGACTCGAAGTATTTAAGCCAAAAGGACTGAGTTCATGTATGCATGTTTACTGTGACTTTTTGCACGTGTTGCACTGCCATTTCAGTGAGTGCTCGTCATCATAATTTTCCTTTGAAAAAGAAAAAAGGAAAGCTGTAATTAAATCAACATGTAGGACCTTTTTTATTGGCAATTAACTCTGTTTAGAGACATGAAGGGATTTTTATTTAGAGAGGTTTGCGCCTGTGGGATGATAGACGGCTCCAATTGCTAGCTTTAGAATCATTTGCCGATCCTAATCAGTGCCACCATAATATCTGCTTTGAAAGGAGACGAATACATTTTTCAGATATCTCCAGCGCGTGACAGGACTAATTTATTTTGTGCTTGCTACATTGTACTTACACATCGTCAGCGTGGCTCTGTGCTGGAGGATTTTAGGTAATGATTAGAAGGGTATTATTCTCTCTGATCTGATCACAGAGATGCGGTGCGATGTGGTGCACTGTGCTCCCGACTGGCAGCGTGTTTGAGGACAGTAGGGCCGTAATTCTCCTGCATCCTTGGAGTGGCAGAGCACAAAAAGGAATGACACAGATTATGGGAGATTTATGGTGGTGGTAAATACAGCCTCTTTTATGCCCCTCCAAAGAGCTTTTCATCAGCTCCTTAGCACTGTGTCCGGGTGATTGATAGTGCAACTCAGGCCTATCCTTGTCCGTTCCTTGAGCTCAGCTGTTTATTTGCGCTCTGCTTTCCCTCTCGCAGATGCAGATCTACCTGTACAATTCAGATGACTTCGACAGCCTCAACGCAGCCATCAAGGAGAGACGCATCATCGCTGCCATGGCAATCTTCTTTGAGGTAAAACTGAGCAGCCTAAGCGCCAGAGCCATGTGATACTGAGGAACAATGACTATCATTACTCTTTGTACTGTAATGCTTCTAATATACAGGCATACATGTACATCATAATGGAATGAAAACCACACAAATCAGATGAGAGCATATGTGCAGTACATTGAAAGGCATGTACCAAATACATCGTCTTTTTGTTGTTATAAAAGGGAAAAGTGAATTTGTCAATTTATCATTTCACCTTAAAAGTTGATATAAAGGTTATATTATGCAAAATTGACTCTTGTGAGCTTTTAGCCATGTTATGTTGTAACAAACATACCTGGAGTTGTGTTTTATTTCATTCACACGTTTGAGTAACTCTTTATTATAAGTCAGTCTGCATCTCCAAAGCTCAAAATACTCCACCTTGTGATGTCATGAAGCTGTAGTTAACTTTTACCTTTTGTTCAGTAGAGTTTGACAATTCCAGAGCTGAAAATATCCAAATGATTCTAGTGAAGCTGTATGAAGTTTAAAAACACACTGGAGCGCTTCCTGTATTACCACATGATGACATCACAAGGTGGAACAGAAAGTTTGAGAGAAGCATTAAATTTGCATGCTTTGTGTGTTAAACATGTATGAATGAAACTAAATAAAACACCGGGTATGTTTTTAATTAGGATAAACGCTATAACTTGGATCAGAAAATTGCGTAATATAAGTCCTTTAAAATTAATGTGTGGGTCTATGGATTTTAAAATCTAAATATCTCAATCAGCAAATATTGGTTATGGGCCACAGCAGCAAGCCAAATATCTGATATCTCTATTGGCTCATAAATATCCATATTAGACCATCCCTACTAAATGTACAGTGCCTTGAGGGGAATGTAGTTTTCGATTGACTATAATTTTAGACAGCAGTCTTCTGACTAATGCCCAATAGCTTTCATTGATCTAGTGTATGTCCTCCCTGTGTGACTTCCTCTCTTCCTTACATCACCCAGTGTATGTGTAAGTTACTTTGAGACTCCAGTGAATAAACTGGAGTGAACTGTTGCATGTCATTCTATATCAGACTTGTGACCAGCTGCCCATAGCCTAGAGTGCCCTACCTATACAGCTTGGTAGTTGATTGGATAGGCTCCAGCCATCCATGACTCTAAAGCAGAATAAGTTGGCTAAGGATTTATAGCTTTCATGTTTTGTGTAATTATATGTACTGTTCCTGCTCTCCCGTAGTCTCGACTGCACTCTAAAATACTACAAATTGCCCTGAAAGGCCCCTTCCTAAGTTGGACATGAACATTCCCAATTTGAGTTAAACCACTCCAGAAATTAATGAACCATGGCAAGCACAGAGCCCAGCCTGTCCTCCTAATTTTCTGTTCAAAGTAAGTGTGTGCGTAATCTCATGTGATCAATAGCAGCCTCTATTGGACTTAATGGTACACAGGCCAGGGTCAGCGCTCCTGCAGAGTCGGGCTGGAATGGGGACACAGGTGTTTCTAATGTAGGTCTGCTCTTAGACAGTGATGGACCGCGCACATAGGCAGCACCTAAATGCCTCCACTGAATCCCGACAGCCCTATTGCTTACTGCAATTAGCACCAACATACACAATCCGCTGAGCTGCAGTTTACTGTGGGATAGTCTAAAGCTAGCACACACACAGGCTGAGATTTACCAGTTCTAATCAATGGATGGACTTCTTTGGATGCTCCCCAAAGGCCTATTAATGGCCTCTAAGGTGCGCATATTATCCACATTCAGCATTCATTCCCACACAATTATTCTCCTTTGACTGACCTGAATTAATGTTCGGCAGGGGAGAGTGGGTCCCCATGTCCCAGCACTGTTTTGTCCAGCCTTGTCTATTAAATAGGACATTGGGAATAATGTAAAATATGGTGCTAAACAGTAATGGTGTGTTGTACAGGGAGTCATAAAGAGACTTAAAAGGTATCCGCTGATGTTCTCTAGAGACACTTTAGCTCTAGGCATATTATTGTTACGTTTTGCACATTATTCCGGTCCATTATTCCAAATCTGAAAAGCATAACTTTGAGGGTGTACAATTAATCAAGGTTATGTAAGGTTTTCCAGGCATAACCCCGCTTAAGGCACAACATTTTTAAGAAATCTCATATTTTGCAGTACTATAAAGATGCATGTATCATTTTGTTTGTTTCACCTTAAGCAGCTCTAAATGGAAATATGGATATTTTAAACCATATTAAAATTAGAGATCAATAAGCTTTGCCAGTATTTTGGGGTCTATTTGTAGGCAGAGTCTGATCACCTGCCAACCAAAATCTCACAACATCCTTTCTGCAAAACTCTAAAAATTGCTTGATGCAGTCTTCAAACAAGCTCTGCATCTTCACATGTTCCATTAATCTTATTGCACATACATTTCCCTGAATTACCAGGCCTCTGCTCGTGTTGACACTCTGATTTGTTTATATTGACCCACTTCAGTTATTATGTCAGATTATGGTGCCCAGGCCTGTAATCTCGGTGTAATCCTTTTTGCTCTGGCCGTTTTTTGCAGCTGGGGCAGAAAGACAATCCAGCTGTGGAGCCTATCATCCAGGGGCTGAAGGGAGTCGTCCATCATGGTGAGAATGCACACAACACAGCATGATTTCAGCAGTAGTTGAACTTTAAAGTGTGGTATCAAAAATTGTGTTTTGTTTTGGGGTTTTTTATGCTTTTTTCATAAAAAAAATCTTCGTTCAGTGTGAGATGTGTTTCTATAGCTATTGACTTTATTGTTTAAATCATTAAAACTCCCAAAGTTCAATCTTTAAAATTTTTCTGTCTATGACAAAATGAGCCAAGAAATATAAACAACTTTATTACATCCAATGAAATCAAAGTTTGTTGTAGTGCCTTTTCTATAATGTGAATACCATTTAATACAGATTTTGCAATTCTTGTTAAAATTATAAAACTTGCTAAATAATGTTTAACAATTATAACTACCTCTTATTGTCTATGCATTACCTGATCCGTCCCCCGAATTTAATGAAACCGCCTCTAATTTGCATTTATGTAGCTTTTATCTTTTGTTAAACTCTGGAAAGGTTCATATTTGTATGAAAATCAATTTTTCTTTCAAGTCTCATTACTGTCAGATTTCAAACAAATGCATTTTACATTCAATCTAAGGTAACGAGATTAATGATAAAAATCACACATTACAATCTAATTTAATGCTATGAGCTGCAGTTTAACTTCAAAAGGAGGCAAATTCCAGAAGATACCGCCTCCTCTTCTGCGTACATAGACCTCCAAGGAGCGCTGCTCAAAAGACACAACTATTAATTACATTGGAGTATCAATTAGAGAGCACTTTGGTTTATTCTGCTCTGCTTGTAAATGCATTCACAGCACATCTTTCATGTTCATTATGATCTTTATGTTTAAGATGCACTTTATGCCACGGCTCATTCTTTATCACAAATTGTTATGCATTACTGCTTATATGGCCATAAGCATCTGTTTTGGTCTTAAGTGTGTAATCCTTCACTGTATCTAGGGACTTGCAGGTTTGTTTACATGGATATGAACGCCTTGCTTGACTACCTGCTGTCGGCACTTTTAACATCGCAAACTGAAGGAGCATATCTGAATCTGATTAAATAATATCAAGGTTGGTCGCGGTGGCTCTCCTGGGGGCTGCTAACATGTGATTTTGTGCATGAGGCACTGATGATGATTAACAAGAACTACGCTTTGAATAGCAATTGTTGATTTGCTGGATTAGCTGAGGAACTGGACTTGCCCACTCGTTTTGAGAAGTTTTTGTTATCGTTGATCCTTATCTGGACCATTCACTTTTGTTCTTACAGTACCTTTGTCCAATAAAGTTTTGATAATGCGCGGTTAACATCATAAAGATCCTGTTTTATGGTTTTGCTTTGGTTGTGTGAATATTTGTGTTATAACGATCGTAAAATTTCTCATGTGACTTTGATACATGATTTCAATGCTAAGTTCTAATGTAGATCAACTCCAGTTAGTATGCAATTAGCATCGTCATTTGCTGGGTTGATGTCACATTTTTTGAGCCAATATTAATCAATACAGATGGGAGAGGTAATATTGCTATTGTTAAAATACAGATTCCTGTTGTAATATAGTGAGTTTTTGGATCTAATCAATAATAGAAATGATCAGGTACAACATTTGTGATTTTATCTTTTGGATATTTCATAGCAAAGTACAGTGTTGTGTCAGCAGTGTTATCAATAGGGCTATCGGGCCCTTCTCCCCCATCAGGGAGTGTGACATCATTCTAAAATAAAAAAAAAATCACCAATAGTAGTTTTAGTATCAATTAGACTGTGGGTATCTGTTTTTTTGAACCCTGATGTATATATCGACTGATAAGTTGTTTCCTAGTCATGTCAGAACATTAATACAAGTGCACAAACAAAATGGACCATAGCATTTTAAATCACCCAATAATGTTGCATGGGGAAATATTATTCCACAGTTAATAATAAGGGAAGCTCTCCTCTAAGTGCCTTAATGTTTTTTTGGGCAGATATCATTAGCTAAACAAACTGGTCTCCAACAAAAACTTAGCAGCTAAAGCAACTGCACTTCATCTAATGGTGCGCCTGTCCTTAATATCAAGGTTCACAGGCAACCTTTAACATTATATTGAGATAATTGGAAGTACGCTACGTGGTAGTGAGTTGCTTTGATTAATACGATTCGCTGATTATGAGCTGGGAGGCCATTTTGGATGTGATTTTAATTTCACAGCTGCCAAAAGAACAGCGGAGCTTAAATATGAATGCGATGAAGAGTATTGCTTACACTATAGCCCTTTATGAAGCCCAATCTGTCTCTGGCTGAGTTTGTATTTTGCGATGTTTGTGCTAGCCCCCCACTATCTCTCATCTGTGTCTGCGTGTGGAAGCAGTCGTCTCTCCTTTTCTTTTTTTTCCTGTCTTTTTGGATGCCGGTTTTCCTGCTGGCTGCTAAACGCCGCTCGCCTCCTCCCTCGTTAAAATGGTTTGGTTTTCCTCAAGCTCGTTATCCCAGCGTCATGCATCCATCAGCATCTCTCTGGCCTGTGAGCGATAGGGCACGTACGCTTGTCTGCAGACCCACAGGAGAAGAAAGCCAGTGAATACTCAATTTGAGGCCCAGTGTCTCAGTAGTGCTGCCATCAAACACAAACCACACCCTACTTCTGTGCGTTTTAGATAAGGACAGAGCGGTGGAAAGTGATGGCTACATTACGCTTACATAAGTTGATTTATTTTTTCCCAGTACTTGTTATATACATCAAGGAAAAGTGTTATGAAGTTCAGTTTCTGACGAGTTGTTTTGTAGAAAATTACTACAATATAGTAATTATAATTTAAAAGTGCACTTTGGAACTTTTCTGGTTATTATTGCTTTGCTGGGAATGTTCCATAGTATGGCATTAAACTTCTGCTGTAAGGTGACCCCCACTCACACAAAGAACACATGTATTTAGGCATTGTTTAGCAATAACCAACACCAATCTGATAAATGTGAATTGGATAAAATGAATGCCATACTTTACAGGCAAACAGTAGCTCTCAAAAACTCCATAATGACAGACCCCCTCCAGAAAAGTTACATAGTGCACCGTTTTGAAGTTGCAGTAATCCCACTTGAATGCACTTTTGGCTACTTCCCACATCAAATCAGCGATTGGCTCTGACATAAAGTGGAAGTTTTCCTATGCACGATCATGGAGTGAGCAGTGACTTGAAGTGGCCGTGGAGTGTATGCAGAGGGTGGTGTGATGATCTCTGTGTCTTGTTTGGTTTACATGGCTTTGCCCTGAACCAATGTGGTAATCATTGAGATCCGCCGAAATCCTGGCAGCCTGCGCCACAGTTGTTACATGAAGCAGTGCGGGATGCCACCCAACAAGAGATCAGCTGTCTGTCTGAGCTGGCCATTTTATCTGCCTCTCTTCCTCTTCCCCTCTCCCTCTCTCTTTCTCTCTTGTCTTTCTGCCTCTCTCTCTCTCTGTCTCTCTTTCTCTATCTCCTTTCTCACTCTGTCCTCTCTCTCCACTCCCCTCTGTGCATCCCATCTGGGAACACTGATCTAGGCACGGTGATAACAACTGCTGAAGCCTTTTAAATGTTGCCACCAGCATTCCTCTGGATGGTGCAGGGAAGGCTGTGAAATGCCACAGGGACTGTTTAAATTGAATGACCTTGTTGTAGGTAGAAACATAGCTTAGTGTATGCTTTCAGGATAGAAACACTGTAGAGAGAGAATGAGAAATACAAGTAGGTCCATTATATGCAAATGTATACACTCAGATCTATGCAGCATCTCTCCAACGAGGACTGTCTGAATGGATGTCATTCTATACTGTGTTGTCAAACACCTGGCACAAAAACATATACCACATGACAGTGGCTCCAATGTGAGCAATATTAAATACAAATATCATTACAGCTGTTTTTAATAATGATACAGAAATCTCATATTATTTGTAACTTCTCTAAGTGCCATAGTAACAAAAATGTACAAAAATGCTTCTTTCTGCCATTGCATAATTTGTTTACCAATATCAAATACAGATACTACCATTTGTGTTGTTAATTTAAAAAAACTATGGTTATAGAGACTTTTGAACGGCTTGTCTAGGAGACCATCAAAGTTACACCGCAAAGCGTTAACATCGTTTCTTTTTGTCCTCTTTTATCTTTGCAGAAAAAGAGACCAACCTGAGATCTTTTGTCCTGAGGGATCTGCTGCCGTCATCAGTGGACAGTTACTTCCGATACACTGGATCTCTGACCACTCCTCCGTGCAGCAAAGTGGTGGAGTGGATCATCTTCTCCAAGCCTGTCTATGTTTCTCTTTCACAGGTGCCTTTCACTGCTTTTGTTAACTTTTACACTGCTTTAGGGGATAGTAGTTTCAATATTACCTTTTATTGTGATATTTTCTGTAGCAATATTTGGCATATATATATATATATATATACCACCACTAAAAGTGATATCCTCCACACATTGAGATGCTATTTGTCAGCTGTCTGTGCACTACTTGCCAACACACTGAAGAAAACTGGCATTTCCTTTCCTATATATCTCGATTTTGTTTCTATCTCCCTGTATTCCAGATATTCCAGTCCAGCTCCTTTGCATATGACTCCACAAGCACCAATGTAGTGGATGATTACACAGCGACAGGGGGAAAAGGGTAGAGCCACTGGCTATATGGCACTTATATGCTTATATCAAACTGCTGGCCTGAAACAATGCCTGTGAGCTCATACATACTAAATGGCTGTAAAAGTTGGATGGCTGTATTAATTTTAATTTAAATGTTCATTCATTTGCATTAACGTAGAACATATGTTTAAAATGAATCTTGGCTTTCAGCACAACTCCAGGAAAGCTATATGCAGTGTGAAACGTAAACAAACACATATCATAATGGAGAGTAAATCTAATATTAAAGCCGCAAGCGGCATCGAACGGCCCTCGCGGGCCGCGCTTCGCACTCGGCCGACCGGGCACTCCCTGCAGGTGGCGCTGATCCATCACTTGCCTCTGTTTTATTGTGGCTTTGAGCTGCATTTGTCACCAAACAAAGCCAAAAGACATTGGAGCACTGATGCACAAAATGCACCAACATGGGGTTTTTCCAGGCATCACCATGGCAACACCGTGCAAAATACAAACTTGGCACCTCGGACTTTTTTGATGGGGACGATGTAAAGAATCACCGTGCCAATTTCACACGGTCTTCCTTAAAGGTAATAAGTCGTTATAAGAGTTTGAAATGTCCAAACATGTGTAAATTTTCCCATTAGGATAACATGGGGTATTTCGCGCATCGCCATGGCAACAGAGTGAAAAATATGGCATGGGTGTGATTGACTTTTTTGATCGTGATGACATGATGAGTAATTCTGGCAAATTTCACTTAATTCCATGAAACTAATGTTTTTCTCATGAATGGGAAATTTTCGGACCCTTCCCATTAGGATAACATGGGAACTTCGGCGCATCGCCGTGGCAACACAATGTAAAAAACGACATGGGTCTGATTGACTTTATTGATTGGAATGACGAAATGGAATTTTGTGTGAAATTTCGTAAAATTTGGGAAAACTAAATTTTGGGCCCTCCATGCAAATGTATTTGTTATTCTGTAGGGGGCGCTATTGCACCAAATTGTTTTCTTTCACAATGAGTAGGTCTAGGCCAGAAAGTTTTATAACTGATTCGAATTTGAGTGAAATCGGACTTTGTATGCGCAAACGGGAGCAAATTTTGACATTTGAAAATTGCAAAAATTCCGATGGACTTTTGCGGCTTCGCCGCACGGAAACCGTGATAGGGATCAACGTAAATTGGATAACTTTTGATGCCCCACTTGTCTAGATGATGTCCAGTGATTTTCAGCCCTGCAGGTGAAGCGCCTTCAGAGGAGTTGACGAAAATGCGACGTCAACGAAAATGCTGACTCGGCATTTCGGAATTTTCAATCCAAGATGGCCGACTTCGGTTTGTCAGAGGGCGTGGCCATAATAATTTTTTGTTTGGCATCACTTGAAGAATGTGTGTGTACCGAATTTTGGTGGTTCTACGACAAAGTTGACGTCGGGGCGTCTCCCATTGACGCAATGTATTTTGACTTTTGTAGGTGGCGCTGCCGCGCCATTTTTTTATGCCCAATGATGCACCATAAAAAAATAAATTTTTTCGGCAGACCTGAATTTTGGGCAAAATTTGGTGAGTTTTCAAATATGTTCAGGGGGTCAAATTCCTGTTCAAAAAGCAGAAGAAGAAGAAATAAAAAAAAATAATAATATTTTTAGCAAAAACAATATATCCGAAAACATTAGAATTACATATTATACATTTTTTGAAAGCTCTCAACATTCCCCACGTCACCGTGGGGTCAATGGCGAATGACGGGCGCTGACGCGCGCCGTCATTCGCCATGACGTCGGGGTCCCCCATTGACTCCCATTCATTTCCATTCATTTTAGCAGTAACAAATATGGCCCATGCCTACGGCATGGGTTGCTGGGATAGTGGAATCAGGGCAAGGTCGCGACCTCAGCCGAACTTGTGCGCTGCGCGCACAAGTTCGGCAAGACAGTTAGCAACGATGAGTGCCTGGGCTTCGCCCAGGCACTCATCGTTGCGGAAGCAATAGGCCCTACGCCCTGTAGGGGCTCGGGCTAAAAAGCTATAACATTTAGGCTCGTATTAAAATCCGATTGTCCCGTTTTAAAGCCCAGAGTCTCACACAAAGCAGCTTTCCCAAACACAATCTTCTTTCTAAATTAGATTGCAGTAAGCCACCTCAAACAGGGTCAGCGGACTGCTCAAAAAAGCCAAGGATACTAATAAGCAAATTTTATTTTCACATTTCAGTAATAGTTTCTAATGTGATTGAGTCTGAATGATCACTTTGTTTTAAAAGAAATGATTGAAATACTAAAAATGATTTCCATCGGTCAAATTTCAATAAAATAGCTGATTTCATATAGTCAATGAAAAGAAAATCAAGTTTTGGCTTAACTTGACTATGTAACTTTGGAGGGTGTGCCACTTGTTGTTTCCAAGTAGATGTTATTTCTGCTATTCTCATCTGCCAGGAATGTTCCACAGTAAGGCATTAAATGCATCTGTCTTGCGTTTATTAAATTATGTTGTGTTTGCTAAAATACATTCTTGCTGTAAGCTGCTTGTCTTGAAGATGGATAATGCATTTTTTTCAGTTCTGTGGAACATTCCCTCCAAACTAATAACATCAACATGGAGAAGCAGACGGTATAAGAGAAAAGTTATGTAGTGCACATTTAAAGCTGGGGAACATTACTTTTATTTGTAAGTAAAGTAAATAAATTGTCTTTTCACTCAAAAAGTATATTATAAAAGCAGCATTTTGTTACAAAATGAGACCTGGGCTGTCTGCAGCTAATAATAGTATTTTTTATTTCTCATTAACCCAAAAGTAAGCACAGAAAGCAGCGCTCTGATTGGCTGCACTTGGACGGTCCACCACAGTTTTGTTTCTAAAGCTGCACATGGATATTGATATTAAAGATATGATAAAGAGTTTTTGAGAGGTGGGAATTTGTTAGACAGATTTAAATACCCACGCCTCCTCCTCCGTCCACTGTGTGAAAATCAGGTACCCTATCTTTCATTTTAATATTTCTTTAACTATAACACTTTTGGATTGACCTTATACCACTCGACTATCTATTGGCTTACCTCAGACGCCCAGTGTTTTGTGATTTGGGGAGATAATATATGCCAAATCATGCCCTGTGCTTTTCTGCTGATCCCTTACACTGCATCCCTTTATTCACATCCAGTTCTCCAGCTGCAGAGCCTCTAGTGCCGCAGAAATGCAGGGCTTGGTGGAATATCTATCAGCTTGCGGCAGGACAAGTCTTTTGTTTTGAAATGACTTTGTGCCGCCACAGAATATTGACCAGGGCCTCTGTGTTGGTGACTCTCTCAGATAGTCTTTTATGAACCTGTAATTCATTTCTCCCCGAGCCACGCATAGCACACATTGATTCCGCAGTATTGGTAATGTGTAGTCATTACGGAGCACGGCGGGAGATCATTCTCAGCAATCAATGGCCACAAATTTGCCCCATTGAGAAGTTACAACCCCGTAGGTAGCCAGGATGATGAAGCCAGTGCCATTGCTGCCTGTGGTGAGAATATTCCAAGCAAATGTTGAGCTCCAGTCTTGCAAGTGGCCACAACAGCATCTTCACACTGACAGAATAATTCAAATTTTTCCTACAATTGCTGTTTTTGTTTCTCTTTTAGCTGGAGTCCTTTTATTCCATATTTACCACGGAGCAGCAAGACCATGTGAAGTCAGTGGAGTATCTAAGAAACAACTTCCGACCACAGCAGGACCTGGATGGCAGAAAGGTTTTTAAGTCTGCAGTGAAAGATGCCTGGCAGAAGGACCTGACTGAGATTCTAGGAAACCCACAAAGTACAGAGGCCTCTAAAGGTAAGACGGGAGGATAAGTGCATTTTGATATTGATTGTAACGTTTGGTCCCGTGGAGTTTGCCAATAATCTTTTTAGATGACTCTGTTGGCACACTGAGCTAGGACACAGTAATACGGCAACATATTGTGACTGGAGTGTCAAAAAAACACAAACGGCTCTTTCTCTTGAGTGAGGTAGGAATTGCAGTTTGTCAGATGAAACTGCTGCGCCACTTCTAATTCAGATACAAAAATCACAAAAAGGTTGTTTTAATGGATGATTAAAGATGTCATGATATAAAGTGTCTTTTATTATGAGATGATGCATGACAATTTTATGACTATTGGCGACTATTGGCACCAAACAAAAACTGTGAAATCCTTACCTGACTTTAATGCTCCAGTTTGTGACCAGCTTTATGAAATTAAACTTTTTGAATGACACAGTAAAGTTATGTGTGACATAAACAACCAGATGAAAAAAGCACTTCACGTTTAGGTATAGACTGAAATTAAGACTTCAACTTTATTGTCCCCAAGGTGAAAGCCTTTTGTTTGACAAATGCACAGACAGACAATGGACAACTATGAGTTTTGCTTATAACAGTTTTTATTTCTCATGTTTATATTGGGACCTAAATAAATCACTATTATTGATTAAACAAAACATCTTAACATCCCTATTTATGAACAGATCAATAGCAGTAACATTAGTATTAGTTTAGCTTGTTGACCACAGGAGAATTACAGATCTATGTATATCAGACTATTTACTTAAGTTGTGAATTTACATTTAAGCAGCGTTTGGCATATTTGAATAACCCACTGCGTCCTGCGTTCAATGTGTGATAAAATATGTTTTTTATGTGCAAACTTCAAGCTTGTAGTCTTTAGGGTGTATCGAAGAAAAAAAAAAAAAACTTCTAACATTATCTAATCTACCAAATTTCATGCTGTGACACTGGCAAAAATTATTATTCTTTGCCCAGTGTTAAATTCACAGTCTTCAGAAGGCACCCTAATTGGCTCCCTATTAGCTTTTATCCTCTAGTTACATTTTTCTGGAGCTTTTTCCACACTGTTTGTTCTTGGTCAGTACATCAACGAACGCCACAATGGGAATGAATAATGAGCACTTTGATGGAATTTTTTGGGAGTCTCATCTAGTATTGTTGTGATGGATAAGCAGGCTAAATCAGGGCAAACAAAACAATATCTTTTTGTCCCACACTGTTGGTACTTAATCCAGAATTACATGTAATATTAAAACTAAATTCCATGTTTGTTTGGCTGGCTGGTTTGCTGTGTTCATTTTGGGGCTCATTTTTCAAGTCAACAGTACAGGAAATATGGAGACTAATGAGAAAGGCTGCTGCTGCTTAAAGTGGTGTTGTCGGTGTCTGGCGCGCAGAATTGATTGGGAATGCTTGTGATGAAGTTGGAAGCACTTGAACTAGCCTGATCAGCAATCATCATTAATATGTGGCACGGCTAAAATAGACCCATACAAATTAAGTTGTGAAATTGCTTTTGTGGCACTATGTCAGAAGGCAGCTAGGAAAAATGTGAACCCCATATGTGTATTTTTCTCTGCCCTTCTTTTTTTTTGTTTTTTCTTGCTGCTGGTAATAATTGTAGTGCCATGCAATAGGTTTATACATCTTTTAACAATGTAAAAAAAAAAAAAAGAAAATCATTGAAATCAATATATGTGCAGAGAGGCCTAAAGGTGACGTGAGAATAGTTGATCCATATTAGGATATCAAAGCTTGTAAGTTTTATAGTGGAGCATCTGCCACCTATTTGCCTCCATGGAGACGTGATTACTTTACCTGAAATGTTTCTTAGTATGGTATTAAACATATCTGTCTATATAGAGATAAATGGGTGATGACACTATGCCTGTTTTTATATTAAAACACCTATATAACTGAATAAATGAAAGACCAATACTTTAATGACATCCAAAGTAACAGCTTGATGGAGACAAGCACCAGTAATTAGTCCTGTGTCAAAAGTTAAATCTGTACTTTCATTCACATGATTACCAAACTATGGTTAATGAACGGTTAAAAATTAATTTGTTTTGCGACGCAAAAGGCATTTGCATATCAGTTTATTATCTTTGCAGTATTGATTGCTTTTAAGTCTTTCAATTATCCTATTGCTACATGTATTATAATTAATTCATAAAAAGATTAGTCTTGACATCCCTACTCCATATGTCTTTTTTCTTTTCATTTTACCCACTTTACTAAGTTTACACAAAACAGTTTGATGCTAAACTTTTTGTGGCGTAACATGTTGTTGTCAGGGCCGACACTGGTAAATGACAGCTGCTGCGCACATTGCGTTCCATATTATTATGCAAATGATATTTTTCTCAGATTTTTGCCAAATTGTCAATATAAATGACAGTCATCATAATTTTCAAGTCACCAACCTTTAGAGTACAATTCAAATGTTACTGAACAAACCTCCCAATGATGTATTTTTTCAAAAGTTTTTCAAAAATAAAAACATAAAATTTTCCAAATTTTTATGCACAGTTTCAAACCATGTTATTTTTTGTAAGGAACTGAACATGATAATTTGTTTATATTTCAATTAGAAGCATATTACTGAAATCAAAGCTATTTCAATCAAAACATCTTAACATGTCAAGTTACATTTGACCATAGGACCCCTTATTTGATAGGAGCTTTATAATTCTAGGAGCATCCATTGAATTTGTGAGTTTGTGGCAAGTTTCTGCTTGAATTTCTTTGCAGGATGTCAGAATAGCCTTCCAAAGTTGCTGTTTAGATGTGAACTGCCTCCTGCCCTCATAGATCTTTCGCTTGAGGATGCTCGAAAGGTTCTCAACAGGGTTGAGGTCAGGGGAGGATGGGGCAACAGCACGAGTTTCTCTTCTTTTATGCCCATAGCAGCCAATGATGCAGAGATATTCCTTTCAGCATGAGATGGTGCATTGTCACGCATGAAGATTTTGCTACAGAAAGCACCGTTCTTCCATGGAAGAACGTGGTCAGTCAAACTCCACATATTTTACAGAGGGGAGAGAGCCGATCAGCTCTCTCCCCATGATTCTGGCCCACAACAAGACTCTGCCATGTCCTTGCTGATGTCACAGCCTTGTTGGGACATGGTGGCTGTCCATCAACCATCCACCACACCATCCATCTGGACCATCCAGGCTCTGCACGGCACTCATCAGTGAACAAGACTGTTTGAAAATTGGTCTTCATGTATTTCTGGTCCCACTGGAGTCGTTTCTGCTTGTGAGCATTGGTTAAGGGTGGCCAAATAGAAGGTTTATGCATAACTGTAAACCTCTGGAGGATCGTACACCTTGGTCTTTGTGGGACTCAAGAGGCACCAGCAGCTTCAAATACCTGTTTGCTGCTTTGTAATGGCATTTTAGTAGCTGCTTTCTTTATCTGATGTATTTGTCTTTCAAAAACCTTCCTCATTGTGCCTCATTTGGAAGTGCTCTGAATCAGCTACAAATCTCTTAATGGTACGATGATCACGCTGACTTTTTTGTGAAATATTTAAGGATTTCATACCTTGTCCAAGGTATTAAACTGTTTCGCTCTTTTCAACACTTAAGAGATCCTTTTTCTTTCCCATACTGCTTAAAAATTGTGGTCTGCTTAATAATGTGGAATATCCTTCTTAAGTAGTTTTTTTTTTCTTTAATTGAACTTACCTGGCAAGTAACTGGCACAGGTGAGATTGCTTTCACTGACCCAAAGAGCCCTGAGACACAATACCATGCATGAGTTTCATTGGAAAACAAAAAAAAATACCTTTATGACGCTTAAACATAATTTGCATAATCATTTGGAACATGGTATAAATATTGAGTCTTCGGTCAGTCAAGGACTCTGCATTTTTAACGTCTCCTATCTTTGATGGAATGATTGATCCTAATCGAATCATGATGCATATATACTCTTGTCCTTGCTTTGTATATGTCATATTTGCATTTAAAAGTGCAGGGATGCTATTAAAGTTGAGTTGCATTGGAAAAGACTTAAATGAAATATAATGAAATACTTCAGTCAGTGTTGTTTTGTTTGGACACTGTTTCTCGGCCTATTTACACCGCGTTTTCCCTTTGAAAATATGCACCTTTCAAAGTTCTATTTATACAGTGCATAGGCCTAGGTATTTATAAATCTGTATTTATAGTTTTCACAGCTGTCATAGTTTCCTCTGCTTTCCTTCCAACTTTTTTCTGTGTATCTGCCTATATTATTTATTGTCTTAATTTGCATAATCATTTAGTATAGGTACATGGCCAAATTTTGCATTATTTCATAAATCAACTACTACATTATTAAATTATAGTCTATGTTAGCATGTTGTTGTCAAGATACTAAAATTTACCAATTTTGTACTAAAGACTACTAAAAAGTCAATTCCCAATAACACTACTAATAATAACAAAAAAAACTTTAACCAACAGAATGTGATTTTAACAGAAATCATAGTACTTTCTTTTATATCGCAGTCTTATATCTGTGTAATCCGTCTGTTGGCCAGGTAGGTTCTATAGTGGCCTGCGTGTATACTCAATGTGTCCTGTGAATGTGACATACTTGCGCAAATTAGTTTTGATACCAGTTTTAGTAATTATTAGTATCTGATTTGCAATACTTTTGACAACCCTGTAAGTAATGAATAAACTGTTGATACACTACATCTGGAGTAATAATACATTTAAATGGTTTCTTATGTAATCACAGAATTACAAAGCTGAGTGTAGTCATTATCATTATTATTAGTGCAGGGAGATATGAGATGCCATTCTTGTCCATGTTTTATGTAGAGCCAGTACCACCAGTGGGACCTGTACTGCACTTTGAGCATGTTTTGCTTGAGGAGATCATTTTCCTTGTTTCCAGAGAGCATCTCGGTGCCAAATGACAGCTGATCAGCCGCGCAGTCATCGCCGTAAAGAGATGCCGCTTCGCATTACAACCCAGCCACAAGGACGTCTTATTTATCTAAAAAAAGATCCCCTCTTTGCTTGCATGTTTTTCGTCTATCGCTTCTGGGAGGAGATGACACAAGTGAAGGAAATACGCATGCAATTAGGGGAATCAGGACGGATGCACACGGCTACATCCACAGTAATAAGTATCATCAAAACATTGCCTGAAAAGGGAAGACATGAAATATTAACTGTTGAGCTGTTTTAGTTTTTGTGGCATTTCCAGCACAAAAAGTCAGAATGTGAATGCGTTTGTTGACAACAGTGGGTTTGGTGCAGCCCCGTGTGGTAAAACCTGCCAGGAGAAAGATTTTGTACTGTTCTGAGTACTGCTGAGGTGAAGACACAGAGACACGGGCGTGCATAAAACAGGGTTTGTGTGTTTTTCTGAACTGTTGTAAACTTGTAAACAAATCTTTCAGCTTTTGCCCGCAGTAGTTCAACCAGTTTGGAGGGAAAAGTTTGGTGCTGTGCAAACTGCTAATAAAAACGGAAAACTTAAGACTTTTGAATCTCTAAAGAGGTTATTTTTGATGTACTCGAACATTAAAAAACATGTGAGCTGTGGAAACTCAAGTGTTTTGCTATTTAGTAAATATTAGTTGAATGTGGAATTATTTGAGGCAGCACATCTAAAAATTGAGTTTTAGCCAGAATAAGAGATATTGATTTAGTGTGTATATTTCTATTGAGGTAAAATTATTTTTTGATATTACCAAAATGTTGCAAGTTAATCTAAAATGCTTCTCCAGTCACTTCTAGTGTGCTTTTTTTGCCTGCCACTGACTGTCCAAACTTTTTGAGATGTGTTTCTGCTACCAATTTCCATATAATATATTGTTTATCTTCTATATTGTGTAAAGTGTAGTAGATGATATTTGCAAATGACTCTTTTCCTGCAATAGTTCAGTTTTAGAGGGGAATTGTATATATTTTGCTTTCTATTTAAATGCTGTTAAATGGCCACTAAATGCATCCACATAAATCTGCTGGGAGATTAGAACAAACATCTGTTTATTAGAGATGTACTGCCTACACTGGGTGCTGTGCCAGATGTGGATTTTGGTGTTGCCGGGCGCCGAGGCTGTTGGCTGGTTTATCTGTAATGACACATGATGATATCTTCAGCTGTTACTCATTGCATCTTGTTGATTCCTGTCGTTTGATGTGTTAGAATGCATTTGACACCTTTCACACCTCATCAACACCCCCAGATTTCCTTTGCGATTGTTTTTGAGTCCCCTATGCTCCTTTGAGTGATGGATCTTTTGCACATATCACGTCACATCATTCACACCATACCTTCTCTGTGCAAATGGAGAAAATTGTGGTGACAATTTCAATTTGGCACTAACCCCGAATGTGCATAATCAGTCGACACATATTCTGATTGCTGTTGCCCTGATGTGCCTGCAACCATGTCCAGATACTCCCTTAGTCAGAGTGACAGAACCTAATATGTATCTGTCTATGCCCCTGACAATACTGCCCCCTACAGGCACCATTGTCTCATTATGAACATGACAGCATGGTGTTAACATGGGCTACTAATGATAACAGTGTGTCATTTCCCATTAGATATAAATAAATGACTTCCAGTATGGATTTGTGTGAAATCTCACATAACATTTTACAAAGATTATATTATTAAATGAGATTTAGTGTTTTCTGAATAGCAATTAACAGAAAACACATTTGTAAAATTTGAAATATATATTGTGACATCAAAAGAGCAACTGCTCTAAAAAAAAAAAAAAAAAAAAGTTTGAATGAGGCATCAAACGGCGTGGGAAATGAAACTGCATTTTCCAGACAGTTAGCCTAATTAGCTGTTGAGTATGGATGACATTTTAGACATTTTAAATTGTGTTGCTTCTGTCAAATTAAATTTGACTACTTTATCAGAATTTATTCTTTGTGGACAAAGGCGACTGTCTTTCCTACTGCTCTAAATTCTAGTTTGGCATTTCCGTGCACGCAGCAGACAGATGTGCAGATCACTGACAGATAGCAGAGATTGGGAGTGACCTGAGCCAGCGCCTCCTGGAGTGTTTCTGTTATTGAGTTACTGTATCTGTGGCACCTCCCAGGCTCCTCCACGGAAGGGGCTTTAAAGTTGAGTCAGCAGCTTGCAGTAATGATAGGACTGTTATATAAAAAAAAAAAAAACCAAAAAAAAAAAAAGACCCTGATTTTGAACAGACACAAACCTTTATAGTCAAGTGCTCCTTCCAAGTGTCTGTCATTTTAAATTGATACCTTTGTTCTGCCATTATTACCTTGCAATAATTCTTTGGGGATTTACTGGAAAATAGAAAAATCATTTTTTTAAAAAGATTCTTACTATTTTCCTTGATATCTGGACTTGAAGTTTACAAATTTCTATGACTTTTGACTTCTTGAATAATATCACATTAAAGTATAGCTACTTTTGTTTGTATAAAGATTTAAATATTTACAATGTTTAAAATAGACACAAATTGAACTAAATCAAAATATATTCATATAATAAAGAGATGAATAAATGTAGTTTTGTTTTGCCCTTATGCAGCATCCAGCTATCTGTCCATTTTCTTTTCCTTATCTGGGGCTGGGTTGTGGGAGCAGCAGTCTACACAGAGACTCCAGACTTCCCTCACCCCAGATACATCCTCCAGCTCCTCTGGTGGGTCCCCAAGGTGTTCCCTCACCAGCCAAGAGACATAGTCTCTTCAGTGTGTGAGCCATCAAGACAACATCATCTGCAAATAGCAGAGATGAGATCCTGTGGTTCTCGAACTGGACACCCTCCGGCCTCTGACTGTACCTAGAAATTCTGTCCATAAATACCATGAACAGAACCAGTGACAAAGGGAAGCCCTGATGGGCTCCAGCATGCACCGGGAACAGGTCTGACTTACTGCTGGCAATGAACACAGCTCCTGCTCCGGTCATACAGGGACCAGACAGCCCTTAGCAAAGGACCCTGAACACCCCCCAAAAAGCACAAAGAGGGATCCATAAAGATCCATAAAGCACATGTGGACTTATTTCCGGTGTTCACCACCGGGTTGGGGTTTGCCGCTGCGAACTTACGATCACAGCCACTGCAGGCCTTATGATCACAGCTACCAGCAGCCACATCAACAATGGAGACGGAGAACATGGCCCACTCAGAATCCATGTCCCTAGCCTTCCCCAAGATTGGGAGAAACTGTCCCAAAAGTGCAAGTTGAAAAGACTCTGCTGACAGAGGGCTCCACCAGACGTTCCCAACAGACCCTCATGATACGCTTGGGTCTGCCAGGACTATCCGGGTTCCTCCTCCACCAGCAGGTGCAACTCACAGTCAGGTGGTGATCGGTTGACAGCTCTGCCCCTGTCTTCATCAGAGTGTCCAAGACACGTTGCCGAAGGTCAGATGACACGACAACAAAGTTGATCATTGACCTCTGACCTAGGGTGTCGTGGTGCCATGTGCACTGATGGACACCTTTGTGCTCGAACATGGTGTTTGTTATGGACAAACTGTGGCTAGCACAGAGGTCCAATAACAGAACGCTGCTTGGGTTCAGATCAGGGATGCTGTTCTTACCGATCACCCCTCTCCAGGTGTCACTGTCATGTCCATGTGGGCGTTGAAGAGGAGCCCAATAGAACAACGGAGTCGCCGGTCGGTGAACTGTCCTGTACCCCTCCCAGGGACTCCAAAAAGGCTGCTTACTCTGCTCTGCTGTTTGGCCCGTAAGGCCAATGAGAGAGAGAGTGAGAGGGACAGTGAGAGACCTGTCCCTGACTCAAAAGCGCAGGGATGTAACCCTCGTTCACCAGGGTGAAGTCCAATACATAGTGGTTGAGCTGTGGGTCAATAAGCAAGCCCACACCAGCTCGACGCCTCTCCTCGCAGGCAACATCAAAGAATTGGAGTCCAGCTCCTCTCAAGGAGTTGTGTTCCAGAGCCCAAGCTGTGCATGGAATTGAGGGTGACTATATCTATTCGGTACTTTCAACCTCCCGCACAAGCTCAGGCTCCTTCCCCCCCAGACATTCCATGTCCCCAGAGCCAGTCTCCACCGCCACCTTCAACTGCCGTCCAGATCTGCCAGCCCCTCACGGATCCTCCCGTAGGTGGTGGGAGGACAGTATCTTTATGCAGTAGCCTAATCAAAACATCATAATTCACCCCTTGTCAAAGTCACTAACAATGAGAATCCATATGTTTGTCCATTTTTCCTATTTTCACTTTTATGACAAAAAGTTGCCGCTTGATGAAACCCATATGCCTGATTGTGTTTCTGTTGCATTTCAGTGTGCAGCAGTGCTCCAGTGAACATGAAGATCCAGCCCCTGAACCGGACCGCCCTAGTGGTCAGCTGGGAGCGCCCTCTGACCATCTACCATCCACCCATCACCAGCTATATGGTCTCCTACAGCTGGGTGAAGCGTGACGTCGCCGATGAGAAGACCTTCACTGAGACTGGGGATCAGAGCATGGTGAGTGCAGAAATGATAAACGAGGAAAAAAAAATGAAGTGGGATGATAGGAATGTGAGGACAGGTAAGGTGCAGGTACATGTTTCCCTCTATAAGGGTATGGACATATGGCCTGTGTTTTTGACCCATCACTGAACCAAAAACGTGCTTGGCCTGTTTTGCATGTTTTCACAAGCTACCTTTTGGCAAGGCATTATGATGGTATTAACACCGTAATACATATTTTCATCATATAGTATTAGTATTGAGAAGTCTATACTAATTGTAGAAATACTTCTTTAAATAATAATCTGAAATTTCCCTAACAAGCTTCTTTTACAAAGAATAATGATACACATTTTCAAGATGACATCTGCTTATTAAATAATTTCTTCAAGTTGGCTGCACTGAAACACAGCGCAGCACTTCCTGGCTTGATTATATTCCAGTCTCTTTTTCCCCATTACATTTATGCCCAAGACATTGTGATACATTAGATTTTATATTGCTTTTTGTGAAACTCAAAGACACGTTACATTGCATATTCAAGCCACTCTGAGGTAGACTGACGGATGCAAAGCTGCCAATCTGTCAGACCTTCCAACCACCAACCAAACATTAACACACACACCACATTCAGACAAAGTGTCTTAAGTGGCTAAGAACACAACCACTGATGATTACAATATTCCCTCTGTATCTCCTATAAAAAAAAAAAAAATAAAAATTTAAAAAGTATCTGGAAAGGAATGTCAGTGGGAGAGGTTTGAGTTGTATTTGTGTTGAGTTGAATGAGTGAGCGAACTTGAAACAGTTGTGATGTGGTTGGCAGGATCAGAGGGCAGCAGGAGCAGTGACAGTTGGTGATGGACTCTGCATGCGGCCTCAGTACAAGGGCTTGCGCTCTGCTCTGCCCTGAAATAGACACGCCACACGCTGCGCGCTCTAATATAACGTGTCAGCGCTGGCCAAACCTTTTAAGCATCGGCCAAAACACCTGCTGCTCCAACCTTATCTATCCCACCATTTACACTCATGTTCATATGTCCTGATGTAACCTGCTTCTCCCTAAATGAATAACTATATTTCTTGCCTTTGTGTCTTTATGTTTATTTTTTGGCTCTACATTCACCAGTAGAAAGTGTATACTACAGGTGGGTGATATTGTTCAAAAAAGAGTATCCCAATGATAATCAGAGGATATGCTGGTAGTCCACTTGCCTGGGGTCCAGAATACACACTTCTTCAATGCTTTACAAAGCTGTGAGCCTGGACACTGGTGAATCGGCCCGTTTTCACTTGGCCGTGATTGACAGATGGATTAGCCAATTGGGGTCCACCGTATTGTGGAAAAAAATGAAGGATTCAATTATCACAGGAGGCTGAAAAACATCACAGATTTCTGCAGAATCAGTGAGTGAGCACTTGGCTCTGTTAATCTGAGGTGAGATTAATTAGTTTTATTTGTAAATGATAGTCGATCACTGAGCTCCTTCATTTCACATGCGTCACAGAAAAAAAAAACAAATCCCATCAAAGTCTGCATATTCTGAGGTCACCCGTCTTGACACAAAGCCACATTTCTATTCTCATATCGGCTGAAAACTCCTTAATCATTAAAGGATTCGTCGTGGCCTGAAGAATCCTTTTGAACACTGACTGTCTTTTAGCTGATCGCTGCAGGAAGCCAGAGCTAGATGTTAGTCCCTCAGATCTCTGTGCACTTTCTGACACCCGCGATCATTGGATAGTGCCTGTCCGCTCTTACACACTGAATACAACATTGATCGTCTCTGAAATATATCCTCTCCTCTATAAAGATACACCTACAACACCTTGTACTCTCACCACCATCCTCTGACTTGGACACACTTTCTCTATATATATTTTTCCTCCACTTGTGGGAATCTAAGGCCCCATCTGTGCGCCAGCCGAAAGCCCGCTGACCCCAACTTGTCCTGGCTATGTGCTTGACCGCTTCTTTAGATAAAAAAATTCACACTGGGGTATAACAGTCTCTCTTCACTGCATATCATGTTCCTAGTGGCAGTGCACGTGGCCTGTTCATGCGTTTCATTGAGCCCCATCATAGTTGTTGACAGGGCCATGGGCAGCTACTATTGCCTTCTACTGGTGGGTTAAAGAAACTGCATCCAAGTATAATGTGATTTATCAATTCCCCTCCCTCCTCCAAACCCTGTGCATTGGGCGCAGACTACATCTATTCAACTGCCTTTCTTTATATGACATTGTAAAGATACAGAAGACACAAGAGGTGACGGGAACAGACCGTTTCTTTGCGAAGCAGTCCATAAAGTTGTTATATGCCTTTTTATCAAAGCTTTACGACCAAAAAGTAAATTAATTCTCTCTCAGTAGAAGCCACTTATTTTCCAGAACAGCTATGTCCCTCCAGAGAAATGTAACAATAACTGTCAACTAACTGCTCTCTTACTATTTTAAATACTAAGATATTAGAGAGAGAGAAATAGTGGGACACTTTCATTGTGCATTTGTCCAGGACAGTGTGCTAGTTCATCTCTATACAAAAAGCATATCCTCTGTTTATGTGTGCAGTGTTTTGGCTATTGATCTAACATACATTTCTTTCCCTTCTCATTAAAGCAACTCTACAGAAATGGTGAAGAACTGACAAAGCTGGGTTTATCTAAATGGGTATTTCTTCCAAAAAGTAATTAGTTAACTGATCTATTTCTATGATTTCTATTTGTTCTAGCAAGCGGTCATCACCAACGTGTCCCCTGATGTCCTGTACCTGTTCAGAGTTCAGGCGGTGTGTCAGCATGACCTGCGCAGTGACTTCAGCCAGACGCTGCTCTTCAGAGGTAAACATGCTTACCTCAATCTGCTATTTTTAGAGGAGCCACTTAATGCACAAAGTTATAGCATAAATCACATATACCCTTTAATAAATCCTCAGAATGACACACCATCTGGCATTATCAGTTCTCCATCTTTTAATTCATGCCGCTACCAGCCAAGATATGGATTTTTGTGTCTTCTCTAAATTCTTCTTGAAATTAAAATTTTCCACAGCTGTTAAGCCACTGAATATTCAATCCGATTTGCTCAAGAAAGAGTCAAGGTCACCGCTCATGGGGCTTGCTCTTTTTGTGTAAGCGAGCATATAAACAAACATAATGCTGCACTTTTTGTGTCTATCCTTTCATGTTAAAATGTGTAATACAAATGCTTTAAACTATTTATAGAGTCTTAGTACTGTTGTCTGCAGTACCGTTGGAAAAGATTTCTGAAGTGAATTTGCAGCTCACTCAAAGTACCTTCCTCTTTTTCTTCCTCTGCTTGTATAGACAGTATGTTTTGGTTGTTAATGCTATATTAAGTATGTTTATGAATATGATTCTCTGAAAAGGTCTTGGCCAAAAATACAAACTTTATGCAATCTGTCCTTATCTGGTTTTGGTTTTCCCTCAACAAGAACAATAGATACTTCTTTTACTTTGGCATCAATTATCTCTAATGCCCTATTACATCTCTGTGGAACTGTTAATTATAATGCACTTGACTTCATTGCTACACATTTTGTCCTTGAATAACATTAAGCATAAATCTGTTTTATAGCCAACACAACAAGAATCTTTGAAGGCTCCCGCATTGTCAAGACTGGAATGGTGAGTAGGCCGGAGGAGGGCAGTTCAAAGGGAATGTTATGGTAGTTAAGCACTTGTATTTACTATTGTACAAGCAGCACTTCAGTATCAGTGAGATGCAATTATCAAACAATATTTTGATCTTCAGATTATTTATTATGTGTTTATTTGATCCTTGAGATTATTCCATTTTATATCAGAACAGAATTAATTATTTTACTGTGGGCCTAAAATTGTGAATAGCCTGTTAGTGGGTTTTGTTAAATAAATATATTAATGTGTGGTTTGTGTAATAGTTGTGTGGTGCATTATGTTTTCCTCTTTTTGTCCACAGCCCACTCTGTCTCCGGCCTCTTCTGCAGACATGGCTCCTATAAGTTCAGGCTCCTCAACGTGGACTTCCTCTGGCATCCATTTCTCTATTGTCTCCATGGCAACAGGAATGGGCCCCTCCTCTAGTGGTTCTCAGGCCACAGTGGCATCGGTGGTGACGAGCACCCTTCTGGCAGGTTTGGGAGTGGGCGGAGGGGTCATCTCATCGCTGCCCAGTTCAGCCTGGCCCACCCACGCTCCCCAGGGCACCCAAAACCCCAGTCCTCCACTGCCCCCCCTACAGCCCCGTCCAGCATGGAGCAGGGCCCAACTCAGGCAGGCCCAGAGACCGAAGCCCCCACTGAGGAGCGCCAGAAGGAGGGTGAGCAAGAGGAGGATGAGGAGGGGGAGAAAGAAGGAGACCAGGAGGAAGAGGAGGAAGAAGAGAAGAAGAAAAAGCCCAAACCTGTGCCCACCAATGAGGAGAGACAGGATAACAGCACTGTGGCGCAGGTGCCAGCTGCACCTACCCCAGCACCCACCGCCAAACAGAAAGGACCGAGACCCACGACAGAGTACTCTACCACAGTACAGGACAGCACCGCGGGGCTGGAGCTGGTTCATATAGACACTCACACAGAGCCCAATCTAGAGACGCACAGTGACAGTGGAGAGATGCAGATCCCACAAAGCTCCACAGTGGCCCCAAAGATCAATAATCACTGGCCCTTTTCAGTCCACACCGGTAAGACCACAACCACTGATACATGTGTCCCCCAACTTCTATTGACAGAAACACACTGCCCAACATGGCACAGCTAATAACTCCATTTAAGAGCATGACTTCACTGTTCCCTCCCAGTCAAAGACACTGCTCCAGGCTTTTGTCACTACAACGCTGAGGCCTGCAGGCAAATCTAAGCTGTGCCAGAGGCACTGTGCCGTGAGGAATAGCTTCGAGTCTACACTGTGTTTTAGAGTTCACTTCAAGGAGAACTCTTTACACAAGTCATTAGCTGTCATTCAGACTCATTTATTACCTTTTCAAAACTTTGGTTGTTTTCATACACACATGTAGGATGGACAACCTGCTTCTTCTGTACCCTGTGTATTCACTGACATCTATCATTGTGTTTTGTTTAGTTTTTTTGTTTACTAATTTTGACCAATTATTCACTGACCAAAATCTAAAAGTATTTGGTTTGTCAAACTAGAGCAAACCAACAATGTAAACAGAATCTATCATTTATCTGTCAGACAGGACAAGTTTAGCGAATGTTACCCGGATCCCCCAGCCTGGAATGGGGCGGATGGTGTGGATAGTGCCTCTAGTGGTGGTGTCTGCCCTTACACTGCTCTGCCTCATAATGCTGCTAATTGTGATGGTCTACTGGAGGTAAGTGTATGAAAGTCTTATATACTGAAGAGATTTGTCTACAGCAAAACCTGAGGGACCTTAAACTGGCATTAGTCCCAGACACTGACCCTCCAGGCCCTGTTCTCATTACAGTTAACAGTGGTATCAGTGACAGGACTGTCTTTATGCATACATTGTGTTGATAACAAAAGCGTTACGCCTGGTTAAATTACTGGATTTTCCAGTTCCTTCAGTACACATTTACACCTGGCTGGACAGTACTTGCCACGCTTATCTCTTCTCTTTACATTACTTGTCGTTTTCTGTGGATGCTGGTGTTTTCTTGGCTGGTCTGTCTTGCACAATGCACATGAAGCCATCATCCACCTCAGTTCTCACTGGAGTCCTGAAGGCTCTCCACTGGCAGCACAGTCCCAGCTGTGTCTTCATCTGCTGGGCTTCTTTCCAGGCCTGCCATTGGATGCCCAGTAATTACACAGGCCAAGCCACTGGCACGCGTGAGATAGTTAATGAGTTACAAATAGTACTATGGACCATTTCCTCTGCTGGTCTCATGTCTGTAGAAAACTGCTGTTTATGTAACAAATACAGTCTAAGATTTATGAAATTATAATAATTATAATAATTAGGAAGAAATACATTTATTCAAGCATAAACTATGGTAAATGTTGTAAGTTTACGGAATAAGCTGGTGTAATAGACTGTACTGGTGCTAAGAGCAGGGGCTGCTGGGATATTAGACAAGGCCA
Source organism: Periophthalmus modestus (assembly GCA_019594935.1). NCBI lineage: Eukaryota > Metazoa > Chordata > Actinopteri > Gobiiformes > Gobiidae > Periophthalmus > Periophthalmus modestus. The sequence goes on from JAIEZT010000013.1 coordinate 13,184,192, forward strand.
TCACAGCTGTTGTTGTGACAGTCCAGACAGTTCAGACACTGCATACTTCCCCTAGGGACCAGCGCATGATTGAGGATGAAATAACTCGTTCACACTCTCCATGCTCTGAAAGCCTTTCTTAGTGACAGTGAAGCCATTAAACTGTAGCATTTCTCCACCCTTTTCCACTGATACTGTGTAATAGAACTAAATCTGAAGTGGACCTTAAGGTTGTTTCATACTTTATATGCTGATAGAGACCAGAGTTCATGTCAGGCAAAGCAAAGTGAAACATATCTGCAGTTTCCATCGTGCTCTGCACCTCTACCCTCCGAGGAGCCGGTGTAACGCGTGCAGCTAGTTAGCGCCAGCACATGTGTGCCCACAGGGAGCCATTAGAGCAGGGGCTAGTGATGCAAACGTCTGTGATCCCCTCCTCCTTTTGCTCCTCTTTCTACCTCTCTGTATCCTGACCATCCTTCTGTGCTGTTTGTTGTAAAGAATGACCAATATCTGCTCCCTGCTCTGCATCAAGTACAGGTAGGACAGGACCAGATTATCAAGCTTCTGCTGTTTTAGGAATGAACTGAAATGTACTGTCTCCATGTATACTCTACTGTATATTTGAAGATGGAGGAACCTGAACAATGACTTTATGTTATTGGTCAAAATGGGTTCACTTATTTGAATGCTTGAGTGGTCTGCGAACTCTGCTCTTGCGGAAATTTCCTTGAGCCTTTGCTCTTCATGCTGCAAATCCCACTATAGAAGAGAGAAGTATTTCTTGCCTGAAGTTGGGTTCACATTGTGAACTTTCATCTCAAAGTTAATACTTTTTAACTTTCTAAATCTACTCTTTGAGCATCGGCAGGCAGTCTATAAGAAATGTCCAGCTGAATTGGTTCTTTTTCCTTATGGATCAAAAAGCCATCGTCTTAGTGGGTTATTGATGCCCTGCGGAGAGATTGTGTTTGGATTAGTTTGAGAAAAGCTAATTTTAGCAGCAGCAGAGTTGTGTAGCTACAGATGTTGTTTACCTGGTCCCTGTAGCAGCTCAGAATGCATTCCCTCTATCTCCTCATCGACAACAGCCCTATCTGCGCGCAATCAGCTGTGTCCCGCGTACGGGGACTTTTCATTAGCAGTTTGCTCCTGTTCCCATGTCATTGTACGTCGCATTCAGCCGCTCATGTTGACAGACCGGATCTGAGAACAATGGGATAACGACTCCCTAATAGACTTAGCTGTGACTTGATGTGTAGCTGTGGTGTGAGTTTCACTGTGCCTCTCTGTGTCCATCCAGGAGGTTTTTCCAGACCGCTCACTTTTATGTCGAGGAGAGCAGCTCCCCGCGGGTGGTGGCCAATGAGAACATACCTGTCATCCCAATCCCAGGTAAGGCAGCTTCTGCACTGCTCTTCTACAATGGATTATATATAGAGTACTCTTTTAGTTCATTTTATACTGATACAGTTTTTATGGTTCACATTTCTCAAAAATATACTTTTACTAGATGATTTTTGTTACTACGTTCAGTGGTTACAAATGCATTGAAATGCATTGATTTAATGTGGTAAAAAAAAACTTACCATAGACAAGCCATTGTTGTGCAATTACATTACCTATAATGATAAGAAAAATTTGTGAAATAAAAAAAAATGCAATACAGAGTAAAATAGTATTGGGGATCTTGTGTATTTATTTGCAAATGAAATGAAACAAAGGCAATAAAAAGTCTTGGGAAACAGCAGCTTTGTTTCCTGCTATTGTGGTAAAAAGAAAGTAGATATTATACAGTGTCAGACAGCGTCTGGTTTCAATATGAAACATATATTGCAGAATATTATACTAATCCAGAAAATAAAGAGTTTATTTATGTATGTATGTTTGTCTTGTTAGTAAAATGATTTTGTTTGTTCATTTATATCTGATAATATAGATATGGATTTTTAGCCTTGAGTTTTGTATGAGAAATGATCCCACATATTGTATTTTCATTAGGTAGTTGTATTGTGTATAATGTGGACACTACAAACTGAAGTTAGACTTAAATTGAAACGTATTTGAGTGCAGTTCTTTCCCACTTCAATGCAGAATAGCTCTTTGTAGAGGTAGCAAGTGTCTTCTATGGGCGTTAGTGTTGTGAAAGGCAAGTGTAGGCAGCTCGTCGATATGAAGCTTTACTCTCCCCAGCTCAGGGACGTCTCGGCTCTGTAGTATCAGAGCGGCGATGATGCCTGTATCGATTCCACATCCATACCTTTTATTATCTGTCTTCTTTTCTTCTCCCTCACATGTTTTTAGTCCAACAAGGCTCAAGCATTCTTAAACACAGTTTCTTCAATGACTAAGCCAGCGCAGGAAAATGTTGTGTAAAATATATACATTAATGTATTATAGGAGAATGACTTGTGTTTGCATTATTCATCATACATTTTTGAACAGTCAATGACAGGATAAAGTGAATTATTGATCCCGTGATGTGTGAAGAACATAGTGCAGTACTGTTTTATATATTGTTAAGCATTTAGCTGACTAATGAAGCCTAGTTCATCTTAATATCTTGGTCCTGACGCCAAATTTCACCCTTTGCGATTCTGTGAACTCATCGCACTTCTAAGACCCTTTATTCTAATAGAGCTGAGACGTTTTGATAAATGAACAGATTTATGACCACAATGTCACCTTTTCTGTTGAAACCGCTGAGGCAAATAGGAGTCGTCCAGGGCCCAGCTGTGTGGACGTATTACTTTAAACATTGGCTTGGAGTGGCACCTGGGTCCTCCGCATTATTGAGCTAGAATAATGGTGACCAGACTGATCAAACATGCTCTTTTGTGCCATGAAGCCCATATTTGCTTAAATGGCACAGATGCCTCCTGTTATGAATGCTTAAAAAAACTACATTCTCAAACATTAAGGTGCTGTGTAAAGACGGTTACGCAGCAAATTTTACATTGGCCTGTGGTATATTGAGCTACAATGAATAAATAGTAAAAAGAAACGCAATATGCAAAAAAAGTATATGTATGATAAATACTGACCCCAAAAAATGATTGTTTGGTATTTTATTGAATGATAAATTGATATTGTAATTATCGCGACAGTCCTAGTTGTCAATAAACAAAATTGTAGCAAGATAGATATAAATTCTCAGAGATATTCAGTTCTTCAATATTGTTGTTTATTTTTGTTTTTATTAAAATTTTACATAGAGACACGTTTTTGCAAGGTAAGCTTGTTGTATTTGGGAAGTAACACTTTCTGCATTCAAATAACAGCATTTCGTTTCTTTCCCTTTTCTGTGTTTCATTTCAAGTCACTGCGGGCGTCTGATTAGGGGTTAACAAACCGTGCTTTACATTTGCTGGCTGGTTGCATAAGAATCGAAAAATGATTTATGGCGTCAGACTCTTATATGTCGCCAGAAGACATGGTCACGCACGCAAACAACAAGAAAAATACATAGCTTGCAGGCCTTAAGCAGGAGCCCTGATCATTGCAGCGTGCTAACTGTATGTGTGTGCTGCAGATGACATGGAGGCCGTCCCTGTGAAGCAGTTTGTTAAACACGTGATGGAATTGTACAAGAACAACCTGCAGGGCTTCTCCGAGGAGTTTGAGGTAAATCTTGTCTGTAACATGACACTGTGCTTCGGTACAAGTTTGATGGATGACTGCGATCTGACAGACACATGGCTCAATGGTCAATGATCAGGGGGAGAAAGGGCCTTTATCAAATGAATTTCTACAGTAAACACAAGAGAGGACGGAAATTACTGCGTTATATCACTATAATTATATAAATTACTCTGATCCAAAAGACATTTATGATATATCAAGTTTTAAGCACACATTTTTAATGCTTTAGACTAAGGTGCTGTTAAAGGATTTTTGAAATATAGCTTAATCATTCCTTGACTAAAACTTTGCTGTTGCATTTTGTTATATTGCATTATTTATTAAAGGGTCATATTATGCCATTTTCTGATCTATGTTATGATGTTGTTTCCTCATCAAAAACATACCTGGACACGTTTAACACACAAATCCTACATATTTTGCTGAGCTCGAACAGAAAACACTTCCACCGTGTGAAGTCATGTGGTAATACAGGGAGTGCTCCACTGTGTTCTTAATGTATTGCTTAAATTGTTTGAAAAGTAAATTGGGTTTTTAAACTCCATACAACTTCACTAGAATCATTTGGATGATTTCGGAGCTGACGTGGCAATCTGTATGTAACAAAGGGTAAAAGGTAGCTGTTAACTTGAAAACTACCACATCATGACATCACAAGGTGGAACACAGTATTTTGAGTTTGCCCAGTCACTTAAACATGTGTGAATGAAACAAAACTCAACCCGAGGTATGTTTTTGAGCAAGTAACATTTTGACATGGCTAAAAGCTCACAAGAATACATTTTGCATAATATAGGACCTTTAACATTAAAATAACAGTTCAGATACAGAGCTTATTTTGTTTATATAACTAAGTGTACATTACCAAATTATGTAGTGATTCATTTAAGTCTGACCTTGTATCTCTGTCTGTTAAAGGCAATCTTATCACATTTTCAGTCTATGCAGGCATGGTCTCTGCGCCTCTCCATAGTGCACATTACAGCTCTATTTTAAAAAATAAATGAGATGCAATCGACAGTCATTAAACGAGGAGTAGATACCGCGATTACACATTTACAGTTTCAAAACATCACAGAGTCTTGCCTTACCCCAGTCGTCTGCATCATGTGAACTGTGCATACTTGGCCTGGTTTGGAGCCCTACACTTGGAGATCTGATTTGGTGTGAGAACATTTTCTGATGGTGAACATATGGCAGTGAGAACGACACGGGGAGAGATCAAGAGAGACTGGGGTTAATTAGAGCTGCGCTGTCTGCTGTGTTTGTGGATGAAAACACAGTCGCTGTTCCACCAGGTTAAGAAACAAGGGCGGAAGGCTGGTCCCCAGAGGAGGCCTGCTAATTGGGGTCATTTGATGCAAAACAGCACGTGCCCCACACCCCCGTAAAAATGCTGTTGATGTGTTTATAGAGTTGCTTTAGTTGAACGAAACTGGGCAGTATAGTTCACAACTTCAAGTCTCAGTGTCACCAGGCATCTGTTCTTCATGAGTGTCCTTGACTGAAGTGTTGAATCCAAGCCAATAAGGAAATGTATACCCTGCTTATTTGTAATAGTAATGAATAACTGCTGCATTCTGCCTGGCTTGTATTGGTGCATTTGATTCATAGTTACCTGTAATAAAAGGCTCCTAATGTGTGTGTTTTGGTCTCTCCAGGAGGTCCAGCGTTGCACAGCCGACCTGAAAATAACAGCAGAGCACTCCAATCATCCTGACAACAAGCACAAAAACAGATACATCAACATTGTAGCTTGTGAGTCAGCTGGAAAATGGAGTTTATTTCAGCAAAATCGACTTACTTATTTCTGTAAAACATATTCTTCACTTGTTTTACTCACTACTACCATTACTACTTTCCCCAGATGACCACAGCAGAGTAAAACTGCGAGCTTTAGCCGGAAAAGATGCCAAACATTCAGATTATATTAATGCCAACTATGTGGATGTAAGTACTGTAAAGCGCTTGACCCTGTGCAGTGGCTGGTTTGAAATGAATGCTGCTCTCTTGTGTTATTTTATTTTATCGGACATGTCTTTTGGCTGTTTTTGAAAGCTACCAAAGTTCAAAATCTTATTTGGAAATGCACTCCTTGTTTTGGTTTGTGATTTATTGATCATACATATTTTTTTTGCAAATTGTTTTTTGTTTCAGGGCTACAACCAGCCCAGAGCTTACATTGCAGCTCAAGGTCCTCTCAAGTCAACATTTGAAGATTTTTGGAGGATGGTTTGGGAGCAGAATACATGCATTATAGTTATGATCACCAACCTAGTGGAGAAAGGACGGGTAACTTTAGTTTGGCTTTGCTAATAAAATGGCTGGTAATACTTTACAGTAACTACATATTAGTCTAAAGCATGAACAAAGACTTAATTCATAATGAACAAATACTGGAATAAGAATGATTTAGACTTGGTAACTACTTAATGAATGCCCTAACCCCTTAATTAGGTAGTTACTAACCCTGAATCATCCTTAAGAAGCGATCTTTCTTTCACTCTTTATTAAGACAAATTAATCTGTAGTTATTGTAAAGTGTTACCAAATTGGGTATTTTAATCACTTAACCTTCTAATTATGATGTATTCTTTTTTATTCTAAAGCGAAAATGTGATCAATACTGGCCAACAGAGAACAGTGAGCAGTATGGAAACATAGTAGTGACACTGAAGAGCACCAAAGTCCACGCCTGCTACACACTGAGGCGTTTCCTCATAAGGAACACAAAGGTCAAAAAGGTACATCACTATTATGAAACTGAAAACTTTGGTGTTATAATAATGCAGCGCTGCTCCAGTTAAAGCCTTTGTATTGATTTTCTCATGTCAAAACGTCATTTTTGTTTTTTAGTTAACAACAGATTTACTTTGAATAAATGGAGCGTCTAAGTTTTTATCACAACATCTTTTGCAAATGTTGTGCAATCAGTTATTATTACTATTATATGAATTTCTCTTAATGTATTGGTTAAATTGTTTGAAAAGTAAACTGGGTGATTGGGAATTTGTGTTGATTCGGTGCTCAAATATCTGTCCAAGTTTATTTACCAACAGTAAATCCCTTGAATTGTATTGTTTTCGTCAATTATTGCTTCTTTGCTTCTATTACTAAATGTACTTTAGTACTAATAAGCAACAATACTCAGACAATTCCAGACAATTTCAATACTATGGAAAAGGCTCAATACTGATTTTGATAACACATAATTTATACATTTCAGGAAAGAATATTTTGTCTGGTTAATGGGATTTTTTTTTTCTCCAAATCAATACTTGTTCCAATCAGTATCTAGTTTCAGTATTACTTTGAGCATCAATGAGTATCTGGTCATTGATTCTCTTGACAATCTGACTCTTGCTGCCTTTGCACTTTTTCTTTTTATTTATTTAACATAAAGTTTAATCAAAGAGTTGTTGCAAACACCGAGTACATAATTCATATTGTTCTTTATTTTCACATATATATTTCCTTTCGTCAGGGTCAGAAAGGGAACCCCAAAGGGCGTCAGAACGAGCGGACCGTGGTGCAGTATCACTACACCCAGTGGCCTGACATGGGTGTCCCCGAGTACACGCTCCCGGTCCTCACCTTCATCCAGCGCTCGTCTTCGGCTCGCACCGCAGACATGGGCCCCGTCCTGGTGCACTGCAGGTACCACCACAGGAAGCTAATCAGTCCCTCTGTTAAAGGTGCACTATGTCACTTTTCTGGTGGAGGGTCTGTCAACTGCTTGTGGAGATATTGTTGCTTTGCCGGAAATTGTTTGCAATATGGCATTAATCGTATAACTCTCCAGAAAGGGACAGCTACAGACGCCGTTACAGATGAGATCTATGGAGAGGTGAGTCCGCTTAAAGTAAGAATTCATGTTTTCAGGGTATTTCTGATCAATAAATAAATAAGTGTAATACCATACCTGGGACCATTGCAGGCAAAGCAAACACCTCTCCATGAGCACAAGCAGGTAGCTTACCCTCCGCCGGAGAAGTTACATTATGCACCTTTAAAATGTAGTTTGTGCTTAAGACCTCCTTCTGTAGGTGGACGTTGGTTCTAACAGTTTTTTCTGTGCGTTTTACAGTGCAGGGGTTGGCCGCACTGGAACATACATTGTCATTGACAGCATGCTGCAACAGATCAAGGACAAAAGCACAGTGAGCGTCCTGGATTTCCTAAAACATATCCGCACACAACGCAACTACCTGGTCCAAACAGAGGTAAGAGAGGGCGAGGGGTTAAAGGGGGAGGGGGCGTGGGCTGGGGGCACATTACTGCTCTTAATGCTGAAAAGGTCATATGTGATTAAAGATGGATGTGGGGCTTTGGAAAGCTATTTCGTTTAATGCTCCAAGCCCAGCTAAAGGTCACACTTGCACCAGTTCCATGGCAAACAAACAGCAGTGGAATGTAAAACAGAAACATTTTGGCTCGAGACATGCTCAGGAAAACTTTACTTTTCTTAAGTGTAAGTTATTTCATCAGCAGCTAAAGATCAGTGTCATTACTAATGCCAGATATCGGGGAATAAAGAGCAGCTTTACAGATCATACATATGCAAGAAATGGAAACGGTAGCAAAGGGTAACGTACTTTTAGTTTGACTACTGCAAAATGTATAACTATATTATTGAAACTGCTGTTACTAGAAGGACAATCACAACATGTCAGTCAGATATAAAAATATTTCCATTGCCGATACTGCAAGTACCACTTAAATGTCCTGTTATTGGGAGGAGGTACTCAGAATCTGAACTGTGTGTAAAAGTCATCATCAGTTACATTTTTGGATTTGGGTTTGTAAGCAGAAACGGGCAAGAGTGGAGTCCAGATGGCTACTTTATAACAACCATTTATTATTCTTGCAAACCACATCTGATTAACAGGATTTGCTGATGCATATTTTATGTAGACAAACTTTACAGTACAAATGGAGGAACATAATTGTCTGCCAGAGTCTTAGACTCTAGATTTTGGTAGCATGAATTATGTGGCTTAGCTCCAGCAGTGTACACCATATAAAAAAGCTATTGTTATTATTGGTGAATCTAAATAATTGATGAATAAGCACATCTATTATTACTTTGACTGCACTGACAGAGGGTGTCCTCATTAGGCCAGATACTTCTGTAAGCAAAATGTGATTTAAACTAAGCATTAAAAAGTCATTGCTGAGTGCTGCATTCTCTCATTTACAATACACAGATGTTTGGGAGTTTAATCAGCCCATAATTACTCAATGTGTTGCAGCAGAATCTGTTTTACAGCAAACACATACTTAACTGAGAAGTGTGTGCTTAAACAACACAATGGAAACTGTAATCTCAGGCATCACAATTTAAACTGTTTGGCAAATCAAGAGATAAACTGAAGAAATGACAATCAGCAGTAAAGTTGTCAGCTTTTTGTCAGTTATGTGTTACCTACTGCATACTTAAACCGTATATCATTAAGGGTATCTCAACAGCTATTTCAAATCTATTGTCAAATTTTCTACAAGGAATTATTCTAATATTCTCCTGTATCTGGTGTATCGTAAATACCCTGATTATTTTTGCTGCCTCTTGGCCAGGTTTTAAATCTCAATGGGCTTTTTCTTGGTTAAATATATGTTGAATTAAACAAAATGAATATTTGAGTTCATACAACTGCTGAAATTTCTTAAATGTGGTATTTTGTTATTTTTGTAAAGGTGCAAGAAAGGTGCCCTGACTAACTTTTAACTTTTCAGTCTGGCTACATTGTTGTTGAGGCTTTCAACAAATTGAATGTGTTGTTTTGATAATTTAGAAGACCTTGCACATGTATTCTCAGTGCACATATTTCTGCAAATTAAGTTCTTTTTAACCATGTTACTTTGATTTAAGCTGTTAAAGAAGACGTATTGTGCTTGTTTCTGCTTTATGGTTATGACACCTGTGGATCATTATGCTACAATATGGACATTTTAAATTGCAATATTCATCTAAAACTACATGATAACAGAAATGTTGACTTGCGTGTTAGAAAAATGCGGCGCCCAATGGGAGCCGACGTTGTAAATGTCATAACAAATACACAGTGCTACCAAACCTCATGTGTATCAGATTAAAAATGGGAGTTGATCGGCAATATGGCGTCTTTAAAATAAGCAATTAAAGATTAACCAAAATATGCACAAATCCACCCAAATGCATCTTTAAGCATGTAAATTGTGAGAAGAACAACTATAACATAAAACAAAAGCTCCGAAAAGTCAATTTTGCATAGTAAGTTTTTTAATATTGTAGTCCAAACTATAGATGGGATAGCTGATTTTTATTTAAATCTAACTTCTTCCTAGCTCTCACCATCCCTTATTTTATGTGCTGCTTTCATAATGTACCCTGCCTGGGTAAAAATATAATGTAGAAAAGAGTATTGTACCTGCATTTTGAACGTGAAAGGTAGCATGCTCATCCCATTTCTATTTTGTCTCCAGGAGCAGTACGTCTTTATCCACGACGCTCTGATGGAGACCATTTTGTGCCGGGAGACGGAGGTGCCGGCCTGTCAGCTACACAGTTATGTCAACAGCATCCTGACACCCAACTCGTCCGGCCGCACACGACTGGACAAACAGTTCAGGGTGAGTGCTCCCAGTGCTGCAGGTGGGCCGCATGAGCTCACTGTTACACTGCTGACAGGGGGAGAGGCAGCCTTCAGAGCAGAGCCTTGTTAACACAGTGTACAGTACATTTATAGGGGCCGCTCCACTTCTGCACATCTGTCTCCTCACTCGCATCTTAACTGTAAAAAAAAGTCATGTCTGAAGATGACAACTTTTAGTATCTTGTCAAATCTGAAAAATAAATTAAACCCTAAAAAATATAACTATCCCTACTGCAGCGGTAAAAAGGCGTCTCTATGTTCCAACCCTAACTGAGACTGTAGTTTTATATGTTCTCCATTTGACTAATACTTGCTACATATGCCACAAGTGAATGAAGGATAACATTGAAGCTTTTTGAAATCTGAATTTACTGTTACTTCTTTGTCTATCTTAAAGGTAAACTGGGTAAACTGTACTGCATTAAACGTAACTGTCTAGCATTGATTTACTGCAGGTGTTGTATTGCTCGAAACACCTCAAAAAACATATATTCTTACTGTAAGCCGGGCCGCCTCACCACAGATTTGACCTGTAACTTGACCTGGTGGCACCACTTGGTTTACTCCATGGATAGATGAGTTTAAAGCCGAATTGTGGAACATTCTTGACAAACAGTTGGTGTTACCTCTACCAAAAAAGTTACATAGTGGACATTTAACAAAGAACTGCAATTTGAGCTCAATGCTTACAATGAAAAAAAATGAAAATCATTCAGTGCACTAAAGTGAGAACTACAAAATATTTAAGAGTCCCTTTTAGATGAATTTGAAGTACAGGCATGTGTTGTTTTGTTTGTTTCATGTGTTCTGTCTTGTAACCACAACCAAATCCACATAGCCACAAGCCATGAGTATAGTCTATTTTTAATTTGCTCTATTTGTAACTCTGAAAATTCAAACTTTATACAGTATCTCTTCTCATCCAACTATTTTTCCTGTGTTTGCTCTGTGCAGCTGCTGTCTCAGGCTAACATGCGCTTCGTGGAGTGCTTCAGCGCACACAAAGACTGTAACAAGGAGAAGAACCGCAACTCCTCCGTGGTTCCCTGTGAGTGGAGTGTCTTCATATTAACCATAGCACTCTCTGTAGGCTGCGGTTTTCTGCATACAAGGTCATGGTCTACGCTCAGGGCTGTAAAAGACACTGCATATCTCTGAACTCGGAGGTTTTCTAACAGAATCAAGTGGGCTTTGCAGAGATGCTGTTACAAGGCCTTTCAGGTTAAAAGCGTAATTTAAATGGTTTATGGATGCTCACACCAACAATATTCATAAATTTGAAAAGAGCTCTCCTGCTATCAGAAATCTTAAACCAGTATATTTGATGTCATTTGAGGAAAAACTCCCACTAAAAGAGTTCAAATGTTTGTTAAATTTTGTTATGATTTTAGTTTTAACTAAAGCCGTAATTGTCCACAAGTTGAGACCGACCACGGAATTGTCATAATAATTACTATATTCACGTATTTCAATATATGCTCAGTGAACAGGCTTTTTATTTATACTATAGCTTTCCTTGCACTTGGGGGGAAGTTGTACTTATGTTATCATATAGGCCAAATCTTACACAAAAATAAGTGGCAGATGGTCAAATAATTAATTAAATAGATTCTAGCCTGCCTGCTGAAGTGTTTCATTTGGCTATTTATTCATGTATTTTTACAACATGGTTAATTTAGCAAAGGGTTTACTGGGATTATCCTGCTTTAAGGTCATTGTGTCAATAGTATCAATACATTTTTTGTGATATTTGCCTGTAGAAATATATCACGTTTCTAAATTTGTTAGCATGACAAACCTTGGCAAAAAGTGAGCAAAAGTCCTTATGTAAGGTTTATGTTAAACTAGTCAAAACAAAGAGAAGGTCAAATTGTCAACGCTAGAAACTGGTTCAGAGCAATTATGCCTCCTAGGGAGTTTTTCTTGTATTAATGTGGTCAGTATTTATTATATGTTATAAATACTGTTCCAAGAAAGGAACAGGAGTGCACTTGGTATAGTATAGTATTCTATATAAGGTTTATAGACTATGTCCAGCAGATACATTTTGGTATATTTTATGCTTGATCTGTATTAAAATTATATATTTAAGGTGTTAATTGTTCCTTTAATATTGCCTATTAGTGTTGGTAAAGCATTAATTAAATTTTCTAACAATAGCTCTTTTGTCTGCCACCTTAATCCTCTGCCCTTTTCCTTTTTCCAGTCTAAATCTTTAAGGACTATTCCAAAATTAGAAACCATTTCCATAATCCTATAAGTTAATCTTTCTGTGCGTCCTCAGCTCTAACCCCGGTCGGGGGGAAAATGAGATACTTGTTTCTATAGCAACAGCAGGAGCAGTAATGAATGTGTGCATTATCAGCGGAACAATATCGAGGAAGGCCGGCATGAGCTTTTTTCAATCTGTGTGCGTCTCTCCACAGCGGAGCGAGCCAGGGTCGGACTCACCACTCTGCCTGGAATGAAAGGAACCGATTATATTAATGCCTCCTACATAATGGTAGTGTGCTCCTGCCATTTCCTGCTATTACATGCTGTAAGCCCCCTTACCTGTCTGTCACTAACCCCTGACCTTTCACCTCACAGGGATACTACAGGAGTAATGAGTTCATAATTACCCAGCATCCTTTGCCCCACACCACAACAGACTTTTGGAGAATGATTTGGGACCATAATGCTCAGATTATAGTAATGCTGCCTGACAACCAAGGACTGGTATGTAAACATATATGGTGAATTAATTGTTATTGGTATTAATTAATACCAACTTTTAGTTTATTTTATTTATTTTTTTTAAATGGCGTGCTAGTCAGATGATTTCAAGTCATTGTTTTATATATATATATATATATATATATATATATATATATATATATATATATATATATATATATATATATATATATATATATATATATATATATATATATATATATATATATATATATATATATATATATATATATATATATTTATATATATATATATATTATATTATATATATATATATATATATATATTATATTATATATATATATTTATATATATATATATATATATATATATATATATATATATATATATATATATATATATATATATATATATATATATATACTTGTGTGTGTGTGGGTGTGCATATATATCGATAGATATATACACACATATATAATGGTGGTTTTAATTAATTGGTGGTTGATTGGTTTTGATTTAATAATGCAGCAGTTTATTATTACATATATAACAAACTATGATGATCAGAATTGAATTACAATGACTTTAATAGACTTCAACTAGTCATGATTATTCTGATTTATCAGCCCTATAAAATATAAAATTAAGTATTATTAGTACTGCAAGTACTTCAGTCTGATTCAATATTTATCAAAATGTGAAAAGAGCTGCCCTATTAGAATATAAATCAAGTGCACTTTTTCTTTTAGGCGGAGGATGAGTTTGTGTACTGGCCCAGCCGTGAGGAGGCCATGAACTGCATTGCCTTCACTGTCACTTTGATCAGCAAAGACAGACTGTGCCTGTCCAACGAGGAGCAGATCATCATCCACGACTTCATCCTGGAAGCCACACAGGTAAGCTGTCCCCCCACTAAAGGTGCATTCTGTCATTTTTCAGGAGAATGAACTGCCACCTGCTTGCATCCATGGAGATGTTATTGCTTTGCCTGGAATGTTCCACAGTATGGCATTAAATATCTCTCTCTCCATGGACACAAGCAAGTGGTCTGTGGAGAGATGTTTTTAAAGCTATTTTTAAGATATAAATACAAAATAAAATAAATGGAAGATGGATACACTTTATGCCAACTCTCGAACATACCAGGTAAAGCAGTAACATCTCCATGGAAATGAGCAGAAAAGTTACGTAGTTAACTTTTAACCCCGGTATTTACCTTTAGTAAATTGCTTTTGATACTTTTTACAGGATGATTATGTGTTGGAGGTCAGACATTTCCAATGCCCCAAATGGCCAAACCCGGACGCCCCGCTGAGCAGCACATTTGAGCTCATCAGTGTCATCAAAGAGGAGGCCATGACAAGGGACGGTCCCACCATTGTACACGATGAGTAAGTGGATTCTCTGGGCAGTTTAGATTCTCTAAAAGCTTGTCTTCAGTCAGTAGGATATGGCATTGTGAGCTGGATTATCATATTAGCATGCATGTTGGGTAATGAGGAGTAGTGAAAAGATTCCCATGCTAAAATATCAATTCTTAAAAGTTTTTTATTATCATTTGATGATACATTCTTTACACCTATACATAACTGTTACATTAGTTAAATCTGGGGTGGAGCGAAAATATTCATAGCCACCACATATGCCAAGAATTCAGTGTATGATCGATATTGCTATACTTACCATGGTATTACCTCGTATTTCACCCATCACTATTGTTGGGAACCACTAACTACTCTGCTCATGTATTTATGTATTCATTCGTTCATTATTTCAAATGCAGTTGTTGTTTAGGTAATTTTACTTGACTGTCTTGTTGAATGGCTGCAGCAGAATAAAGTGAGTGTGAATTTTTAAATACAGTATTTTATCAGTTACTAAAATCAACATTAGCCTAATCAGTATTAGCCTGTGTATAATTGTGCACAAGCCCTAGTTTTAGTTAATGTACTTTCTCCCAGTGCTGCTCAGTGATTAGTGGCAGCATCAGCATGTTGTCTTCATTACGGGATGCCCTGACAATTAGTGCTCCATTTAAACCACCAGGCTGCTTTCTGCTGTAATTTACAACACAGCACATGCACACTGAGATGCTAATCTCTGTTTTATTGTAGTGGTTAAACTTTTGACATTTTATGTCAAGTCTATGACTATATTGCTGTCCAGAGGTGATCTCATCATTCGTCTTTTGTAGGTTTAGAGTTTAAGTTTAGTGTAAACCGGCAACACAAGCTTACAAGATATGGTCTACATTTTTTATCACAATATTAAACAACATTTGTAACTTACTTTTTTTGGGCTATCCAAGTTATAGCTATTCATGGGTTTCAGCTTCCTGTTATTAGGTGTCAGTTTAAATCTGTCAGCTGGACAAATCGATTTGTCCAGTTGACACATTTAAACGTAGTCTTTTGCCATGGATCAGACCTGGACGATTGAGGGATTACAGTCAGATGTTATTAGGTGATGTTTTGAGGACTTTTGCCTCTTTCTTTAATTTCTATAGCAACAACATTTTCATAACTCTCATGGATAAAGTCTCCTCCTCACATCTTCTCTGCAGAGCCTCAACAGTCAGTGTTGTCGGTCAGGCGCTTAAGGCTTTAGCAGCAGCAAACAGTCATGATCTCTGTCTGCCTCCCCTCACCACTGACAAGAAAATCAGCAGCTGTGCAATATTCCAAACTTCATATACTAATCATAGATATGTCACCAACTATATGATATAGCCCAGTCCTACTCATGAGCTCTTTATACCAGTCCGAAATCTGGATTTAAAAAACATGTGCAAATCACTGCATTTTTGGAACCCAATGTTTTTTTTTTTTTTTGCTTGAATGACTCCAGAAGGCCCAGAGAATAGATGAGATTACCTAATGGTGTTGCAGGTACGGGGCTGTGTCTGCAGGGATGCTGTGCGCCCTCACCACTCTGTCACAGCAGCTTGAGAACGAGGGCGTGGTGGACATCTATCAGGTCGCAAAGA
Source organism: Periophthalmus modestus (assembly GCA_019594935.1). NCBI lineage: Eukaryota > Metazoa > Chordata > Actinopteri > Gobiiformes > Gobiidae > Periophthalmus > Periophthalmus modestus. The sequence goes on from JAIEZT010000013.1 coordinate 13,200,128, forward strand.
TGATCAACCTCATGAGACCGGGCGTCTTCACTGATATAGTAAGAATTCACTCTTTCATGGCTCTATGCGCAGCTAGGAATTCAAATGTTGTACTTCTTTTCAAGGCTTTTTGCATAACTAATAATTCTAATTATTTGGATTTTGTAGTTCTTTAAAAAAATAAATAAATTCTTAACTTTACTTACTCAATTCCCTTATATTCAAGTTCATTTTTTCAAGCATGTATATAATTATTATAATCTATTGAGATGTATTTTTATATAATAATAATAATCCAGCAACAAATGTACATCTTGGTGTACTAATTATAAATAAGTTTGGGGGAAAATGTAAAAACAAATCAGCAAATTGTCATGACTTGACTAGAAATCAGATCCATCAAACAATTGACAACCATTGAAGGAAAACACAAAAGCAAAGAATGTGACAGAGGGTTTCCTAAACTGTTACCCATAATCCTTATTCTAATAAATATTCTTGTCACAGCATGTACAGAATACATATTTACATTTTAGTGACTTTTAATGACTTTAGTAATACACATCCATAGGCTGTAGTAAAGCAGAACTTGTGAGAAGTGTTGGTTCATTATAAAAATCTATCTGACTATTTTTAACATGTTGTTAACTTTGAACTCTGTTTCGATGTTAGATGTTTTAGTGCCTTGAGCTGCAGATTTCATCCTGTTCCGCCGCACAAAAACAAGTAGATTTGCATCAGAAGTTGTTTGCTCTTTCTGTACGAACCTCACTAAACAAGCAACCCAAAGCAGTATCTTTATTGATCTGCGACTCCACTGCTGAATAATGATGACTGTTTCTGTGCACAGGAGCAGTACCAGTACCTATACAAAGCCATGCTGAGTCTGGTGAGCCACAGGGAGAGTGGTATGAGCGCGCTGCACATGGACACTAATGGACTGGTGGTGATGGCCGACGAGTCTGACCCAGCCGAAAGCATGGAGTCCCTCGTCTAAGGACACTCGCACTTAAATTTGTATAAAAAAATACAATGACTTTTGGAGGCCTTTTTTGCCAGACTATTGATTAAAACAAATAACCTTATTACTTTTATACTGATGAAGTTTTTTGATATTTATGTTTTTTTCGTCCTTTAATTCTCTGTCTTAAGCATTACCCTGCTGAGTGTTTGCACCTGTTTTAAGTTGATTGACTGAGGATGAAGCCGCTTTGTCCAGTTTGCACTATACTATCAGTGTTACTGCCTAAAAAAAAAACAGTCGTCGTGGCAACAGATCTGGGTTCATGACCCCAAAGTGACAAACCCAGAGACCCACGAGAACCACAGGAGGACCATTTTAATCTAACCACACTTCAGCACTACAGCCCGTCGCATGCAGTCAGTCACAGCCACTCCGCCTTTGTCACATGAAGAATATTGGTCACTATATATAATTGATATATTGTCCAAAACTCTCACTACTGTCTTGTAAAACTTGTACTTATTATTATTGCTTATTTTACGTGTTACTACATATAATGTGAACATTTATTGCTTTTGCAGGGATTTATGTATATTGTTATATTGTTTTGTAATATATATAATATCTATTATATCCAGCCAGTGTATCTTTTCTTTGTAGTTTTATCAGTTTGTCCACTGACTTTTGTAACTCATTATAAATATATCTAATTATGTTGTTTTATTTGCCCCAGTTACTAACCTCACCAGTCAATGATCATCTATTTACGCGGTGCGGTGCCTGTGCAAAGTCTTGCCTCACAGTCTCTATAAAAAATTATAAACACCTTGCCATTGGAATTGAGTAGAAATCACATGCCTGTTCTCACCGAGCAATCACATTAATACAAATACTGACATGTGCCCTTTTTCTGCTCCTGCTGTGAAGTCTAGACCCTATGTTTTAAACCAGTTTTGATGCAGCAGCCAGAGTGTTATGGCTCACTGTCTTTTGGAAATGCCACACTGTTGCTGTTTCTTGAATATTTATGAATATTTACAAAATGACTAAATAAGATCTCGCGTGATAAGTCTCCCGCTCTTGTTTACTGCTGTGCCATATGTTTGAAAATGGTGGTGGAACAGCTCAGTGCCTTGTCTGTGTTCATTGATGGTGCTTACTTTTTGCCAAAAATCATACCTATTTACACTTTAAGTTACACCGTTAAATTTAATTGTCTCTGGATTATGAAAACCCATTATGAGCTGAGCAGATTGGCCAAGGAGGGGCCGGTCACTTTGCACAGGCACTGCTGCTATTTCTCGGGTTTATGCTTTATTTGTTACCAAAGATGTGGTTATGTGGTCTATTTATCAGCTACAATTGAACATGGTTCAGTATATTAGTGCAGATATTGGAAGCGTGAGTGCATTGGGTTTTGTTGAATATGTTTAGACTCAAAGTCTGTATCCACACTAACCTTAAACATTCCTTTGGCACCTATACTATGTTATTGTCCACCTTCTATTGGATTTATTTTATCCTCACAGTTACTCCCACTTCTTTGCAGTAAACATTGGTTGCTTTGTATGACTTTTGTGCATTCTTGTATATCTCTGTGCGGTGGCTTTACCTGTACATTTCTGCTTTTATTAGTTTCTATTTTTATATGAAGCAGTTGTTTGTAAAGTGGACCTTAACAGAATGTACCTTGTCCACAGTTCTTTTAGATCAACCACCCAAATGACTCCACAGGTTTCCAGTACTTGAGCCAGGTTCAAAGTCTATTTTGTAATGAATATGTACATGTTTTCTCCTTAATATCTCCTGTTTCTATGACATTACAATTGGAGACATTACAGTTGTTCATATGAGGATGGTAAATGCCATATAATGCTGTGCTAGTGTTATTTGAGAGGTTATTTGTACTGCTGTACATGAAATAAAGGGTTTGGATGCGTCATGGTATTGGCGATGCAGTGGATCTCTTCTGCCTCCAGTCTGTTGTTCTAGTGCCCCCTACTGGCAGCAAACATAAATGAGAGGATGCACATGTACAATAATTTTATTTAGAGGCCACAGCTCTTGCATATTACAACTGTTGGCTTTTCATAAGGCAAAAGCAAGAATGAATGGACCAGCTAATTGACACAGAAAACAAAGCATTTGGGGAGGGCAGGAACCCACAAGCATGCAGCGATGGCTCAGAATGCAATGTACAGCATTTTATATTTATATATATTTATATCATATATACAAAACAACAGTGAGACCCAAACAAATGCCAGACATCTCATTCTACACAATTACAGAACAAAGACAGACCAACTTTTTTTCAATAAAAAAAATTATTTTGCTCTTTTCTCTGTAAAAGTGCAACTCAATTAAAATAGAACCTGCTCCAAGGCCTTTAATGTTGAAATAAAAATAGAATCTCCTGTTATCAAAATGGAGCTATGAGAATATTGCATCTCTATAGAACTGTAGGTCAGTGTCTAATTGGAGGTGGAGATGAGCACAGAGCGCAGACACATGGTACAAACTTACTGTTGATGTTGAACAGTAGACAACAGTTTATCTGCGACAGCCTTCAACAAATACAGAGGTTTTATTTTCAGTTTGAAGCAGTTGGCATTCACTTAAAACAGACAAGACAAAGAAAAGGGTCCACACACTCATCTTCACGACAATGTACCATAATGAATGTAGATACGACAAAGTAGCGCCATATAGGTTTGCATTGGACAGGGACACACCTATTAATCTCACTCAACATTGTCAAACAAATGTTTCTCCATATTGCTTAGTAACACATAGAAATGAATTTAGAAATGAATGAATTAAAGATAGGTGCTATCTTTATCATGACACAGCTAAACTGCCAATCATATTATTTTTTACATTTTTATTTCCTCAGTATAAGTACTATTTTTTATAGTTATTAGTTCCTTCATAGGCATTTCGAGCTGACAAAGAGGTCCTAGAGTGGCTATCTGAGTTGGTACATGCATCGGTAACCAGGCTAAAAAGTCAAAAGTGAGGGGTGTTTGAGGGTGGGGTCAGGGCTGTGTCTAGTCCTCTTCGTCCTCCTCGTCGCTGTCCTTCATGGAGATGCCCTGCATGCCCCCCTCCCGCACTGACGCAGACGCCTCCTCCACTGTGAGCCGGTTACGCACTGTGTCATACATCTTACTGTTCAGAGTGGAGTCCAGTACGCCCTGCAGGCGGAAGTCCCGGTACTTTTTCTGCACATAAAAATTACATACTTGATCATAATGGCTCATTTTGGTCGTGTGTGTTTACATAGGGCTTCTGCATTGCACAATGTATACCCTCAGATATGGCAGGCAAGTCATATGTGCCCTGGGGCTCAGTGATATAAGTTGTGGCTTTCAATCTGCACCAAAGATCTCTATTTCTAATCAATCACACTCCATATTCATAGGCAGGGGGAGTGTCTTGCTTGCTGAAAAACTTTTCTCACTGGTTGAAAGAATCCAGAATGTTGTTTTGCATGGCTTTTGCTTAAAAGCAACCAAACTAATAATCCCGTACACTCTTTCAGTTACTCGTGGTTACCTTGGTGATCCGGATGAGGATCTTGAGTTGGTAGACGTGCAGCTGTTGGTCCATGCGCTCGGTCAGCCAGGTGCCCAGGAGGTTCATGGTGGCAGTGTACCATTGCTGCAACATAAACAGACACTCTCCAGCTAAACACTCACTCACACACAGGACATGGAGACAGGATGCTGCCTTTGGGCCTATACATACTGAGAGTACTGTTTTGTTTTTTTTTTTTTTTTTTGTTTTTTTTATGGGTTAGTTTAGGGAAAGATATCAGGAAGCCTAAAGGAATCCTGACAGGTTTTGGGTAGCTTGGTCAAGAATGACGCTGAAACTGTACCGTGCTAGGATCATGTCCAAAAGTCTTTGGGAAGAAGAAAAATGGGCATTCTGCATCCAAAATTAACACAGACCTTTTTTCTTATCAATTATTTAATTTGTTTAAGGTCATTAATCAAATTAGATAATAAAATGCATATAGTTGTTTTTGTTTGTGAGAGTGTGCCTCATAATTCAGATTTTATCCATTGGTGGTTGAAAAATGAGACTGTTACTTTAGCAATTATATATAATACAAATGTTTTATCTTTTGAATGGACAAAAAGGCATCAAAAGGTCATATGACCAACATTCATGAATAAGTTGTAAAAACTTTTGTGGAATGCAATATTTTAGAGTAAAAACAACTTTGAGCAAAACCCACAGCCCCAATTCTGACCAGGTTTGCTTGTTATTATGATTATTATTTCACCAGGTCCTCTCTTGCCTGGTACAGCTCAGCTCCTCTGGCTAAATAAAATATCCGCTTGTAGCACTGGGACTGCACCTGTGGGAGTTTACAAACTTCTCCAGAATTTGAGACGTCACTGTTTTCTTCTCTAAGCATGCACAAAGACACGCACACTAGAACACTCCCCATTCACACACACACCTTTACTGTACTGCAAAGAGCTAGAGAGAAGAGGGGTTTTAGCAACTTACAAAAATACAACATGTCAATATCAAGGGGGAAACCAGCATACAGTTAAAATACACTGGTCAGGCAAAACATTATGGCATCATTATTATACAGAGTAGTTATCTTTGGATCAATGCCAAAATGATGACATGATAATGTTCTGCCTGAATGGTGTATGTCTTAACTTGTGATTACTTAAGACCTAAGATGACGGTGAAAACCTACATAAATCACTTATTACTAAAATAACTTTGATCTTATTTATAATGTAGGCTTATTGAAACTATGTGATAAAGATGGAAAACCTCTACTAGGGATAGAAATGATACTCTAGTTTTGACAAAAGTTATTCAGCAAAAGAAAAATAGAATGAGTGAGTAAATGCATGTTAGCAGGCAGGGAGCAGTGGTGCTATTTTCTTGTATTAGTCCTGTTTAAGTACATTAGCATAGGGGGTGGTGGGCTAGTTTTCCCCAGGCTAAAAATGTATTTATCATCTAATCCATTATTAAGTTACAAGAGAACAGCACCATCAAACGTCTTGGAGAAGAAACATACGTTGTCATACTCGAAGAAAATAAGTCAACTTTTAACTTGTGAGTAGGCAGGAATGCAAATAAGATATTCAGGCCCAAATGTATTATTCAAGTTCATTTTGTTTTTGTGTTGTAGTTTTTCTGGTTGTTATATTTGGACCTTGGTTGATGCCTGTCCACTTCACAGTCGAGTTGAGCATGCAGTGCATGCAGACCTGGCAGGTGGGTGGAGGCAGAATACGTGCGGAAGGAGGAGAAAAACACCTGCGTGAAAGAGCCTCCCAAACAAACACAACTGCAGGAAGAGTGTCTCAGGCATTTGTGATAGTTCATGTCATCAAATCATCTTACTTCTTATTGTCTCAAGTATCACACTTTTGGTCACTCTTCCCACTGTGAGTCCATAGTGACAAAAGCTTTATGTGAACACTGAATTGTTGAAGAGATGCACAAATAGTCTGGGCGCTACCCTTTACCTTCAGATATGATTTGTTATTTTGTGTCTATTCTTTGGGAAAATCTAGAATCTGTGAATTATTGAATGTTTTGGTCCAATTACTTAAACTCATATATTACACTTTCCTTTCTTCTTTACTCTTACCTTAGTAACTATTTGGATCAGTACTTTTTTTCTACCATTAATGCTATTTTGTACACCCTGACATTAGGCATGAGTATCTCACAGCCCAAAGTAGGTGTGGCACAAACAAAGCACAGATGGAAGAGACACTTTTGCTGCAGTCTTGCGTCTGAAAGGATGGCATCCTCACACAGGCAGGAAACACTGCTCTATGTTCAGTATGTACAAAATGCTCTGAGGAGGAGGGTCATGCTAAGAGATGTACACAGGAAGATTATCTGACTCTAAAACTCATGCCGACCAACATAATGTGAGAAAACAACGCAACGCAACACTAGAGATAAGTGCCACTTTTTGAATAGAGGAGGCAGCAGGAATGGAGTTAATAAGAACAGAATCAAGAAGATTCAAACCAGTGAAAGAAAGATAGACCAGGAAGAGCCTTATGCAACATTGAGTGCAACATTTAGTCGGCATGCACATGGAGTGATGGATTCAAATGAAATCCTAGAAGCAAACGGATTGTTGAACATGTCTAAACCTGACACACCGACAAGTATTTCTCAGAAGTTACATGACAGTGCTGACGAGGTATTTTGGGGAGAAGCAAAATGACAGGAGTGGACCTTCTAGACATACAGTAAGCACCATAGACAAGAGTCCTGAATCGGACACAGTGAAATCTGTCTGACCCCAGTGCAGAAGACAAACATCCAACCAAACACAGCATTTTCAGACACACAGAAGCAAGTCTGACAAAGGAGACCTGGATCTGTGCAGGTCCTTTATGAACATGAGGCACAAACATCACAGCAGTAAGTGCAGTGTCACACATGGAGGACACATTCATGTGGATGTATCCAACAGGATTATGGGGGAGAAGACAGTGCTCTCTTGACCCTCTGTCTGGGTGGTTCCCAGCCTCAGCTCACTGGAGCTGACTCAGACTTTGTTCCCTTATTGACTCTGTACCATGGCAACAATGAAAAAACTCTAAATTACTTCAATAAATTTGAGCGCAGTAGGCAAATATATATATGTGGGAATTGTAATGGGTTATGGGTACTTTTCATGGTTTGGGTGCTCAAAAGTTATTTACCCTTTAAAAAAATTAAATTAAATTAAAAAAGCCTGTTCTCAGTTCATAAGGGAACCATAGTCTGTAGCACCGGTTGGGAACCACAGTGATGACAGAGGGTATACAACATGTCAGCCTCTCTGTTAGTATCAGGAGGGTCCAGCAGTGTGTTTGGCCCCAGCATTTAGAGGAGATGCACAAATAGCCTGGGTGCTACACTGTGGACAGTGTCACTCTCCTGGAGGCTGCCATGTTTTCTGTATACACGTGTGAAAGCACAGAGTAGTGTGGTACATGTAGTGCGCTATCAGAGAGCTTCTATGGACAATTATTCTGTTCTTTCCAGAAAGCACTGCTTGTGATAATCCTTTCTGAGGATGCTTTTATGGACTCTTTGTAAATAAAAGTCATTACTTTTTGTATACACAAAGGCCCAAAAGCACTGTGGCAATGTACAACAGTAATGCAGAGGGCAGCAGCTGAGAGCTGAGAGAGACAGACAGAGAAAGACAGAGGAAGTAGAGCTCACAGAAACATGTCCTGCTCAAAATGGGACTTATCCCTCTCTGCCCAGTTTGTTTTGCCACATTTTGAATGGCCCCTCCCCTTTGTGTGAGGAGGAGAAGGCATCTACTTACATCAAATAACCTTTCTATATACACCTCCTCATTGACCTTATCACGAAGCATATCCTGAGAGTGGCGCACAAAGGTCACATAGCCATCAGCCACGTCCATCCCGGGCTTCTGTAGACCAAACACAACAGGGTCAATCACACAGTGCCTCATGAAGCTCATGTATTAAACAGACAGGGTTAGACCAGAGGACCATGCTGTGCCACACTGAGTCTGACCCAACAGGAGACTTACAGGTACTTCCACATATTTAGAGGCAGCTTTCACCTGAAATCATATAACAATAGAGGTTTACCAAAAAAATATATTATAAAATGATTGGTTAGCAACAGACTGAGCTGTATAGCGTAATCTGAAGTATCACCGTAAAGGATAGGAATGAGGAGAAGAGTGTTCCTTCATCATATCTGGAAATCTTAGCCAGGACACTCTCCAGTATTGCCACAAACTGAAAGTGAAACAAAACACGACTTCTTTAACTATCCACTAAAAAAGCAACAGTCAGTAATGTTTGTTTGACATTCAGACCTTAGCGACCAGAAGCTGGATCATGTCCTTCACACTTTCTTCAATCAGCTCGTCAATTTGGGAGTGGAACTGTTTCTGTAAAAGCAAGACACAGCTTATGATAATGTTCAATGGGTTTGTGAATTTAAAAGAAAATTAAATATCAGAATGTTCTCCAACTGCTACAAAGTTATTAAAGAGACAATAAAATAATAGTAAATACAGAAGAGACATCGAACTGAACACAAGAGGTGTACTGGACTTTTTTGTCATTCACTCCAATAATATAAAATTTTTATTCATACGAATTATTATTGTAAAGGTATATTATGACCATATGATTGACCTGACAACATTGCATTAATGGCTGCATCTGCTTCCAAATAAAACATTTTGGTGAAATGTGAAAGAGGGCTCTTATGTTAACTACTGTGAGTAGTTAACATAGGAGGGTTTGCCGTACCTCCTGGCCCATCTCCATGGCACACAGTTTGGCAGATTGGTCCTTGGCATCCACCATCACATTGAACATGGTGCATAATGTGGGAGAGATGCGGAAATCTGTGGACTTGCTGCTTTTTGCCAGCTTCGACTCAAAGGCCATCCTGGTTCTGCAACGTGAATGTGAAATATTTATGTCCACTGTGCTATGAAATATGCATTCCCCCATTGCCTCCGCTGCCTCGGAGCATAGTTACTGTTGTGCTGGAATATTTTGTTTGGCTTGGTTCTAGCAGAACTCACCGCTTGACGCAGTTCTCGATCATGTTGCTGGACATGAGTTTAATGCGACTCTCCAGGTGCTTAGCAAATTCCTCCTCTGGCCAGTGAAGGTCTCTGATGAAAGTCTGCAGGGCATCCAGCTTCCAGAAGAGGTCCTCAGATGTCCCAGAGCCGTTACTATCAGCGACAACACACACATTATGTCAGAAAATGTCATTCATAAAAAGCACTAAGAACATGGGAGGGGAGGTGGTGTTAGGTGTAACTCCCGCCATAAACTGACTGGTTGATTAAGTGTTTTGGTTGACAGTCAGTGTATGGGTGAATGGGAGCAGGCAGAGTGGAACAATAACCATGCTGAGTTGTATGGTTATTGTTATGAGGTGTGAAGTGGCCACATGCAGGTAAGTCACTGCAGCTCCAGTCACAGAGTGTCAAGACAAGAGGGAAATAGTGAATGGAGCAGTGAGGGAGGGCATGTAAGACTGAAATGTATGATAATCTTTTTCATTTTATATCTATTTTTAAAATCAACTTATAATATTACAAGCCATCTCTCATTATCCATGTCTCCAAAGTAGTGGGGTCACCTGAAAACTTTGCTAAACCATGCACTTTTGGACATCCTGACTAGCGCTGATTGGGTAAGTTGGATTGAGGCATCAGTTGTAACATTTCCAACCACTCCAATCAAACCGCTATCAGGAAAGTCAAAGAATGAGTCTATAGCCGTTCGATTTTAAGCACAGGAGATACACAACTGCAGTGAATTGAAGTTCCTAAATGTTTGCCTGTATCTCCACACAGCATGCAAGTCGAGGCAAATGAGTGCGATTCAGTCACTCATTTCCAAACCCCATCTAGTCTATAGCACCTCTCAGAGAGTCCTTGGCATGAAGACGTGTGCTGTATAATAGTTCACACATGCTGCGCCGAGACATGTTCTGCAATTTACTTAATCTCAATGTTCACTGTGCATTTTTGGGGACATCTTCATACCAGGGCAAGTCTCTGAAAGCTTATTTCTCAAGTGAACTAGTAGTAAATACACACTCAGAGTCATATATAGCAGCCATCCAAGACGGGGTAGAAAAGCTAGGCATTTGTGGAAGGTTAACTGATAGTCCAGCTACTGGCACTGGCAGATTTGGTACTTTGGGAATTTGGAGGTTCACATTTGGTAGGTTCACATTGGGTAGATTACTTGTTAAACTCCTGCAGAAAAAGACAGACAAAAAGAAAAATATAAAGAATCCATAACAGTGGCGTGAGAGCGGCACAAAGCTATGTAGACATTCATTACAAAGGAAAAGTCTGAAAGAAAGAGATGTTGCAGACAGTAAGAGAGACAAAAACATATTATACATAGAAGTACATAGTCCAATAGGCTGAACACAGATGAATACAGATATAATATTTGATGAAGTAGCAAGCAAATGCAAAACAGATATTTCACACTGGCATCTCGCCTAATCAATCTAATAATTATACTAGTGATTGAAAATGCAAAAGGAAAACAGTGAATAAGCAACAACAAATAAATCATAATGTCAACACTGGAGGCCATTTGTATCTGGCAACACGTCAAAAGAACACACATTATGAAGGTTAGTTCACGCAACAGAAACAACAGAAATACTGGCCTGACCCCAATGTGTCGGGAAAATGTATAATAAAAACATTAGTCAAAGCTATTTTAAAACAAAACAACCTATTTCTTCTTATTGCTGAAGAAGAAAATAGGTTATCGAGATCTCTGCTCTGTTTCTCACGCCTCCATGCAGTCGGCCTGTCATAGCAGAACAAAAGGCCCAGGTCTCCAGACAGTCTACGGCTGAGCTACAAACTACAGGCTCCTTACTTGACGGGCTCCCAGGACTCGCGGTCAAAGCCCTTGTGAATAGACTGTGCGATGGAGGACTCCATCAAATCCACATATCTAACCACCAGGGGGGCGTACAGGTCCTGCAGGTGCTTGTGGAACTTTCCATTGCACAGATGGTCTAAAGAGGGAGAGCAGAAAAAGCATTTGTTAAACATTACAAAGATCAGAGCTCCAAACAAGGTCATACAGGCTTTAAAGTACTGCTTTTAAGTGCAAATGGTTATACATTTATTGGGTTTTAAGAATGTGGGGAATATTATTAATTGGTCTCTGTAGAAAATGCAATGCTCAAGGATGCTGCATTGTGGTAACTGTATTGGTTTTAATAAGAAAAAAATGTATATTACAGTATATACGAGCAAAAACTAATGTCTATGAATCACATGCTCAAACCTATACATTTTATATTGTTTAATCACACAAGTTCTAAGAAACTACATTGAAATACGGGTTCACTGTGCTCATGCAGTGTGTTTGAGTGAACACTAGGGGGCTCACAGTCTGTCCGCAGGTAGTCATTGAGCAGCTGAAAGAGGGGGAAACTGTCCCAGCTCTCAGGTGACTGGATCTCCAGAGCGGCGTCCATGTCGATGGCATAGAGGGCCAGGAAGTTCTCTGCATGTTCTACCATCAAGTCTGTCCACCAGGCAAAGGCCTAAAGGGATACAGGAACAGGTGAGAGCACAGGTGAGCCATCTGAGGGACACCAGAAGGGGGAGCTGTTTCAGGAAAGTTAAATAATGGGGTGTGCATATAAGGTCAGAAAAGAAGTTTGTGTTTACGTGTGTGTATTCTGTGGGGCTGTAGTTCTTTAGCCATTTAGTTCACTGATTGGTCAGTCGTGTCTTAGTCAACCTAAATTTTCATTAGTCAACTTGGATTGGCATTATAAGGATTTTTATGGACAACAGCAAAGTGAACTAGCTGGACATTTGGAAATTAACTGTGAATTATTAATTTATTCTACCTTTTTATGTACAAAAAGGCAATTTACCAGTACATGTCATGTCACTTCGGGTAAAATGTACCGTCAAATCACAGAGATAACTGCAGAGATAGCTTTGAGATCTTTCACTAATTCCAATCCCTCCTTTTAGTCGACTAATCAATGGACAGAGCACCTCAAAAATGTCTTTAGTCGATTACAGTCACTGGTATTCTGAACATGAATACTGGGAAGCTGTGGTACTCAATATTTTCTTTCAAAGGAGGAGGAGCAGCCTCTGTAGACCCATTGCTCATGAGTAAATGTATCTCTAAAATCCACAGCTCATATTGATTGGGACCCTGAGGAGGGATTATGGGTAACTCACTGTTCTGCTGTATGTGTAACATGAGAATCGCAGTGTGCTTGTATGTTCTGTTTTGGACTAGCTTCTCTCATGCAAATGCTCCATGCTTTTGTCTGACTTTTAAGAGACCAGGCTTGTATCATTCACATCGCTGCCAAACTCTGCATCTCCCACTGATGTGAATGTAAGTCATGCACGTTTAATAAGGCACGCCAAAGACTGCAGCACATAGCATCATTTCTATAGTGTGTCAGCTCCAATTAACAAAGTAGTGTTGAGATTCAGCTGACTGTATCCTGGCACAGTCACGGCCTCTTCACCCTTTAAACTACAGCAGGTGCTTTGCAGGCAGTCTCGGCTTGGCTGCTGTGCATATCACTCATGTTGCCAAGTTCAATAATCCAAATGTAATCTATTTGAATGGTGCCGCATGCGCATACTTGCATTTTATTTATTTTATCTATCGGGCAGGCCCAAGTCAATAAATAAGGATAATGTGAAAAGTTCAACGTGGTAGTAGTTCAATGTAGGGTTTTAATATTACAATTTTTTGCATTTGAAACGATTTGGATTCAAATTAAACAGACAAACAAAACTGAGAGCTAATTATATTTTGTTTCTACTTTGCCCACTATCACTAATATGTGTCTTTAATTAATCTACACTGGAGGCACTTGTATAGGCCCAAAAGGAAATTGTAATTAATTTTCTCGTCTCTCCATTTTTGTTTTGAACTACTACTATTTTTCACAGTATTTTAATTTATTGAAATGTGCCCTTTAACTTTTGTGTCAAGCCATCACAAACTGTTACTTACCTCTCTACTTACCTTCTCGAGACAAACAAACATACTTAAAACAATATACAGTTTAAAATACAGGCAGCAAACAAAGCTCTTTTCTCCATCACATTTAAGGAGTGATTCTATGACAGAGGTCAAAATGGACCAGAAGAGGGCAAAGGTCACCTCAGCCTTTGATAGGGGAAACACATTCAGGATCCTAACCCAGTGTTCAGCCATAAACACAACAGTGCTGTATCAAGGCAATAGTGTCATATAGGAAGCAGTCTGTAGGGGGCAGTACTGATGCTTGGGAAGGAGCATGACATCATAACTCCATCTATGGGACATGCACAGAGCATTTAGGGCGGGACAACTTCACTACATACCTCTTTTCCCTGCTGGGATAGTCACCAATCATATGACAGTGAAAACAACAAGAAAACGAACAAAACAAATATGTATTTTTGAGGCAATACGCGGAACAGGGATTGTAAACTCGGACAGCAAAGACTGATGGAGGAAAAGCCAGGGGAGGTAATGTTTGAACAAGGGCGGACTGTGAAATTAATCATCAGGATGGAGGAGGGAGAAGAAATGTTTATGGAGGATCAAACTTTGGTTCACATGAGCAAACGTCAGAATAAATCTTGGCTTGGCATGCTTGAAGAGAAACCGTTTTTATGGCCTGATGGACATGCTTTATGGTCACAATTATGTTGGTGCAAGCTACAGTGCCTTTTCAATTTCTTCAAGTTTGTCTCAGTCCTACTCCTACACGAGCACCCAGCCCATTACTCTAGTATCTAACAGTGGCTATGGGTTCAATTTCAACTCTAGAGGGTGGTCTTTAGCAGTAGTGGCGCAACATGCCATTCAGGAGGGGTCGTGATGCGGGCAAGAGGAAAAAAAGAAACAAAAATACTGTACCGATTGATCTGCAGAACTTGTGACTGCCGCCTGTCAAGCATATTCAGAAAGATAGAATAAATCTGCTTTATCTGGGAGCAAACTGGATAAGCTTAAATCTACACATGCTCATCACGCTTACTCCTACAGGGGTGACAAGGGGGAGCAAAGGGGGGAGTACAAACCCAGTTCCAGTATTTTATTTACGATATAACAAAAATGTAAGTATTCAGTATACTAGCTATTTAGCAGCAAAACTGAAAGTAGCAACAAAAAATAAGATCAGAAAGATCAGAAAATTAAAATGTTTCTCTAACTCTATGTAACTTTTTTGGTGAAGGGACCTCCACAAACTTGAGATGTTATTGCTTTGCCTGGAATGTTTCATGGCATCAAACATATCTCCAGTCTCCATAGAGATAAACAGGTCAGATCTGTGGAAAGGCAAGCCTCATCACAGACATCACAACATTTGTCATAGCAGTTATAATGGAATAAATGCAAAATTTAGAAGATTAATGTCATACAAGCATGTTGAGGACCCTCCACTAGAAAAGTAAAGTCCTTTGTTGTTACTTATAGAAGCTTTATCCTTTGATGCCCTCTTGCAAATTCCTTGAGATGTGTTGCTCCATTAATTTTATTTTTTTCACAGGTAATAAAAATAGCCTTACCTCATGTGTTACATTATGAATAAAATATGTGCAATTTGCTGATTTTCTTTTACATAGGGCCCAATGCATATGGACTTGGGTTTGCAGTTTACTAGTAAACATGATAAACAGGTCACACTTCTCCTAATCGGCTACCATGGATTAACCTGTGCTCTCCCTCACCTCTTCTTCCACACAACCCTCTGAACTTTTCCTTCTTCATATCTTTAAAAACACACAGTGCCATCTCCCTGGGCTTTCAGGGGCTTACGTAACGCTCCTGAGCTCTGAACTGTAATCAGGGCACAGAACTGCACACGTGTTTTCATGCAGAAGCAAATTTACATTCTTTGCACAAACACATTGGCTCATTTTAGCACGGTTGGCTTCACACCAATTACAGCCTCTCCTAAATTAAATTATTTTTTTCTAAGTTAGCTAAAGATGAAAGCAGCTTTATTTATAGTACAGGTTGATGATAATAATAAGGCTAACTGGGTAGAATGCGATAAGAGTTGGGGAGAGAGGGGAGGGGTGCGTCGACAGGGAGGGGGCGGGCTCACTCACCTCCGCGTGGTGTTCCTGGTTCTGCTGGAGGACTTCTATGACTAACTCCGCCAGGCGAATAGTTTCCTCCAGCTTTTTGGCAGGCGTGACTAAGCGGCCTGCGTTCTCTGAGACAAAAGGATGAGGGTGAGGGACGAGCAGTTAGTCAAGCACACAGAAGGATTTCCAGGGGGACTTGTTTAACTATTCTAACTCTAGATTTAATTATCTAATAACAACATCACAACACCTACGCTGTGATGTCTAGCTATGAAAAACCCCAGTGTTATACCAGTAAAGTAGTGTATTGTAGTAACATAGAATAGGTCTAAGAAGGCAGGCACAGAAATAGTGGCATTGAAATGAAGATGCAAAGAGTACATGCAGAAAATGGTAGCGCATTAAACTAGCTATAAACTGCACGATGTGTGAATGCTATTATCAGTGTATATGTTATATGTGCATTAAAGGTAGATTATGTAACTTTTCTGGTTTAGAGACATCTACTTACCTCCAAAGAGATGTCATTGCTTTGCTCTTGTATGACATTATCTAGGAGGTGATACCATCCGGCCAAGTTATAGGCAGATATGTGCAGATGCTTTTCACAGTAAGAATTCATGATTTTCAAGGTATTTTTCATTAAAAATAAAGTAACATTACTATGTAGACAAATGGGTGGTGGACGTTCCACTAGAAAAGTTACATAGTGCACCTACAATATATTTGATTTGTTTCTTTTAAGGACTATAATAATTAATATAGTAAAAAATGAATAGCTTAGATGTGTTATTGAATCCCTCTGGCAGGCTGGCCAGTGAACCTCTGCAGCACAATTACAAAGAGTCAATAGCTGGTGTTCCTACTAATAATATACTATTGTATGTGCAGTAATTTAGCAACGTAAGTACTGAGAAGTCCTCCTTCTTACTCTGTGTGAGTTAGTTGCCAAATCGAGCTCTACATGAAAGCGTTTTGCTGACAGAATGTGTTATGACACAGCTGAACGTGAAGATGATTTACCAGATCGTAAAGCTTTGCAAAATGGCAGATGTGTGACTTGGACATGGACATGAGACCAGATGGCCACACACATCTCAAATCAAAAGCACAAATATACATAACTCTACATGAAACAGTAACTGCTCTGGCATCAAATCTTTTCATTATTTTTGTAAGGGGCCTGTGAATGCTTTGATTAGCTTGGGTATTTTTGATAGCATCTGTCATACATAATAAATAGCAAAGCATCTGTTGTAACATTTTTAGATATTTCACATAAACTTTGAGTCATGAGTTTATAAAAGTATTTGTAATTCTTTTGAGCCATGAATTACAATACTATACAAATACATGGGTGCATTTCCAAATATTGATATGAATTACACTACAATACATTATTTGTGATTCGTGAATGTCCTACTTTAATATGCCCTCCTTCTGTGACTAAAGCAACACTATGTAAGTTTTATAACTGTGCTGCAGAAGCAAAGTGGGAAATAACATCAATGCATTGTTTTCTACCAAAATACTTTGGATTCTTCACATTTGGTTAAAAACATGTGTTAGAATAAAAATACATCTGTCTCTATGTTATAGATTTTATATGGTTCCATATATATTGAGGTAAAAACTTGCATAGTGTTGCTTTAAGTTTTAACATAACACAATACTAAGTAATTGTACTTTATAATCCAGATCAGTGCAGTTCTATGTATGGTTTGTTATTGTTGTAACATTCTTGCCAATATCATTTTAGCTCTTCAAGTAACTTCAAATGATAAAATACGTACAATTTACTACATAAATATTGTAGTGTTAGGAAAGCTTGAAGCATGACAAACAGGCTATGTGTACTGTACTTAAGTGTAGCCTATATTTTATCTGAAGCATGCATATATGATAGTTTGTCTGATAATCTCTGAGTATTCTGTAGATTAATGCATAAATGTGTGCTTGGGGCTAAACCACAAACTAAACATGGCTTCACCTGGATCCTTTTGATCCTTTTGCCCTTTCTCAACTTCAGCGATGGACAGGAGGGAGAGAAAAGATAAAGAGGAGAGGTTTAGCATTAGCACGCGCTAAGGTTCTCTGTCAGGTTACTGGGGATTCACTGAGATCTGCTGGGGCCGCTCTCTGATCCAGGGACAGTGGGGCTTCTAGGCAACAGACAACAAACATCACACAACAACATACAATCAAAACAGCGCCTGTGAAAAGTCAAATTAAAAAAGATGATCACAAACATAAAGAAAGAAGCTCGAACTTATCCAAATACACAGGAGACAAACGGAAAGCTGTCGGCATCAGACGAGACATTGCGTGGTTTCAAAAATAACACCTATACTGTCTTTCTATGTGGTCAAATTGTTTTCATTGTAGAAATACTGTACATCCTACCTGCCGGGCACAACACGCCACTGACACATGAACCGAACCAAATGACTGAAGGAGATCACAATGTAAGCAATGTAAAAATGCATTCAAGTCAAAGTAATATGGGAACCCAAAACAAAATCAAAAAGCTTACAGACATGCTCACTCGTGTCCACTGATTGACTAGTGCTGCTTTTGAACAGTCTCACCCCGGCCATTCACTCCCACAAACAAAGAGGCTGATGTTTACAAATACTGTATGTCGCAGTTTGAAAAGAGAAAAGTTGGGATATGAAGTGAGCTGAAAGGTAAAAAATGTAAAAGAAAGTTTTGAGGTTGAGAAGGTTCATGGACGCAAAGATGGAGGTACTCACGGATGGTTAAATCCATCACTTGAGACGCCAAGCAGAAGACAGGGTGCTCAAACATTTCCCTCTTTTTGCCTACAAAAAAGGATGGGACCGTGCAAGAGGAAGGAAGCTAGGGTCAGACATGGGAAGGCTACAAGCGAGAGGGATTATGGGAAGTGGAGTTCAGGAGGCACCTAGTAAAGTGGCCTCACAGTGACAGTGGGAATCATTGGAAAAGATACTAAAGTCCTTAGTATCTTTAGCACCCTGAGAGAATTAATAAGACATCCAGAAATGTCTTTTGATCATTTAATGTGTTATCCATGCTGTCATGTTATGTGTCAAAGCACATGCAAGCGGTGCGGGGAGGCTGTCTGTTGCTTTAAATCCCAGTGTTTCTTTAGTTAGTTTGGGAGGGAAGCAACTTGTGCAAGAAGGAAGTGAAGGAGAGATCTTGAGATAGAGGTGAAGAGAGAAAGGGATTGTCCAAAGGGCGAAAGGGGGTCCAGTCACCTAATGTCTAAAAGGGCCAGAGACACAGCTGGAGTCCATATAGTCACAATGGCAGATCAGCACATCAATCAACAGATTTCAGGGCTTTGGATTTGAATGCATTTTTACTCACACACCTCTACACAAAAGCCAACTTGACCTACAGAACAGCACAGAGCTAAAGTGGGCCTGAAACAAAGGAGAAAGTTATTGGACTGAGAGACAAAAGGACCCACACACTGTCACAGGTCATTTGGGATATGGACACAAATATACCATATGCCAAGTGAGCTCACTGCGTGCTCAGAAAGAAATCATGACAACAAGAAGTCACTTAAGAATTACACAAATTATCAACCATGAAATAATAATGTTACCTTATGGGCAGTTACGTTACACTCTGAGGCACATTCAGCAACACCTATGTACGTTATTTACCTTCAATTTTGGCGTAGTCTTTAATCCGCTGGTAGTTGAGT
This sequence comes from Periophthalmus modestus, assembly GCA_019594935.1. Lineage (NCBI taxonomy): Eukaryota > Metazoa > Chordata > Actinopteri > Gobiiformes > Gobiidae > Periophthalmus > Periophthalmus modestus. The sequence goes on from JAIEZT010000013.1 coordinate 13,219,397, forward strand.
TGTGCTGCCTGCTCCAAACATTTGCGGATTACTCCTTTCACTTCCTCCGGAGGGACTGGGGTCACTATGTCTTTCATCAGGACCTGCAGACACAGTTAAAGGGTTTGGTATTTTTCATCCTCTCATTAGTCATGTTAAAATATATTCTTAATCTACACACCCGCTCTAGCAAAGATAAAGTTGCCTTCAGCGCCCCCTCTGGACGACCGAAGGGGAAAAAATATCTACAAGCAAGGGGAAAGTTAGATCAAGAAATGTTGAGTGACTTGAGGCTGTAAGATGTGAGTGATTGGCTAATCACCTGAAATTTACAATCTGGTTTTCCAAAATCACACGCAACCGTTCCTTGATATCTTCAAAGCGCTCCTTCTCATCCACAATGACTGTGCTGAGCCCATCAGGCCTGTGGAGATCACACCACACATTGAAGGGAGCACACATCCTGCTGAGCCTTCACTTATGCAACTTGGTCTGAGTCTGACAAGAGCAATGAGCTGCCAGCTTTAGGCTCCGCAGGAGCACATGGTGATGAGAGCTCTTAGTAACAATCAGAAAATAGGACTTGGGCTCACCTTTTAGGCACTTGAAAGAAAGGAAATTTGAGCTCCTTTCTCTTTCTAAACTTGAACATGCGTGTCGGTAATGTGGCAGTGCTGGGGTCTGGACTTGGGCTGCTCTTTGGGGACTGGAGGGCCTCATAGCCCAGCGGCCCCCAGTAGCTGCCCTCTCTGACTTTTACAGTTGCATGGGAGGATGATTAATATGGAAAGTAAGAAACTATGTCAACAAAGGACAAAGAGAAAAGAAAACAAAGTGATAGAAACAAAAGTATATAGAAATATGAAACTGATTAAAAACATAACACAAAAGCAACACAAAATGCCAACATAAAAACAGAACACAAATAATACAAATTAAACCAGTGAATAATGAGGCAGAATGAGAGTTTGTTTTGAGGTCACTGCTTCTACTCTATTTTAGATCATAGTTCATTGTTCTAACTCTGTGGGCTGATTTGTGAGCGGTGTGAGTGCATTTGTGAGAGGTTTGTGCACACCTGTTCCCATGGACATGGGATGCACAGAAAGCAAAGCTGTAGTGCAGCAGAGTGGGGTCGATGATGGCCCCCTTCTCTGCCCTCTCCAGCAGGTCCCGCAGGTAGCACAGGTGTCTGTGGCAGCCTCGCACCCCATTCCTGGCACAGTACTCATCCAGGACAAAGACCTGGCCTGGGCTAAACCAGCCCTGCAGACAAAAGGCTTTCATTTTAAGAGTAGTTTATCCATAAAAAGCAGGACAGGAGCAGGGTCTTACCAAGCAGCAGAAGGTGTCATTGAGTCTGTGGTCCAATGTGAGCCGCTGCACCATCTCAAAAAGGGAGGCGTGGTCAAAGCTACAGGGGTTAGCCGAGATAAATTCATCCATGCCATGTTTCTGAGCTCTGTCAGCATCTATCCGGCCAACGGCACAGGGAGAAGCACATGGTTCAGAGGACAGCCATGAGTGGGGCCAGACAGTCAGTTCATCACAGCACAAACAGGGGGAGCTATTTGGCTACTTCTAAGGGCAAATTATAAACACAGCTTACATTGTCAACTTGCATTGTGTCAAGCCAGCATAAAGAGATTGGATAACTACAACTATGCTACAGGGGACAACTGCTTGGACACCATGTGCGTGCAAGACTTTCTCATTCCCTGAAGTTGTTGTAATATAAAAAGTCAATATTCATGATAAGAAAAAAAACGCTCTAAGAAATCCTGTAATGCATACTAACTAAATGGTGTATTCAATAGATTCTGCCATTCTTAATCACTAAATGATATTACTGTACATTGGTAAGAAAGTAAAAACAAGAACAGCCTTGGAAAAAGTCATTCTAATATGTTTTTGCTGTCTCAAAAATATGAAAATTAGTAACACATTTGAAGATTAGATTAACATTGATATCTGGAAGCAATACACAAGATAATGAGGACATTCAGGCAAACTGTATAGAGAGATGCAGTGGTGTCCTCTGTGACAAAAACAGGCTATGTCATGAAACACTCTGAATGAAAATGATTGGAGCGTGAAGGCGGAACAGTTATTTTGGGGGGAGCTATAGGCTGATGGACCAAATCAGGCATTGAGTGACATCTGCCTAACCTAGAGGTTTAGGAGGGTCAAAGGGCAATTACTATGGGAATTTTCTATTATAGAGGTGCGAGCTGTAAGTTATTTTAGTTCATCTAAGAGACACAAAAACGCGAGACAACAAGTAAAACATAGACAAGTGACAGGTAGAGGGTGTTGTTGTGCAAAACATTTAGATTAAAAAGTGTTATTAGTGAGTGCAAAGGAATACTGAAGAGGTATAATGAGCAAAAGTGGTCAAAAATGAGCATGGAAATACATCCAAAGAGTGAGAATGTTATAAGAGTGAGAGCTATGAGACAAGGTGACTAATTCTCCTCTGGCTGGTTGTAAAAAAAACACTCAAGAATACAAGTCAATACTACAGTGGAATAAACAGTTGTCAATAATCACCCACGAGTAATAAATCGTGAATAGGCACGTACTGTTGGCATTCATTGATAAATCATTACATGCTGGAGATCAGTGTGACTCATTAACTTTTAAATACCATGCACATTTGCAGAATCGATAATATTTCCATTTTTTCTGGCATTCCTTCAGTCTTTTTTTTTTTTTTTTTTTTTTTTTTTTTTTCTAGAGGCATTTGCAAGTTGACAATACTTGGAATATGTTGCAGTGTATTCATGGTTCTCTAACAAGGCATACCACTACTGGAGAAGTCTGTTAAGGGGTAGCAATACAATTTGGTGCATGAGTAAAGTAGCATGAAGCTGACATTCTCCGGGGTATATGGGGAGGATAAGAGTATTGATAATGTTTTAGTTATGGTCACATGACACAGGTGTGGTCCTATACAGGCAAACAAAAGGGCAGTCAAAAACAAAAATGAGTTCTGGCCTTTGCTCTGGGTTTAACTGTGGTTTCCATGACTAAAAGCTACTATGCTGATCGTGGGATAGGTCCGGAGTATTTTTACTGGCAGTAGGGGGCGGCATAAGCTATACTCTGTCTACTGGGCATTCAGAATACTCCGCGTACATATTTGCCAACTCTCAAAGAAAAAAAAATAAGTAAAAAGATTGAGCCCTCTGATGTAAAGCAGAAAATCGGATAGATTTGAATAAACTTGCCAAACGGAAATGTGCATATGTTATAAGATTATGTAACGCTTTACTATGAGGGATCTGCTCACCAATGGGAATACAGAGAGAAGGCAATTATGCAGTAACAGCTGTAAGATCAACTTGAACTATTGCTGAAATCAAAAACTTCTTACATGCATCCTATATTGGCACAAATGGATGCTTAGATACTTCGATCCTCAAGTTAGAGGTCGTCGGAAAAAAATAGAAATTAAAAAATAAACTAAGATCTAGTAAGAAGACATGAAGCGAGACGTGAAAGGAGAAGAGAAAGGAGGGGGATTCAGAGAGATAGAGAACGTTGCATTGGTCAGATAATCAGCGGGGATTATCTGAGCTGTGCCGGCTATACAGGGAAGCACTTACCCTTGAGTCCAGCTAGAAGACAGCAGGGTAAGAAGGGACAAACCAGAATATAACATAAAGACTAGCAACAAGGCTGGAGGAAGAGAAGAGATACCCTGACCTAGCAGCTACTAGCATCACTCAAGAAGGGTAACAGGCAGAAAGCATGAGAAAGTAGTAGAAAACACAACTGAAAAAACAACAGCCTATATACCGATATGAGAGTGTGTGGTGGGTATGTGGTGAGAGACACTGTGTAAAGAAGGAGAGACAGGGAAAGAGAGAGAGAAACAGAAAGAGGAATAGGAAAAAGAGCGATAGAAACAGGTAGAGAAAAAGTCATGTGTCCTCTTCACTCTGCTGCAGTGCGTTGATCTGGATTTCAGTTTAAGTACTGTCAAACTCCAGAGCTGAAGATCCAAGATACTGTCAGAAGGCAGACATAAAACACGGGAAGACCATTTAAGCTTCAGTCTGGGGTCTTTCTTACTTAACTAAATGTCCACAGTGTGTTGTATGTAAGCATCAATAGTTTTGGAGAGAGCTACTCTAGTAAAAGTTAAAAAAAATCTAAAGATAATAACGTAAATCTAAAGCTAATTTCAAGGGGCTTTAACACTGAGGTTTAGTTACAGAATTGGCTTGAATCTCAGAATGTGTCCTTTATAATTTCAAGAAGCTAGAACTTTCTTCTTAAAAAGTGACATTTACATATTATTTGAGCCAAATTTCAATTTTATCAAGGAAACAAACAGGGTACTAATCTGCTACACTAATAGTTTGGAAGAGTTAGTGCCTGACAGAACCATTGTACATTCATATTGTATTTTGGCAAATTAACCATGCACCCATTAAGATTTTAACTGCCTTACCCAGGGAGAAGCTGCAAACTTTTGGATAGATGTTTTGTATGCCTAAATTTCACAGCATAATTTGTATGCTGCAGAATGTTAACCGGTCATGACACACTTGACCAAGGGAATAATTACTCCCTATCTGACCGTTTAAATAGACTTTTTGCAGCAGAGTGAGGAGGCTGTGTATGTTATGGTCCCAGTGCCATTCAAGAGCACCAGGGTTGAAACATGTTTGCGTGGTGTGCCACAATGTTTCAGGGAGGAAGAGAAGGGTCTGTGCCACTGTGGGAACGCTTTGAATGGCAACAGCTGGCATCAGAGAAGTCAACTAACCACAAGAACACTCACATACTGGACAAAGAAACCAATGGAGAAACAACATAGACTTTAGGTGGTTAAAGATTCTTACAGTTCATGTCTTTAGATTTACTAGTATGTAACGAGAATACAGAGATCTTTATAAATTTGGATAAAATGCCAATCATTTTAAAAAATAAGACTGTACTTTACATTCAATTGTTTCGAATAGCAGGATCTATTATTTTAAAATTGTAATAAAAACATACCTTACAGATTTGGGCATACACTTTGACTACTACTACTTTTTATTCTCAGTAATGATCAAGAACACGATACATTGAACAGACAGGAGTTTGTACAGGTGGCACACTATTGTGCATGATCTTACCTTCACCTTTGCTACATGAGTGGTGCTGCTATGGGTATATTAGCAGAGTGGTTAGCACGTCCTATAACTTCCCTTTACAACTATCTATGTAATAATAATATGATAATATGATAATCATCAATAATAATAATAATAGTATAGTAAGGGCAAAAGTTGTACTGTCTTAATCCAACCCCATTTAGTCATTCTTACTTAAAGCATGTTTTTATATTGATAGGCCAATTCTTGAAGATTACTGGATAATATTATTTATGGGGTTGCACCTTAAACAGTAGCGGTCCATCAGATGCTATGGGATTCCGTGAGTTGTGTGTGCGTGCTTGTGTGTTAGTTCTACCAGCACATTTGTGACGGCAGTGTGGAGCGCATGGCGTGAGACAACAATGAGTTACACCTTAACATTGATTTGTGGATGAAAACTGCTGCTTGCTATAGGTGAGCTTATTGGTGAGGTACACATGTGGTGCTACTTACAGAACTGTGAAATGGGAGCATCCATCTGAGCAGACACGCCCCCTTTGGAGTTGAGTTTCTGGACCTGAGTGGGCGGGACAGGCTTGTGGGACTGGCCCGTGGCGCGGTACATGGCCTGGACCCACAGGATCCGATCCTGTTCATCGTCACTGGCAAAGATCACAGTGTCGCCTTCTTTCACTGCATTGAAAAAGGCTCTGCCCCCATCCAAACCTGCTCAAGCACATATTGTATTGTTGGTTAGTTTGCCATGATTCAAAGAAAAATATTTTGTGTACATTCAAATTACATGTTTAAAGTAATTATCTTGCATTATAAAATTAAATGATAAAGTGAGCTGTTTTTGTATGTTCATTTAACAATCATTTAATATTTGACTATTACATTTGCACAATGTCAATGAAATATTAACCCTATTTAAATATTTTATGTCACTTTTTGCCTTGAATTATGTTGTGTGGATCAAAAGCAAAAAAAATCAGATTTTGTAATAATCTACAGTTATTTTACTTTAAGTATTTAAATAGAACATGATTACTTATATATTACTTTAATATAAAAAGGATAATTTCATAGTTTTTAGTGTATAATGTGCACAGACCTGGCTGTGGGTCACTGTAGTCTACAGTGTATCCGTCCAGCTGGAGAAGTTCCTGTGGTTCGGACTTCTTCTCTCTGTAGCTGCACATGGCAAATGTGTATTGGCTCACCTGAAAATAATGACAAAACATAAAAAATAATTTGAAAGAAAGCCCAACAAAAGCTGTTCCACCTCAGCAGCCTCAACACCACAGCTACTATTGACTTTCACAATGTAAATATGAAGCTGTCAATATGAAAATTTCTACTAACCTGTACAAGGACAAAGAAACGCTTTTTCCAGCGCTTCCAAACATTCTTTCCAAATGCCCAGAGGTACCTGCCACAGAAAAAAAAAAAAACTCTTTATCCAGTCAAGGTTATCTTCAGTGCCCTTGTATATTTAAAGCATAACTCTTTTCTATTTTATATTAAGCAGTCCTACATTAAGCACTTAAAGTACACCCTAGCCTCCACCAGGGGGTGTAGTGCACTTGACAGTATTTTTCCATGGTACGTGACTAGAAAATGAGGCCAAGGAGTGAGAGCTGGAGCTCCACAGTCCAGGCCTTCCTCACCCGCAGTGCTTCATGTTCTGAGGTTTGTCCATACGGATGGCCAGTTTGATCCTCAGGTCCTGGTCGGGGCACGCCTTGGTAACAGTCATCTTATGGAGCTCCGACTGTTTGGGGCTGTTGGGAGTGGGGTGGAGCACAACCTGCACTCAGAGAACATAATGTAACAGATTTAATAAAATGACCATCTCCTGCAACATTAAGAGGAAAAGTGCTTGAAAGAAGCTGCTGCGAGTCTTTGAGTTTTATGGGAAGTGAGAGAATGAAAGTGTTGTGGAGCAGCATTTTGCAGTGGCTCCCTGAAGAGGAGGCCTAATCTCTCTTTGCCGAGTTAAAGAGCTTTCAGGAAACGTGCCTCTCTGCCACCGCCGCTGCAGAGGGGATCAAACAGGCCTGCACAGACAAGGTCACTACTACGGCAAGGAACATAGAACTGCTTCAACTAAAACACTAGCTTTGAGGAGAAGTAGGTCCAATTACCTACCTTACATCTAAGCAAGTTTTCAATTAGGTGTATTGGAAATATCAATTAAGCCGATGTTCTGCTATGTATAATACTTCACAAAGATGCCAATTTCTGGAACCATATCCTGTCCCCAGGTGATTTATGTGCGGATTAACCAAACAGGAAAATGTCCTGTTAGTGTCAAAAGCATCGTGGTGGAAACAGCGTGGATTTCTTCCATTTTTACAAGCGAAGCATTAAACTCCATGAATCCGCAGGTTCTGAATGTTCCAAGAATGTTCAAGAGGTGATCACTTTTGCATTTGAGAGACACATAATTTGACTGCCCAAAATAGGATGGTTGTCTGCTCCTCTGTATGGTCTGGTTACAGACGCTTAATACATTTCCTCTCCGTCTTCTTGTTTACGTGCCCTCTGACTCTAGTTTCTTGTTCTCTTCTACTTCTATCTTTCAAGTATGAGGGGTGTATAAAGCCAGAGCGCCAATTAACTGAGAAAACCCCAAACGGCCTTTGATCATCACTTTTTCTGCCATGATCATCATCATTATTGATAGTGAGTTTTGATACTCTATCAATAGTACATTGCCATATTACCAGGTTCTTTCCAATACAGATCTCTAGTTACACACTTATGACAACAACAGAACAGAAAACTTTCTGAGAATAAACATGGACAAATGTTTGCCTAAGGACTGGGGGACAAATACAGCACTGCTGTCCCCTCTGGTGTCGGCGCTGAGAGATTATGAACTATTTTTAAAGCAGGACTCAAACCGTGATTTTGTGTTAGTTGTGAGAAACACTTTAGCCTTGTATTGGACTGACAAGTGCTAATGTTTTATGTGCAGCTGCTGTATTGACTATGTATGTTGTAAACAGGTGTCTAAAACAGAGAGTGGGAGCATCACCCTGCCCAGCTCCTTGTCCTCCAGCGCCAGCACGCCAGTGCTCTCCGTAAACAGCTTCACCTTGACGGCAGGCAGCGGGTGTGTGGTGGTGAAGTCCCCCTGTGTGCCCCAGCTGAAACACACAACACACAATCTCATGAGTAAAGCTTCCATGACATCATAGAATGTTTTCAGTACGGCCATAAATTCAAACGGTGCAGGTGCAGAGAGGACTAGACACTAATACACAACAACAGCTGACACATTAGGCACCACTGGGACTGCAGTTCACATTGCAAGAGAGATATAATGCATTTATGTAGTTCATGACATACAAAGGGACACTGCAGCAGAAGAGGCAGGATGACACAAAATAATAATAGCACTGTCCCTTCTCCTTCTATTTATAATCCAGACATTTCTTAAACCTGCATGATTTCTCTATAAAAGAGTCCTCATCCTATCAGCAAAATTTATTGAGTGTGTCAGCTGGAGAAAAAAGAAAAACAAGAAACGGCAGAAGTCCTAAAATTAACTTTGCAAAGTCAGGCCTGTTCTGTTTAGTTACGTAAAGGTGACAGGCTTTTTATTTGTTAAAACTACCTTTTAAAATCTATTGAAATAAGCAAATTGGACAGAAGTAATGTAAGGAAAAGATGACATAACATTCATTAAAGATGGTTTTGCTGTATACTTGTTCTTGATTAGATTTTACAGTACATAATATGTCCCCTTTGCCTCCCACTGGTTTGCTTATTATGTTACTTGGAATAACATAACCCTGACATATTTTTTTCTTTATTCTTGTGAAACTGGACCTTGAATGTGACAAACCAGATCGGCATAATAACATTACACATAACAGGCAAAGATGAACAAATATTCAATTCCCAGCAGCAAATGGGTATGATAAAGATTGTGATCAAGTTGCATGTTGAATTTTTTATTGACCATTATAAAAGAAAAGTGTGCAAAAGATATGGTGTTTCACAATTATGATTACATCTGCTTTTGATTTTACTTTCATTTAACTGTCATGTCTTTGGTAAGGGAATATATATGCACTTGTATTAATTGTTAAATGTGTAGCCAGAGAGTCACAAGGCTGCTCAATCTTAAGCCTTAAATAAAGAAGGTTGGGTCAAGAAGGAACCAAATATATGCAATAACTAAATGGATAAACAGAGCGATGATTTCATATGGCTACCCTAAAAAAAGGAAATGCTTAAATGATGCGATTGTCAAAAAATAAGATACAAACATGGAGATATATGCCCTGTACACATCTTTCTCTTCTCTCCTCCCATTGTGTCGAAATGCCGCGTGGTGTTTTTGTAATTGTGATGAATGCAAAGCCCGGACACTGCAGTTCCCACATCCCAAGCAGGAGCTGAAGGGAGCCATTGTACCACTATGAAGGTGACCTTGTGGATCAATCTAGGCTCTATTAATAGACCTGACATCGCTGTGCAACTACAAGTCTTCCTCTAAATGATATTGAAGCTCAACCAGGTCAAATTACACACAATTAGTAACAATATAAGAAAAATACAAGCATTTGAAATGTTAAAGATGGCAGTTTGTTACATTTTGGTGATAGAAATGCTATATGTAACTGTTGTGTCGCTCTTGTGCACATCCAATTTCCACCTACGCACAAAGCCTCTTTTTGTTTGTATATAATCCCTTTCTCATTCACATCTGAGCCTCTCTGAAATATGAGGTTTGAATTAATGAAGTAATAGTAGGAGTAATACCAGCTTGATTTATAATGATGTTGAAGGACATTTTAGCAATAGCCGCTGTTACTACCTTGACCTGATAATCAATTGACAACTCTGGCAATTAACATTTTGATCGCAAGTATTTTAAAAGTATTTGACACAGAAAGAACATTGAACTGTGCAGCAGGCAGAGAGAAAGGAACTCAAGGTCATACAAACAGAAGAGATGAGAAATAGCCGTTGAATTGGACAAAAAAATGAACCTTTGGAAAGTTACATTTTCCTTTTGAACAGAAAATCTTGTCTTCAAGGTTCAATCTTTGGACTTTCAGTTTCAACAATCTTCTGTCCTTTTGGCGATCATTTTCAGAGGTCCCCAAATCCCATAGTGAAAATTACAAGAATGTAGTGATTTGCATTTTAATCTGCCTTTTCTGCCCATGCATATCTTCATTTGTATGCTTTGAATTGCTTACGACCTGTTGTAGCACGAGTTATTGTAAGGGTAAGGTAATACGTTAATTGGTAGAATCCAGAAATGATTCAACTTATGACTTAAAAGTTAATGATTTGACTGTGGCTGGTCCTATTGCAGTTGATTACAGTTCGTAGGCTGGTGTAAGATGTTTAACGGTTTATGGCTTACGTGGGCTTGGATGCTTCGGCCTGGTCGGTCTGGAGCTTTTCTCCTCCCTCCACCTCCATAGTACAGTACACAATGCGGTTCGGGGCCAGTGACTTGAGTCCTTGTACTTCCATGATCACTACCTGCAAGCACACACATCCACAAGCAGTGACTCACCAGCAACATGTCATGTCAAATCCATTCATTTTCCACTGCTTAACCTTTGCTGCGCCAGCTTATTTTGACAGTTTTGGGCATGAGGTGGGATGTAGTTGATAGCAAAGTAGGGTTTAACAACAATAACACCCGAATACCCTCCATTTCTGGATAGTTAGAGGCTTGTGTGGTAGTAACAGACAGAACAGTGTATATAAAGTGGGGACATGTTTGAGTCTCACTTGCTGTAAAAATGACACCCACTCAACTCATTCATTTCCTATACATGACTGATTGCCATAACTGCACTCTGCACTATTCATAATTTTGCTGAAATTCTACTATGACATTTGTTGAGACTTTTCAAAAGATTAAACATAACACAGAGCTGCTGTCAATTTTAGAGGGAATAGTAAAATGTGCGGTCAATATGTTTGCCCTTCGGGAGAGCAGAAGCAGAGCTGTTAAAATGTAATATGTAAATCTGATAATACTTGCACAGGAGAAGAAGTAAAAGACCATAGTGAAATGTGTAGTTCATCTCATTTCAGTTCAGTTACGTATCTCATTTAGATTAAATTTAAGATTATTATTAAGGCATATTACATATTAGTAACTGTAACACTGAAAAACACTCAGTATGAATTGTCCACATAGCAGATCAGGGCATCAGGCTATGAACTTTTACAGGGTATACATTTTACATAGGCACCATTTAATACCCACATGAAGGAAATGTTTTCCGCTGGAGGCAGATAATATAAGTGAGTGACATGCAATATTAAGTATTAGCAAGATTGGCCAGCAGGCATTAAGCTGATTAGTTTAAGGTGTGTATATGTACAGTGTTATTAACAGTTATATCATCATGATGCTTTAATGAACAATTCATTAACGTAAGAGCTTTTTTATTTTATATAGTAACCATAACAAGACCTGTTATAGTTATTTGATATCTTTGTTAATAATTTTTTCATTAATTTTGTTGCGCTGAACAATTCTTTTAAAAATCTATTTCAGATTTTTCTGACAAACATTGCAATTGTGAGTTCTATTGTTCTATAAATTAGCAGTTTATGTTTCAATAGGACTCTTTTCAAAGTTCACATTTGAGAGAATGTTTAACAAGAAACCCATATAACTCAGAACATCTTTGTGGAGGTCTAAAATACAGGGTTAGCAGGATACAGACAGAATACTTTGTTGTTTTTGGTGTGGTGATATTGTGCAAATATTTGACTGGCTTTTATTATGGTGTATTTGAGTCCATGATCAGCGTCACAGGCACAGAACAGTATGACTGGATTCACACAGCATCATAAATGGAGGTGCAACCGCTCCTCTTTCACAGGTGATAGCACCTCAGTGATGAGCTGATAACAGGATGACTCACATTCACATTAAAGGAGCGGGTTAAAAGGGCTGGTTTCACATGTTCTCCTCAAAGTCTAGCTGTTATAGTGGTGGAATGTATGGCTTTATGGACACTCTGAAGTTGAATAGCCTGCAGAAAAAAGCCTATTTCCATGTGTTAATGACATAACCCTTGACAGTGAGGTCGTATGTGTCCATCTGAAAGGATATATTGTATTGTCTATGTGAATGTTGGGGGGGGCTTGTCTTCATGGAGATCTTATTGGTTTGTCTGGAAAGTTCCACTATATGGCATTAAACTCATATATCTGATGTTTATTCAATTACAGGTGTTTTTATGGCTTAACAAACAGGTACAATCTATCTGTGAGTGCGGTCGCCACTCAAGAGGTCTTGTCTTCATGGAGACAAGCAGGTGACAAGTATGACTTTTTGTTTTTATTTAAAAAAGCCAGAACTCATATTTTAAGACTGTACCAACTTCTTGGCATAAAGTTGTTGAAAAGTATTTTGACAGAATCCACCAGAATGGGCCCATTGAAATAAAGTTCCTGATTGGGCGTGTGCATACCTCGAGTGTGAAGGACAGCACCACGTCGGACTTGGACAGCGTGTTCTCGTCCTCCTGGCCCATGTCGATGATGGAGGTATTGTGTCCCCGCTTCAGCTTCTGCAGTTTGAATTCCCCTCCTTTCGACACAGGCATGCTCTCCAAATTGGCCATTAGCTGGTTCACGGATGACTTCAGCTCCTCGATGTACATGGCCTCCATCTCTTTGGACACAAATTTAGGGAACTTGCCACCCTGGTAACAAAATGAATCAAGAAATTAAAGACTTAAAGAATTCTAGTTGAATATTTTCCTGGAAGAGTATACTCGAAAGATGTATGATAACCACAAATGAATGATAGAATCTATAGTTTTCCATCAAAGAAACAATATTGAATCAAATTAAAAAGCATGAGTGTTCTGTTTCATTGTTCTAGAGATTTATATAGAAATGGGTACAGCAAAAGGTACTGTTTGCAGTGCAGGTGCTCAAAAAAGAAAAAAAACAGTCCTACTGGAATATAGGTGAAGGTATTAAAAAGCATTCAAAATATTAGGCAATACTGAGACGTTGTGATACACTGCCAGAGTAGGAATGTGTCCCATTTGGAAGAGAGCAGGTGAGTGGGTGGCCGCTTGCTCACAGTAGGCGACCAACACCAAGTATCACCATATTAGTAACATACTACCAACTATACAACAGGGCTTATTAAAGGGAATCTGAAGAGTCTCCTGCAGAGTCTGACTCACTCTGGCAATCTGGTCTGCCATCTGAAGACGCCCGTCCAGCTCTCTGCGGATCTGTGCAGCCTGCTCGTCCAGGTTATCCAACTGAAAAACACAAAGGAAGAGGTCAATGAGGTCACATGACAGGGCAGAGGTGTGGAGGCTCAGCACCACACGAACTAAAGCTGCTGTGGTCAATTTTTTTTTCTATGTAGCCGCGCAAAAGGCTTTTTTAGATTATAACGGTACAAATGAGACTGCTGCGTGCTGTATGCATCTACTTATAAAGTATTTATTTATCTTCCAAGAATCAGGAAGTGTGCTGTTAGCATGCTAAGCGTGCTAATGTCTGTTAACATTACCCTAACTGTAAAACTGTTTCTGCTCTCTGAAAACTGATTATAAACTCTTCACATTGAATAATTATGATGCTAGGAATGCATTAGGAAAGTGAAAAGTCTGTCTTTGTTGATATTTGACCTACATCATCAGACGCTATATATAATACTCCCTACAACAGAAGCATGACTGGACTTGAATAGACTGCATTCAGATTCTCCTGGCTTTCTTTACAACTCTTTAATACTACTACTTTAATTAATTCTATAATTTATTTCTAATTAAAATGGATATATTTGTGATATTGAAATTGGCATTGAGCCTTTCCCTTAGCATGAAAATTTAGTTTAAAATGTTCCCATTGTGGCAAAACCGATACATGCCAAATTTCCAACAAAACTGAACTGAGACTAAACCCGGGACTAAACCTGGACTGGACCAGGACTAAACCAGGACTAGAATAGGGCCAAAGCAAGTCTACATCAGGACTCATTGGGCTCAAACCAGGACATGCCTCAACAATATATATATATATACACACACACACATATATACATACATATACATATATATATATACACACACACACACACACACACACACACACACACACAGACACACATATACACTTGTATCACATAGTTGATGTATAACCCAGCCTGAATGCCAAATTCACATGCAAACACACAAGCTGATACATAGTCTGTATTGCTTCTTATACATACAGCTTTAATAATCACATATTTCATATAGAAATGAATAGATTGAATGACTTGAATGACATGACAGGCTTTTTCATTTGTGTCAAGGTCTGGTAGCATTTAAGAGTTTAGTACAATACCTACAATACTGAAAACACTAAACAATTTTTTTAATGAGCTGGAAAAAAGAAAATGTGATTGCAAAAACAAGCCCTGATTTTGTCATTGAAAATGCATTCATGAAAGCTAAAATGGTTTGTTGAAAGCTGTAATCATGGCAGCCTGGTGTGGCAGCGCACATGACAGCCTCACAGGGACCATCACCATAGAGACCAATGGACCAATGCACCGAAGCTGATTTCACTCAGCTCAAAAAGTCAAACCATTTGCCTCGAAGCATTCTAACATTAGCATATTATGTTGCATTGTTTTACACTATATGTCCTTATAGTGTCACATTACAAAAATGGATAACAATGATGTTAAAAACACCTTTTTTGTTTATTTATTTATTTATTTATTTATTTATTTTTTGGTTGGGACAGTGCATTTTAACATGACATGAATGTAAACACGCCGGATTATAGCCAGAGGCTAATTTCCATCCGTTGTCCCAAGGGCTGGGGTAGGTGGGTTAAGTGTCTTGCCCAAGGACACAACGACAGCATTCATCTGTGAGGGCTAGAATTGCACCGCCAACCTTCGAGTCAGTGGATCTAACCACTCAACCAATGATGTTTATGTAGAGAGCGGGATTTGAACCGCCAACCTTCGGATCAGTGGACAAACACTCAACCTACTGAGCTACTGTCGCCCCAGTATCTATTGTTGAGACAATAGAGTGTAATTTTTAACACAAACTATTATTTTACCATGTCTGATATAGATATATTGCGTGTTTTATCCAGGCTGAGGACACACACAAAGAGCACTCACTGGTGTGTGTGTTTTATGGATAATACACAGATAATATAGTACATGACAAAATGCTCGAATAATTCCCTTTTTTGAGTCAGACATGCAATTCACCATTTTAATTGGATTACTGTTATTTACATTGACAACAAACTTATTTAAAATATATACTTATAGATGTGGCCCCAGTGTAAATAGGCAGCTGATGTGGGGCAGAGTATATCTCATGAGGAGACATATGACATCAGTTAGCCTAGTTTTTGCCCCGCAGAGAAATCCAGGCCCCCTCTGACACATCAATAATGAACGAGAGTTTTATATTAGCTGACACAAGCAAACAGAATAGAACCATGATGTCTTTCTCTGCTTTCGGCTTCTTGTTTTATTGCACCTATAAAAGCAACGGTAATGAAAGTTATAATAGCAATAATATTCCTAGTTACATTGCTACTATAATTATCCATGGGTCCAGAATGTTAAATAAGTACTGTTTCCATAGCGATTAACATTTAAAACCAAAATATTATATTTTTGAATGAGGAAAAAGTCCTCAAAATGTTGCATATAAAAGACTAAAACCCATGAATACGTTTTTTGGACCCACAATTCATTTTTGAGCTGTGCTGTATAATACACCAACAGTAAGTCCTTGGTTTTATGTCTGAATACTGCTGAAAGTGAGAACAATGAAGGCTTGCGTTTCAGCTTTTCCCGATTTCACTTTTACAAGGTTATTCACAATGAAAACTAACAAAAAATAATATTACTTTTTAAAAACGTTCATTTGACCTTTCTATTCAGAATTTCCAACAACAACAAAAAATATCCTTGGTTATAAAATGTTCAAATATCAAGGACTGATTGTTAGCCTGTTTTTTTGTCTAAATCGTTAATAGTTTTTGACACTGGGAGAGCAGCCAGCACTGACCTCTCATTGGCTTTTGGCTTTGTGGTACTTTACCCACTTTGATTACATTAAAATGGCCTGTCCTTCTGGATTTATCATATTGATTCTCTGCCCCTTTCAAAGATCCTTTTAAAGGGGAGTGAGCAGAAGTCACGGGGCAGCTGATAGCAGAGGGGAGAGGGTGCACAGAGGGTCAAAAAGAAAACAGGAACAATGAGCGAATAGGCCATACATGATCAGTGAAGGTATTGATCCATCTGAATGCTACCAGAGAACACATATCATTTAAATTTGTTCTTCTAAAATTCAAAACAGCAAGAGTTTATTTAAAGGCATCTTAAAAAATTGACAGCTCACCAGGCAGACTTATTTCCTGGTTCACAGATGATAAAAAATGCTTTATAATTAGATACAAAGCATTACAGTGATCTCATTTTGACCCTTTGAGCTGCGTTTACAAATAATGGAGTATGACAGCTTTTACTTATTACATGGAAAAATCAAGTGCAGTCCCTTAAGCAAGTGTTTATTTATTTGAAGTGTATATATTAAGCCACAAGCCAGTATTTCTTGGCAAGAATGCATGGCTAAACCATATCTAAATCACTGCTTGCTGAGGCAAAGGATTTACTTTGGCCCTCTCTATGGGGCAAATAATCACATTTATGGCTTTCAAATTTACTATACTATTACAGTAACATTAAACCTGCCTGTCCCCATGGAGACAAGCAGATGACAACACCAGGTTAAGTTACAGGTAAGATCTTGGCAAGCCCACTCACAGCCGTAAAAAATGATGCAATAAAAAATATAAGAAAGTTTAATGTCAAAGTGTAAAACATTCCAAGCAAAGTTTCAACATCCAGTTTTATTTATGCGTTCATAATAACACTGTATGAATAAGGCAAGAGGCCAAAAAGTAGTGCTGCAATATGTATCTGTTCAACTTAATTTGTTAAATCAGAGAAACGAGAGAAAGTTAGACAATGAGGGGCAACATAACATATTTATTGATGGGAAAAACTGCATTCATTTGTTTCCTTTTTATGTACTTGATTCTGTTGTCTTAGAGTGATGTTTGATTGTCACTGATAGTGATAGTGTTAGTTAAAGCCTGCTATTGTAACCAGTGGCGGCCAGTGCTCCGTCGGCCGCTCTGCTCCTCAGCTCAGAGTTCCTGTTTAGTAGAGCACATAATGTGACTTTGCCACCAGCTGCAACACAATACAGGCTCTTGAGCTCTTCCTACACAACCGCACCGCACAATGACACACAAACAACACGGAGCATCTTCACAAGGGAGGTCTTACAACCATCTTTTATGTCCCATTTAGTCCTGTCTCACACCATAAAAAGCAGATTCACCCTGGCCATAACTGTGACTGATTGTGCTCTTGCCATGAGTATGTGGTTAAGTTGACCTTTTTCCCCTGCTGCTATAGTGAAACTCTACCAACTGTCAAAACACTCCTCCAAAAAATAATACCGTGGGCAAGATCGTGCTGCAGAGTTTGTGACATCTGAATCTCCAAAGACATGTCAATGTCCTGCCCGGAAACCCAGCACTTTGGGCCTGACACTGCAGTTTTGGATGTTACCGCTTATAGGAAGATGGAGGAAGTGAACAGATAGTGTAAAGGGGGGATGGGCAGGACCCTGCTGTTGTTGTTACTTAATGATGATGACATGGATGTAGTGGGGGACAGCAGTGGTGATAAGATAATATAATTAATGAAAAGTTGTTGTAACATTACAGAGGAATGTGAAGAGTATAATTTATCTCATTTAATATTTATGCTGTTTTATTGCCTTTTGTATTTGATCTATTGTTTTCAAGACACTTTCTGCTATTTTTAATTTAAAATTCCAAATACCATTGTTAGTTGCATCTTTACTACATAACACAACACTTTTCTTGTTTTCGAATGCTGTTAAGGCCTGAATAACCCTCCCTTCCAACTCCCTTATGAGGATGAACAACAACCACAAAAGGTCATTCAAAACTTCAACGAGCGATTATGAGAATATGAGAGTTTTACTTTAACTGAAGTGGACAGCGGCCTAGTGGCTAAATAAAGGTGACACAGGCTCACTGCTAGCCAAACTGACAGCAGGTTAAAGGTGACAGCCCACAAACATGGCGTTAGTTAACGGCATGGCTCACGGCTGGATCCTGAAAGCCGCTGGGACATTAGCAGCTAGCTGGAATGAGGTAAAAAAAACAATAGCAGGCTGAGTGGGCATGGCTTAAAACTAGATGAGGGCTGGGATTTCAACATCTGCGCTATATTTAGAGCAGCCCTGTGCGTCTGATGCCATGTTTTAAATGCTTTAGTTGTATCCACAAGCACAAAATGTTAATTAGGGCATGTGCTTCTGTGATCTGAAACAATCTGGGATCTGAAAATGTTCCTTTTTGGGATGTTACAAAATGACTGTTTGACTAAAAAAATCCATCCAAAAAAACTTGTGGTTGGAGTGAGCATCTGGCCCTATCCTGCAATAGAACAGGATCAGTTAAAAAGGGGGGATAATAAATAAGATTTATAAATAGGATTGTTTAACATTGATCTTAGTCTTGGTTTTGTGCTGAAACAATAAGATGCAGTAGCTTTTAATTTCTTAACACATTTTGTGAGAATGTGACAGCGTGCTGGTTGTAAGTGGCATCCAATTTCTGCTGTTGCCTCTTGATGAGGGTGCTTTTGGAAGAGATTTTTATTCCCAGTGTGGCTCTTCCACGCTATATAAATTTTGAGAATAATTCAGTTTTACCTTTGAATGGGTTTAGTATTATTTTCTACTTTTGAAGGTACATCAGATTTCAGAGCTTGCTGTGCTGTCTAGCATTCGTCTGCATTTTGAGCATGATTGCCTATTTTTGCTTGGATGTGGCTGTGCAGGCATAAATATGTTCCTCCTCTCCCAATCCTGTGTGCAGTGAAGGGGCTCCATTACACAATTATATCAGCTAAGGGCTAAACCAGGAAGGGCTCAAGCCTCATTTCCCAAGTAACAGTTGCTGACAAGACAAATTAAAGTGGAAGAGGGGGGCTCTTTTTCAATGTCCCGGAGGAAAGCTGATTTGAGCATGCATTCAGTCTGAGCCCCGCAGACAGCACTGTGCATCTGGGGGTAGTCTGAATCTGATGATTATACCTACACCAGCCCAGGTAATTTAATCTGCCAATTTAGTTTAAATAACTTGCATTGGGATTTTACTTACAAATCTCCTTCAACCCCTAGTCTATATTTAGCCTTATTGTATTGCATTTCATCGTATTTTTTATTTTTATTATTATTTTTTTTTTTTTTTTTTACCTGGGTTGCTCATGTATAGTCATAGTATAGTCATATATCATAGATTGTGCCAAGTAATTAAAAGACACTATGTATGTTGTTAGATCTGAAACCTCTGATCTGAGGGTCTGAAACTTTCAAGTATTTTTGGCAATAAAAACCTGTAACCAAATAAATAGATTATCTTTATACCATACTGTGGAACATTAGAGTCAAGCACAGTTCACAGTTAGTTTCAGTTGGTTTCATTGTATTGGGAGTCCAGAGGCTGGGTAATACAGTCCCACCAGTTTGACCTTTCCTCTCAGTCTTTACTTTGACATGAGAGACTCTTGCTCTTCCCTTCCCTTTTGCCATTTACTGCATAAATGTAAATCCATGCTCAAAAACATGAGCTCTGAATCTTAGCCAATCCCTGGAAAGCTTTCATCAAAATCCCAGCCACTGCGAGCCGTGCAGCTGTGCTCTGCTGCTTTCACTGAGCCTTGTACATTCACAATATGGAGGCTGCTGCAGTCAATGTACAAATCGACTTCTTACAACATGATCAGAGGCAGCCAGCTACAAAAGTGCATATGTTTTACAACTGTTTGTTTAGCCTGGCTATTCTTTAGCTGTGTCTCCATGTTTAGAGTGGGAAGTGTGAAAGGAAGTCACTAGTAGCATTTTCTCTGGATTATTTCTGACCTCAAAGAAAATCTGCTGCTAGAAAAAATAAAACAAGACTAAACATCCAACAACAACAACTCAAAAAATATGCTCTTTTTATAATGTTATGGAAAATAGGCCTCACAACACCTGCTAAAACATAAAATTCTTTGTTTCCTTGGTAAGTCTGCGGTGGAGAGCTTTGTTTGTGCAGACTAGCCCTAAGAAGCATCTGCATTTAGAGGCAGATGGAGTATTTACATTTTAACATTACAACTGGAGTGTTTGATTGAATTGCAGGTCTGTGCAGCTATAAAAAGGCAAAATAGTGCCATTGTCGTCATAGTTGAAATGACAAGTCGATGCAAATTTGGAGAAAGGCTCCTTTCCTACCCTGCTGTGATTAAACTTTTAATCCAGCTCCTGAAGAGAGAAGCCATTACTGCTGCTATAACCGCTGCAGTAAAGACAATAAGGGAAGGATAGCACAGTTCCACATGTGCACTTAAATGTCTCCCTGCAATCTCAACACAGGCCACTATCTAATCAAGCATTGAGGGCCTGGAAACATAAAACAAGTTTTATCTTAAAGGAAATCATTGCACTGACTATGTACCCCTGTAAAGTTTAAATCAACCTGCCCATGTTGGTACTACACAGAATAGACACTGTAAAGGCAAGGTGGCACCAGTGTGTACCCAGAGTCATCTGCTCTGCTTAAACTGTTACTTGCTGTGGCATTGCTTTGTATTTTGTGCCAGGATATCTCTGAGCTCCTAGTTTACAATCACCAGGCACTTATTAATCTAAAGGGATCTGAATCACTATTTTGAGGATTAAGCATCCAGATTCCCTCCTCACTTGGCATAGGTCCTGGCCTACCTGCTGTGCTCACCTGTCTCCTTTAAGCAGGCCAGAAAGCACAGAAAACACAGAGACGTTTTAGTGAGAGTAAAGGGCCAATTCTGGAATTATTTCTCCTTACTACTCCTAGAGACCCAGCACTTCAAAGATCGCAGGCAGTGGCTCGAGCCTGTGAGCCCCGCACGCTTAGACATCAGCCTGTGTCACTTGCTGCTGGTGGCGCCGTTGCACAAGCATCTAGCCAAACACAGCAGTGTGCATTAGGGATGGGACGATATACGATAATATCGTCAATCGCGATTATTTTTGGTCACGATAATCGTGAGTCAAATTTTTATATCGTCCCATCCCTAGTGTGGATATGAGATGCCTCCGGTTGCTACACCGGGATCTTCAAGATGTGACTCTCCGCTTGGGGCTTTTAAATGTTAGATCACTAACTAACAAAACATTTCTCTTGAATTCACTTCACGGAAACTGGATTTTATGTTGCTTACAGAGACATGGCTCCAATTCAGTGAGTCTTCTCCATTCCTAGAACTTTCACCACATGACTGTTTCTATCTAAACTCCTCAGCTTACTGGCAGAGGTGGGAGGCTAACAACAGTGTACAAATTCAGCTACATCTGTAGGCAGGTTCTGATAGACTCGTTTTTCCTATTTTGAGCTTCAGACTTTCATAGTAAACCTTGACACCCTGGTCCTGTGCCCTTTGGTGTGTCCAAAGTTCAATAAAGACTTTATTCAGGACTTCACAGATCTCCTGACAGGCCTATGACTGCGCTATGACCACTTTTTCATTGTCAGGGATTTCAATATTCATGTCTGGTGTGAATCCAGACCTCTGGCAAAAGACGTTGCCATTTAACTTAATCCAGTGAGTGTCAGGCTCAACACAGGAGAAAGGACACACCCTGGACTTGGTGTTGTCCTTTGGTCTAGTTGTAAATCTGATGGAGATTTGCAAAACGCACTTTGCCATGTTGTTCTCTATAAAGATCAAAGTGTGGTTAGTCCATGTCTCCCAGCATGCAGAGTGCGCACTGTGAAAACTGTGACTATCTCTTTGTTTTGTGGTGCATTCAATGCATCTGAAACTATGAATGGAGATGCCTGGCGAAACACCACACCAGATGGTCTGCTCTTTTATTTCAGTGATACTTGCACAGAGGTTGTGGATGCAGTGGCTCCATTAAGACTAACGTGCACAAACCCCGCAGCCTTGGCTTAATGAGAATACACGTGACAGGCATGTAGACGCGCTCAGAGGAAATGGAAAAAAGACCACTTACAGGCTTGTTGAATATCAGATGAATAATAACTCAAAAGAAATATTCTACATGTGTATTTTTGGTACATGTAATTAAGTACTTCCCAACCTGACGGGCTTGTGTCTGAACTGTGATAATAGTCTATAGAGCAGATGTGTGAACTCCTCTCCACAATGTCTCTCACCTGACAGGCCTGGTACAGCAGTTGGTGTTCAAACTTCTTGATGCCGAGAATATTCTGGAACATCTCGTACAGCTGGTCCTTGCTGAGGATGAGCTCGGAGGCTGCACTGGCGGTCATGCGCTGCTGGGCTTTGCGAGGGTCCTCATCTCCACGGTAGATGGTATCAAACTTGGCCATCCATGAGCTGAGCACTGTCTCTTTGCTCAGGCCATCTATCTCGGGCAGACTGCGCACACGCTTCTCAATGTGCCTCTTGAACACTTCCCTGAAATCACCCGCAGAGAAGCCCCCGCTCTGCACCATCTTCGCCACGCGGTCACTCTTTAGGAACACCTGCAGGTAATTACAGGAGCAGTAGTGAGTCAGGGTAATGTACTCATAATGTGGGCGAAAGAGGCCTGTCACCATACTTTGTGTAGTACAATAAGATCTGAGCTGCTGGGGGTCGAATAGGCAGCTGCTATGACTCATTAAAGATAAACTAACTAAGAACTAAAGTGTTTAATTCAGCTTTTATTTTATTGCAGCTCATTTCTGTCACAAAAGGTTTACTCTTCCCTTTTCTTTCTACAAGTTTTTTTTTTTGTTATTTGTTTTTTTAATCTAGTTTATGCTACAATAAGATTTGAGTAGTTGTGGATCGTGACTCATTATAATGTCTAATTATAAATAGACTACCTTCATTTTTTTTAAATTGCAGATAATGCTTTAAACTGTATTGAACATTTAGAAAAATGCTTTATAGGGATTCCCCAGCTCATGCTCTGTAGCAATACATCACGCAGGTTTTTTTTGGGGTTTTTTTTTTTTTTTTTTTGTGACTGGCCAATGGAGAAAGATTCAGGTGCAGCTAGAAGAAGTATTATAGTGGCATTACTTTTTAATTTTACCTATAAAACAAATGTACAATATCAAATCCACATTAAAATCACTCTATATTAAACTCATAATTCAGATTAGCAGCTGCATGGAAGGGAGGTTATTCTGCAATTAATTCCCTGGAAGTAATTTACAGATGGCTTTCCCCTGACACTTCATTTCTGCAAAATAATGGATTCCTGGTGGATTTAGCCCGAGCACATGAGGATATCAGCTCAGTGGTTTGTAGAATATGGTGGCTATGTATTAGTAATATGGACTTTTCATCTAGGATCAAGAAAGTGAAGTTACAGAGTGATGGTTGTGTCAGCCACATGCTCTGACTCATAGTCTGTGCTGTGAATAGTGCTTTAGCGTTTCACTCCTCAGTCCCTCCATACACCCAGAGAAACTAGTCATTTTGAACGTGTTGGGTTAGGTTTTTAGCAGCATTTTAATTGAGATCAGGATTAAGCCATTTCTAATCATCAATGACATGTTTGAGGCTTTTTAATCGAGAGGTCCACAACCAGTCCTGTAGCAGCTATGTATGTGGATACGGTGTTGGCACTGTCTTGTTTATGTTCAAGAAAGTAAAAAACTGAAAGTCATTTTTATTTGATATTTGATTAGGTAAAATAAAATGTATTAAAATGCTCAACTTTAATACTGTGGCAGTAGTAAGCTATTTATTGTCTCCAAAGTCATTTGCATATGCCAGTGAAAGATGTAACAGTAAAAGTAGTAAAAAAATACAAGTTTAAAATGAGTCTAGTCCAGTATAAATAAACTTAAACTTACCTCTGAATAACTCTGCACAGCGTTGATGAATGCCTCGTCAGCCACTATTTGGGTGTCTCCATTGAGAAAGGCCTGGAAGCGGTCCTTGGTCTGCTGGAGCTGCTGCTTGGTAATCTGAAAGGGATCAAAAACAAAACCCAATCTTAGAAAAGTTAATAAACAAAAATGAACAGTGGATTTTTTTCTGTTTTGACCATAGAGACCTTTCTTCAGATGACAGATCACTAGGGGATTCCCAGTGAGAGATACAAAATCCCAAGAGTGAATTATGGATTTAACATCAGAACTCTCCAAATTCTAAAGAAACTCTGAGCAAAGGGCCAACAATACAAACTCCATCTTTTAGTGTTCTCAGGGGCAAATATGCAGAAAATAACTCTGGCTTTTACTGCTGTTACAGAATTATAACGACAGAAAATAAACCTCTTACTACTAGCTAAGCATAGTCGCTCTTTTGGGATAAAAAAAAAAAAAAGTATTTACATGAGAAAAGCTTAAAAAAGCCAGTTATAATGGACTTGTGTAAAACTACCAAATGTTAACAATCTCCACAAATTGCAATCTTAAACTGCAAACCAAAGCAGAGAATGAGGGAATATTTAAACCAAAGTAGAAGGAAACCTCCCATACATACACCTCTATGTCACCAGCAGGACCACAGTAGCTGTTTATGGACCATCATAAATTTCACTAATGGAAAAACTGACAGTGGTTGCCTCAGAGGCCAATCCTATTTGGTTTTGTATTGTGATGCTTATAGGCTCAGAAGTACATTCATAGTGTCTTATGTTTCAGCCAAATGGTGCTTCTCCCTTTGCATTAATCCTCAAGTCTCCAAAAATTGAGCTCGTTGAAAAATGAAAGATTTTTGCTGTTAATCTAATGCCACCAGAATGCTAAAATTTCAATATAAGGATAAGGTTTCATATCTCCATAATAAAAGTCCACAATTATAACAAAAAACATTTTTTTTTAGGTAAATGAGTGTAGTTTTCAACATAAAATTATAGACTGTGAAACCATGTGGTCCTATGCTCAAGCCCATTCTCAAATAGATGATTTTGTATATATAGTTGTTGAAATTTGTATCTATTTTCAACACTAGTTTTAGTACCCATGAGTGTCTAGATATGGATTTTTTGACACTCGCAATATGTGCACACCAGGAGATGATTTGAGAGAGACGGCTGTATGAAAAGTCAAAGTCTTACGAAACTCAAGCAGACTTGAATTTGTCTTAGATCAGCTCAGTGTTCATCTGAAATGTCCAGAATATGAACAGACATTTTGAGCTTGTGCTAATGTTGAGCTGTTAGCCCTGTCACATGCTGCATCTCTGCATGCAGCAGAGAGGCCTGCTGCTGAAGAGTGCTCACAGAGTCCACACACACAGTGACAGACTCGAGTGTAGGAGTGCTGTGGAAAAATCCCACACTTGTCATGTGCCTGTGAGGCAGTCCCTGCACCATCTGTGTGTCCATCACCACATCCCAGCACCAGAGGAACCAGCCATCATGCAACCAAAAAGGCTTTAATGGGGTCAGGAGAAACGCCATGTTCAGATCTGGGACATATAAACGCAAACAAATAATCACTGCAGAGCCCTTACGTGTTCTCTCAATAATACGAGAGAAGAAACCAGGCATCTAAGAACACACTGTTCTACAGCCAGGGATGTGTAGTACAGTCTATAAAATGTGTTTAATTACAGAACACTGAATACCTGCATTTTGTTGCTGTATTATATAAACAAAATGTGGCATAGGACTAAAATAGCCTTATATTTGTTCCACCATGTATTCTGCATGTATTTATCACTGAACATCACCTCAGCATAAGAGTGGTGAGTACTGGAGTAACTGTCCTGGAATACAGTTGCTCAAAAGTAGTATTCTCTTATTATTATTATTTTTGGTACATGCAGTTATTTCTCAACTCTGCCTACAACCCACTATAACAGCAGCATGAAGCAACTGAAGCAACAACACATACGAAAAAAAACACTTTCATCATCAATCAGGCAGTAATTCAGGCAGTGGCACAGAAGAACAGTAAACCGTATGCAACATTTGTAATCCTGTAAATTGTTTTTTTAATGCCCGTCCATAAAGTACCATCCTCTTAAAACACAACACATGAACAACAGTGGATCAATAGCATGGCTCCTGCCTCAGTCTCAGCTCTGTGCAGCCGGTTACATGTGAGATTAAAGACAAATGAGAAACACCCAAGCTCTGTTTAACATGCCATAATGTTCAAGGTACATCCACACGAGCGGCATGTTATATTAACCACAGTATTCAGATCAAACCGGTCTGCAGAGACGCTCCAGTCAGCTCTCATCATAAACTGTCATATTTGCTGAGATTTCAATTTATTAAGGGTTACTATCAAATCAGCATGCACCAAATACTTTTTGTAAGACTCCAAAGACGTTTTACCTTGGCCTTGGTAATATTAAAGTCTCTTTACGTTATAGCAGTGTTTTCAAGAAAATACACTACGCTATTGTAAATGTACAGGGACACATTTTATTTTCAAATGAGGATAAATCTTGCTACAAATTTGAAGATTTTGCAATATTTTAGGTGAACTAAACTACATTTCGCTTCATATCCCCTTGCAGCAAGGCTAGAAAATACATAATTGTTTAACTATGAATTTTAAGTACATTGGCGTGTACATTTTCAAAATTAATACTTTTCCAATATACTATGCAATCGTACAATATAAAAGGCTATTGTAGTGTTTTAGTAATGACCACAACTGGAAGAAGGCTTTTTAAAGGTCCACTATGTAGCTTTTCTGGTGCGAGGTCCACTACCTGCTTGTCCAGACAGGGGCAAACTACGGCCCGGGGGCCACACATGGCCCTTTGTGCTTATTAATCCAGCCCACGGAACGTGACCAAATTATATTAAAATAAGTAAGGGTAAACCTTGCTCAAAGTTTTTCTGCTGTGTTTATTGAAATGAAATTTAAGAAATGAATTATTAATTCAATTAATGCATTTAGAAAACAATTTGTACAATGAGCCTTGCATATTCATGCTTTGCTACATGTTACAGGCCAAATCTCTAATGTAATATATACATGTATATATCCTGACCTGGCTGGCAAATGTTCTGTGCTCGTATCTGTGGAGATGTTATTCTTTAGCCTGGAATGTTCAACAGTGACATACCATGAAACTTAACTATCTTGCATTTATTTATTTACTTTTTATTGCTTGGAAAACTTGCATGTTTTACAATGAACTGGGTCGCCTCACTGCAGTCTGTGACTTGGCTTGTTGCCGTCATGAAATTGTGTCCGCAGAGATATAAGTTTAATGCCATACTGTGAAACATCCAAGCAACATCTCCATGACAACCATGTGGCATACCGTACCCTCCGTCAGAAACGTTGCATAGTGCATTTTTCACATCAAGAATACAACAATGCTCTGATCAGCCTTCAAAATCGCAATCAAGTGAGAAAGAAAAAAAATATCGACACAAGAACCAAATGTGCCGACTTCAATTACCAAATCAACTGTCTAAAGGCTTTGCAGTGTGGCAAAGGCTGATTGCTGACTCAAAGAGCTGGTTGATTAGTTACAACTGTGATGGATGCAAGAAAACGTGTCCATTTTCATCAGTATGGCCAGACTCCCAAGACATACTTTTCTGCTTTGCTTTTATTGATTCTCTCTCTGTGGCTCTTATCAAGATTGGAGTGTAACAGTGATTCATTGGCTCGAGATGAAGTGGGCGGTAACATTAATCACCCTTCACATATCAATACAGAGCAAATTCACAGTGCAGAGGCCCCACTGAGCAGTACAAAAACTTCATTACAGTTCCTATATGTTTCTGATGATGGCTGATAATATGGTAAGATAAGGTGATATATATAGATAGATAGATATACACATATATATACATATATATATGTATATACATATATACACATACATATATGTGTGTGTGTGTGTGTGTGTATACGTGTATATGTGTGTACACACACACACACACACACACACACATACACACAGACACACGTGCCGCTTAGGTGTGAAGAGGCAGCAGATATTGCTAGTTTCCCCTCAAAAGTAATCATTTAAAAGTGTGTGACAAAATGGTGTCCTAGAAAATTGTGATATGGTTTGGCGTATGGCCCGGCCCTCACTAAATTGCAGGCTATATGCATTTTTTCTGCAGCTGTACCATAAATGAAGGAAACTGTCATGACACGGTGCTACGTTTTAGAGCAGTGGTCCCCAAACTACGGCCCGCGGGCCGGATACGGCCCGCCTCCACATTTGGTCCGGCCCACTGAACAATACCAGAGAGCATTTTAGATTTTTTTTTTCATATATGTGTATTTGTATTTGATAATAAAGTTGGACTTTTGCAATAAAATGTTCCTTAGTTATGAACTATTTTCATTATTAACTATTAGTTAGTAACTACTAGTACTAGTACTAGTAGTTTTAGATGTAAAATTGTTGTAAAGGTCTAGGTTGAGCAAACCAGCTGTGACAGCAATTGCCATAGTGTTCCAAGTAAAATTGTCTGTAACAGCTAATTATAAACTTCATTGATTAACCATTAAAATACAGATAAGATTTACATGACTTATCAACTAATGCAATGTAATGAAGCTGATGCAATTTGAATGTAATGTTCGCCTTTTATAATATTACGCAGGCAGATTTAACCTTAGCAGCATAACAAAATGCATGTTCCCCCAGCCCAAAGCTGGCAGAGTCTCCAATGGAGGGTCAAGTAAGCCCCTCCGGCCCCTCTGTGGTTAAATGTAAGCTGTCTTTAGTGATTCTCCAGCAGAGCGCACAGCCTGCTCTCTCTCATATCGCCCTGTCAATACAAGGGACGTTATGCTCCACTTTTCCGTAGGTTAGAAATTTGTCACTCCAGACATTCTTTAGCCTGGAACAAAAATCCAAGAGTCTATAGTATTGTCAGGATCTCTGTTTTTTCCTGTGTTTTCTGTGCTGTCTTCCCCCCCCTCCCTTCTGTGTCTGTGCCTGGAGCTGGGTGGAGATTCTGGCACCACCCACTACTCACCTGCAGCTGACCAGCAATCAATCTACAACCTCTGAAGTACAAAGAGCCTGCTCATTTCTACAAATGTGGCCAGATCGTCAGTGTATCCTCTGTGGTATTTTAGTGCTTGGCCCAGTCTGCTTCATTGTGTAATTCGAAGCAGACTGGGCTTAGTTTGTTTTTTCTTGTTTTCTTCTGGTCCCATTTTTGGACCCACCGATCACCTCAGCCTCCGATCCAGCTCCCTATGACCAGCTCTTGCAATTTTCCTTGTAATAAACTCTTACTAGCACTGTCCATCTAAGTTAGTCTATACTTTCTACTTAAATGCCTACAAGCAAAACCTGTTAGCTCACCCTGTATCCATGTTTCTGTCTCATATTGCAACAGGACAACTTTTTAATAAACCAAGGACATGCGTATTCTGCCGTATCAAAACAAATATGGCTGCTTATGAGGGGGAAAAAAGGGGGAAAAATGTCACACGGGGCTGAAAAACACTGCAGATCAATGAGTCAAGCACTAAACTCTGTTAATCTGAGGTGAGAGAAAAAAAATCTCATTATCGTTTCATAAAGTTGTAGAAAAAAAAAAGCTATTTGCAACTTGAAAGAAGCTTAGCAAAAGGTCATGACTGTGTCCAAATTAATTTCTATTGTGTGCGCCAGAAGGAAAAAAAAATGCATATTATAGGTCGACTTCTTTTGTGTTGGCTGAAACTGTCAAAATATTGTGAGCTGTAAAACGCTTAACATGTCTTTTACACCAACCTCATATATTCAGAAATCCCTGATCAACATGGCACACAGGTAGCCGTTAGCCCACATCAGCACTGCTTTGAGGAGTGGACTAATTAGCTAATTGAATGCAGTATATATATATCGTAGTAGAGCTGGCAAAGTTTAGCAC
This sequence comes from Periophthalmus modestus, assembly GCA_019594935.1. Lineage (NCBI taxonomy): Eukaryota > Metazoa > Chordata > Actinopteri > Gobiiformes > Gobiidae > Periophthalmus > Periophthalmus modestus. Next base: position 13,249,392 of record JAIEZT010000013.1, read on the forward strand.
AATAAAGCCTCTGCTGCTGACTCACATAAGGTTTCCTCTAGTTACATAACTGAAAAAATGACAGAACATGGAGGTGTTTCCTTAAGTTTAGAGGATACTGACTGTAGTTAAAGGTGCACTATGTAACTTTTCTGGTGGAGGGTATGTCATATATTTGTCCCCTTTCTGAGAATGTTCCACAGTAAGGCATTAAATGTATGTTGCATTTACTGAATTAGGTTTTATATTTTATATTGCTCACAAATACCTACTACTTACATACTCCCCTTACATTTAGGCAAGGAAAAAGCTTCTCAATGGAGACCTTCCACCAGAAAGATTGCAGACCTTTAAATGAGTAAAAATGAACAAAACAAACAGGATTGATTAATGCCATGGGATAGTATAATATGAGGAACCTGAGGAAGGTCAGAGGGACTGAAACAATGTGTGAATAAAAGTGAACCAAGAATGAGTCAGTGTGGGGGAGTTTTCTTAACCTTTCTGAACCAAGTGCCTCTCTTCCAGTGCACCTGTCGCCCAGTCAGGTGCACAGAGTCTGCACAGAAACGATATTATAATATGTGAAAATACTTTGGTTGTGTGTGGTAATTGTAGTAGTAGAAGTATTCGGCTAATCCATAGAAGTATTATGTTTGTGATCATTTTGTATAGAAGAAAGAATCCATGGTAACAAAGAAGTTTACTTACTAAGAAATATGCTCTATTGACAATAATGAATATCTCAGTATTTGTTTAGTTTATCTTGTAATTCATCAAAAATGTGCCTGTAAATGCCTTGGTATCACACCAAAAGTCAATAAAAATAAACCACAAAAGAGATGCAAAGATATCACTTATCGCACTTTTTAAAAAATGAAATGTTTGAATAAAATGTAAAAAGTGTATTTTTGGACATTATCTTGTGAATGATATATCATCGCTCACCTCTTCGCTACACCTGGAGTAATACTGTTGAGGCAGGTCATATTAATGTGTTCACCTGCTGTTAGTTGAAGCGTCTCTGTTGTAGCCCTATTGTCCCAGACAGCACTGCTCTCCATCTGAGTAAACAGCAAATCCTCCATGACTGACAGCTGCTCACAGACAGCCTGGTCCTGGCCTCATCAAACATAATACCCTATAGTGTCTGCATGGGGTCACCAAATACCACTGTACAAAGACAGATGCACCAGCGATTAGCCTCAGCCCGACATGTAGCTCCATTTGTTCAGAGGACACACAAACAGCGTGAATAAATAGCACTGGGCCAGGTTAGCAAACATCCAGGTGTGCAATGTGCCGCAAACAGGGAGTAACTGTGAGCTCAGAGAAATGATCCCCAAACAACTCAGGTACATACAGCTACTGGACATTTTATTGTTTATTTTAGGAACGTCTGCTCTCTTTCAGTGTGTGAATCTATTTAGCTGCAGTTCAGTGAATTCATTTAGTTTAGCCACATGTAAAGGTGCACTGTGTAACTTTTTTTAACTTTACCTACTTGTCTCCAGGAAGATCTTATTGCTTCGCGTGGAATGTTCCACATTATTGCAAAAAACTATCTCCATGGAGACAAGCAGGAGACAGCATTAGGTCAAGTTATACGACAGAACCATGGAGCGACGATGCTGCTCTGTAAGAGTGACATTTCAAGGTTGTTTTTAGCAGTAAAAACACAAACACTAATGCAATTAAATAAATACTAGTTCAATGCCATACAGTAAGACATTCAAAGTATAGCAAACCTTTCACCAAAGCTGTATTTTTTACTTCTAACCTCCAGTATGAGGTGGTTTTGAATATAGCTTGAGTTGCATTTTCAAAAAGCAGATGAATATTGTTATGCTCGACAATGAGAACAGTCAAAATACCAAAGCTCATTTCAGAATAAACAGGCGGGTTTGGAGTGATAATGCCAACAAATATATATATATACACTTCACTTTGCACTTGAGCCTGAGTTTGTCTAAGCTGCATTATTAATATTGAAACAGAGTGAAGAATATTACTATTAAATGATAAAAATAAAACAAGACAACAACAACATAAACACATAAAGCCTAAAGTGCAGCACCTCCCGTTCCACACATTTCAATTTGACACTTAACATTTCACTGTGTAAAGGTCACTTTTGTATCTGGCAAATCTGAAAAATGATCTTTCGTTGTACAAACATAGCACAAAACAAATCCAAAAGTCATAATCACTAGTGTGATTTGCAGCATCCCTGGCTCTGTGGTTCAGTTGTGTGTTCTGACACTTTTCACTCAAAACCAACTTCATTTCATCAGCTCTTTGATCATCACCAAAATGTTGTCACTGAGAAACTAGCTCAAAATCTTGCACATTTTTTCTCACTTTTTCACACTTTTAGGACAAAATTTCACTTGCATTCTGATTTACTCCATCCACAAATAGAGATGTTATTATAATATTTTTCAATTAAACAAAAATTATAATCCTGTGAAACTAACTAAACTAAATTTGAAGAGCCTTTAAATGTTTGATTAATTAACTCTGGTAATGTATTGTACTGGTGTGTGTCTCAATAACTCTGAATAATTATTTTCACAATAATTACAACTCTAAAATCTGATAATGTGGTATTTCTAACATATGACATGATGAAGAAACCTAAAAAAAAATCTAATATGACTCATTTCATGATAGTCCCATAGGATTATAATATCAGCATTTTAGGACTAAGACGGGCTGTTTTCCTGCTTATGCTTTATGCAGAGTCTCTCTCTGGCAGTTGTAGTTATTGGCTTGTTAAAGGAGACAGTATTTGAAATGGAAAAGATGTGAGTCTGCCGGGACACTGAAATGAGCATAACATCATTTCAAACTTTCAAATTAGACTTCAGCAAATGAAAAATCTGACTACCGTGAAAAGAATGAAAGGATTTTTGCTTTCTTTCATTCCGTTTGGTTGTATTATTTGGTGACAGGCGTGCTCTTACTTTGCAGGTGTAGCGTTTAGCATGCTGTGAAAGGTGAACAGCTAAATTCGAAAGCTCAAACGTCTGTACAAAAGCTCTGTTACTCATATTGACATGTGTAAAGTTGGAGTCTTAAATCCGCTGCACCTGACTGTTATTTCACAGTGTGGGGAGCGTGCTGGGTGCTGCTTGTGTCCCTGTTTGTTGCCAGTCTATTACTCTCCCAAGGAAAAGGCATAAATCCTTTTAATCTGCTCCCCCATCACAAATCACTTACTGTCTTTGCCTTTGTATAACACTCTCTCGCTCCCTCTCCCTCCTCCCTTCTCCCCCACGTTCGTTCCATCTTTCATTTTTATATTTCAGGGGAGTGGTCCATTTGATGTTCAAAATGAAACAGATCACACGGATTATATGATTATTAACATGTGGTATTAGTCATGTTTGATATAAAAAGGAATATATAACACAATCTTATGCAAGCAGCTGAAGTGAGATTTTACAAGGAAAATCAGAAGCTATCATTTACATCTACTGGAATGTCATAATGAAAATATTGTAAGAAAGTAATCCTTGTATTTATAAGCATCAGTGCACTACTTCACAAAATACATCCCATGCATTACTTTATCAATGGGTATTTTTGTTAATGGCTTATCGGCGATTGTACTTACACTTCTGTTCTGTCTGTTTTCCTGTCAGTATTTCCCTTCTGGGTCGTCAAAGAAAGTTAACTGCCTGCCGTATTGATTTGGCTTCATTATACCAGATGCCCTTCATCATAACTTCATCCCTCTTCATTTATTAAGGTTGAAGACACGCAGATAGGAAAAACTGGTCTCTTACCCTATATAGAGCAATATCACTAAAATGTAGCTGTTAGTAGTAGTAGTATTTTCTGTCATTTCAGTCTAATTATATAGGCTTGATATAACTGACATATCAAGACTTTTTCTAAAATATTTGGGAAAGATCCATTTTTTTTAACGCAATTAGTTGCAATATCAAATACTTGCTCAAATATATCTAGTATCAGTTCATATCTGGGAAATCGACATATTCTTCTGGCAACCCAATTTGGCATACTGTTTCCATTTGTGCTTTAAGACAAATATGATAGCACGCTTAATGTGAGGTTTGACATTGTGATTTCTCTCATGTGATTTATGTGGAGTATTGAGAGCAGGGATTATGCCACGTCCTTTAAGAACAGTGGATGGGAGCCCCTATTTATGTATGTGGGTGAGAGGACAGAGCTGTCATACGAGTAATGTTACTGATGTCCTTAACAACGGTTGCTCTGGTGCAGTGGACCTGAGGTAACACATTTGTTTAGATCATTGGGTTTTAGTCACTGAACTGAACTGCAGCCGGGTCTGTGAGGAACAAAAGTCTGTAATGAACATGAAGAGGCACCAATAAAAGCCAGGTCTGATTGCTCTAAGTGACAAACCAGCGCTGTGAGAATGTACTTTAAGATTAATACTAAATATTCTAATCACGGCATTGGGACCAGTCTACTAGAAATGTCAAGATTTAAAAATATCATCAATGACCAGCTGTTTTACCGGCTAGTTATTTTAATAGAGAAGCTGACTACGGCCTTTTCTCTGTCAGTAGAAGCATGTACTTTGGAGACAAACCCAGACTTTGGATGAAGAAATTTTACTATATCTTTTTGGGGTCAAATGGCAATAATGTTAATGTTAATTCATGTTCAAGGAATTAGTAATTGGAGACAGGCAGCCCTACAATCTATAATCGAAAAAGAAAGTAAATATGAAATGTTTTGTGTTATCTTTAACATTCAGAAATTTTGATTTCATAACACTGGTCACATACTAGGGCAATAGTAACGTAGATGATGTTAATGAAAGTGAATGAATAATTTCACTGTTGTTTGGCTATGTTGTCAATAATCGTAAAACAAAGTTAAATGTTTCTTCCCACAGTAAAAGCAACACTAAAGTTTGATACTGTGACATTCCTTGGCACAAACAGACGTTTCATGAGGCCCTTTCATTTTGATTGAATTTTGTCGATGACAGCTGTGTAGTTGTAAAGTGTTGTTTTAGCTTTTATGTGGGACAATGGTTGAGACGATATGGTGTGAAACATACTGTACACCAACATCAAATCACTTTGCGGCTGATTGTATTCTCTGTATTCTTTTATTTTCTTGCCTCTGAAATCAGCAAGCATTCACACTTATTTTTCCACCTTTGCAAATCCAGCCTTTTAAAAATATTTGAAACACCTCTATACAGAAAAATTAAAACCAACACATTGGCCTGCATTCAGTGCTGAAACATTTACATTTCGTTGCTATTTTTGCCGCAAGCGTTTCTCTGTGTAGCAAATGTCAGGTGACTAGCTGCAACGAATGTCATTGTCATTTTGATCCCAATTCTGATTGTTGCCTTCAAAGTTATCAGGGCTTCTGGGAAATAATGTTTTAACAAATCACATGTGAGTGACTGCATGTACAGACAGGAGCTGCGTACAAGTCGTGGTGCGTTTGTGTGTTTTTCTGTGATGGGAGTTTGCAGCGTCTGGAGATGTCACCTGCTGGCTCTCAGCTGTCAGTCTTTGAACTTCACATAGACACAATGTTTTACAATCACATTACAAGCTAGTTTTGGCTGTGTACAGGCAACATCACAGCAGAGCAAGCAAGTTCTGACGAAAGACACAAGGAAAGATGCATTTTATTTCACACATAAGCAGCAAGATATGAGAATAAGTATATATTCTCTAGTCTTATCTTTTATATATTTACAGCGATTTTTATGTCATCTGTCACTACATCCTATTATCCTCTCTTTGGTCATCCTCCTTCTATTCTTTTGTTTTAGACATCACCCCTTTTTTGGCCAATATTATTCACATTATTATTTTGCATGGGGCTGCTGATCTTGACAGCAAATAAGTTCTACATGGACTACAAAACCGTTTTAAAGCCCCCCAGAGAATCGGTGCAGTGTTGACTTGTTGTGCACATGAACATTGAACATTTAACACAAATTTTGTAAAACGCTTTATATCAGATTTTTACCAAACTCTTTAGTGAAATGCTGCCACAAAGAAAGCACAGTTTAGTCACATGACAAAAGTGGGCGTGGTGGAATAAGATCAATATGATGGGCAACAAAATGAAGATTTGAATGATGATTTCAGATTTTTTGTTGAAATTTAGTGACTTTTAGGTCTAGTCACTAATAGAAAGGAGGCAGTTCAACATTTGTGTATTGACCTTTTGGATATTTCTAAGAAAAAAATGGCTCTAACCTCCCATCTAGGAGTATTCACAAGTTATGGCTACAGAGCTCCATCACCATAGCAATAAATTATATCTTTTGCATGGGTCCTCACAAGAAGGAATTATTTGACTGAAACTCGTGAATATAAATATCATCACAATCTAGAATCTGAAAGGCACCAATTGACTGATGTCTATCTCAACCTGGCCTTTGGTACTCCTTATTTTAACATGACATCTTTTTAATGAAGAATACCTGCATTAACTCAGCAACTCCACATCTTCAACAACTTAAGCTCTACGTCCTGCTGTGATCTGCGATTTCCTCAGTGCCACAGTTTCAAAACCAAACATATTTCTGTGTTACATCATTGCCTTGTACACCTTCACTTTACTGTATACTCAAATAGAACAGATAGGAGAATAACTTCATTAAGCCATTTATAGCTCCATGAGTCTAGGACACAAATAATTTACTTTGACAACTCCAGAGGGGAAAAGTCAAATGAGCAAAAGATATTATACTAATGTAAGTTCCAACTAATATGGAAGTTACTGTTGATTTTAGATGGGTCTTAAAAATACAACATTCTTTCAAGGTTGCAAGGTGAAACAACGCAGTAGATCCAACAGAGCCATGGACTGGTGCCAGCATTAAACAATAAAGTAGCAAACTTCTACCTTGAGTCTTAGCGATTAGCAACTACTTCACATTCACATCACAACATGAGGGACACTTTGCAGCACTGTACCACTAGCATTAAGACCATGATGTACAGTGTGTTCAGAGTAGGGACCCAAAAGGGACCTGGTCCGAGCCTAATCATAAGGAAACAGCCATTAGCAGACCACAGCCAAATAGAGGTGATAACTGATAATATCACAATTATTCTTTTAGAGATATGCGAAATGAGAATATTGAGTATATTGTTTAATAAAAACTATTAATAATGGCTGCAAAAGACATGTGCCAGGCTAATTTTGACAATGTGGAAGGAATCCAATACTCCTACACTGAAAATATGGAAGGAGAGGGTGATGGACATGCTGCAGGGAAGAAAATATAACGGATGAAGTAGTGACTGAGCAATGGGACTGTTTTTGCTGTTAACTGTATAAATGTTAAAATGTGAAAGTGTTTCTATGTTAATATCGTCTTGATTTTTAAAAATACATCTTTTAGTTTTTAGGCTGTGGTCCTTTAGTCAAAATTAATCAATTTTAATCAAATGTAATCAATGTAATACATTTTAATCAAATTTAATCAAAATTTACATTAGTTGACTAATTATTTATACAAATTTTATGGATATATATCTATATGTAGGACAACAGCAGAAAGGAGAAGTTAATGAGTAAGTGAGTTAGCTGAAGATTTGGTATTTTGGAGTATTTATATGTAAAAAGGCAGTTTAAACTCATAATTTGCAAGTTTAATCTGTCATTGTAAAAATGCATTGTTTCCAGATACTTTTTTCTGCATAAATAATTGTTTTTGCATGAATTCCCATGCAGATGTAGTTTTGTGAGAGCAGTTTGGGTCATGCCCACTATTTATTTATTCTCACGTTAATATGAAAAAAACTGAATTATTTAAAATTTGGGCTGAAAAAAGTGCTGATAATCAAAGGCATGGAGTGATATTTATGCACTTGTATGTGGTTAAATTTACAGTTCATTCACTTCTTCGTGAAACTTACAGTTTTGAACCTCAACCAAATATTAACAGACACATTTCAGCACATTTGGATGGGCTGCCAAAATATTGTCTGTATATTGTCATAGTCATTTTTTTTTTTTCTTCTTTTCAATATCCCCCTTACCACATTTTACTTACTTACAAATCTGTCTAACCTCAAGACTACTGAAACATGTACTTACAATATTAATGTTACATAAAAGCTTTCCTTTCAAACTTAAGAAAATTAAATACCGTTCTCCTACCTTTCTTCCTACATTATGCTTTCTGTCCCTCTGTGGATACACTACACTTAGCTAAGACTATAATGCCACTCTATAGCCTTATTGTGCCCTCTGGAACAATCTCAATAAGTGTATATTTCCATAAATTAAAATAACACAATCCATATGTGTCAATAAACTTAATTTCTTACCTACATTATATTCTTTGAGGAACAGCACCATTAGTCCAAGGGTCTCCTGGGACCGTAAGCCTTCTTAATGCAAAACCTCTTAGCAATTAAACATGCAAATGGTTTACAACAACAACTAGCTGCATATATATATCAGACTTGAGAGAGCTGGACTGAAGGACAGCACAGAGGCACTCATCGTGGCTCCACAGGAGCAGGCCTTGAGCACAAGAGTGATAGAAGCCCAGATCTACCACACCAGACAAGACCCAAGGTGTAGGCTGTGCAAAGAAGCCCCTGAAACAAGTGGAGCCATGAACAGAGTGAACAGAAACATCTGTACAGAGTACGGACTGGAATCCCTCAGGTCAAGGTGGGAAACACCTCCAAAGGTAGTGGAGAATGATCGAGCCAAGATCCTGTGGGACTTCCAGATACAGACTGAGAGAATGGTGATGTCGAACCAACCGGACATAGTGGTGGTGGATAAACAACAGAGCAAAGCCGTTGTGGTGGACATCGCAGTACCAAGCGATGGGAACATCAGGAAAAAGGAGGAGCATGAGAAACTAGAGAAATACCAGGGGCTCAAAGAAGAGCTGGAGAAGGCCTGGAAGGTGATGGCATCAGTGGCACTCGGGGCAGTGACCCCCCAAAACTGGAGGAGTGGCTACAGCAGATCCCAGGAAAAACATCAGACATCTCAGTCCAGAAAAGCGCAGTACAAGGAACAGATAAAAAGATATAAAGATACTGCGCAGAACCCCAGCTCCTGGACCTCCCGAGAAGCGTAGAAAAAGAGGGAATGAGACCACCCACGGAGGGTGAGTAGGAGATTTATATGTATGTATATATATATATATATATATATATATATTATATATATATATATATATATATATATATATATATATATATATATATATATATATATATATATATATATATATATATATATTATATATATGTATAACATGTGGTATTCTATGGTGTTTGCCTTTGTAAAATACTATCTTGAAGCAATCATGACTTGCATACTTTGGTAGGTTGGCCATGTTAAACAATCAATGTTTTTTTGATGGTAACGTCCTAATAAGGGATTATAATGGAGCTCCTCTGCATGTTCTGCACAGGCCTTTTAAGTCATTTCATTACCCCAACACCACTGCAAATTCTGGGACTCATCAAAAATAGGATGACAATAATGTAGCAATGGCACTGGTAGAAAAGCACAGCATAATAAAACTGGAGACTAGTATACACAAGACAGGAATGTCACATTACAAAAGAATGACGGTGGTTATATTGGTTCAAGTGGAATACGGAAAATAAACCTACATTTCAATATTTTGTTTTGCAATGATTCAAACTTTTCCAAGTATTGGGAAAAATACCCACAAGTTTTTAGGTTGATGCAGCATCACAACACAAGTCTTTGGATTTGGGTCGGGTCAAGCCAGGGACCATTTACAATATTACATAATCATCACTATCTTTCAATCAATAAATGTTTGGAATATTTCACTCACAGTTGTAAGACAACTTTATTTAACTATTTAATGGGTTCTTTCATTGGCACTTCAATTAGGCGCCTAAAGATAGTAATAACAATTATGGTGTTTTACAAGTGCAATCATCGGATGAAGATTTTATCTGTTGTCAGAAATAGACTGGTTGCCAGATGCTTCAAATACATGGGCCCAGCTCCTTCACTCTCCCACAGTGGTCATCGATGCTGCCTGTATCAGATAAGTAACCATGTTGTAGTCTACCAGTAACCCACTCGGATCAGCACTGCAAAACAAACAAATGGTTGGAAAGGCTGTAGTTTAAGCCTCCTACACACTGTAGTGCATGACTCAGCAAAAAAACACCACCATATGGCTTAACTGTGTCCAAGGAAAGACACAGTCTACAGGTTACACAAAAGGAAGCGAGCGTAAGGAAAATATCGCTCCACGCATACACACTGTAAGAACATGAGTAATGGTGAGGCTATATCATTTAAAGAACAGCTTTAAAGTCATTCAGAAGTCTGCTGGATACTACTGTCCTGTTGGCATCAGGGCTGTTTGTACTGAAGTGAGTCCAAAAAGCAATTCACTAAATAGGCAGTGGGAGGATGAATGGTTACTGTGCCTGAAAAACACAGGCCACTAAAAGTAGGTCTTGTACTGTCCATGGCTCCTAGTGGTGACTTTGACAGTAAGGACAGTATGACCCAAAAGTGGCTCCCCCCTCAGTGAGGCGCAGAGCAGCAACATGAAACCAGGAAGCGGGCCTGAGCCTGTCCCCAGGGGAGCGACATCACTGAGTCCAACCTGGACAAAGCTCATAGTATAATATATATCATGTACATCATGTGAGCAAAATGTAATGGCTGTTAATTGACTTTGAGCTATCAGGAGCAGCCATTCTCTCCTCTGAAAGGACAGGGGTTATTAAACTGCACATCTCCAGAGGTCTGTGCCTAAAAGTCACCTTGGGAGGCCAGCTTGGAAGGATAAGTGATGGGGGTAACGGTTTGGGACAGGGCCAGCAGGCATGTACAGCGGCATGAGTCCAGGGATGAACAGGCCAACAAGGACAGTGTGTTGTCTCAAAGCGCCTGCACAGAGCTGCTCCAGAACGCCCTTCTAACGCTGCTGGCATTGATTTAAGTGCGAGCTTGTGAATGGAGCTCTGCAGTGCCATGTGTCCTTTTCCCTCGCTCTCACGCGCCTTGTGCCCCTGCCATGCACGGGGCATTCAGCATTTTGCGTCAAATCCACAACTGCATGAATCTCGAGGTGGCAGTGCTATGATTTATGGGTTGTGGGATAGGCCGTGTGTGTTCAGCCTTATGTAGGTCATCAATGACAACATCTGCAATACCAGAGACGCGATTTGTCAGCGCGTGCTTATTACTATGTTACTTACCTTCAGCTGTCGCCGAGCCATATCTGTAGGCTGTTTGGCGTTGAAAGGGTACGCGATGCACCGCATGACAAAAACATACAACTGCAGCTTCTTCTTGCGGTCCTCTTCCTCTCGCTGCAGTTTCTCCAGGTCCTCCTTCTCCTCGCTGACAGCTGAGGGGCTTGGGCTGGTCGGACGGGCACTGCTGCGGCCGCTGCTGGGGGCCAAGCCACCCGAGCTGTTGCTGGTCCTGCTCGGGGAGACGCGGGAGCCGGCCTGAGGAGCCTTCGCCTCTTTACTCTCCTCCTCTACTATCCCATCAGACTCCTCCTCGCTGGACGACGGGTCGAGCATCTTGCTCTACGGGCGGCTCTGCCTCTTGTGACTCGCGCTGTCCTCGCTATATTGGCTTGTGCTGGCGTTTGGACTTGGACGAGCCCGAAGAGGAGCAGAAATAGGCCCCGGTTGTAGCCGCTCGCTGGTGAATGTCAGCAGTACTCGTAGTCTGCTTCACAATGAGCATTCTCCGCCTGCGTCGAGCACTCGTCGATGCTTACGTGCTTTCTGTGTTTGAGCGTCCAGTCAGACCGCTGCGGATGTGAGGAGAAAGAGGAGGGGCTAGAGTACAGATGAGAGAAGGTGAAAGCGGGAGATGGCCTCTCCCAGCCTGCTCAGAGAGGGAGCGAGAGGGAGGGAGAGAGAGTGAAGAGAGGGAGAGAGCGAAGAGAGGGAGAGAGTGAAGAGAGGGAGAGAGCGAAGAGAGGGAGAGAGGGAGAGAGGGAGAGAGCGAAGAGAGGGAGAGAGGGAGCTGGCCGTGGTGCTGAAATGAAAGCAGGAGCACAGAGTGGAGTGAAGGATGCGTCCTGTTTGGAGCTCCTCACTACGGTCTGCAGAGCTACACCTAAGATGGCTGCCACGGGACTCTCCTTCAGACTGGGAGCTTTACTGGGGGCAGCACAGGATGTGTACATGGATCCGTTAAAATGTCTCATTGATCGTTCGTGGCTCACTGTGGGGTGGGTGGACCATAAAACACTCTTCATTTTCCGCCTGTGACCTACTGTTGATACACATATTTATTATCTCTTGTCAGGAGACTTAACTACTATCCAAATAGAACAGAGTTTATCTGTGTATGTTCAATTAGAGTGTGAAACATCAACCTCTAAGAGATTTTGTTGTGGGGATTTGGCCTTTGTTTTGAGTGGTCATGTGACTCTAAATCCTTGGCCAACAAACACATTAATCCATGCAGACCAAACAGTACAACACAAGCATACAAGAGGAAGTGTCATAACACTGTCATTTGAGAATCTCTGTTTAATGAAAATCATGGCCAAGAGCAGTACCTTGCTTCATTTTTTACATTATTATTTTTTATTATTATTATTATTTTATTTCAAACATCTCGATAAGAAATAACCAGTGCATTTGTCGTCACAGCTGGATTCATAACTCTTGATGACGTTTTATTTTGATTTGATGATTCACAGGCAGCAGCAGCGTGACAACAAGGGCCTGTCACACACTGACAGCGTTTTGCACTTTGACCTTTGATCCCCAACCTGGAGGTGATTTAAGTTTATTGAGCCTCCTGACAGGAAATTATTATTTCTGCCTTTGGTTATAAAAGCATAAATTATAACAAATCACCCTCTGCATCTTTTGTAAATATGAATGTTCATTGTGACTGATTCAAATGTGCCAATATTATTAACACCTGAACCTTTTATTTTATTATTAAAATGTTATTCATTAAATAATATAATACATTATAATTTGCTCGAGTCAATGCTGAACATTGGCTGATTGTTTACAGTGTTTGAGACTGTGTTCTTTTGAATAATCATTACATTGATTCTTTCATGGATTTATTGATTTTCTTGACTCTTGGACAAAGAGAGGTTTATTTGAGCTTGTTTCCTCCTGTGTGAGCGTTTGTCTTTCTGTTGTTGAACACTGAACAGGCATAAACAAACAGACTTTATACATTTGTAAATGCTCTGATCCTTATGCTCTCTCTCTCATCTCTCTCTCTCTCTCTCTCTCTCTCGCTCTCTCTCTCTCTCTCTCGCTCTCTCTCTCTCTCTCTCCTCTCTCTTCCTCTCTGTCTCTCCTCTCTCGCTCTCTCTCTCTCCTCTTTCTCTCTCTCCTCTCTCTCCTCTCTCTCTCTCTCTCTCTCTCTCTCTCTCTCTTCTCTCTCTCTTTCTTTTTCTCTGACAACTGAAGGAGCCCCTGCTCTTCACATCTTACTGTTATATTAAAGACTTCTTTAAATGCACTGATGTGTTGAAATGCTTTTTTATACACGACAGAGCTAATATGTGTTGTGTAGACTAAATTCAACCCCAAAAATAAAACTAAATTCAATTGAATAAATCACAGTGCCAAAGTGAAAATCCTGCTCTGCATTATCAGATATGTTACAGATATGGAGGAGGATATGTTGTGTCATGTATCAAACTAATATTGTTATCACTCATCATCATTTCTTTACAGGGAACTATATAACATGGCTTTGCCTAGAATCAATTCTATCTCTGCTATCACTCCAAATCACTTCTCAGGTTATATTGGAAAGTACTTTAGATGGATAGAAAAACATAGGTATAGACTTTTTTCACAATAACAAACACAATATATTTATGAAATTTCATTTTCCACAACTAACTACCTATAACATTGACAGCCAATGCTTTCACCAAGCCTAAACCAATCGAAGTCGCTTTTTTAAAACTGCTCTAACCTCAGCTGCAGGCTTCTCCAAACCATTTATACATGAATAATTGACTGACATGCTTCGCCAGTGCCTTCACAACAGTGTGTACACATTAAATCTTCATGTTCTTGGGTCCTACATCACAGCCCAGTTTTCTCATAATAAAATGCTCATTCAACAACAAATATGGCTTAAGAGCAAATCTAATGTGTTTGCTCTGAGTAAACATTCCCAGCACGTCCTTGGACTCTTTTTCAGTGTTCTGTCAATCGTGCTTGATATTTGTCAGGAAACCAAACTTTACAGAAAATGGAAAGAAAATTATGCATCAACACAAAACCAAGTCAACATGAAAAAATCATTATCCGAGAGACCCCTGTGCTCCACTCCCACAGTGAAGGATAAGACAATCAGCACACACCGCAGAAATATTGGCTACTACAATTTAATGAAGATTAACTTGGCTAGTATAATTTACCGGTAGCCTACCTGTAATGTCACAGCCTGGTTAGAAAACATTGTATCTAATAAGACCAGGCCGCAGAGCAATAATGACATCTTTGAACTCAGCTTGACCTCTGTGCACTATTCATTTTTAATCACACATCTAATGTTAGAGTCATCTTTACTGCGGATTTCAAAGGCAAACACAGATCTGACATTATTACCAAACAGCACCAGGAAATGTGCGTGTTTGGTCATGGTGTGTGTGTGTGTGTGTGTGTGTGTGTGTGTGTGTGTGCGCGCGCGTGTGTGCGTGCGTGCGTGTGTGTGTGTGTGTGTGTGTGTGTGTGTGTGTGTGTGTGTGTGTGTGTGTACGTGCGCGCGCGTGTGTGTGTGTGTGTACGTGTGTGTGCATGTGTGAGTGCGACGTTGTGTGTCTCTAGGGAGTGACACAGGTTGTATATGTAAAGTACAGTGACGCACCAGACTGTACTGCACTGCACAGCCCAACCATCAAAACTACTGCATGATAATATATTCATGACTTCCCCTCTCTCTCTTCTGCTTTTTCCAATCCACTCTCCCAGTCTATACGCACTGAACACATAATGTTTAATTTATCTGGTGTATATTCTTAAAGAGGGTATAGAAGAAATATGTTATACATGTGGATCTAGTGGAGATAAGAAGAAGGTAATAAAATTAATTTTAAAATATTTGTTTACTATATTACACTGATAAGATATATTGAAATGTTGATTTTAAATAAATATAATATATTATTATATTATATGTTACTTTTTCTCATTTACTTATTTTATGCCGATCCAAAGCAGTTCAAGATAATGAGATCTTGTTGAACTATGATCATTTAACATCAAATATTTCAATGGAAAAGTGACATGATACATGTATTTACATGGACATTCACTGCCTTGATGTGTGTTGTTCACTTGTGTTTTTATTTAGTTCGATTTGCGATAGGAGTCCAGAGCTATTCAATTCTATTGTGAGAAGAGCCAGATTGGCAAATGTCCCGATTCCTTAAGGACAAATAAATTATCTACAATTTTGGCTACTCCATAATGTTATATTTTTAACAAATAATACAGGCCTGAATAGTCTATTTTGTATCAATATATTGGGTGGCAGTAGCCGCAGGTTGAGTAAAGTATAAGTAGTTTATAGAGGCATTGTTCATTTGGCAAGATATTTCCCTTTTTGAATGTGTGTGTGTGTGTTTTGTGTTTGTTTGGTTTTTTGCATGCCACTGAAAGAGTGCTCTAACAGGAGTTTATTCCATTGTCTGTGTCATACTGCTTGGTTGTTACTGTGTCAGTGCCACGGGGCCAACCATAGAACTTGGTCAGGGTCCTTTGCTGAACGTACTTTCAGGGGGCACTGGGTGGGTAGTCGAAGAGTGATGTGTGTAAATGCAAGACAAGGCAAAGCAAGTTTATTTGTATAGCCCAATTCACACACAAGGTAATTCAAAGTGCTTTACAGAATAAGAAAGATATTAAAATCACAATACAAGCAGGTTTAGACAGTACTTTTGATCCCTTGTTTTTAGATGGTAAAAAGCTGGTACAAAAACAGTAGGGTAAAATTATATATACTCTAAAATATAATCTATAATATAATAATATGTATGCCTTATATTTATGCCTATAATTATCACTATCCATGAATTACCCATGGCCTCCTGCTCAGTCAGATACTAAAACAAAACAGCTGAATAAATCCCAGTAAGACAAAAGTCATATTTTTTACAAATATTGTTGGCCAAAAGAAAACTACAAGTTGATTAGCAGTTGCCATAGAAACACGTGGCCAGTGAAGATCCATTTGTAAACCATGATTTATGACTGTTTACTTCCTGATTGATATTGTTGTGTATTTTCTCTATTATTAATCATTAATTTGGTTCGGTCTTAGTCACATTAGTGAGTTCAGAGGCTGGGTTTATTACAAAGGGGATTCTAGGCAGAGTACACTCACACTCACACAGTGCCTCGCAGCTTCTCTGGAGTTAGACTAGAGAGCTCTTTGAAATATTTAAATGCTGCAAGCGTTTTAATGTGAGATTGATGGAATAGGGTCAGCAATGCAGCTACTACAACGGGCTCCCTGAGAACCGGGGCCGTCACCCAACCAAATACTGTGGGATAGCGCGCAATACGGCATCACCAGGAATGCCTTTGGATCCAGGAATGAGCATTAGTTAAGGAGGGGGGAGATTAGATACATGTAGGCAGAGGAGTAAATGTTTAGCAGATTAAGGTTGTGATGGCTGATATTGAGGTGTGGGAGCAAAAAGAAAATGACAAATAAGATTATTTTAACATAAAAATATCAAAATAGGATTGTCCCTTAGTAAAAGGTTTTTAAAAGGGAAACTTAAAAAGACAAAAAATCAGCCTCTGCATTAATTCATATAATCATCCCAGGTTTTATGTGAAAGTGAGAAGCTGAGTGGACAAAACATTTAGCCCTGAAATACAATATCTTTGGTGTGGTTAGGTTTATTATTACAAGTTTCAGTGCAAGGACTACATATGATACTCTCAGCCTCCAGAGGGACCCTGCTCAGTAAATTGGCACTTTTTTTTTTTTTTGCTTTGCTGTTACAACTAGATATTATGTGAGAAGGGTGAAGTGCTTTGCCCAAGAACAGAACATAAAGCACTAAACCTACAAACCCTGCACTTTAATAAGTCACAGAGGAGCGCAACCCAGTTTGTAGTTGATTTGTAGCTAATGCCTCACAGGAAAAGCCAGACGGCACTGAGGTGAAGTTTTAGTTATATTCTGGTGTATTCCCCCCGGTTGCCTTTAAGATTTTATTTGGATTTCAGCCCTGAGCCTTAAGTCATTTGAGGTATAAAAACAATTGTGTAAATCCTGCATTGGAACATAATAATTGTAGCATAAACGTCTTGTTGTTTTTTCTTATACAGAGCAGATGATGCTAGAATAGGCTTCATCAATAATGCAGGGAGAGTCTGGAGTCTTAAACATGCTGAAAACCTCATAGCGGTTAGTCCAGACCTGCTTTGGACTCTCTATCAGACACAAATAGGTTTAATCTCACCATTAGCTGCAGTGGATCAGATTTTTAGCCTATTGTGCACCCAGACAAAAGAGACGTTTGACAAATGGACTAGAAATCAAATCCAAAAAGGGCTTGATGACTGCAGTTCCAATGATTTTCTACATAAGCAGCATGGATGTGTACTGCCCTCTAGTGGACGAACAGTGATTTATTATTCAAAAGTAGGATGTTTTATAGGTAAAACATCAAACAACATGCAGGTAAAAACGTCATTTTGGTACATTTCCTTACAGTAGCACAAATAACCCGGTAAGCATGTCTGAGCTATGGTATTTTGAAGTAACCATGATAAGGATTACATTGCTAACATAACAAATACAAACCTAAGACATGCTCCACAGTTCACGTTATATGAGAAAATGATGAAGCAAAACAGTTCACCTCACTTGAACCACTGGAGAAAGTTAGGAAGTGTTGAGATATGGCTGTGCCTCCTCTGTCGGTTTTCCAATCTGCTCCTACCGAAAACAAATGATGATTGGTTAATTTGTCATTAGCGTGGAAGGGCTGCCTGGGGAGTTTCAGGCAATTATAAAAGCTTTGTTGTTTCATTCAAGACACACTACTTTCAGAGTCATTTGTGGCTTCCATCTGGTGTAAAAATGATGTGTTGTCTTGTAGCAGAACTTTGGAGGGTTCGAAAAACTTTCAGTAGTAGTGTTAAGATTAATCTTTATTTCAGACATAAACAAACAGCATTCAAAAACAGAAAAATACTTACACTGAAGCTGTTTTAGAACATCAGTCATTTGAATTACCATTTTCACATCAAATGACTTATTGTTGAAATATCTATTGTTCATGTGTACAATGTAAGGATTTAAGGGTAAACTAAGCAACTTCTACCCCATGTCTCCATGTTATCGATTTGTCTAGAATGTTTCGCAGTGTGGCATTGAATTTACCTACCTTGCATATATTCAATTACAGGTAAAAGAAACTTGCATTCCTACTGTGAAAGGAGTCACCTGTTACAGAACTCAGCCCGGTGGTGTTTCCATAGAGATCATTTTAATGCCAGACTGTGGACACGTCTAGATAAATTTATTTGCCTATCAAGCCTGAAAGTGACTCATGTCATTCGCTTCAGAGATGCCTCCAAGAAATCAAAGACTGGTTGAAATCAAACTTTCTTAATTTAAATGAAAGTAAAACTGATGTTATTGTGTTTGGTGAAACAATCCAGACTGATATCAGTCACTCTCTTGGCCTTCCATCTTCTAATAGATGACCCTATGTGAAAAATCTTGGCGTTTTAATTGACAGCTCTTTTGACAAGGTTTGACAAGCAAATCAGTTCAGTGGTCAAAACAAGCTTTTTTCAGCTCAGACGAGCTCAGGCGACGAAGGTAAAAGAAGGTTTTTAAAGCGTTAAATGGTCTGGCACCTGTGTATTTGTCTGAACTGTTATCTGGGTTTGCTCCTGTAAGAGCCTGAGGTCCTGTGACCAGTTACTTCTAAACTGTCCCCGCTCGAGACTGAAAACCCGGGGGGACAGAGCATCTGCTGTGGCTGGTCATAAGACCCATAAGGATTCGGTCTGTGTCTGACACTGACAGTTTTAAGTCTCTGTAAAAAACTCACCTTTTTACTCTGACTTTTGAGACGAGCTGAGCAAGACATTATTATTTAGTTATGAGTTATTGTTGTTATAATTCTGTTTGTATACTGTAGTTTACTGTTGTCATTTTATGTGTTATATTGTACAGCACTTTGGGCAGTGGTGACTGTATTTTAAATGTGCTTTATAAATAAACTTGACCTTGACCTTGACCTAGACCAGTGGTCCCCAAACTACGACCCTCCACATTTGGTCCGGCCCCTGAACAATACCAGATTATTTGATAATAAAGTTGGACTTTTGCAATAAAATGTTCCTTAGTTATGAACTATTTTCATTATGAACTATTAGTTAGTAACAATTTCATAAACGCATATAACGTGACATTCTGTTCCACCCTTCTGCGATCTGTGCCCCTATCTGGCAACCCCCAGAAAAAAAATCCTAAACCCGCCCCTCTCAAAGAACGGGTAATTTGGTTATTATTTATTTCATTAATAGTGTTATTATTTATTTCCTGACTTTTGTTCTGTGAAGAATCCAGAAAGCGTTATTTGTGTGGCTTTCTGGAAAACAATAAATTTTTACGTTTAGGTACTCCTGCAATCGTCACTTTTTCTGTTACAAACTGACCCCGGTCCCCATCAGAGAAGAGAAAAGTTATGTGGCCCTCACAGGAAAAAGTTTGGGGACCCCTGGTCTAGACAAAGCAATAACATTGCCATGGAGATACAAAAAGTTACATAGTGCACCTTTAAATATGTCTTACAGTCCATAAGTTTTTTCTTATTTAATTGTCGTTTTATGTTCTCTAGTTGTTTACATCAAGCACTTTAGAACCAGAGTGGACTATAAAAACTGACTCCTTTACTGTAAATGATGGCTCTAATGTTCATACGATGGAAAAGTAACGGCACTTTTATTATCAGCTTGAAAACCCCATAAAGTATTGCAGAGTATTACACTGGCCTTGAGCAGTTTACAACATCATATTGTAGAATTCAACAATAAAACAATGGAAAAAGTCAGTGCAAATATATTTCACCAACATAACTTCACTGATACATAGACGCAGAGTGTATAGTATTTGTTATATATTCATCACATCACTGGGATGTACTTCAGTGATAAATATTTGCCTCTTTGTCTCCTGCTTCCTTCACCTTTGTGTCAAACCCTTAGATGACCAAAAGAGGGCGCCACACACCATCCAACCGTCACTTTTTACCGTCAGAAAATGTGTGTTTTTGTCGGGACGTTGAAAAATTATTATTACAAATTTAGTACATAGTTTTGTGCAACTGTTATTAAACTTTCAGAAATTATAAAGGAAAATAAATAGGCTCTACCCTATCTAATAAATATTACCCTCAAGACATTAGACGTGACATAAAACAATTAAAAACAATGCATTTAGTTGTACTTTGCGACGATATAAAAGAATTTAGACACCAGTCCATCCTCCTCCTTGTTTGGCTCTAATGTGGTAGTACGAGCCCCCTCCCTTTTGGTACCAGCACTGCTCCTCTTCTGTCCATTCGCGCTTTCACAACTGATGACCAACCTAAAGGAACCAAAAGACTGAGGAACTGTAGCCCATATCAAGACTTTAAATGTGTATGGTTATTTTTGCTCCGGTAAGTTCATTATTTACTTTTTAAATTGATCAACAGCTGTTTGCATCACCCACAACTGATTTACAGGTTGTTGCCATTTTGCTGCGATCTTGAGTAAAGAATTAGACATCTTTAGTGTTTATTTTGCACGTGATATAAATGTTAGTTTTGCGCGTGGAGAGCCGTTGAACGTTTAATCTAAGAGGCTCTTAGAGGTTTGTGAGTGACTGCTGGGAGAGCCTCTGGTGCACACTAAGCTTCACTCACATTTTGCCTCTTTTTAATTATTCATGTTGTGTATTTTCAACAAATAGCCCACGATGCTGCATAACTAGGCTATAAATTTATGGTGTAAATAATGAAATATACTTACTATTCAGAGTAGTCCTTCTTCTAATTGATACAGAACCAGCTCTCACAATGCCGAAACAAAGTACATTTAGGCGGACCCCAGGTTATAGTTTGGGCAATGTGGATGTACTTGATGATTTTAAACTTATAAAGACAGAACGCAGGAGTTTCAGTGTTTATCTCTTAAACACAAGTACAGAGTTTGGAATAGCAACGGATCCTGGTTCATATGAGCCAGGACATCAAAAAGTATTGTTTGGGGTTTGTTTTTTTCTATGAATATTCATGTTATTATGTTTTCTATGTAAGTATCACTATATATACTAATCTATATTATATACTATACTATACTAGACTGTACTATACTATACTATTCTGTACCATACTATACTATACTATACTATACTACACTATACTATACTAAATTATACTATACTAGACTATACTATACTGTACCATACTATACTATACTATACTATACTATACTATACCACACTACACTACACTATACTATACTATACTATACTATACTATACTATACTATACTATACTAAATTATACTATACTATACTATACGATACTATACTGTACTGTACTATACTATACTATACTATACTGTACCGTACGATACTATACTATACTGTACTGTACCGTACTATACTATACTATAATATACTGTACTGTACCGTACTATACTATACTATAATATACTGTACTGTATTATACTATACTATACTGTACTATACTGTACTGTATTATATTATATTATACTATACTGTACTATACTGTACTGTATTATACTATACTATACTATACTATACTATACTGTACTGTACTGTATTATACTATACTATACTATACTATACTATACTGTACTGTACTGTATTATATTATACTATACTATACTATACTATACTGTACTGTACTGTATTATATTATACTATACTATACTATACTATACTATACTATACTATACTATACTATACTGTACTGTACTGTACTGTATTATACTATACTATACTGTACTGTATTATACTATACTGTACCATACTATACTATGCTGTACTATACTATACTATACTATACTGTACTGTACTGTATTATATTATACTATACTATACTATACTATACTATACTATACTATACTGTACTGTACTGTATTATATTATACTATACTATACTATACTATACTGTACTGTACTGTATTATATTATACTATACTATACTATACTATACTATACTGTACTGTACTGTACTGTATTATACTATACTATACTGTACTGTATTATACTATACTGTACCATACTATACTATGCTGTACTGTATATACTATACTATACTATACTGTACTGTATTATATTATACTATACTATACTATACTATACTATACTATACTATACTGTACTGTACTGTATTATACTATACTATACTGTACTGTATTATACTATACTGTACCATCCTATACTATACTGTACCGTACCGTACCGTACTGTACGGTACCACCGTACTATACTATACTATACTATACTATACTATACTGTACTGTACTGTACCGTACTATACTATACTATACTATACTATACTGTACTGTACCATACTATATTATATATATGAAAAAAAAAAAAAAATAAAAAAGCTTTTAATTGACAGGGATGCTGTAACATCTGTGTGTCGCTGCTTCTCCTGATTATGTAAATAGCCTGACTTTTTAGATTTTTAAACTGTGATTTTGATTGTGTATTTTGTTTTAACTGTTTTATATGTATGTGTGTGCTTGGACTGTTTGAAACTGTAACTAACATGCATCTAAACTGCTGCCTGTCTTGGCCAGGACGCTCTTGTAAAAGAGATTTTTAATCTCAATGAGACTTTTTTTTCTGGTTAAATAAAGGTTAAATAAAAAAATAAATAAATACAATTCTGATATGTTATATTTTTCTGTACTTTTTTAAACACCATGCACCTATGATATTGATGATGGTGCCTGTGTAGATTTTTGCAGTTTGCGCATTTGCAACATGTGGAGGCTACTATGGTCATCTCCAGGTTAAAGTGGACTGTGCAGAGCGAAGGCAGAGCAACCACACCATCAGTATTGACTTCAACTATCCATTCAGGTACACGGCTATTTATCTCATTTGTTCGTTTGTTATTAATCAAACTTTTCAAGACATAGCAAGAGCATTTTTCCTGTTGGCTACAATTAAATTGAATATCATGAATACAATCATGCATTAGAGATTAGAGAAGCATTAAGTTCAAAGAAAGTAAACATCAGTAAGTAAAGCTGGGAAGAAAAATACAACCATTTCCAAATATGTAGATTAAGGATTGTAACAAGGATATCTCCCTTGCTAACAGTCTCTAGTCTAATGATGCAAGGAGGCATTTTCTACTTGGGGGATTTCAAATTGGGGTGACCTCCTGTTCTGCGGCACAGCTTCCTGATTTTAAATTGGGCAATCTTCAAAGGCGCTGGTGGCTCTGATGTGCGATCATGTGGTCCGCCATGTTAATTCTCTGGTTTCTAGCCGCACTTGTAAGAGCAGTGAAAACTTAGTGAATATACGACCAGGTCATAGCTGTCTATTTAAGATTAATGGATTTAACGTAGTTCCGAGGAGAAGCGGCCAGCCTTACTGTTTAAATAACTGGTTAAACGGGTGAATGCAATATGGTGCAGCAGTGTGGTCGCCCCCTGTGTTTAACCCCCCAGTGGCAGTGGCAGAGCAAAACAGGGGTGCAATTAGCAGCTCATTTGACATGACAACACTCAATTTAAAAGCTAGCATAGATTATAGTGGCCTCATTGGGTTCTGTGTTGAAACAGTAGATATATTTGCACAGATGAATTGCAACATGTGGGTATTTACAGATAGGGGGGCAGCGAAACAAATATTGCTGTTAAAATGCAGATTGATGTTGTAAAGCAAGTTTAAAAGTATAGTCAGAGATGAAATTATCATTCAACTTCTGTGAATTTACCATTTGGATGTTTCATGCCAAGATATCACACCATTAATAGGTAAAACAATAAAGCATATCTACATTTCAGTACATGTAGTTTTTTTTGTGTGTTTTTTTTTAATGTTTTTTTGGTTGTTTTATTGCACAGAACATGAATCCTTACTATGAGCAAGCTTACATCTCCACACACTTGACTCCTACTTGGCCTCCTCCTGCTTGATACCATGGAAATGTTGTTCCTATGACATATAATGTTACTATCACCACGGAGCATGGTCCAGAGTGTGGCTTTAACTTTCTATTTCTATGGAATCGTGCAGGTGATGTGCCACCTCCAGACAGTTGCATACTGAACCTTTGCGTTTTTATAGAAATAAATACTGTAAGTTCAATAAATGTGTAACGATTTAGTTTTACTGGTCATTTTCATTCATATAGAGATTTAACATCACAAATCCAACATAAGTGGCCTTCTTTGTTGTAAGGCAAATGTTAATAGAGATGCATAAGCCAGAACACTACAAAAAGCAAATAAAAGAGCTGTGAAATAAGCCCATACTGGTATTTCTCAAATGCAGTTATAGTCCTAAAGTATCCCTTGGTTTAACATTAAGCTAACAAGAATTGCATGAGCACATTCCCATCTCTATATAAAACATGCTACTTTAAGAAATGAGCAGAGAAGTCATACTACATTTTAATTCAAATCCAAATTTTGTATAAATAGTATAATTAAGATGTAGTCTATTCACATTTCTTCTAGATTTAACACCCGATTTGTCATCCACCTTTGATACCATTTGCTTTTCCTTACAGACTGCAGCAGGTGCATTTCAGAGCCCCGCTGTGTGAGGCCAGGAGACATGAGGTCTACTTCCTGGATGGGGATATGTCGGTCTCGGCCCAGTTCTTCGTAATGGTGGGGGTTTTTGCATTTCTCTACTCGCTCCTGGCAACAGTGGTGTACGTCTTCTACCAGAATTCATACCTGAGGAACAACCGCGGTCCTCTTGTGGTCAGTCTTTTCATGTGTTTATTTTGGCTGTTTCCTTATAGTTTCATCAGCCTCTTCTCTTTATCACCAACTTCACATCTTTGTTCACCATCATGAAACAAAAAATGTCTAAATATAGTTCTTCTGTCAAGTCTACTGATTAGATTTATGGTTTATCATTTAAAACCAACATTCAACTCTCAAAGCAGCCATACTAATTAAGAGCATAATAAACTCCTGTTTGTTGTCTAACTAAAGACATGTTTATGTAAAAGACCCCCCGAAGGCAGGACATACAGTCACAGATGAATAACTCAAGCCTTTGTCATTTGTTAACTGCAACTACTATTCAAATTATGATTAGATCAATCTGAGGGATGTTGGTGAATTTTTTTTTTTTGCTTAATGGTCACTTTCAAACACAGTTTCTGTATTTTATCTAAACAAATCACAATATATCCCCCTTTTACTGTTGGTTTGGATCAAATTGGTCAAAAATAGGGATACCTGGTCCATTTCTTGTATAAAACTGGGACAAATCACTGGCTTTGGATAAATCTGCTGGGACAGGGGGCTCCAAACTGGGACTGCCCTGGGTAAATAGGTCTGGTCATCTTACTGAACTATCTCAATCTAGCCTTTCTCATTTTTATTTCCAAAACATCTAACTGCCCCTCGTATTTCTAGTCTCGCCCATCCTTGCCTTGTGAAAGCCTTATTTATTGATGTCTCTGATTCTTGTGAAGGATTTTGTGGTGACCGTGGTCTTCTCCTGCTTGTGGCTGGTGAGCACATGCTGTTGGGCTAAATCACTGTCTAACGTCAAAAATGCTACAAACCCGACCCAGGTGTTATTGCTGATCTCAGCCTGTAGGGCTCCCGAAAACAAATGCACTGTCACACAGGAGCCACGCTGGGCCCGCCTCAACACCTCTGTGGTAAATATGAACTCTCGTACTTTCAACTTGACCATTTGAATGATAGAATGTTTTGATTTTGATTGTTTTTCATCATTCTGAAAAGCATGATTAGTTTCTTTTGTATTAGACATTTTACAGTTCAATCCAAAGATTCCAAACATTTAGCTGAAGTACTGTACAGGTTTTAATTATATTAACTGGGCTAAAAATGTTGTGCCTTTAATCTCTTCTTTTTTTTTTTTTTTGCACAGCCAAATGAATGTGCAAATCACCCCTTACTACATTAAATGAGTTTTGTGACCTTAGGTGAATAATGGAGCTACGTTTGAGCTTCTGAGACTCTGTGGATGAGGAAAAATAGGGATAAAGTTGTAATCTAATTAAGATTTGGATATTAAATTGAGTAATGCTTTTGTTAGGTCATATATAATCCCAGAATGATGCAATACAGAAACTATAAGAAACCGTTCATTCAGTTTTGAGATGCCTTGACTAAACAGCAGTCAGATGATATCCTTTGTTTTTTTTTAATTAGCATTGTCCAGTACATAGAGTTTTGAGAGAAAAAATACATTTTTTACATTTATACATTTTTACATACATTTTTACATTTTTGGAGTATTGATGTAATTGAGTACCTTTTAGACTTGAATAATCAGGACTCAAATAGTCATGGATTTCAGTGTTTCGTTTATTTAAAACATTATTACTCTGAAATCCATGGCTACCGTTCCTTTATTTAAAGGTGTACCATGTAACTTTTCTTGTGGATGGTCTGCTATTATTGCTCTGTTTAGAAACAACAGAGCAATAGTTTGGCATTAAGGAAGTGACTCCATCTGGCGAAAGGTGACACCGCTCACAGTTAGAATGCATGTTTTTCAGTGTATTTTTGAGCCATTAAAATACTCGTAGTTGATTTAATGCACGACAGAAAAGTTTAAGCACAGTGTGGAACATTCCAAGAAACATTCCAAGAGACGATACTAGATCATTGTGAAAAAGTTAAATGTATAATCGCTCCATCACCTCTGTACTCTTTTGTGTGCGCAGGTCTTCGGCTTTGTGAATCTCATTCTGTGGGCAGGAAACATTTGGTTTGTGTTCAAAGAGACAGGCTGGTACAAGAGCGGCCAGAGATACCCGACCAGGAGCGCCTCTGGGAAACGTGCCAGTGAGATGAGGCAGAGGTTGTACAGCGAGAGCAGCTTTGAGCAGCCGGATGACTTTGGACCACAACCTTTCAGACAAGACAGTTTCAGCCAGCCCCGACTGGAGCCGTACACCCAGGCCCGAGAGCTGCAGAGGCAGTCCAGTGTACACCAGAGCCCCTTCAGTCTACCGCAGACACATGTGGGAAAACCAGCTGCCCACGAGAGAGACAGTAAGGTCAGGACAAAGGGGCCAGTCATTTTTGTCAATGAGATGTAATTTAGACAATATATGATTATTTAGAGCCTGGAACTAGTATTTTCAACACACTAGTTTCTGGTAATGGTATTAGGACAAAGTATCCGTACAATATATGAAATGTGTCTCCATTATTTGTTGTACGGCTCCATACAGTTTGAAGGAAGTAATGTTCTTGGTAAGAATACTGTATTTTACCATGTTATGTGTCCTGATGTTGTTGGTGTTGTTGACCACATGGCACATTGTCCAAATCCAGTTGGCCTAGTAATAATTGTTTTGAGTATGATCATATCAGGATGAGTAAAAAGTGAATTGATTTATAGTTTACTATTGTGAAAGTGGTAATAGTAGATGAAAGAAAGACAAGGAGGAATGCAAAGGAATCACTGAGTATTAAGTTAGTTAAGAGTATTAATTAGATCATAATCGAGTATCTGCAAATTTAAGCAGTACAGTAAAAACCACATACTGAGTGAATACTGAGTGAATACATGTCTGATATTTAGAAGTTTGTTGGTGGTAACTTCTTGTTGTTTAGAGTGCGAGAGGCCAACTGGATAATCCTTGATCCTGTCTAAGGCGGTTAACACAACACCAGCTCACACTTTACTCATCCCTCGTGTCATGCTAGTGGTTAAGCCATGCTTCAGACTTGATAACTTGATTGGTTCT
Organism: Periophthalmus modestus; assembly: GCA_019594935.1. NCBI lineage: Eukaryota > Metazoa > Chordata > Actinopteri > Gobiiformes > Gobiidae > Periophthalmus > Periophthalmus modestus. Next base: position 13,277,338 of record JAIEZT010000013.1, read on the forward strand.
TTGATAGTGCTACTTCGTCCCACATCAGAGAATATATGAGGGCATGGTTTTTGTGCATATTTCAAAATGTATTATTCTAAAATTGTAAGAAAAAAATTGTTTTTGTGTTTTGATTTAAATAAACTGCTTTTGTTTTATTGAAGGAATTTTAATATTTGTATTGATTCATTTATTATATATAATATAATATATAATTTAGTTATAAAGTGGTAGTAATTATATGTTTTTTTACTGCTCTTTGGTTGTTTTAAATGTCTATATTATTTAACTGTCACTGTAAATTGTTTTTAAACTGAAAAGCACTGTAATGATATGATTATTATGATATGATTTTGAAAAGTTATTATTTATTATCTCATCTTGTCCGTTTCCAAATATTCTTATATGTATCAGATCAGAGTAAGTGTAAGTTTACTGTTAAGCTTTCTCTCCATTCAGTCTCTGTAATGTGAAGGAATAGAACAAAAAGAGGCTTTCTCTGTGCCCCTGACAGAGAGTCTAAGCACATGCAGGTGTCCATGCCAAACGCTTTGAAGCAAATTACAGAGGACGGGCCAACGGCATGACAATTAGGTCAGGTTATCAGCGGGAAATAAAGGGTTACGTCATTGCATGGGTGGCCTATCAGCTCCTCAAGAGGACTGCATTTACATATAATTATTACTTACGCCTTTAACCTATATTTATGTGTAAAACTAAGCTGCGAGCTATGGGTGTTACTTGCCCGGGAACACGTGTTGTAACATTATGTTCGCTAAATGGGGCCAAGACACTGGGCAGTTCTGCGCAGAAGTCACTAGGGGGCGACAGCCACCAGCCACCTGCCTGCCTGTGACCTGTAGGTGAATTCCTAAGTAAATCTATGAACGGGATGGGCAGACAGAGCGGAAGGTAAGCTTCTTAGTACGTGTGTGTGCTACATTGTGATCGAATATGTGCGACGAGTTTGCATCAATAAAAATAAAGACATTAGCCTGTAGTGCCTAATCTGTGCTTAGAGTCAAATAAACGCTGTATTTACCAGAAAAGTTGTTCTGAGGCTTTTACATCTCCTTTGAGTGTCTTCAAAGTCTACTTGGAAGTCATCATTAGCATCATGATAAGTTGTTAAAGGCTTAAAGGTGCACTGTGTAACTTTTCTGGTGAAAGGTTCGCCTGTTCACCATTGAGCTAATATTGCTTTGCCTGGTATGCTCAACATTATTGCATTAAACTTATTGCATTGACTTTCGGTCATTTCAGGTGTTTTTAATTGTTTACTTTTTCTTTTTTTTTTTTCTCTCTTTTTTTTTTTTTTCTTTTTTTTTTTTTTTACTGGGAGTGTCCTGGATCATATTTATCAGGCTTATTATAACTGTTCAATCTCATTGCATCTCACTATCCTATCAACCTTTTTTTTCCTGTTATAAAACCTACCTGGACAATTAAGGAATTGATAAATAATGTCTTTACTGCAATAAACTGATCTGATCTTTAGAACATGCTCCTCAGTGTCACCACATGAAAAGTAGCTATAAGGCTTAGGGCTTACTAAGGCCTACTTTACTTAGGTATTGGGCCTGGCATAATTTCAAACTCTAGAGGTTATTCTGTGTTACAGTGATTGTATTTGTTTGTTTTGTATGTATGTATAGTGATTCACAGTGATCAGGAGGGGTCATAAAAAATATTCTAACACCTTCTAAAAAATGCTAAAATAATTCAATTAAAATGTGTCTTGAGAAAACGCTAAATGGCAAGTTGTTTGCGAAAAAGATTAGCCACACTGACGTGCTTCTCTTAATACATTATCCTGTTCTAATTCTCTGTGCCTCGCTCAAATATAGTTTTAAACCATGTCTGATAGATTTCTCCTTTGTGTTTTCAGACTATATGAAGATGCAAATCAAATACATATAATTAAAGTACATTGAGGTCATAGGTCCTATGTAATATATTATTGCTCTTTATCTAAAAAATGGCTAAGTGAGTGCAAGCCTTTTGAAACTATAAAGTAGGAAAATGAAAAGACAAACAACAGTGTTTCTTTTCAATGCATGCAGGATTTATCTATTCACCCTAATATTTTTTTCATTTTTTCCATTTAATGTACATAAAAACTACACTGGAAGCCCAGCAGGACACATGCGCTCCACACAAGTACATGCACACAGCTCTGGGGATGACACATCCACAGTATGACTGTAAAGGTTGTGTGTCGTCACCAAAGCTGCACATTGAGTCGTGGCTCATTCACGCATACTTTGTCTCATTTACACTGCACATGTACACAGGCCAATATTTACATTTACACAGGTAACAGAAGAAAAGTTCCTTGTGTTGTTCCCTCTCCAATCCCAAAATCCCTTTCCATTTGGCAACAGACTTTCTTCTGGGATCTTTGACAGTCTGGAATCCATTGTTAAAAATGTCCAGAGGTTTGATGTTATAAAGATACTTAAGAGACAGAGGACACTTCTGTCTTGCTTGCAGACACTGAGGTCTCATCATCAACCATGCCTCCCATACCAACTGCACTGAGCATGCAATTACGGAACTGAAAAGTGAAAATAAAATCATATTTTAATTAATGAAAGCTTTCAAGAAAAAACGGAGAGTCATTGTAATGGACAAAGACATACCTGTTTGTTCATGAGCACATAGATAACGGGGTTGTACAGGGCTGAGCTCTTGGCAAAGAAGGCGGGGAGAGCAGCAGTCATAGCAGTGAATGCAGCTCCCTTGTTCATGAAGATCCATCCAGCAAAGGTAGCATAGGGCACCCAGGCTACCAGGAACCCCAGGACCATCAGGAAGCACATGCGGGTCACCTCCTTCTCTGCTTTCTGAGTGGAGGCTGAGTCCTGCTGTTGGGCTGCAGCCTACAGTTCACAAACATTAAGACCTTGAGTGATACATGAAAAAACAGAAATGTAATTGATAGTATAAAATCTATTACTTACAGCTTTCACAGTGAGCACAAGGCTGCCATAAGTGAAGAAGATGAGGAAGACGGGGATGAAGAAGTGCACCACAAACATGTAAATGACGTAGGATTCATTGTTGAAGCCTGGGGCCAGAGTGTAGTAGTCAGGTCCGCATGAGCACTGCATGCCCTCGGGGAGGTATCTGTGGGGGCAAAATGTAACTATTTTTTTTTTTTCTTTTTTATTATCTTGAAGCTTGATTCAACTTGAAATTTACCTGGACCATCCAAAGAGAGGAGGAGCAGCACAAGCCATAGCCATGATCCAGGTGAAGGCGACTCCAACACCAGCGTGGGTTCCGCTAAATTTGAAGCTTCCCATGGGTTTGCACACAACGATGTACCTCTCCACAGCCAGCACGACCAGAGACCAGAGAGCCACTTCACCTGAGCAGAGAAAAGACAAGGAGACATATGGAACCAATCCACTAAAGGCATTATAGTCCCTACTGCATCTATAGACCTGTCTTATTTACCTCCTAGTGTGGCCATGAAGCCCTCCACAGCGCAGGCAGTAGGTCCCAGGATGAAGTAGCCATTGATGGCAGAGGTGATGGTGATGGTGAAGCCGAAAGCGCACATGATGAGACCAGCCACAGCCAGGTTGACTAGGATGTAGTTCAGGGGCTGTCGTAGTTTCTTGTTCTGGAAGGTGACCAGCAGAGTCAAGCCATTGATGGGGGTGCCAGTGCAGATGAGGAAGAACATGTAGCAAGCCAGCAGCTTGTAGATCATGGGGTCGACCATATAATACTGAGGATATTCAAAAGGACTCCTAACAACCCCTGTCCTGTTGGACATGGGGATGTAGAAGTTTTTTCCTTCTGTGCCATTTGGCTCAAAGCCTCCTTCCCAGCCCATCTTTGGTCGTCTAAGTTGGCTGTAGTCAACTGCTGTGTGAACCTGGAGGTGTTTAAGCTCTGCCTGAGGTGTCTGTTGTTATATAGCCTCAGTATTATCCGCACTATGAGATTAGTGAATTGGCAAAGTCTTACTCACGTAAGACTAATTATTTACTTTAGAAAGAGGCCGGTTGTCTTGGGTCACAGGAAGCATGTCTTTATCAATTCTAGGCTAATCTCAAATTGTTCATTGTTTCAGACAGAAACTGTAACATAAAATAAATAAAATAAAATAAAATAAAATAAAAAATAAAAATAAATAAAATAAAATAAAATAAAATAAAATAAATAAAATAAAATAAAATAAAATAAAATAAAATAAAATAAAATAAAATAAAATAAAATAAAAAATAAAATAAAATAAAATAAAATAAAATAAAATAAATAAATAAAAATAAATAAGTAAGTAAATAAAAATAAATAGTCACTTGTGCATGTCATGCAACTTGCATTATATTAAATTGGGAGCTATATACAGAGCTATAAAAATAATAGTCAATATACATCAATATTATAATAAATACAAAAACAAGTTTTGTTTTATTAAGAGACAGTGTGTACTGAGCGCTGTAAGTGAAAGTGAATCTATTTTTGTTTTTGTTTTTTTAAAAATCAAACTTCTTCAGTGACGTGTTGTCAGCCATCAATATTAGGAAATACATTTGCCTTTAAATAAATTAATAAAATGTTAACAGTGAGGTTCATTGAGCAGTTGTGCAGTGGCTCATTGGTAGAGCTTCAGCACATATGCCGCATTGTGAGTTCAAATCCCAACTTTACCAGTTCTCTTCCTGGCTTTTACCCCATTGCAGCCTTCGAGCAGAGGTATCTTATAGTCACATTGGTTTTAATAACCCTGCTCTTTGCCTTTTAAAATAAGATTATTTATCTTAACAACCTTCTATACAGTGTGTCACTTATACATATTTTTGTGTGTGCAATAACCTTAAGGTATTGCAAACAATATATTGTGCATAATGCGGTTTCCTGTTACAGTTTTATTACCCTATAGGACGATAGACTGAGAAAGTCACTCTTGCACTAATCTTTGGGATGTATAGTTATATTAGAGATCCTCTGTATTTTCTCACAATATCCTTATAATCAGGAAGAAATTATTTGCCTGAAACCCATGAATATTGAGAAGAGAATCAAATTAAATTACCCAGATAGTGCGACGTCCTGTTACATTTAATGCCTTTTCATTTCCATAAGAAATTTCTCAGACATAGTATTGCATTGACAGTTTACTACTTTATAATTTACAGTCAGAAAGTGGAGATCGTTTTCGATTTGGATGTGGTGCAGGGTTTGTAATGGTTAAAGAGGACCGTGGCATCTGTTCCTAAGGTGACAGTAAGCTTCACCTTCTCACAGCCAAGCAATGTAAAAGTAATCCAATCAAGTTCCAAGTCGCACCTTTGGGTGAGCTTTTCTGTGACCTGCCTATGACGTATGTGCACCGTCGTGATTGTAATTAGATATAGAGTAGCCTGGTTAGCTCTGGGAGACTGTGTAGGGCAGAGAAATAGATGCATGCATTTTCTGGTCTTATAAAATTGCATTGCTCTTTAAGGTTGTTCTATGTAATTAACGGCTTTTTAATTCCCATTGAGATTACAGATTTGATTTCCTTCCTTCACTACATTTAAATAATGTACTTAAAGTTTCAGAAGTGAAATCCTTTGATTGGGATTAGCAGGTTTTCTCCGGACTTCACTGATCTAGATTAAGAGTTAATTACTGACCTCCTGTGTAGCACCTTACAATCCTCTAATATACTTTTGACAGCAGAAGGTATATAAAAAAGACAGACTACAACTACTACAGTCTTTTAACACCAATGGCAACGGGAGATGCACCAGAGATCCTTGTGGACAATAAAACCTAATGACCAAAGGCTTTGCACATAATACTTGACTGGGATTATTTTTCATCTATATGGTGATTTGCAACTTGGGTTTATTTTTTTTCCTCTGTCTGGACCTAATGCTTTTGAAAACCAAGATGCAACAACATTCAAGGAAATACATAGGATACTATTTGGTTGATTTTGGACTAACTGTTTCATTTTATTAAGCACCTTTGTATTTCAGTTCCCCATTTTTAAAAGAAGGATATTTTTTGCGTCAGTGGTAGAAAAAAGGACCAATACTGCAAAAGATTACAATCTGCAATAACACCTTTGCTGTCTGTATTCAAATCATAATTCTTAAAGCTTGATTAGCTATCCATTCATAATAAGAACGTTAAGTAGAGTTGACAAATCCATAAAAGCACATACAACACTTCATAATAAGTCTTAACACTGACATAATACTTAGCATACACCTTTTATCCCCAATAGCTGTTAACTATTCTTTCTCTACTCTTTGTGGTCCTCTTCTTAGGCTTCAGAGTGAAGAAAAATGAGTAGTGATAAGTGCTCAAAATGTCTCCTGGAAACTGAAACCCATGAATATGATAAAAAAAATATTGATACAAAATATGGAATCTTTACACTAAGACATGAGGCACAATCTTACCACGGCGTATAAGGACCACTAAAAAAATAATAATTCTACAGGCTCCTGTGTGTGAATAAGTAGACTAGTGCGTTATGCGTTATGGAGAGTTTGGAGTATTTTGTTCGGATATCCTTTCAACTGGGCTTTACGCACAATGAAAGATTGTGTTTTTTATCCCACCATCACCACACTACCAGTCTAAATACTGGAAGTGATGCTGCAAACGTTTGAGTTTGTTTCATCGGAGGAACCATACGAATTTGGAATAAATTGCGAGGGGTGAAATGTCCATGTTCCTTTGAGTTTGGGGATAAGATAAGATAAGATATGCCTTTATTAGTCCCACAGTGGGGAAATTCCAGCATTGCACCGCACACATAGAGAACAGAAGGAAAATCGTACATGCACAAAAAAATAAAATAAAACAAGATAATAGATAAATAGCTAGAAAAGGGATGGTTTTGGTTTTAGGTCAGTGATGTCAGCACAGGCCCTGTACGGGGTTGTCCCGGTGCCGCATCCTTTTGTAATGTTTGACTCATCAGGTCCACCTTTCTGTTGTGACTTTGTTTTGGGGAACGGGAGGGGGGGTTAGGCATTTTAAAGTAAATTAAAATTAATTTAAAATAAACTATTTAACTTTTCATATCCCGTTTGAGTCCTGTGTCTCTTTAATACATTTGATCCACCCGGTTGTGACAACCTGGTTCCGCCCGGAGTCTTTGCGGACTCCCTCCTACAAGAGTCACTGTGGAGACAATAATCCACATTTACTGTGGGATCGCTGCGGTAACGCATCCACATAATGTGAGACTGATGCATCAATACTGCCATTTATGCAAATACCACACGGCTTCAGTTTATCATATGACTCCAAATGCCACAGTGTGTTTGTCTCTTTACGCTGTACTGTCCCATTTAGATCCAATATTCACAGTAAAATTCGAAATGCTTAATGGACAGTATTAACCCATAACCTTTCTTACTGTAATACATATGTCCTTACATTTGGCTCAATATCGGCCAAATGTAAGGACATGTGCCCTTCAGACACACAGGCCATAGACATACAGTTAGGCAGTTCCTCACAAGGCCTTTTCTTTGTCCCGGAGAGCCCTCTAGTAAGCAAAGTGAGTATTGCATGGAGGGAAAAAATCCTGTCGGCTCCCAATTGTGAACTGCAAAGAGAAGTAATTAATTATGTTGTTCCGGATAGAAAGTCCCCTAAACATCCCAATTTCAACATCTGTGTATATGTAACAGTGCTACATTTTATTAATCTATAGGTACTAAAAGTCTGATCAATTATTATCATTATAATCCATAAATGACCTTGCACACCTTGAGGATATGCAAACATGGTTACATGGAGATATAGATATAAATATAGATATAGTTATAGATATAGATATAAATAGATGGATGGGTGGATGGATGGATGGATCAAAGTACAAACATGTCAACTGTGAATAAACTTTATTTTCTTAACATGGGAGTTTGTTTAGCATTTCCACATCTTCTGTCAAAGTCTGTAATTTTGTGTATACATCTACTCCCTTACAATTTAAGAAGATTATTAATACAATATTAAATAAAGTCATACATGCATTTTGTTATATAGTGCTTTTGTATTCTCTATATAATACTTTGATTAAAATTTTCTATGTAAACGGCCCCTATTTTTAATCTTTCTAAAACCTAGAAATGTATGTATTGTTTGATTTGGGGACAATGTACATAAATTTAAATAAACATTTCTGTAAATACACCAGCTAGTTTTCCAGAAGTATTACGCCTAAACCACATGTTACTTTAAGGGAAACATCAAAAAGACTAAAAAATGTTTTCCATGCATGCATTTATTTATTATTTATTTATTTTCATTTTCTCTTCAAACCTATCTATATATATATATATATATACACATTTAGGTTGTATAGAACACTGTGCAGCCATTTTGCTCTTTTTTGGAATACAAAAAATAGGCAGTCCATATGTTGGTACAGTGATCCGGGACAAGAGAGTGGTAAACATCCAGTGCAAAGTCTTTAGGAAACAGAGGACACTTCTGTCTTGCTGGCTGATACTGAGGTCTCATCATCAACCATGCCTCCCATACCAACTGCACTGAGCATACAGTTACGGAACTAGAAGAGAAAGAAACACATGTTAGAGATTAGGCAGGTTTGTATAACTAGCAAGTCATTAGCAGATTCATGGTTCATAGTTAAGGCAATTTAAGGCTTTAGTCTGAAACAAAAAAGGGACAACCAGAAAACACCTCCACAAATATTATTCCCTAAACAGTCAAGACTTCAGCAAAGTACGACTCCATGAATGTTACTAACATGGCTAAAGTATGCTAAATATTTATTTTTAAACTGTCAATCACTATGGCACTATGGACCTCATTTTTCATCATTCTGAAACCATGGATATTGTACTGACCTGCTTGTTCATGAGCACATAGATAATAGGATTGAAGAGGGCAGAGCTCTTAGAGAAAAAGGCAGGAATGGCCATGGCAACGGCTGAGAAAGCTGCTCCTTTGTTGAAGAAGATCCATGCTGCAAAGCTGGCATAAGGAGTCCAGGCCACCAGGAACCCCAGGACCATCAGGAAGCACATGCGGGTCACTTCCTTCTCAGCTTTCTGAGTGGAGGCTGAGTCCTGCTGCTGAGCTGCAGCCTGGAGAAAGAGAAGACAGGAGTTATGCCTTATCAGTGGTGATGCAATAGAGATCCATGAACAAACTACAACTGCATTTATATTATTTTTGCTTTTATTAGTTACTTACTCTGATGGAAATGTCAGTATTGTCATATTGTGAAGAAAATATTCTTATCATATGTCTTTTAATACATTTGATCTGTGTCTGTCAGACCCAGACCAGACATTAACATTTGTGAAGGCTCTGCCTCCATCCCAGAGTAAATTCTATATTGTTGCTATTGGTCTAAGTGTAAAAGTTCAGTATCTCATGGGTGTGAAACAAAAGTCACTCTGCTTTAAAATGTATGTAGCTTTGTCATTCTGGTATAAATACTCAGAGCTCAGATGCTCTGCAGGAGACTAGGGACCAAGGGAAGAGATGCTCTAATGGAGAGACTCAGAGAGACTTGGGACGCTGGAAGGCTACCTGTCTGCTGCCAGGGCCGGTCTGGGCCCTACCCTGACCATATCTGCCGTAATAAAAATAAACCTTTTTTGTATTTCAAAATTCACTGGGCTTCGCAAATCTATTACGGTATCTAGAATTGTAATTTTTCTACAAAAATTAGAAAAGATTGAAAATTACAAAGAATGTTTAAAAATGTGGAAAGACAAAGCTGAAGTCAAAATCAAAAAGACAATGCACAAGCCTCTTCTCTTTGAAGACGCAACTGAAATGTGTGAACTGAAACTGCTCCACTTGCACAGTTCTTTGTCTCAACAGCTGACTGTTCTGAAGTTTGACCCAGATCTGAAGAACCCCCATCCAACCTGTCTGTCTGAACCTGTCTGACAGTAATGGACACATGCCAATATAGATGGAAACAAGCAATTTCTCACAACTCAAGGCTCCACCACCTCCATCACAACAGGACTATTAGCCCACTGCTCACAGACCACACCATCATGCTGAAGAAGACACAATGTACACTATGCCAGTGGTTAAAGTCTCTGGACCACAAGATCCAACATTAGTTTTCTGTCCATGGATTTCTTCTGAAATATCTGCAACATCTCAACATCTGCCCAATCCTACAGCATTAGCTCAGATTTTTGCTAAAATGAACTTTCAAACCTACTTTGTGTGAACCAAGGAGAGTGTTGATCATGAAAATGAAAACTACTGAACAGCTCAAAATAGCTGATCAGCTTCAGAACATTGAACTGCGATGCAGTCATGTTGATTGGAAACAATACTCCAGTGCTTTGCACAGCTATCACAAAAGCTTTTCCAGCCTCTATCAATACTGACAAAATCCAGTCCTCCTTTTGTGACAGGAGATTCGGATGCTGCATAATTTCTGTATTTTTTTCTTTACATGCTCCTATGAAAAAATTACACACTAACAACACTAACAATAACAGTGTTGTGCTTCACAAAATGTTTCTTTCACAACTGCAATTTAACCAAAGCAGTCTCCTACAGCAGAAGACAACTAAGCCAGCACAGATGCCTGCTCTGTACAAAATTGGCAAAACTTACCTGGCTTCGCAAATGGATTACTTTTCATCTAGAACTGTAATTTTTCCACAACACTTACTGTTCTAATAGCTTTAGTTCTGCTTTAAGTAAAACTGATTAGCGAATACTTTGAGTTGGTTTGTATATGGTCTTTATTTAACAAAAGTTATATTGAAGTGGAGTTTAATTGAGCTGGAATTTTCTGTCAGTCTATAAGAACTTACAGCTTTGACAGTGAGCACCAGGCTGCCATAGGTGAAGAAGATGGTAAACACTGGGAAACAGAAGTGGCAGATGAACATGTACAGCACATAGGACTCATTGTTGAAGCCTGGAGCCAGTGTGTAGTAGTCAGGACCACAGGAACACTGCAGACCCTCGGGGATGTACCTGCACATAAACACACAATGGGATATCAGTAAGTACAATCTTTTTTTCCATCCAATTCATTTATAAAGAACACAGAGCATCTGGTCCATTGTATCTAAAAATCATGTTTTGTTTTTGTGTGTATATGATTTGTGACATCACATTGCACTTTGCACAACTTTACTATAACCCTTGTTATAGTAAAGTTAATGTAATCCTATTTTGTTTGTCTATTTTACTCAGGAACATATTTCTCACAGTACTTCTAATGTATTCTAGTTCAAGTAATTTACAAATTTGGCCATTACCTGGACCACCCGGCCAGGGGGGGGGCAGCGCAGGACAGAGCCATGATCCAAGTGAATAGAACTCCAACGCCAGCATGGGTTCCAGTGAATTTGAAGCTTCCCATTGGTTTGCAAACAACAATGTATCTCTCAATAGCCAGCACGACCAGAGACCAGAGGGCGACCTGACCTGTAAAGATAAAAGATGAACAGAATATGTATAAGGCGTTTTGGGAGCTAGCCAGGCTAAATATCCATTACTAACCTCCAAGAGTAGCCATAAATCCTTCAATTGCACATCCTATTGGTCCAAAAATGAAGTAGCCGCTCAAAGCGGTAATAAATGTGATAGTGAACCCAAAGCAGACCATGATGAGACCAGCTACAGCCAGGTTGACCAGGATGAAATTGAGAGGTTGTCTTAGTTTCTTGTTCTGTGCTGTCACAAAAAGTGTGAGAAAATTGATGGGAAAACCAGTGCAAATGAGGAAGAACATGTAGACAGCCAGCATCTTGAACATGAATGGCTCTCCCAAGTAGTACTGTGGGTATTCGAAAGGACTCCTGACCAGCCCGGAGCGGTTGCTCAAGGGAATGTAGAAGTTATTCCCCTCGGTCCCGTTCGGCTCCATATCCCAGCCCATATTGCTACTGTGTGCGGTGGAGGCAGCAGTCGCTGGATGCACTGACACTGTAGATTTGCTTACAGTCTCCAGGTCCGAAATGATACTTATATACTTGGCAGAAGGATTAAAAGTGATGGAGAGGTGGGCACCACAGATCCTCCATAATCCATCCCTAAGACTTTAAACCACTTACACATATCGTTCTATTTGTTATTTCACCCATATGTTGATAAAAAACAAATTAGGAGATTTCCTGCAGCCTAATTGCCTCTTCATCAGCTCATGGCATGTAGCAAACACAGTAAGTGATGTGCAGGTTAGTTCAATTGTCTTAATTTAGATTAGACAGTGGCTCAGTGGTTAGATGGTCTCCCAACCCAAAGGTTGAGGATCGAGTCCTGCTCGTTGTATCACTTTACCCACATTGCCTGGTATGAAAGTGGTGTGTGCGTGAGTGATTGGTGTATATATATATATATATATATATATATATATATATATATATATATATATATATATATATATATATATATATATATATATATATATATATATATATATATACATATACATGTATGGAATGTGTTATAGTGGTTCATTTTGAGTATATTTGATTTATTTTTTCTCATAGTTTTTTCCATTACATTTGTCCACATTGTTTTTTTTCTGAAATTCCTCTGAAAATGTATACTACTTTATCCACTTGTCACCTACTGTACTGCAACAGCGCAACACTCCACTGATAAAATTTAGAATTTGGGTAGAAGTGTGTGATGTAACAAAGATATTACATTGTGTAATGTGTAATGACTCCTTTCTGTAGATTGTGCAGCTCTCAGTAAGTATTTTGTCCCGATGTTATGTTATCTATTTTCTTTTGCCCCTGATGTCCAAGACAATAAAGGCTTATCTTATCTTGTTCCCATTTGGGACTGCTGGTGGCTAGAACCTATATAGCAGCTATGTTCCTTAGGCAGGGAACCCAGAATTAGAATTGTCAGTCACAGTCCAAAATAAGTCAAGTAGTGTGCTTGCCATCAATATTTTTATTGGACTGTTCATGCTTACAATAATAATGGGTCTACATTTGCAATAAAATTAAAGTAAATTGATATTTACAATATTTACAGTTGGCCACGATAAAGCCAGATGCAGAAGAAGACTTCTGGCACTTCTCTGGTGAGACTCTTCTGAGCTGGAAGACTGAGCCATTGTAGCTGTAAATACCGATATTGTCTCAGTCAATAAGAAAGAAACCTTTCCATCTGTTTAAGAGATAGAGGACACTTCTGTCTTGCTGGCAGACACCGAGGTCTCATTGTCCACCATGCCTCCTATACCAACAGTGCTGAGCATGCAGTTACGGAACTGCAAGAGTCAAACAAAAAGGGCATTAAATCACAATAAAGTAATACATTCACATAAAGACAAAACATTTTCAGCTGTCCAAAAGTGTTTTAATTGTTAAGAAAATATAATTATTTCTCCTTGATAATTAAATGGGCACTGTCACTTTTCTAGGGGAGAGTCCATTTGTCTTCATAGAGATATTATTGGATTATTGCAATTACAGACATATTTATAGCTCAAAAATGCCACCATGAGATACCTGGAGATAGATAAGTCAAATGTCATTCATTCAAAGCAGTAACATCAGGGAAGTTAAATGGTGCCATGTTAAGTTGGATTTAAAACCAAGCTGTCATAAGAAAGGATCTAAAGTGTATTGACATGTGCGGTTCTAATATTATAGGCCATGCTCCTCATTAGACTGCAGGCTTGGTGTGTCTAAATGTAGGTGACCTCACTGAAAAAAAGAAAGGTGACACTGAACAAGCTCACAGACACTACTCCAACGGGTTACATAAACCTAACCTCATATACTGTAGAGCCATTAGTCTCGGGATTCAACCTTTTTTGGTACACATACAGTACACCATAAAACAGACACTATAAGGAGAGTTTTAAATAGGACAATAGTGTACCTGCTTGTTCATTAGGATATAGATGATTGGGTTAAACAGGACAGAGCTCTTAGAGAAAAAGGCAGGAGTGGCCATGGCAGTGGCTGAAAAAGCTGCTCCTTTGTTGAAGAAGATCCATGCGGTGAAGCTAGCATAAGGAGTCCAGGCCACCAGGAACCCAAGGACCATCCGGAAGCACATGCGGGTCACCTCCTTCTCGGCTTTCTGAGTGGAGGCTGAGTCCTGCTGCTGAGCTGCAGCCTGGACACAGCCAGAGCAGAAACAAAATGGGTTTGATAATTGGACTTTTTAAACATGTTCTGAAAACAGTGTTTCTCAAATTAATATGAATTTATTGAGATTATATGTTGATTTAATGATTTATGAATAAAGTGCCGTAAAATGCAAGAGAAACATTACTGCTAAAAATAAAATAAAAAAAGAATCAAGTTTTGTTTTCCTCTTATTGGCAAAAATCTCTGAATGAAAAAGTCCCAAGCCCAGCTGTCTTTCTGAGAACTATGACGATGGTAATTATAGGAGGTCACAATTTTGTTATAGTTGTAGTGTTGTTGCAGTGATGATGAGCTAAATCCTCCTCTAATGTTCTTGTTGGTGTTGGGATTATCATTGTAATCGCATCCTGACCTTGCTGTATGTAACATGAATGACTCTAAAACTTCTAGTGCAGGTAGTTGTCAAAACCATGCATGTTTGACATTTTTACAATTAAAACCATTTAAAGGAAGACGGTGGGTAAACAAATGTGACATATTGTTTGGGAACTTAACAACAAAATCACACTTTGGATTGGAAAGCAGTAAGGGGCAGTGAGAGGTCACGCCACAGGGAGCTGCACATTCATGTAAGAAGATTTGTTAGCATTAAATCCGTTGATGCTTTTTATTTTCTTTCACTTTTGGCAGCAACTTGGTTATGTTGCGCAGTGTGTTACCTGCATCCTTCTAATTAGCCTTAGCCAATAACTGGCACCAATGAAATAACTGGATTAAGGGTATGTTTCATTCAATCAATTAGCCAGTTAAGCTCAGTTATTTTGCCTGGGGAAACTCATTTAGAGGATCAGGGGTCAAACGAGCAGCATGTACAAGCCACAAAAAAATGGTATTATAATATTATTTTTTTTAATTAAATTATTTTGAAGATTAAGATTATTTTATATTCTAACTAATAATATACTATAACGTATAACACATGCATATTCAGTCAGAGATAGGCTTGCAGAGGGGCATCTGCTCTGGGCAACAACTTGGAAACATTCAATGATTAGACATTAACAGCAGAGCAACAGGACGGGCCAGTCCTGGTGCTTCTCCAGAGACTGGCATGTAAACATGACCAAGGTGGGCAGTTCATAACCAGGACAATTAAGCTTCCATTTGAACGTGATGGATCAATTCTGGGTAGAACAATGCCCCAGAGTGAATGGGTGTGTACACTTATGCAACCAAACTATGCTGTTTGTTTTGTTTTATTTAGTTTTTGTTTTTTTTTACATAGAGACAATAAAGAACTTCACTGGAACATACCACTACCCCATACAACTATGAGGGTAACTAGTGGTAGCTTTCATTCAATGCATTTACTAGTTACCTCTGGAGTATTACTTGTGCTAGGATTTGTCCAGACTACATTAGATGAGGATTTTGCCTGTTTGGGGTTGATGGGGGAAGTCAGAGTACCACTGAATGGATATAGGTAAAAAAAAAAAAAAAAGGTTAAAGACTATTCCTTCTATCCAACCGGATATGTTGGGGTTGTCAGTGTTACACAGAAAGCACTAGTCTCATTACCAAGGACTTAAAAGAATTAACTAGATTAGAGGCAGGTTTCATCCAATCAATTTGTCAATTACCACAGTCCTGCAACACAACAGCTAATGCCCAACGTGGGTAAACTTCACTGACTGGTAACCGAATCTGGAATGGTAGAGATTATACAATTATCAAAGATTAAGTGTGACCAAATTTGCAATATAGTGCAGGTAGTTGTCAAAACCATGCATAGTTGTTTGACATGTTTACAATTAAAACCATTTAAAGGAAGACGGTGGGTAAACAAATGTGACATATTGTTTGGGAACTTAACAACAAAATCACACTTTGGATTGGAAAGCAGTAAGGGGCAGTGAGAGGTCACGCCACAGGGAGCTGCACATTCATGTAAGAAGATTTGTTAGCATTAAATCCTTTGATGCTTTTAATTTTCTTTCACTTTTGACAGCAACTTGGTTATGTTGCGCAGTGTGTTAAATGCATCCTTCTAATTAGCCTTAGCGAATAACTGGCACCAATGAAATAACTGGATTAAGGGTATGTTTCATTCAATCAATTAGCCAGTTAAGCTCAGTTATTTTGCCAAGGGAAACTCATTTAGAGGATCCAAGGTGGGCAGTTCATAACCAGGACAATTGGATCAATTCTGGGTAGAACAATGCCCCAGAGTGAATGGGTGTGTACACTTATGCAACCAAACTATTCTGTTTTGTTTTATTTAGATTTTTTTGGGTTTTTTTTGTGTTAACATAGAGACAATAAAGAACTTCACTGGAACATACCACTACCCCATACAACTATGAGGGTAACTAGTGGTAGCTTTCATTCAATGCATTTACTAGTTACCTCTGGAGTATTACTTGTGCTAGGATTTGTCCAGACTACATTAAATGAGGATTTTACCTGTTTGGGGTTGATGGGGGAAGTCAGAGTACCACTGAATGTATATAGGTTAAAAAAAAAAAAAGGTTACAGCCTATTCCTTCTATCCAACCGGATATGTTGGGGTTGTCAGTGTTACACAGAAAGCACTAGTCTCATTACCAAGGACTTAAAATAATTAACTAGATTAGAGGCAGGTTTCATCCAATCAATTTGTCAATTACCACAGTCCTGCAACACAACAGCTAATGCCCAACGTGGCTAAACTTCACTGACTGGTAATCGATTCTGGAATGGTAGAGATTATACAATTATTAAAGATTAAGTGTGACCAAATTTGCAATATAGTGCTATTTCTGTTGCTACTAGTCCTCCTTGTGGCTTGACCAATTGTGATCAAGTAAGGATATAAAGTTACTAAAGGAACTGGCACAATCTGCTTCTGCATCATATCAGTTTAAAAAATTCATTCATCCATTCATAATATTGAGCTTCACTTTTGATATGCTCTTTTTTGCTCACATTGTACACACAGATACATTTTCAATTAATGTGATTTGATTTGCAATTTATGTTTTAACTGTAAGATTCAGTTGCATTAACACAACAGTGAAGACGGAAATATGAACTCATAAAGTAATCCAACAATTCTAAACATTTCAGAGCATGTTTGTAGAGGTCTATACAATTGGGTTAGCAGCTTTTATTAATATTATGATCATTTAATATTTGCTCAGGGACTAATGTCATTTAAATATGAGCAGTCTTTGCAATCTGCTAATTGTGACAATTAACATTATTTATTTGTAATATTCTCACAGTCAAGGCGGCCCTGCTCAATCCTGGGTCCCGCCCATCTGTCATGACCTCCTAACCTCCCACTTCAGAGGAGGCGTCATTAGTCACATGACCACGATCTCTGCGTCAGTAGCTCCTCCCACTCTCTCATCCTCACAAGGAGTATAGCTTCTCAACTACACTTAACTCTTGTCTTTGACTATAAATTACACAAATATTACAATGTATGTATAAATAAATGAGTAAACACATACCTAAATATACTTATTAAGCAATCCACCTCTCTCTATCCATATAGAACACGCAAACAATACAGCAAAATACACACTTTTTCAGCATGTAAATTTACAGTATCCATTTGAGATGTGTTGGTTTAGTTTCTGTATTAATTCTGTATAATGACGAATGCAGGCCACTAAAATCACTTATATAGTTGGTATTCATATTTTGTTTTTTGTTCATACCGTGTCCTTCAGGAAGCTGTGATGATTAGGGCTGCACAATTTTTGGAAAAAATAAAATAAAAAATGTGACAAGCGTTGCAATTAATTTTAACCAGGATTCTGTTTTGTCTGCACATTTAGAAATGTCTAGGAGTATTAACATTTGAGAGACCAGATCTCCACATAGGAAACCATCTGTCACTCGGCTTTGGGATTTCTGACCAAGGAGCTTTCATTCATCTACTTAGGGTCCAAAAATTGTCACCTGCAAGCTGTTAAACCTCATTCTAATCCACAGCATGCACAAATTGGATTCACACTTCCGACGTAATTCCGGGGGTGTTGAGTAGGTCATGTGCAAGTCAAAACACAAGACGGACGTGCCAGCTTAGGGCTGACAAGTGTCACTTTGAATTTGTACTTTCTACTGACCTGCATTTCAATGACACATAAGGGCAAAAAAAAAGTGTAAAATGATAATGAAGTAATGCTGTAATAAATCAGTAGGTATTCAAATAGAGAGTTGAAAACAAGGCAAGGCAAGTTTATTTGTATAGCACAATTTATACACAAAGTAATTCAAAGTGCTTTATAGAATAAGAAAGACATTAAAATCATGATACAACAAATCAAAACATAAATAATCACAAATAATCATCATATTAACGTTATCAAATTAATATTAAAAGAGAAGAGTGCATAATAAAAACCTTTCAGTCATATGCACAGCTAAACAGAAGTTTTGATCCTAGATTTAAATATTGTCTTTGGTGCTCCACACACTGATCTGTTGGACGCAGTGTCAGAGTGAATCCACTGGTCCAGATTCACCTGCTGCAGTGTGACATAGATCTGAGTGTCATCTGCAGAGTTGTGGTAGGAAACATTATTGCTGTGTATTAACTGGCCTAACGGCAGCATGTACAGATTGAACAACAGGGATCCGAGGGTTGACCCCTGAGGGACCCCACAGGTCAGGGACATTATCTAAGACACATTTTCCAGTTTCAATAAAGTACTGCCAGGCAGTACTTTATTTAACTAGTTGAACTAGTTTAGTGAGGTACCAGAGATGCCCACCCAGTCCTCTAGTCTCTGTAAGAGGATCCCATGATCGACAGTGTCAAAGGCAGCACTCAGATCTAACAGGATCAAGACTGAGACTTTGCCTGCATCAGTGTTCAGGCGGATGTCATTTGTCACCTCCACTACAGCACTGAGACTGCTCAGTGCTGTAGTGGAGTCTAAAACCTGACTGACAAAGCAGTTGTTCATTTGAAAAAAAGTTATTAAGCTGTTGGTAAACAACTTTTTCAAGAACTTTGCCTAAAAAGCTAGTGAATCCTAAAATTTTATTTTAGGATCTACTAGCTCCTTATTTACATACTAGCAATTGGTTAATTCTGTTGTATGTGTATTTATTTGGCCATACTGCATTCTACAATTGTTTTCTGCTGCTAATTAAACATTTACAATAGCATCATTATTGTAAAAAGAAGTTTATTAATAGGAAAGGAAAGTAAATGTCTAATTAACAATGCAATAAGGTTATAGAGAATGAGGGCATGAAAAAGTATTAATTTAAATCAGATTAACCAATTCCATGTATGCAAATTAGCAGCTTGTTATAAGTTAATAAGTGTGCCCTAAAATAATGTGTTATTATTGACTTTAAAAAATTGCATATTTGAACTGCAAATTACCAGTTGGCTATATTCATCATGTACTTGACACAAAGTCTTGCATGGAAAGCAACCGACCGATCCATTTTTCAACTACATTGTAAGTTAGTGTGAAAATTAGTGTAGAGTCTTTTTGTACATTTTTTAACCATTGAGCTGGATAGTTAGCATGTAGCTGGATAGTTAGCATGTAGCTGGATAGTTAGCATGTAGATAGATAGTTAGCATGTAGATGGATAGTTAGCATGTAGCTGGATAGTTAGCATGTAGATGGATAGTTAGCATGTAGCTGGATAGTTAGCATGTAGATGGATAGTTAACATGTAGATGGATAGTTAGCATGTAGATGGATAGTTAACATGTAGATGGATAGTTAGCATGTAGCTAGATAGTTAGCATGTAGATAGATAGTTAGCATGTAGTTGGATAGTTAGCATGTAGATGGATAGTTAGCATGTAGATGGATAGTTAGCATGTAGCTGGATAGTTAGAATGTAGATCGATAGTTAGCATGTAGCTGGTTAGCCTTCACGATGCCTTTGAACTTTTAATATTTGAATTTTTTGAAAAATCTATGAAAAAAATGAATGGAAAATTGACTTCCAGAAGGAAAGTAGGCTGTGACTGTTAATCTCCAATGGTCAGGCTCTGCGTGAGTGAAGATGAACAGATTAAAGTAGAGCAAAGACAAGATGAACTCTCACAAAGAGCAAGCAACTCAAGTTACCTCCTAAACACTACTACAAACTAGGACCAGTGCTCAGTAGATAATATGGTGCAAATATTTTGCCTTCATTGTCCACCTCTACTTATTTCAAACTGTAACTGTCAAATAAATATGGGTCAACATAATTTACAGACTAGTCTTTTGTAATTCGTATTGAATTATTACCACAAACTGCGCACGTCCAGAATTTTTCCTGCACATTTCTATGCGACTGGTGGTCAAAGTCTACCTGTTCAGGTGCTTTTAATTCACAGAAACCACTAACCTTTATGTAGGCATAGATTATCCTCTCTCTGTCCTGTTATCTTACAGACTCTCTCCTTTTTTCTCTCTTTAGCTTCCCACGTGCCCTCACTGAAACAGATGGGCCCAATGAGCCTACGTACTAACTGAAACAAATTAATCATTCAGCCCACATATAGATATAAAAGTAGGCTAAACCTAATAATTTTTACCCATAACTAAATACAAAACAGAAGAGGTTTTATTTTGTCATAGTGGGTTAATTGTGGTAATAACGTAAAATATGCTATGCCTCGTGTCAGCCACAAGATGGAGCCATCTCTAAGAAAGTGATACTGCATGATACCTTTACTTCAGTAGCATAGATTGACTGTAGTCTATGTTCAGTGGGCCACAGATAAACAAACAAACAAACAAACAAACAAATAAACAGATGATAAACATTTTTGTAGACTTCATATGTACCTGAGTATAATAAACCTAATAATAGGCAAAGCGATAATGTGTCGTTGCCTTGTATCAGCCAGAAGATGGTGCAATTTAGCCTACATGTTTCTCATAATGAACAAAACGAAGACATTTTTTTCAAAAAGAACGTATATTTAAAAAATATATATATTTGCAATCAAAGACATTTAAGTTTGTTAAAGTCATAATACAAAGTGGAGAGTTTAAAGTGCTTTCCATCTACATTTATCATCAAAATGCACCAGAATAAGGTTCACAAAAGCAAAAAAAAAAAATTTAAATATCCTTAATTTTAGGGTAGGGTTAGGGTCATGTTTATGTTGTTGCCTTGTTTTTTGTTGTTTTTGTATGTCTGTTTGGGGTTTTTTGTTTGTTTGTTTTTCAGAATTATGCCTTTTAGAATCCAGTGTAGCTAGATGTGTGCCCTCTAGTGGTCAGTTTTAGCACTGCTGTATTTCAGTCATTTTTTCAAACTATTATAGGGACTACTTCATGGGTATCATCTTGTATTCGTAGTGTGTACAGAGCTGTAAACGTCTGGAAAGCTTCTTTATTGACTTCTCTCCTCTTTAAGTCTTTTGCTGGAGAGCACAAAATCTTTATTCTCTGTGAAAAACAATGACAGATTATGTGATTTTTTGTAGATTAATGTAGACTAATGCAGGCATACATACCTGTTTGAATGTTCCAGGTGTGACACAAACTGCATAAAGCATGTACAATGGCACCAGGAGTGTGGAGGAGAGAGTGAAAAGTCCCCCGATGGCATAACCCCACCACGGGTACTCATAAGTGTTGTTAAATTTTAGAGGAGAGTATTTGACCAAAGAAAAGACTATTGTCAGCTAGACAGGGGAGAAACAGGGGATAGCATTTTTTTTTTTAATCTATAAATCATATCAAACTGTAAGCAAACAAATGTAAAAGTGCAATAAGTAATTTTTCTAATGGAGTGTCCACAACCTGCTTGTCCCCATGGAGATGTGATTGCTTTGGCTGTATACCATACAGCTTATCTATCTTCATGACAACCAGGTGACGCAATCTGACCAAGTTACAGGTCTAATAATTCATGGATATATTCAAGTTTTAGCTACTGCATGTCTATTAAAACTGAAAGTGAAAGCAAATCTAAAATAGTCACCAGAGAAGTCAGAGCAAATAGCTAACCATGTTATGTAACGTCATGGTCTACCACTTGCATGTCAAGCTAGCAATAAAAACACCTATAATTTAATAAATGTTCAATAAGTTTAAGGTCACGTTGAGGTTGTGTAAGACAAAGCACAGAAGTCTTTGGCAGCTGTCACACACAGACTTTGCCCACATGCAAAAAGTCAGTTATACTCACAGTACACACTCCAGGGGTAAGGTACTGCCAGCAATACTTCATAAAGGCATTAGGCCGATATCCAATCATGTCCTGGATATTATCATACATCTGATCTGCACCTGTACAATAAACCGTAATTAATTTAATGAAATATAAAATGCACTGTAAAATATAAGTACTGTAAAAATGTATTCAGCTCATTTATGATTACCATAGACCCATCCGACACACACTGACTGAAACACAGCTAACAACAACAAGGTCATCCCACTGCAGGCATAGTAGTCAAACAACTGAAAAATGTAGAGGCCTCCCTACCAAATGAAATAATAATAAAAACATATTTAGATTACAGTCAGATGACACACTATAAATGTTCAGACTCACTTCAGTAATTAGCAGAAGGCCAACAAGGAAACTCCCCACACACAAGCCCAGGAGGAGTAGTTTTCTTCGACAATGGTTTTGAAAAAAATTTGGATACATGTCTGAGATGGTGGTGACCAGAGCTTCCTGATTCACAAACTATGAACCAGACAGATGCACATACATGATAATTAGCGACAGGGCGTTCTTTTGTTCCATCCTTCAGTCTTTTGATTGAAATCCTGACCTGACTGTCTAATCCTAATAAGAGCAGCATCACAAAGAAGAAAATGGCCCATAGTTGAGGAACAGGCATCATGGCCACTGCACGAGGATAAGCGATAAATGCCAGGCCTGGACCTACAATGAAGACGAGTTATTACTGTACTGTAAAACAATTAAATTAAATAAATATATGCATTTTTCTTCATCACCAGATTCAGCCACCACTGATATAGGCACTCCCTGCTCCTTTGCCATGAAGCCCAAGACAGAGAAGATGGCAAATCCAGCTACAAAACTGGTTAAACTGTTCAAGAGACCCAAGTAAACACAATCTCTGTTGGAGAAAGATACTTTTAGTTTCAGCGATCAAGAGCATTTCCTAATAATATATAAAATAAGATTTACAGTGTTGTACTTGTAGCAGTTGTTGGTGTACTTATTGTGACTTCCAAGTGAGCAGAGAATACCCATGCACACACCATAAGAGAAGAAGATCTGGCTGCCAGCATCACTCCAAACCTTCAGTAAAAAGAATGTAAGAGTTATGGGCGCCTGTGCTAGCATGTTTTAGTTAGCCCTGGGACAAACGCGTAACTATCTAAGAAGCAGCCCATCTCTCAACAAGGCTCACCCCCTACCTTTCAGCAAAATAGTGTCTTAAATAAACCTTAAGAGATTTTTATCATTTTGCTGAAAGTCATTTTTGGCTTGCATGTGGACTTTCACATAACCTGCCTGAGCTTCATTGCTTATCAATATCAAAAAATAGATAGGCCAAAAGTGGAAGAAATATATGAAGCATAGTAAAATATACACATGGAAAATATACACATGGAACTTTTCTGGTGGGGAGTCTAGCACCTGGTTGTCTCCATGAAGATGTTATGGCTTATGGCTGTTCCAGAGTATGGCATTGACATTCAACTGATTCTGCATTTTAAATTACAGGTGATTTTTTTTTTTTTTTGTAATTTTGCTCAAAAACACCTTGAAACACATTAATTCTTACTGTGACCTGTAACTCGACCTGACACTATTATCTGCTTGTTTCCACGGAGATAGAAAAGTTTAATCTCATACTGTCAAAAAATTCTTGGCAAAGCAACAACTCAAAGATGTCGTGTCTATAAATTCTGTTACAAAATGAAGGACCAAAAGTCTAGGGAGCCCGCAACATTTTTCAGGCTGATGGGTATTCCAGGCTTCAATTACTATCATATATTCCAGCCACATGAATAGACAGCAAAATGAAGAAGCATATCAAACACTGTCTACCTCTGGATCAGCTAGTCTTGATGGGTCTGGATACAGGTAGAATATCACTCCCTCTTTAGCTCCTGGTAAAGTGAGCCCGCGAATCAGCAATACAACTAGCATCAGGTATGGAAATGTGGAAGTGAAGTATACCACCTAAAACACATTTAAACATGTATAGCATTTATGATATAGCATTTTAATCGATGCTGTTAAAGGTGCACTATGGAACTTTTTTGGTGGATCAGATGAAAAAATTAAAAACAGATATGTGCTCTACTGTGGAACATTCCTGCCAAAGAAATAACATCTCTATAGAGACAAGCAGGTCCAGACTGTCCACCAGAAAAGTTACCAAGTGTATCTTTGACAAACAAGACAAATTATTTTATTTTTATTTTTTTTACCTTTCCTGTCGACTTGACTCCTTGCCACACACAGAAGTAACACACAATCCAGGCCAAAAGAAGACACAAGGCCAACTCCCAGCGAACATTCCCAATGTGGTCAATCCCATCAGACAGTCCCAAGATCCTCCTCCTGGAACCAAGCACATAAATACAGTTTTTCTTATCTCTTTTTTGGTTCATACAGTGCAGCAATATCAGATAAAGAAAACAGTGTTAGTACGGTTTATAAAAGTTTCCCAATACCTCTTTACTCTTACTTGAGTAATTTCTCCACTACTTCTACTCCAGTACTACTACTACATTATTTTCAAGTACTGATACTCCTGCTTTAGCACAGTTTTTGGCAAGTCTACCCACCTCTGGTCACAAAATAAAGAGTATAATAGCCATTTGATTCTCTAGTTGACTTGGTACGCCTAACCCCTTTAGAAATGTCATGCTATCAAAGCAAAATCATAAGCACTATTTGAATTAAAGAAATACAGTATAATAAATACACATTTCCACTCTTGATGTTTGAGGTGTTTAGTATTAATAATGTGATTGAAAATCACTCACTCCCAGAACTCCACAACAGAAGAGGAACCACCCCCGTTCAACTGCATAACAGATGTTTGATTGGGCCCATGCTCAAAACAATCAACTGTAAAAAAAAAAAAAAAAAAAAATTTTAAAAAGGTAAAAAAGAGAGAGACATTACATAACGTTATCACAAAGTCAAAACATTGCAGACTTGTAAAACCAGTCGCCTCTTCACCTGTGTTCCAGGAATTTTGACAGGTGGCCCATGGGAGCTTTGAACTGAAGGAGGAGAACAGATAGAGGAATGACCAAGCCAAAATAATGATGTAGTAAACTCCACTGTAAAGGATCACCACTTGGCTTCCATAGCCGATACCTGGGGAATGAAACATGGGTGTCAGGCAGGTGTCAGGTTTCAAAACAGCACAACATGATGAGTGCAGCTTTTTTTCTCTTAAAGGAACAGTACACAATTCAGTCCTTGTGCCAGTAAAACTGTATGACAAAAACTTTGAGGTTCTTCCCCAACATTTAACCAAAACTCTTATGGACTACTTACTAATAAAACTACTCAAGTACATACATTAAGTAATTCTGTGTCATTCTAATTCTATTCCTATGGTTTTAACTTACAACTGGACTTATTTATTGCTTTGAGTAAGTAGTTTTAATGACTCATTAACACAGACTGCATCATTAAAGCTGCTCTACGTAACATTTCTGGTGTAGAGTCACCATTTGCTTGTCTCCATGGACTTTTTTTTCAGTTCACTGTGTGGTTCGCTGGGGCCACTGCCAGGGACAGGCAGAAACTGCAGCGCATTGTTCACTCTGCTGAGAAGGTGGTTGGCTGCAGCCCTCCATCTCTCCAGGACCTGTACGTCTCCAGGACTCGGGGGCGAGCAGGTGGGATAGCAGCTGACACTTCTCACCCTGGACATGGACTATTTGAGCCACTTCTCTCTGGCAGGAGGCTACGGTCTATTAGGACCAGAACCTCCCGTCATAAGAACAGTTTCTTCCCCTCTGCTGTTTGTCTCATGAACACTTCATAAACCTGCACTAAACTGGACACTTCATAACACTAGTCACCTAAATAACATGTTGCACTGCTGTCTGATGCTGCTGTCTGATGCTGCTGTTGTCCTAAGCATTTATTTTTAGCATATATATATATTTTTTTTAACTTTGTGCATGCCTGTATTTGTATTTGTATTTATTCAGTGTGTTT
Organism: Periophthalmus modestus; assembly: GCA_019594935.1. Classification (NCBI taxonomy): domain Eukaryota; kingdom Metazoa; phylum Chordata; class Actinopteri; order Gobiiformes; family Gobiidae; genus Periophthalmus; species Periophthalmus modestus. Next base: position 13,303,512 of record JAIEZT010000013.1, read on the forward strand.
TTATGTGCACTTTATCACCGAAGTAAGTTTCCGGTCTGTGAGCTGTGTTCACTGACAATGGCAATAAAACTTCTTCTGATTCTTATTCTGATTCTGAGATCCAGTCTTTGTTTCTTTGTATCATGCATTGAATAAATATATAAGTCTATTCATTTGGAGTGGTTAATTTTACCTTGAAACAAAGGGCAGAGCTTTCTCCAGCTGGTGATGCCTCCTTGGCTGGTGAACTGTCCCAGTGTGGTCTCCATGAAGAAGATGGGAATGCCACACGTGAACAGGAACACCACATATGGAATCAGGAAGACACCTTTGAAAAATAAAAATGTCTCTTTTAGTTCTGCCTACATGAGAATGGGCTATTACTGACTTGGGCTGACCTCCTCCGTTTTTGTAGCAGAGATATGGAAATCTCCACACGTTGCCAAGACCGACCAAGTGTCCTGCCACAGCCAAGAGATACTCCATTTTACTGCCCCATGTCTCCCTCTCCACGACCTTTGCTTCAGGCTGGTTCTGACCCGCACCCATACTTCAAACTAAATATATTTTGAAAAATTACAACTTTTACTATATAATTAACTTGAAACACTGTGCACCTTTGGTCATGTTAGAACTTAGTAGCCTATTCTTCGTGTATCACAAGATGCATGATCTATTTCTGTATTTGTGTATGTAAAAACTATGTTTAATAAATATGCCAAAAATAGTAGGCTATGGTAGGATTCACAACACACAAAGAAGACCAAATAGTTGCATCAAACTATACAATCAAATGTATATTTACATTAGGCTTACTGTTATTGCTACTACTACTACTACTACTACTACTACTACTACTACTACTACTACTACTACTACCTCTACTACTACATCATAAAATCAAAGAATTAAGAAAAAGGAGATGCGTCACCTGTAGTCTTGCTCACCTGAAGGAGCTCGATCTAAATGAATGAGTTTCAGAGGAGTGGCCAACACTGATACAACCAGTCCGTGGGGAACTGAGCGCTCTCAATACAACCTAAGTCGGTTTGCGTTGTATTTGATTACACCCTACCTGTGTCAAAAGCTTGTAATATTGTAGTAATGACTGCAAGTAGCCAAGTTGTTTATATTTGTTGGGATTTTAATGGTTTTCAAATGGGAATTGGGAAGTGAAATTGATCAGGTTTTGTAGGACAATCTTATTAAGTCTATTTTTTGGGGCGATTGTAGTAATACATTTTATGAGAGGAGGAAAGGACTGTGGGTGTCTCCATTTACGCTTGAATAACTTTAAAAAAGAGTGAGGTATCAATTTACCTATTGTGTTTTTTATACAAACTGAAACACACAGGGACTTGTTGTTTCTCTAATGGCATCACAGCATATTAATCAGTCTTTCTTTATTTTATTTTTAAAGAAAAAAAACACACTATTAGGACAACATACAAGTAGGACAAAATTGCATATGGTCCAGCATGTAATGTATAAAAATATTTTGGTGAGTTGAACCTATAGGCGGCTATAGGCTTATAGGCCTGACATTCAATAAAGTATAACCTACTAGACAGCATAAGAGATACAAATTTTATTTTCAAAAGGTGCGTAATTTAAATGTTATTTGCAATTTCACTACTCACCATCAACATGTATTTGCTTTTCTATAGACTTTTGTATTGACAAAGAGTTTATTTTAAATATGTCACACCTAGAGGTTGCTAAATCTGTTATCTAACTTTAAGTAAAGTGGCTTCACCATACTTATTCAAGGGTTGAACTTTTCCTAAAGAAAAAGAGTGCAAAACAATAAATAAGGTAAGCTCTGCTGTAGCTGCAAGAAAAACCAATGCCTTCTTGAGGAAGACAAATACAAACTAAGTTGAAACTTTTATGCATTATTTTCTAAATTAAATTACAAACCTGATGTTGTTGGCCCACACAGTAAATCCAGTATAATGGTAGATTAGCCCTGATTGGTTGAGCAGATTGGATGATCACACATACAGATCCTTATTGTTAAAGTGGGGTGAATTTGGATTATCTCAGGCACGATTAGAAATATTAACATATTATACCATTCTGGAATCCTTAACATGTTTTCTAATTAGATCAAAAACAATATCTCAAAAGTGAAATGAATGGCATAACTTTTTGTCAAATGCATGTAAATAGTACATTTCTCTCTTCTTTTATGTGTCCTGACAAGGTTTATTAAACTTAATATAATCTTTAAAATTACAATTACAGATGTACTTCTGTCACAGGCCTGTTACTCTCCAATTTTACCTGCTTGTTTAAAACAGAATTTTATTTTAATATTCTATTAATATGTTTTACTCATATTTCTGTTCTTTGTTTAGATTTGTGCTTGTTAGTTTGCTTTCGTGTCTTTTTACTGTGTAGAGTGCATGTCATGTGTATGAAATGACCAATCGTCACAGTAGACAACCTATAGACCTAGGTCTTTCAGATCTTTTGTGAGGATTTAAAGTTTAAATTCAAAATCACTTCCCAGTTAAAGTCAACGCATCTTACAGTGTAAGAAAAGTTGATATCTGGTCCCAATCACATCTGCATGGGCCTTAAGCAGAGTATAACCCAGAGGATGACAGTACCACAGTCACGGTGGCTGTATCAGTAAATATAACACAGGTCATTAAATTCAATAATCAGAATTTTCGCCCAGTTGTCCCAGTCTAATAAATTAATAAGTAAAATAAACAATGGCACAATTCTACAATTATTTATTATGCTGTAATTATTTATCTATGTAAACATGTTTATGACTGTTACACATTATGACATTTTGGTTCTTTACCATGTCTATTTAGTCCAAGTTAAGGAACAAATATTTGATTAATGTTTTACCTAAACATAATAGAACAATAAATAGCAACCTGCTTATTACTTTTTAAGTGATAAATATAATATGCTCTTAAGAAATTTTTGTCATAATGTCATAAAGTCATTGAACATTTTTTTTAATTTTTGCTGCATTTCTTGCATTTGACATTTATCAAACTGAAAAAATGACCAACTATTAAAAAAAATAAAATCCTGTGCTATTAATGGACAACCAGTGTCACAGATTACACAAACCCCAAACTCACTCAAGGTGTTTGTTTTGTAAGTACACATGGACAGACATGTAGATAGTGGAGTTTAGTGAGAAATGCAAGTACACACACACACACACACACACACACACACGCACACGCACACACGCACACACACACACACACACACACACACACACACACACACACACACACACACACACACACACGTGTGTGTGTGTGTGTGTGTGTGTGTGTGTGTGTGTGTGTGTGTGTGTGTGTGTGTGTGTGTGTGTGTGTGTGTGTGTGTGTACTTGCATTTCTCACTACATGAGGCCCGGTCGTAAGGAGCCCACCAACACATGATGAGGGGCCCATCACCTTCGCGGGGCCCAAAATTCAGGGCCCCACACCGCTTACATTAATATGGTGCTCAGAGGCCTCCCCTGATAGTCCTAGTTCTTTTTTTTTTCGCTTGGCCCACAAGGTGGCAAAGTATGGGTCCGTGTGTGAGATTTTTTTTTTTACTCACTAGGGACCCCTGTGGCCTTGTCCTGGAATTGACTCTCACACACACTACCGGAAGTGTGTATCATTTTTCAAAGGACAAGATGATTTTATATGTAATATCAGGTGAGTAATATTAAAACTTTTATGACAAATGTGACTGATAACGATTTTTACATGAATTTGACTTGGTTTCTGTGGTTTATGTTAGCTGTATTCATAAAATGTTCCACATAGAAGTTAGAAAGCTATCATATGTAAGGTGTACAAAGAGCATACTATGTGCTATACTAAAAATTACCAGCGTTAACACGTTTTTATATGCACCTACTGTCAACTAAGTAAGAATTAAAATAGTAAAACTTGTGATCCGCAAGTCTATCCTACAACCTCGACGTAAGTGTGCTAATGTTAGCTAGCGTGTTTTAGCATTAACATTTTCATGTTGAAAGTAAAACGAGTTACTCAAATGTATTAGAAAAAAGAATTTAGTGCTGAAATTATGTTGATTACTGTGTCAATGCATCTAGTGAAATGCTCTGCAGTGAAAGAGAAAAAAATTGTTTTTAAGTGGAGGTTAGCTAAAGATGATATTAGCATTATATATTAGCATTGTCGAATGCTAACGCTAGCTAGCATGTTTTAGCATTAGCAGCTTCATGTTCAAGTACATCGAGCTCAAACCACGTTTTAAAACAATTTGATTATTAAAATTGTTTTGTCTGCTGTGTTGATGCTTTTAGTTGCTGTTGACTCTAAATAAGAATTTAGCTCTGTTAGATATGTTTGCTAATCTACCCTCATGTTTAATCTACACTTTTATTTATTCAAAACAGTTTTCAAACATCACAGTGAATTATGAACATAGAGTTGTTTTAAATTTACTGCCTCTGACTTTTTCTAGTAATGTAGACATATTACATTTCATAATAAAACTAATTAAATTTTTGAAGTAAGATTCCCAACACTGCCTAAGTGTGTATGTGCAGCACGAGACAACAGCAGCGTAATGAAATAACTCGCTTTTAGCTCACGTTTCTAGTGATTATATGTAAGTTATTTATACAGGCAGTCATTTCAAATAGTGAGCTAGTTTCAGAGCTAGTTTGAGTGAAATGGAGGAGTATGATGCAGCGTAATGTAAAGTTGGTTTACGTTTGGGGACGCACGGTCAGGCGGTGCGTCGGTGCCATATAACCCCAGCGCACTATATAAGCGCGTGCGCTCTGTCACGTGCCTACTTTCACCTGAACGCTCAGCGGACAACTGTACGTGACTTTGGTATTCATCTCTTATTTGCCCTTCCCGGGTTGTAAAACACAGTCGCAACATTTTCTAACTCTCTGTTATCACTTTTTTTTTGCAAGAGTGAAAAGTTTTACGATGGCTCGTTTCTTCGCCCTGGCTCGCCGCTTCATCCGTGCGCTGGCCCTCTTCTGGCAGCTCCCCCCCGGAGGTAAAAACCATCAAATATCATTCAGTTATGATAAACTATGATCAATATATTAACAACATAGTAAATACTTAATGTCTTAAGAACAGTTTTGTCCACATGCTACAAAGCTCTTAACATTATATAGTCCTCAGGTTTATGAGCATTGACAGCTACATTTGATACGTTGAGAGACTTTATTGGATGATTTTATTTTGGATAATGATGAAAAGTTGGTGTAACTGGTCTAAATATATCAGCACGACTAAGAAGTGAAGAGTTATCGTCACATTTATGGGAAATCAGGTGTTTTATTTTGTGGGCATCGAAATTCATCAGAGCTGGAGTGAAACAAAATGGCGCCCGCGGCCTTTAAACTGGACAGTTTAAAAAATGCTCTGAGAACATGTTTTATCTCTCCATAGCAACGCTGTTGTTTTTGCTTTAATTTGAGCAGGTCATTAGAGGTGTATGGAGCTTATAAAGACTGGGTCTACTCCCTGCGCTGTGCCAGTCAGAGCTCCCTCATTTGTCTCACTGCGCCATCAACTTATTTCAGTATAAGATCATAATCATTTCTGAAACTGATTAAATATAATATCTGGAAAAAAAAAAAAAAACAAAACATTACAAACATAGACAACATTTGTTACGCATTATACCCCATCAGTGTTGCGTGTATCTTGAATAACAGTCTTGTGTGACCAGTGCCCTTAAACACAAGAGCTCCACATCAGAGAGGCAGCTTTTCTGCTCCAAGGCTGAGGCTCTCTCCCCGGCGCGGACTGCTCTGCCTGCCCGGCTCAGAGCGTGTATCTGCGGAGGAAGAACTCCGCATCTTCCGCATCCAGCGGCGTTTGATGGACTATGCTTTTTTTTGTCACAAATGAATTACAATTGCAACGGATTGTTTCATGTTGTAAAATAAAACTCTGTGATTTTAGCTTAGCATAAGTAGGGATTTGGATAGTAGTAGTAGTCATTAGAGTATGTGGTAGTAGTCTGATTTGGTCTAGCTTCAATTTAAAAAGTGTTTAACATTGTCAAACCTGTTGCAGAGGCTGTGGACCTTTGGGACCCTCGGGATCATCCAGACCTCTACTCCTCAGATGAGGACGACGAAGGTGAGCCAGAGTTAGTTGGTTACAGGCAAATATGTCTGTCTTGATCTTTGTTCATGTGGAGCCCAGGGAGGGGGTGTAGGATGTCACCATGAGCTCAGGATTGGGGATTTTAAGATAAGATAAGATATGCCTTTATTAGTCCCACAGTGGGGGAAATTCCAGCATTGCACTGCACACATAGAGAACAGAAGGAAAATCGTACATGCAAAAAAAACAGATAAAAAAATAAAACAAGATAATAGATAAATAAATAGCTAGAATAATTTAAGAAATAGACTTAAAAATAAACTCTAATATACATATATATATATATACATATAGATATACATCTCCCTAAAGTGACTTGAGTAAGTGACTTTTCTTTTAATTGTATTTTAAAATTTAAATCACAAAAAATTATGTCATGCACCTACAGTTTGGACTGTTAGTTAGTTTGGACACAAGATTCAAAATAACAAATCGTGCCTACAAAGTCTGGCCCATCCAGATCTACAACACAGGCCTCTTGTGTTACTTAAGCAGCTGTGAGAAGGAGCTAGTAGTAGTCGTGGTAGTAGTCTGACTTGCTCTAGCTACAATTTAAAAGGTGTTTAACATTGTCAAACCTATTGCAGAGGCTGTGGACTGTTGGGGACCTTCCAGACCTTCTGATGGAGACCCGTCCAGTCCTCTGCTCCCCAGTCCTCTGCCCCCCAGTCCAGGACCACCGAGGTGAGTAAGAGTTAGGTGGTTACAAGCTTGTACTTGGGTCATCTGATGTATTCTCACTGAGTGATTCTTAAACATAGGGACGGAGCCCATGACTTTGTAGCTATGTATTATGCGTGTGTTGTTGTTTTTTTTTGTTTTTTGTTTTTGGTAAGTGTGCGTACAAACAAATGTATGTTTTGATCTTGTTCATGTGGAGCCCATGAGCTCAAGATTGGGGATTTTTTTTCTATAATAGAAATGTTTTATATTGGTATTCTTTTTTTTTTTGTGGGGGGGACACAATCTTAATATTGCCATCTTGGTTTTGTTCTTATACAAAAGATAAAAAAATACTGAGTTAAGCACCAGTGAACAGTAGCTGTAGCAGTAAATAGGCCATTTGAACTGGTCAGAAGTGATGTTATGCACCTACAGTTTGGACTGTTAGTTAGTTTGGACATAAGAATCAAAATAACTAATCATGCCTACAAAGTCTGTCCCATCGAGATGTACAACATAGGCCTCTTTGATATGTTACTTAAGTGTGAGGAGGAGGAGTAGTAGTCGTCATTAGAGTCTGTGGTAGTAGTCTGACTCGCTCTAGTTACAATTTAAAGGGTGTGTTTAACATTGTCAAACCTGTTGCAGAGGCTGTGGACCGTCGTCTTCTGCGTCCAGACCTCTACTCCTCAGACGAGGAGGACCAAGGTGAGTCAGAGTTAGGTGGTTACAGGCTTGTACTTGGGTCGTCTGATGTATTCTCATTGAGTGATTCTTAAACATGGGGATGGAGCCCATGTCCACCCAATAATATAATACATGTATTATTTATTTATTTTTTTATCCCTTCACGTGCCCCTTATGACACTCTGCATTGTTTTTGTGTGTGCGTGTGTGGGCATGTGTATATACGCTTGTGTGCGTGCATGCACACATACAAACATATGTATGTCTTGATCTTGACACCTTGAGCTCAAGATTGGGGTTTTTATTTATTCATTATTATTATTATTATTACTACTACTATCATTATTATTATCGTTATCATTATTACTATGATTTTTTAGGGGGGAGGGGGATTTATTCCAAAAACAAATAGTAGTCATAGTAGTAATCGTAGTAGTCATTAGAGTCTGTGGTAGTAGTCTGACATGCGCTAAACCTGTTGCAGAGGCTGTGGACCGTCGGGACCGTCGGAGCCGTCCGGGCCGCTGGGGCCGTTGGCGCCGTTGGGGCCGTCGGGACCCTCTGGTTGAGACGCGTCCAGACCAAGGTGAGTCAAAGGTAGGTGGTTCCAGACTTGCACTTGACGAGGTTGAGGACATGGACTGGACTGACTACGGTCAACTGATGAAGAGCGCTGCGTGAGTCTCCCTGAAGAGGAAGAAGAGACGGAAGAGGCTCGTCTCCTCTCTGCTGCTCAAGCTGTGTGAGCCAGAGGGTCGTGCCCCCAACCCCCTCTCCTCAGCAGCGAGCACGCTGCCCTTCTTCTGCTCCTCCGCCGCGCCTCGCCTCCTCCTACCCAGGCTGATCCCCGGCCCCTCCACCTCTGCTGGGACGTCCAGAGGCTTCAGGTCCTACTGGCACCACCACCGAGACTCTGAGTTGGACGAGGAATGTACTCAGCCACTGAGACTCAGAGCTTGGCTCACTGCGCCGGCATTTACCAACTTCAGCCGCGCCCACCACATTGATTTCTTCTTGGTTGATTTAAAAAAAAAAAAAAAAAAAAATCAGTAGATTGAAGTTAAGGAATGCTATGCAGGATTTCATTAAACGACAAACATTGATGAAAAAAAAAACTAACCTTTTCTTTGTTTAGTTTAGTGTTAATTACTATTCTGAATTCAATCTGAGTATTTTTACTAATCTGAGTAGTTTTACAGAAATTCCCGCATAGTACGCCTTGTACTTTAACTTTTTAAAAACTTTTTAACATTTTTTCATTAACATTTTTTAAGTAATAAAAAATGCAAGGATTATATATAGGACTTCATAAAAACTTAAGAAACCTTGATGACAAAATATAAAGTTCTGTGATTGGCCTTCTTCTCATTGAGTGATTCTTAACCACAGGGACAGAGCCTATGGCCACATAATCATATAATACATGTATTATGTGATTGGGCCTCAGGTTATTTTGTACTGAAAAAGTGAGTTTTAATTGAAACACAAAATTGAAGTATTAAAGTTTGACAGAATGTCCTGCATAGTACACCTTGCATTTACTTTAAGTGTGTGCTTTTCTGGGCATAGGAGGGTTAGACAGTGTGTTTGTGTGTGACAGTTTGTTTCAAGTTTTCAGTTTCAAAGTTTTCAAGTTTCAAAGTTTTCAAGTTTCCAGTTTAAAGTTTCAAGTTTAAACTTTCAAGTTTCAAGTTTAAACTTTCAAGTTTCAAGTTAAAAAAAATACACAAAATACAAAAAAAAAAAAAGCTTTAGTAGTATTCATATTACATTACATATGTAATAGTGATTTTGAAGAGAGTCCAGAGTGTGACTGGCTTTGGGGTATTTTGACAATCTATTTACAGCTACAAGCTTTAGACCCCACCAGCTCAGTGCAGCTCAGTACTGACCTTTAACCTGCAGCTACCACATCTACTGCAGCTCCCTCCGTTCTGACGGACTGAGTTCTGCTTAAATATTATGCAGATAACTAATATCTAACACACCGTGATGAGTTAGAGTACAGAGGAAATGTCAACTCCTCACATAATAACAGTGGGTGAATAATATGTGGACCTGTGGCTTTGTTCACTGTTTTTCTCCTGTTTATGTTGGATTCAAACTGTTCTGTCTGATGGTAATGTGCCATTTCAAATCCAGTAGGTATTTTACTCTCAGCCTTTGTGAACAGTCTCATACTGTAACAGTAAATATACTGACTTGTACTGTCAGTGTGAAAGTCTGGAGATGTGGGTTTGTTCACTAACTCACCGGTCAGTGGGACACGCCCTGTTTCTCCTCTTTTTTATTGTTGATTGTTTTAGGTTTTTTTTTTTAATTAGTTGGTTATTATAATTCTATACCTTTTGTAAACAGTATGATTGGAGGCTCTTTTATATTTGCTCTTTATAATTGTATCTCAAGGTCTGGGTTTGTTCACTGACTCGTGGGTCGGTGGGACACTCCCTGTTTCTCCTCTTTTTGTTGTTTTGTTTGAGACATTATGTACATGTTTTTTGTTTCTTTTTGTAAATTAGATACTGAGTTTGTATTTATACTTAGGTTTAGGTGTTTTATTGTAAATTATCTGAACTTCAAAAGTATTTGACTGATAATAATAATAATCAAACAAACAGGTAAGAAAGAAGAAACAACAGGTAAGAAACTGATGATTCCATAGAAGCTGCGTTTGTGTACTTAATGTCTTAACACTGTCTCTCTTTCTGTTTTTACATGGCGACTGGTTTGGAGGGGCCAGCGATGGTCCTGTGATCTGATGAAGCTGATGAGAAAAAAACGTGTTTCCAGAAGATGAAGAGCAAGAGCTGATCACAAAAATTAGGTATAAAAAAATAATTCCATAAAATCTTGTTATGAATGTTTACTCAGTGTCTTACCTCTGTCTCTCTTTCTGTTTCCATGTGATCTAATTAAGCTGACGAGAAAGTTTGTGTCTCCAGAAGATGAAGAGCAAGAACTGTTCACAAAAATAAGGTAAGAAAATAATAATTTCATAGAATCTGCTTTTTGAAAGTTTACTCAATGTCTTACCTCTGTCTCTTTCTGTCCTTACATCGCGACTGGTTTTGGAGAGACCAGCAGTCGTCCTGTGATCTGATGAAACTGAGAAAAAAACGTGTTTCCAGAAAATGAAGAGCAAGAGCTGATCACAAAAATTAGGCAAGAAAATAATAATAATTCCACAGCTGCTTTTGAATCTTTACTCTGTGTCTTACCTCTGTCTTACCTCTGTCTCTCTTTCTGTTTCCATGTGATCTAATGAAGCTGACGAGAAAGTTTGTATCTCCAGAAGATGAAGAGCAAGAACTGTTCACAAAAATTAGGCAAGAAAATAATAATTCCACAGCTGCTTTTGAATCTTTACTCTGTGTCTTACCTCTGTCTCTCTTTCTGTTTCCATGTGATCTAATGAAGCTGACGAGAAAGTTTGTATCTCCAGAAGATGAAGAGCAAGAACTGTTCACAAAAATTAGGTAAGAAAATAATTATTTCATAGAATCTGCTTTTAAAGTTTACTCAATGTCTTACCTCTGTCTCTTTCTGTCCTTACATGGCGACTGGTTTGGAGAGACCAGCAGTCGTCCTGTGATCTGATGAAGCTGAGGAGAGGAACCATGTCTCCAGAAGATGAAGAAGAACAAGATGGAGCTAATCAGAAAAAACACCCTGAAAGAATATCCAGAAATCTGTCAATAAATAAAAGAAGGGTGATTTGGAATTCTTATGTGTTTTTTTTAAAGGATTATACAAATGTAAATATTTTTTGTACAGTTTACTTAAAAGGGCATTATGTTACTTTTGTGCTTGTCTGTTGGAAATCTCCCCAGTACAGCTTCATTTATAATAACTAACATTATAAATTATGGCGATTTTAAAGTGCTCAAAAGTTGTGTGAAAAACATGCATTCTTACTGTGAGCAGGGTCACCTCTCACAGATGTGACTTGTAACTTGGCCTGACGATGTCAACTCTATGGAGATAGTTAGGTTTACTGCCACACTGGGAGCATTCTAATAACGTGTCTAAAGAAACAAGCAGGTGGCGTACACTTTACCAGGAATTTAAATCTGATTTTCTTAATTGCTCTGACCACGGAGGACGCTGCATTAGTTTGAAACCATGAATATGAATACTACTGGTTTAAAAATAAGTAGAGTAAAGATTGGAGACTGGTATAAATGTTATTTTTCCCAGATCTTAGGTTTCACAGCCTGTTTTTTCAGTCCCTGGTTTATGTCTTATACAACAGTGCGACATGAAACTGTTAAATGAATAAAGATCTGTACAGTGAGTTTGAGGATTTAAAAATCTGTGCAGCTCTGACACTCAGGTTTATTTTACAGAACATTCTTCTGGGCTGGTTTGAGGAAACAAAAAAAGTTTCATTGAATAAAGAAATGTGCAGTTATTCCCAGACAATAATAAGAATACGTTATTATCAATAGAAATTATTATTGCAATAATAATAATAATATTTGTTTCTGGTGTAAGAGTCAAAAACCAAGAGACTGAAACATCAAGTCAAAGTTTTATGAGCTCCACAAGTAAAGTGAACAATGAAGCAACGGACTCTCCAGAAAGGACAGAAGAGAGTGAGATGTGACTGACAGATTTTATCAGGGTCCCCCAAGTGTGTGTGTGTGTGTGTGTGTGTGTGCGTGCGTGCATATGTGTGTGTGTGTGCGCGCGTGCGTGTGTGTGCATATTAAGACGGTCCTTCTTCTGGTCTGCATGGCGTCCTCATAAGGGCCATGCTGGTCTGCATAGTGTCTGTACCCCACTGGTGGGCACGTCTTATTTACTCTAGCAGTAGTAAATCAACAGTTTGATGTAGTACTGCACTGCTAAGTGTAGATACCTTACAATTCCCCCTTTTCACACCATGCCACATGATGTGAAACAAACAATGAAAAAAAAAAAATCAACAACCAGAAAAAATAATAAAAAAAAAAAACCCCATAAAGTCCTAAATCATCTCAATATATAACTAACACAAGAAATATAATGCTAACTATGAAAGGAAAAGCATATACATTCATGAGCAGACTAAACAGGCCATGTACAGATTATCCATTGTAATCTGGACTGACTTTATAACCTATCCATCCATCCACTCATTTTCTTCCATTTATCCGAGTCGGGTAGTGGGGGCAGCAGTCTTAGCAGAGACTCTCAGACTTCCCTGGCTCCAGACACGTCCTCCAGCTCCCCCGGTGGGACTCCAAGGTGTTCCCAGGCCAGCCAAGAGACATAGTTCCTCCAGCATGTCTTGGGTCTTCTCTGAGGCCTCCTTCCAAGGAACATGCCCAGAACACCTCCCTAGAGAGGCGTCCAGGGGGCACCCTGAACAGATGCCCGAGCCACCTCAGCTGGCTCCTCTCAACGTGGAGGAGCAGCAGCTCTACTCTGATCTCCTCCCATGTGACTGAGCTCCTCACCCTATCTCTAAGGGAGTGCCCAGCCACCCTGTGGAGGAAGCCCATTTCGGGCCACTTGTATCTGCGATCATGTCCTTTCGGTCATTACCCAGAGCTCATGACCATAGGTGAGGGTGGAAACGTAGATTGCCCGGTAAATCGAGAGCTTTGTTATTGGCCCAGCTCCTTTTTTACCACAACAGACCAATACAGTGACCTCATTACTACGGATGCTGCACTGATCTGCCTGTCAATCTCACCCTCCCTCCTTCCCTCACAAGACCCCGAGATACTTGAACTCCTCCACTTGAGGCAAAGACTCTCTACCCACCCGAAGAGGGCAAACCACCTTTTTCCGGTCGAGAACCATGGTGTCGGATTTGGATGAGCCGATTCTCAAACCAGCCGCTTCACACTCGGCTGCAAACCCCCCTCCTCCCCCAGTGCCTGCTGCAGGTTCTGGCTGGAAGAAGCCATCAGGACAACATCATCCGCAAACAGCAGAGATGAAATCCTCTGGTTCCCGAGCCAGACCCCCTCCAGCCCCTGGCTGTACCTAGAAATTCTGTCCATAAATACAATGAACAGAACCGATGACAAAGGGCAGCCCTGGCGGAGTCCAACATGCACCGGAAACTGGTCTGACTGCCGTCAATGAACACAGCTCCTGCTCCGGTCATATAGGGACCGGACAGCCCTTAGCAAAGGGCCCCGGACCCCATACTCCCGGAGGACCCTCAAAAGGACACCACAAGGCGATGGACGACTGTGTCTCCGGGTTGACCTGATTCAAAATACCAAAGATATAATGGGCGGAGCAATTACTATGGTAAACAACAATAAAGTCAATATATGCTTCTTTGAGGGCACCCAGGAAATGCCACAGTCACGATTAGGAAGCAAGTCCGACCAAATTGGTTCTAATTTGTTTTAGTGTTGAGGTTGGGTAATGTGAATCCAGTGGCTCACCTTTTTTTTGTGGGTTTTTTGACTCTAATAGCCCTTGAGCTACTGTTAAGTACCTTATAAGGTACTTACAAATTTGGGTTCAGTCCAATTAAGTTTGAAACTTTTCACCAGTGCCCAATCACAGGTTTGACTGGGTTTTCCAAAGTTGTGTCAAAGGAGGTCTCCAGGTTCAGGATCTGTTGGGAGAGAATTAGGCTTAAGTTAGTTAATGTTTAATAGTCAGAAATTTAATGGTCTTGGTCATTTCTAGGTACACACATATCAGGTTGGAGAGGAGTGTCCATCCTTCTCCCAGTTAAGATTTCATGCGGAGAGAGATTGAGATGTTTTTGTGGTGTGGATCGCCTTGCTATCAGCGCTAATGGCAAGGCATCCAGCCACGTCATTTTGGTGGAGTTCATGATTTTAGCCAAATAGCTTTTCAAAGTGAGATTTACTCTCTCAGCCAGACCCTGGGACTGCGAGTGAAAAGCTGTTCCAAAACTGCTAAAATATCCACAGACTGCTGTCATATATTTGTTAGACAAATGTGTGCCCTTGTCAGATCTGATGGTACAGGGGACACCTAGGAACAAATTCTCTTGTCAGCCACTTAAAGACTGAATTAGCTGTCTCTCTCTTCACTGGGAAAACTTCAACCCATCTTGAGAAAGAGTCTGCACATACTAACAGGTATCTGTAACCATTACATCTAGGAACAGGAACAGGAAATACTCCCATGGCCGCTTGAGGATTACATTTTTGGCAAGTGTCACATTCATATACAGTAAGAGATATAATACCTGGCTTGTGAGCTTCTGTAGCCAACATGCTTAACAGTCTGCTAAGTGCCACTAAACATCCGTCATGATAGCACCAAAGTCCTTTTTCGTTCTTTTTCTAACCTTTGTCAGTCCAAACACTATGCTCATACTGTCCTGTATGAGTCTGTCAAGTGAATAATATCCTGCTCTGTTAACTTCACTGAATCCTTCTCTGCATCCGTCTGCACATGCATATACTTTTTACATAGAGGTCCCACATAACCAGCTTCCTTCTTCGCTACTACATCTGTCGCCTCATTACCTCTGGCTCTGAGTGTTGTTCTCTCTGCATGTCCTTCGCATTTTAACACATCTACTTCAGATGGGAATCTCACAGCCTCTACCAGTTCAGTCGTTTCTTTGAGATGTTCAGTAGGTTGCCCAGTGCTGGTTATGAACCCCTTTCACATCCAGTGAGGAGCGTGCATGTGTTACATAAGCAGAATCAGAATAAATGTTTGCTGTTTGGCCTTTAGCCAGCTGTAATGCTCTAGTTAGAGCTATTACTTTTGCTAATTGTGATGAGCCCCTGAGGTAGATATTTTCCTGATTGAGTAGATATATATATATTGATATATAATATATATATATATATATATATATATATATATATATATATGATATATGTAGCTAGTGATCTAGTATTTCTCTGTGCATTGTCCTGAGAGTATAAAAGCTACAGATTGTAAGTAGGGTGCCACTCCATGTTGTGTATGTATGATTAGAGCAGACATGGGCAAACTATGGCCTGGGGACCACACACAGCCCTTTGGTTTATTAATCCGGCCCGTCAAATGTGACCAAATTATATTAAAATAGGTAAGGGTAAACCTTGTTCAAAGTTTTTCTCCTGTGTTTACTTAACTGAAATTGAATACATTAATTATTAATTTAATTTATGTATTGGGGAAACAGTTTGTACATAGAGCCTTTCATATTCATGCTTTTCTAAATGTTACGGGCCAAATCTCTAATGTAATATATACATATATTTATCCTGGCCCGGCCCCTCTATCAAATTTTAGAACCCATTGTGGCCTGTGTGTCAAAAAGTTTGCCCACCCCAGGACTAGAGGATGGCATTTCACTATGTGAGCTTATTTGATTATGGCCATAGATATAGCTGCCACATGCTTGTGCATGTTAGTTCTTTTTCTATATTGTCTAATTTAGCACTATGGTACATAAGCACTTTGCTTTGACCTGCCACACCGTCCCCCTTTTTCTGAAAAAGGACTGCATTGCCAACTCCATCTTCCTCAGAAACATCTAAGTGAAAAGGTAAAGTGTAGACAGGAACAGCCAAGTCACATGAATACGCCATCTGCTGTTTCAGGGAAATCCAATGCAATCCAACTTTAGTCCTATTGCACTTTAAAAACAACAGTGTTGACCAGAGTGCAGTACACAACAGACAAATATAAGCTTCCTCTTCTTCAGTATTCCAGTTTACATGAACAGAGAGGTTAGTTGGCCTTGCCTCAGTTACTAGAGCTCGTAGTGAGCCTGTGTGGTTGACATATTCAGGCAAATAGTTTTTACTAAAGCCTGTTAAGTCCAAAAATGACAGCATATCTTTCACTGATTTGGGTTTGTGATGATGGAGAGTGGTAGAATGGTGTTGGTTTGAAACTGAGGAAGAAGAGTCTGCGATTGATCTGCCAAGATATACAGCCCTCTGTCTTCCACATTGCAATTTTGATTTACTGACTTTATCTCCCCTCTCAGCCAATTGTAAAAGAGTGGAGTGGGTCGCAATGAGAATGTCCTTTTCATTAGGGGAAGCAATGAGGATGTCATAGTCATATTGTATAAAAACTGTAGCAGTTGGAAGTGAAAGGTCATTAAGGTCTCTCTTCAAGGCCTGATTAAAATATCCAGGAGAGTGCACAAAACCTTGTGGGACATGTGTATACTGTCTCCCCCTGTAGGTGAAAGAAAACATATTCATGCTCTCTGGTTGTAATGGCAGACTGAAAAATGCATTACCCAGATCAATAACTGTAAAAGAATTTGTGGTCAGGTGTCAGGTTGGTTTGTGCCAAAAATGGGTTAGGCACTGGTAAGGGTAGTGTTTTTGTTGTTTTTTTTTATTAATTTATTTGAAAAGGAACAATGCACATTAATCAACATTACAAAAAAAAAAAAAAAATGTAAATGTGCCCGAGTTAGCTGACTAGAGCTAATTTTTATCAGTTGTCCCCAGGCCAGTTTGACTATTCAATTAACAGGCCTAAGATCCTGCACCATAAGAGAATCCAGTGTGTCAGCTTTGGGTACAGGTAAGATAGGCGTGTATTCCTTAGAGACCTGGTCTCCATCAGAACAAATGGATTTGTCCAGTGATGATATTTGAAAGCCATCATTTTTTTTCTTGTGATAACTGATACTGGCGTCTCCAAATTGGGAGAGTGCCAGGTAGTTAAGGAAGTTGTATTGTACTGTTTGAATCAGATCAGTGATGTGCAGTCAGGGGAGGCAGGTGAGGCCGTGTCAGTGAATGAAATGGTTACATTTATCCAGTGATTTGTACTATAAAATTATTTTCAGTTTTTTTTTAAATTCAGAATCGCTGAATTTTTACTTTTACAGTTCAATTACTGAGAAGAGGTGTATGGAGAGGCACCAGCCATTTGTGCCTCACCATGGACAGACTGTGCTGTAGCTCAGCAGTGACTCAGCTGCTGCTTTAAGCGGCTGTGAAAAGTCGCCGGGTGACCTGACCTCATGGTAGGGGCGCTCGTGAGCTCAGGGATTGTTGCAACTCCTTGGGCCACAGAATAGTGACAGCAAGCTACAATTTACAGTTAGCAAGTCAAGTTTAGCAATCCGTTCTCTTTTTTCTTCTTGTCTGGCCCTACTTTTTAAATGGAGGAAGATTACATATTAAAGCTCAAGAAGTTTTTTAAACTGGACTTTCGGTCAAAGCAGGACGTTATAATTAAAGGAAGATCAACACTAAAGGAGCTAAAGGGTTTGCTCCAGACGACGGGACGAAAGATTCACTCTTTTCAAACAGAATGGTACGAAACGGTAAGAAATTTAATGACTTCAATCCATTGAAAATTGGGGAACAAGAATAAGGAAACTCCCGCACACTGTCTCATTCCTGATGCAATTTTATTCTACAACGTTTCGGTCACTCTGACCTTCCTCAGGTCAGAGCGACCTGAGGAAGGTCAGAGTCAGAGTTTCCTTTACTTTTCAGACAAAGTGCTTCTCCTCCTATGCACCTGTGGCCTGGCCAGGTGTGCAGAATCTACTCAAAACCAGCTTGCTTTTTATTTCATACTATTAGAGCTATTTTATACGGACTTTGGAACTTTTATTTTGAAATTATTTTTTATTCTGGCCCCAAGTCACTTACTGGGATAGAAATTCGCTCGGGGCCAAATTTACTTGCTGACACCTGGTTTACATGTTTGTAAATCTGATTGTGACGACATCAGTGCCTCACCAGCCATGAACCTCACTGCACGTCACTGAATCAGACCAACATCAATTGAGTCAGTTGACCATAGGGTTGCTGGGAGGGATTCCATAATTTCACTAGTTTGTGGGTGATCTTCCCTACCATGAAATCTGTCTACATGTTTTGACTGTGGTGTAGATTGACATGTAGACTTGTGAGATTCTGTAAAATTTGGTAGGTGGGGAGTAGTGCAATATAGTAGTATAGTTACACTGTGTAGAGGAGTCCAGTCAGTCACAGATAGTGCTTTCTTTGCCATAGGTTCAAGTGATTTGACTTCATGACATACACCTATAGCTAAGATAATATGTGGTGCACACTCAGATCAGAGTGCATAGAGTGTAGACCCAAGTGTATTTATTTCCAACACCAAAAATATTTGTAAAAATAACCACAAAAATTAAAATCAGCATGGCAGTAACTGTCTGTACACACAGCACCCTCCTTTGAGCAGACTGAGGTTGGGTCCTTTTATAGAACCCCTCCCTTAACTGGTTGTGCCCACACTGCAGCACAGGTAGGTTTCAGCAAATCCAATTACAGTGTTAAAAGTTATCTGTCATGATCCCTGCCTGCTCCTCCCTCCTGTGTCTGCTCTGCCCCTCCCTCACCTGCCTGTCTCTGGTGCTGGGCGAAGTTCCTGGCTCCTCCTGCGTGCACCTGCTTTTCATCAGTGCAATCAACACCACCTGCAGGAGGATAAGAGGAGCCAGGACTCTCCTCTCAGTGCGAGATCGTCTGCCTGTTCACCTCACTGTTCGTTTGCCTGGTGTCCTGCTCGTGTCCAGCTCGTGTTCCTACCCGTGTTCATCTGCCTGTTGTCCTGCTCGTGTCCTGCCTGTGTTCCCGCTCGTGTTCCCGCTCAGCACCCAGCCTCCCTGCACTGCTCTGGACTCCCGTCTCCGACCTTGTCTAACGGTACCGGCTGTATTCCTGTCTCATTTGTTCCCTGCACCTCTGGACCCTGACCTGTACCCCTGCACCCAGCTCCTCATATGTTCTCCCGTCACTTATCTTGTTTCTGTTCTGTCAATAAAAAAGACCCTTAAACTTGCCCCGAGTCCTGCATCTTTTGGTCCGCCTCACACCCCTCATTACGACATGTCGTAATGTGGGGTGTGAGGCGGACCAGAGATGCGTGGCAGGACACCAGGCAGGACACGGACAGGAAGCACAGCAGAGACATGAGGACAAGCAGTGATGTGAACAGCACGCAGACACACGGTGACGAGCAGCAGACGACCTGGCAAGGAGAGCTGGGTCCTGACTCCTTTTAAGCTCCTACAGCTGTGTTGATTGCCCTGATGGGCTGCAGGTGTGTGTGGGAGGAGCCAGGGCTCCACCCAGCTCTGGAGTCAAGCAGGTGAGGGAGGGGGAGAGGAGAACACAGGAGGCAAAACAGGAGCAGTGAAGCGTGGATCATGACACGACATTATCTTTAGCAAAACAGTATAAATCCTTATTCAACCAAATCTCTTATAAAAAAAAAAAAAGCTCTACATTAATTTATCAGTGTCAACTGTGAAATACATTTCACATGTCATTTTTACCTGTTAGCCTATGTAATGGACTATGTAATGGACTAGCTGCATTAAATTTCCTCACCCCTCTTTTAAGGGTACAGTATCTCTAGTCTTCATATACCCTGGAGATAGAGTCATCAACTACTGACTGTGAAGCAACTGTGAAGTTGAATGGCTGTAGGGGGTAGGTACCAGCCAGTAATTCTTGTATTGGAGTACTTCATTTTATGGAGTCAGGGGAGATCACAATGATCTACCTGGCATCCAAACAGGTAGTACCTCAGTGACTCAATCACCCACTTTATGGTGAAGCACTCCTTTTCAACAGTTGAATACTTGGTCTCTGTCAAGTAGTTTTCTGCTCAAAAAGACAACTGCCATTCTCTCTCCATCCACTTTCTGCAGTAAAACTCCACCTAAGCCCACTTCAGATGCATCAGTTTGCAGAGTGAAATTACAATGTTTGTTGAAGTCTGGGTTTTGTAGGATGGTATGGTTGTTCAGGGCCTCCTTCAAATCCCTGAAAGCACGGTCACATTGGTCAGTCCATATTACCTATCGCGGTAATAGAGGTGGTGAAGGTCATTGAACACAGATGAGCAATCTGCGGCGATCTGGGGAATGAATTTCCTGTACCAGCCAATGAGCTCTAGGAAGCTCTTCACTTTCTTCTTTGTGGTTAGAACAGGGAAAAAATTAATAGCTGGGGGCCTGAGTTTGCCGTGTCCAATGACAAAACCCAGGTACTCCACCTCTCTCTGAGCCAGCATTTCAGAGAGTTGGCTGTTAGGCCAGTGGACTTTATGCCCTGGATGACTTATTTCAGGTTCTTCCCAGGTTGGGCTGTAGATAATGTTGTCCAAATATGCCGCTGCAAATTCTGAAACATCTCTCAGAACATAGTCCATTAGTCTTTGAAAGGTGGCTGGGGCTGCCTGGAGTCCAAATGGCATAACTCTGAATTGGTACATACCAAAAGGAGTTTTAAATGCAGGCAGCTCTCGGACCTCTGGAGCCAGTGCCACTTGCCAATAGCCTCTGCTCTCGGGTCTAAGGGTGGCGATGTACTTTGAAATGATTAAAACTGATAACGAAAGACTATGCAAAATCTCAGCGAGCCATCCTTCTTGGGCATTAGACCCATTGGACTGCACCATTCACTGTTTGAGATTTCAATTATTCCCAGTTCCAACATCAATTTGATTTTCTTTTTTTGAGCTTGCCAAGCATAGGTCAATGTGCGGGGCCACTTGTTCTTGCTGGGAGATAGAGAGTTCCTGCTGGGAGATCGACAGACATGTCTACGACTGACAACTCACCCTGGATTACAGGCATGAACTTCTCTGGTATTTCTTCATCCTAAATAGCACGATCAGCAGCTGATGAACAGATTCCTGGCAGGACTGAAATTCTTTTAACAAGTTCACATGAAATGTTTGGTGTTTTTTGGTTCTGTCAGGCATACAAAGTTCATATGTGACCTTACCCACTCTTTTGGTGACTTCATATGGACCATGCTATTTGGAAAGAAGTTTCTAGCCAGGTTCAGAGCTTCTTTCCTTAGCCTTGTGGTCATACCATGTCTTATGTGCCAGAGCAGACATTTCCTCTAGGCGTTCGCTCATCTTCACCACATAGGGCACCACATTCTCCTCTGAGGGGGTTGGATTCTCCCAATAGTCTTTGAGGAGGTCGAATGGCCCCCTTACTTGGTGTCCATAGAGTAACTCGAAGGGTGAGAACCCTGTTGAGGCCTGTGGCACTTCACGGTGTGTGAATAGCAGATATGGCAACCACTGATCCCAGTCTGCTCCTGTGTGAGACAAATTTACGCAGCATATTTTTCATAGTTTGGTTGTACCTCTCAACTCGCCCGTCTGTGTGGGAGTGGTATGGGGTGGTCCTAATACCTTTAATACCTAGGAGCTTGTAAGCCCGCTGTAATAACCAAGACATGAAGTTTGTCCCACAGTCTGTCAAAACCTCTTTTGGTATTCCCACTCTGGAAAACAGCTGTGATAAACATTTAGAAACATTGGGCCTGTTCACCTTGGGAATTAAACTCATCTCTACTAGTCCTCCTTTTATGTTTCTGTTTAATATCAGCCAATTTCAAATCACACAGTCACAGCTGTCGCAATCCTCCTCCACGCTCAATTCGTATTGCTGTTTTTCTTTATATGCATACCTCTGATGGCTTGACTGCTGATAGAGCGTAGGACTCTGAGAGTATGGTGACTGTGATGGAAATTTAAGTGTACTCATTGTGTAGAGGCCCAGACCAGACATTAATATGTGTGAAAGCTCTGTCCCATCCTCCAGGAAAGCTTTTGTTGTCTTGGCTGTCCTCAGGTGTAAAAGTTCATAATCTCATGGGTGTGAAACAAAAGTCACTGAGAGCTCAGAAGCTTGAGAGACTTAGACTAGGGGAATGGGGTAAACTAAGGACCAGGAGAAAAGAGAATCAGGGAGACTTGGGACACAGATACGCTACTAGTCTGTGGCCAGGGCAGGCCTGGGCCCTGTCCTGTCCGTTTCTGCTGCAACAAAGAATAAACCGTTTTTGTATTTCAAAACTCACCGGGCTTTGCAAATGAAATACTTTTCATCTAGAATGGTAATTTTGACCTTTCATGCCTCAACCATTTAGGAGGGTTAGAACGTTCAGTTGGAACTCTGTGCTCCAACTGAACCAGTGTTTGGTAGATCACTAATATGTAAACCTTTTGGCTTTGTGGATATGGACTTGGGTTTAATATGCAAATTAAGTTCCATACAATGATTGATTTGTTTTTGTTTTTATTCTCCCAAAATCCTGTTCTGGTGTAGCAATTTGGGTATGCTTATAATCACTTGTTATTGTTGTGTTATTTTTTCTTAGTAGAGTCGTTGTTTCTGGGATTTATTGAGTCTTCAGTGTTAATTCCCCTCACATTGGCAAATTTCAGTGTTTTATCACAAGTTGGTTCAATCATTTCCCCTGTACATGGTCAATCATTTGCCCTGTACATGGTCTCCTCATTTTCATACATTGTGTTTACTGCTTGGATAGTTTGACTTGTTTTAGGTTCTTCTGTTTATGCTTGGATATCCTGCTTGTTTTAGTTCTTCAATGGGTATTATTGCTTTGTTGGCATTGATGGGCATTGATTCATTATTATTTATTGGTTGTGGGGGTGTAGCAGGCCAAGTTTGTGAGTTAGTAGCTTGCGTCAGCAATTCTTGGGCCTCACTATAAGGTGAGGGGGCAGCATAGAGAGGTGGGAGAGAAGTATTTTCCCTCTTCTTTTCTGGGACTGTGTCCTTTTAAGATCTGGGCTGTACCAATTGTATTTGCGGTGACTCTATCGTGCACGTTATGTTAAAACCTGCTCCCCTCATTAATTGCGGGAGGTATGCGTTTCAAAGAACTTTATTCCTTTTAGCCATACTTTCTTTCTTTATTCTTTTCTTTATTCTTTATTTGTCAGGGACCATATACAAATTCATTAATCTTACAAGGAAAAGATGATTTGTATCAGATTTAGCTACTGCTATTTTCCATCTGCAGTCCCTGGGCAGGTGAACACACATTAAAAACACATGTCAATAAACAATTACAATATATGATTACCAATTTGCCATACAACAATATAATAACACAAATTACCCCATGTCCACCCAGTCCAGACTAATATAAAAATCTTTAAGTGCAGGTATATACAGTGACAGGGCAGCACCAACTAATTAGACTGATGTGGACACATTTGATTATCTAAAATGTACTTTTTCAAATTCCTAGTAAAACTATTAAAATCCACAGACAATTTCAGACTGTTTGGTAGCTGATTCCACTGCCTAATGGTTTGACAGGAAAAAGCCGATTGAGCAAAGGCCGAGGATCTTTTTGGGACAATGCAATTTCTGTTCATAGAGGAACGAGTGGATCGAGTGGATTGTTCAGAGCAAAGGATAGTAAATTTTTTTAACGTAGGTGATGCTTCATTATTAATAATTTTGAATAATTTTCTTAGATTTGAATACAATATTAAATTATTAAAACTGAACATTTTATATTTACTTAAAATGTTGCAGTGGTGAAAATGGAGGGGTTTTTTATCGAGGGCCTTTACTGCCTGATTATAGATGGACCTGAGAGATTTTAAAGCGCTCTCATTTGCCTGAGACCAGCAGGACACACAGTAGGTTAGGTGTGGAATAATCATGGCATTAAAATATGTAAAAGCAGCCTCTACTGTCAGACTGTTCCTCATGTGTCTAAGGGAAGAGATGTTGTAGCGGATTGAATTGCGTACTTTTTTTATATGCTTTTTGAAAGACAAAGTCTGGTCCAAATGAACCCCCAGATACTTTGTCTCTGTTACAATGTTTAATTTTATTCCATTGACAAAGATGTTAGGTCTGTCTTTAAATCTGTTAGTTTTGGTAAAATACATACCAACTGTTTTATTAATGTTTAATGTCAAACATGAAGATTCGAGCCAATTATCAATTTTGTCCATAGCTGAAGATAATGTGGTGGCCACTTTCTGCGCATCCCTTCCATGTGTGTAGATGACAGCATCATCTGCGTACATGATGATGTCTACATCTTTGCACACGTCTGGGAGGTCATTGATATAAATGCTGAACAACTCACCCTCTTTTTAATTTTTTTGCTCTTTCATTTATGTTCAGCTTCAGTGAAATCACAAGCAGCATGGACAACTGTTTGCATATTCATTAATTGTTCTTTTGTAGCATTTGGAGATGTGTCCTGTCCTAACAAGCCTCTCATCTGCAAATTCATCTCCCACATTCCAAACTTTTCTGTCACCTTCTTTTTCTTTCTGTCCTCTATGTGTTACATGTGTAACTTGAACTGGACTAGGTAGGCCACCGTAATTATAAACTATTTTCTAAATTTGCGAGACAGAGAATTACAGATTCATGTGACAGTGTCAACCCTAATCAAATTCAAAATTGTTATTGATGGCTTTCTTATCCTATTTTGGGGTCCCTGGTTGTCACCAACACAGTCGTCAGACTCCACCTCAATATGACCAATGGTCCTCCAATGGTCACCACCAACTTATAAGAACCCATGAGATGTCCCTGTTGACAGTTTTTATAGTATCTCTGTGTGTGTGTGTGTGTGTGTGTGTGTGTGTGTGTGTGTGTGTGCGTGTGCGCGCGTGTGTGCGTGTGCGCGCGTGTGTGAGTGTGTGCCGTGTGTGTGTGTGTGTGTGCGTGTGTGTGTGTGTGTGCGTGTGTGTGTGTGTGTGTGTGTGTGTGTGTGTGTGTGTGCGTGTGCAGTCGTGCGTGTGTGTGCGCACGTATGGTCTGTATGGCGCCCTCATAAGGCCCACACTGGTCTGCAGAGTGTCTGCACCCCACTGGTGGGCACGTGTTATTTACTCTAGAAGTAGTAAATCAAGATAACAGTTTGATGTAGTGCTGCACTGCTAAGTGTAGATACCTTACAAAGCAGACATTGCATGTCCATTTTAACTGTTCCATACTGGTTAATTTGTGCATATAAAGCTGTTAGAAATAAACGCTTGGAGTGACTATGGACCGAGAGGCAGCAGATGGTCAACCCAGGTGTCATAGATAAGTAATTGATGTGTAATGAGAAATGTAAGCAATGTCGTTGAGGACCACTGAGGCTTAGATTTGTAACATATGTTAACTCTGAACATGTGAGCAAGAAAAACATTCACAAGCTAAGGCATATGAAAAAGCACTCACCAACCTGCCTCTACAATATTAGAGGCATAAATAGTTTTTCAGTATTATCATTTATCATAATATTTAGATTTAGGCTTCAAGTTTTTTCTGTCATCTGTCTGGCTTCCTCCCATGAATTATCCACAAACAAGGACCTGGTATATAATGGAACAATAACAGTCTGATGCCCAGGTAGCTAGGGCCACATATGGTGTAAAAAATGTTTGTGTAGAGTACAGTAGACAAATACACCAATTATTACACATCTAATAGCAAAAGACAATTGAAATCTCTCAACTGGACAAAAGTTTGAAGAGTGATTACACGCTACTCATCCAAGTAGCTGCTTTAGTTCTTTCTTGGATGAGTGGTGAAACATTATCACTCTAAAAGCGTTTGTCAAGTCAACAGTATCAACATTTATTTTGCTGTGAACCCTACCTGGACGACTGATGGATGACACAGACATAAATAAAAATAATAATGAAATAAATTAGTGTGAAGTGTTGTCATGAGTGGCCAAGGTTGTCTGTGTAAACAATGCTTCACATTCTGCAGGCACCTGTGGTATGTCAGAGTTGTATAAAGTATTTTCTGTACTGTTGAACCCTGAGCTCTGGAGAAGTAGGTCAGTTCTGGGAAAAGAATGAAGCGGACCTTGACAGTAACAGCAGGAGTGATGCATTGTGGGTCAGCAGCTGTGTCGCTTTCATTTAAAATCACTTCCCTAAGTGATTTATGCATTCTCTGGGTTGCATGTAGATATGCTTTGTTAAGAAGTTGATTTATGGCACACACATCTAGCTGGCACTCCTCTAGTATATACCAATGAAAACTGTAAGCATGCTCACCATGTCAACAAACTATCAAATTTTGAATTTGTGAGTTAAGAGCTAATAGAGGTAATAGATAAAATAATAAAAGAGCCTTTGAGGGATTGGGGACTACAACTACGCTTTATCAATCTGGTTTAAATATTAGACAGCGGGGTTATATTTTTGACACACCTTATCCCATAACCCTCACAGATAATTTTCCTTTGTCCTTGCAACAATGTAGATAAGCCTACAAAGTGAAAACAAATGTATTAGGCAACATTTGTCACTATTGTTTCTCAACTATTTCATCAATGTTATGCTGTGCTTCCTTTGAGCCTTATCAGTTAATACAATGCAAGGACAAGCACAAATGAGAACACACAGATTCATTTATTAACATAATGTAACAATGCAACAAATGAAAACAAACTAGGGCGTGTTTTAAATTCAATACATGCGTAGTGAAAATAGCCAGTAAAGCATACATAACAGGCCTAGGCCAATATTTAGCATAAATAGTGTCTGAACCACTGACTGTGCTGTGCATCCATGTGCGTTACATCCTGAGCCACACCCCCTTCTTATTCTTCAGAGCACGTGACTCCGTAAGCCCCGCCTTAAGTGTCTCATATGAGCAAATAACGCTCCCACTCACTCACACACAAACACACGCACATGCACACACGCACAGTGCTCGTGTCCCTTTGTCTCTCACACTCTGCCTGTAAAAGCTCACCTCACGCACTCTCCACGCGCACGCTGCCGCTTATAAAGCTCCGCGTGGGCCCTCATGGTCACAGTGGCACTCTGACACTTGGGGAGTCGCTTTCCCCACCACTGGAGCCTGATGAGTACCCACTAAGATTAAATGGACGCATAGGCTCACAGCACCTGACGTTTTTACAGGTACAATTTTCACTTTTTTCCTCTAGTCTCTAATCCTAATTGTAATTGCAAGAGTGATTGTGTAGTTTATTCAGAGTTCATTGAGTGGTTACACTCCGCGCCCGCAGCTCTATGTAGGCCAAAGGTTACACGCTACGCTGCTGGGAGAGGCGCTGTTTCGCCTTTTTAGTATGCCCAATACTTCGACAAGTCTTTTGTCAGACTGCTTGAGTCTCCCACTGCAAGGAGAATGCATAGGTAAAAAATGTGTAAAATGGTAGTTCATACTGGTGAATAATAATGTTCCATACATGCGCAGCAGAGTCTATATAGGCCTATTACTTTTTTGTAAGAGTAAAAGCAACCAAACAGAAGTAAGGCTGCTTACTAGGCCAGCACAGGATGTAAAAATAAATTAAGATATGCCAACCAGGTCTGCTGATTAAATCACTTTACTATTAGGTCAGTGGTTGGTTTTAGGTAACAAAATGTTGAACAGACCATCCCTACATACATTGAGTCATCATAGTTTATCCTACAAGTAATGGGAATGTGACTCTCCACCTTTACCAGTAACAGTTGACATCATTTAGAGGCTTTAAACAAAACAGACAAAAAGAATGGGTTCATTGCAGCGTCTTTAGGAACACATAGACTCTCATAATTTACTCTGAAAATGCTAAAAAGTACAAAACGTATTTTCTGTCTTTCTACTGTAGTTTCTCTCATGTTTCTCTAATGTGTCGACAGCATCTGACCATTTGTGCCTTAGGATGTCAGATCATTCAGATGTCATGTTGTCATCTGAGTGTTTCCTCTTTTATCTGGAGTTTCAGTTTTAGTCATTTGTTCCATTCTTATCTCCGAAGATGTGCATTGCATAGAGGCTTTCCTGTATTGACTTGGCTTAGAAGAATTGGCTTAGAAGCGTCTGTTTTAACCAAAACATAGCATTTTCTTGGTGTTCGTGTAAACAGACTGACTGCTAATACCTCACTAGATTACCAGCTACAGCTCTGTCGTAGTTTCTTTGAAGCAGGATTTAAATATTAAGGTCCATTTTTTATTATTGGTTCACTTATTGTATCTGCATACTTGGATGGATGCATTTTCAGTTATTGAAAAAAAATAGAAGATACATTAAGTATTTTAAATGATTTGAGCCCCATTTTGCTTGGCTGCTGTTTGTAGAAAGAATATTTTATTATATTTTTATTATATTTTTTCAAATAATGCATTATTGTCAGTGCACACTGAGGTGGGTAGTACTCTATTATATTTACTCTCTTCCATTTAATTTTCAAATTGTACTTTTCAGTGTACATTTCTAGCAACAGACATTTACTCCTACTTGATTTTTTTTTTTAAATTGAAGTAACAGTATTCTTAGTTGAGAAAAAGTTTTGGTTACTGTTCAAAAAGTGAGTGAGAAAAACTTTATGATTTGACCACTTTTTGTTTTGTACTGCTCCTACAGATCTAACTGAAGGTGCACACAATCTGTTTCTTTTGAAAATACCAGATTTTGTGCATTGTTTAATTCATGTTTTGTCCTTCAAATTAGATTCACTTCAAATTGATCTTATACCCAGACAGTTAATCTTTAAGTAAGTTTTACTTAAGTAATTTCTTGAACCATTACTTTGTACTTCTACTTAAGTAACATCATTTTGAAGTAACATTACTCTTACTTGAGGAAAATGTTTGGCTACTCTACCCACCTCTGAGTGCACAATAGTATTAACTAGTATATTTTTACATGTTAGCTATATTGGTGGAAGCTGTAGCTGTTGTAGATGTGTTATAATAACTATATTATTATTATTATTATTAATAATAATATTATTACTATTATTAATATTGGCCCTTGCCACATTGTTCTTCCTCATTGGCCATTGGGCATTGTTCTTCTTCGGTTTCTTATTATTATTTTTCCACCTAAACAATCACATTTTTCACCACCTGAATCTCGATGAAAAGTCTCACATGGGGTATAGGATTGATCGGCCCGGCAAAAAATGTTATAAAATCGCGACAATGGACCATGCCCACGACTCGTCACCACCTATCGGAGTGGATAGTTTGGGGGACTTTTGGCATACACTCACAAAAATTGGAACAGTGATAGAGCACAGTGAGACAAGCCTAAAAATGAATTGAAGCCCTGCCCTATGATGGACAGGAAGTCAGCCATATTGGATTGAAAATTTTCAAATCAAATGCACAGGCATTGATCTAGACAGCTCAAATTCACATCATAGATGCACGATGCGGGCCTGAATGCAATGCACTATGCAGTCTAATCAAACTGAACACTATAGCACCCCCTACCATAAACCTGAAACGTCAACATTGGATTCTTACGAAATTTGGAGAATAAAGTGATGCATGACAAGAAGCAAAATAATATATTACAGACATGGGTCACCGACAGTGGGTCATTTTCTTACACACACACACACTGTTGGCAGTGGTGTGCAGTAAGACATTTGTGGCCACTCGAAAAACGTCTTACACACAATACACACACACAAACGTGCTTGGCCGATTATGAGGTTGAGTTCAAAATGCAATACTACCACAGGTGCAGAATCCAGGGAAAATGTGACGCGCGGGGGCGGTTGCTGGCCCAGACAGGCGCGTCGGGGCAAGGGAATTATGCCGCTTGCTTTAATTATTGTTGTGTTTTTATTTATTTATTTTTTTGCTATTAATAAAATAGTAATCATCTAGTGTGTGCAAGTCATAGCAGGGACTGCTCGTCTTTCAAACGGCCGAGGCTCTAAACTTGTTTCATAAGAATTTTCGATTTCATAATTTAGCCATTTTTAAAAATCTTGATTATTAAAAACCCGAATCTATCAAATTAATTCAATGAATTGCCCAGCTCTAATTTTGTAATTTTTGTAGTTAACTGTTGTGTGTCTCTTGGCTCCAAGCATTTAAAGACACAGTATATATGTTTTTTTTCCATTATGGATGTTTTTGTTGCATTGAAAAAACATAGGAAAACTTACTGTAAGCGGACTTGCATGTCCACAAAGTCGACTCTAATTTGGGCCTCTTCCTGCTTGTTTCCATGGAAATGTTGTTCCTTTGACGATAATATCCCACAGTGTGGGATAAAATGTATCTATCGCCATGGAGAACGTTCTGAAGTAAATTCTCCATGGAATCATGCAGGTGACATGCCACCTCCAGAAAGCTACATACTATCACTTTTATTATTTAAAAGATAGCACGTAACTGACAAAAGGCATGAATGTAAACCATAAACTGTAGGTAAACATCCTCACAATTATTTGTATACAATTCTGCATTCACTCTTTTTAGAATTCTCCTCAAAATCCATAAGACATATTGTAATACGTCTTTGATCACTGATGGTTAACAAGTTGTAATACATTGGAGCAGTGATAGCCTTATGTAGTAATGACTATTTATGACAGTAGCATTACAACATGAAGTCTGAGTTTATATGTTTATATGCTTTTCCCTATCTGACCCAATCCAACTCTAAATACATAACACTTCCTGGACAGTGTGTTCCTGCAAGTGTGGCAATGCGCATGCTGTGGCTGGTGTGGATTTAAATAGTTCAAACTCTAATGTATTGGTACACATATTTTCTACACTCCCACATCTAATCCAAGCCAGCAGGACAAATGCAACATTGATGTGAGAGACCCTTATCCCGTACAAGACTGGGCTGTACATGAGTGAATGCACTGAAATGGCGTCTTTTGTGCCCCATATATGTACACATGTACACAAGTGGGAGTGGAAAAATTTGTTCTAGAGGAGTAGATTTAATAGTAGAAGAGACGATAAGATAAGATTATTATAGTGTTGCAGTGTTCAAGCACTCAGATAAATAATAATGATGAGTAATTATAACACATAAAATAACATAAACAATAACATAAAATCACTGTGCCAGCAGAGTAAAGCTTAAGGATACAAAACTATATATAAACTCATAGTCACAGCCTCACTCCCTTCTTCTGTTGTTCATATAAATCCTTATAATCTACATAAAATCCACTAATACAAAATTACTACATCATCCAATGAATTGGCTAAAACACAGCCCTATAATGAGCGTTATCTTTTAAATAAATGCAAATAGTTTAAATAAACAAAAACGGTAACTATCTCAACTATAGATTAACATCTTTCCAAATAACAAACATAATGTTGGAACGTCAGGCAAAGGGACCAAAAGATGCGGGACTCGGGAAGAGTTGACAGTGTTTATTTACAAAAGGTGAATGATACAAGCAAATGACCGTAGATCAGACGAGGAGCTGGGTGCAGGGGTGCAGGTCGGGGTCCAGGGCAAACACAGAGGTGCAGAGACATAGACGAGGGAAACAGTACCGGTGCAGAGTGGCAGGGTCTGAAGCGAGGGTCCGGAGCTGGTCCAAAGAGCAGGGTCTGGTGAATGGCACAAAATTCCAATGAGCAGGACAATCAAAAAACAGGAACATTACAAAAAGCAAGGCAAGAGTATAGTCACATTGACACGCGGACGGTCTGTCACCGAGTGTCCGGTCCTGGCTCCTCTTATCCCCCGCAGGTGCAGATAATGATGATTGACTTCAGGTGCATGCGGGAGGAGCCAGGAACTCCGCCCAGCTCCGGACACGGACAGGTGAGAGAGGGAAAGAACAACACACGAGGAACAGCAGACAGGGATCATGACACATAAATAGTATTTACACTGGATACATAATTTCTTCTAAACCACTAAACAGTGCTTTTCCTGTTTCAGTGCGATGGATAAGACCTTTGCTCCTGATGTCAAGGTCAGGCTTGAAAAAAGTGCATCCCATCTGCCGCACAGCCCCCACACCCCCCACAGCAGGGGGCAGTGGTCCAGTAAAATTGAGTTCCTCCTGGCTGTAGCAGGACAAATCATTGGCCTTGGGAACGTATGGAGGTTTCCCTATCTGTGCTACAAGAATGGAGGAGGTGAGTGGACTGTACACCTAATAGGTGATCATTTGAGTTGGATGGCAGGTCAAATTTCTATTGTGAAAGTGAAGACCTGGTTTATGGTTAACATCTCAGTTACTACACCTATCTACATAAAACAAAACCTGAAGTTAAATGTGTATATACTCCGTCACATATATATGCTCTGCCAGTAGAAATAAAGAAAAGCTATATATTGTGCTACAACAGAAGACATGCTCGTTGTCAGTTGAAAAGGAGTTTAGGTCACAACATGATTCAACATTTGTGGATTTTCTGTTTTT
Organism: Periophthalmus modestus; assembly: GCA_019594935.1. Taxonomy (NCBI): domain Eukaryota; kingdom Metazoa; phylum Chordata; class Actinopteri; order Gobiiformes; family Gobiidae; genus Periophthalmus; species Periophthalmus modestus. Next base: position 13,335,847 of record JAIEZT010000013.1, read on the forward strand.
ATTTTTTATGAATTTCTTTCAAAACCAGTGAATCTCCCATATATAGAGTTATATTGGCCCCTGCCCTCCATGTGAAATTATGACATGTAGAACAAAGATGCAACTAATTGACTGTATATCATATCCTTATGTTCTCTTCTTAAATACATCCTTATAGGAGCTCATTTTACAGCCTTACTTACCTTTAAAGTAATATCATTAATAATATTAACTCTTCAAATTATTTTATTCAGGAGTCTTCTTTATCCCATATGTGTTGTTCCTTTTCACCTGTGGAATTCCTCTGTTCCTCCTGGAAACCTCAATGGGACAGTACACCAAACAGGGCAGCATCACTGGCTGGAAAAAGATTTGTCCCTTATTTCAAGGTAAATTGATCAATCACATTATTCATATATGAAAAAACATATACAAATGATTTTCCATATTAATTTCCTGGGCCTAAACAATATAGACTTTTAATAAATGGAGCTTAACATAAAAACACAGTCACAGTTTTACCTCCAAAGTTTGAACTCTGCTCCAGTCTGGATGCTTTGACTGTGGATTAACTGTAGACCCTTCAATCAGAAAGACCCAAGTCAATCACTGACGATTAGAAATGACAAAATCTTGATCTCCATTCAAATTTTACAAGAGACATACAGAAAAATCCATAACTCACTTATTCACTGCTTCTGTCATCGGTATTAGCACAAATTAGTAAAGAATATAAATGTATTCCTGGTCTACTAGTCACTAAATTTTCCATTGGTCGTGTAGTTCATGTAGTAAACAAGTCCGATGCCAGGGCACATTCCTGCTCCGAGTGAGGGCCAGAACCCAACAGACTGGTATTGTGCACTCACACTGTCATTACAAATCTGACTTGGAGATGTGGAAAAATGTATTTATGGAATGAATAACTGTTTCCGAAAATAAAAAGCACAGTGTAACCTAAATGCACACTACAGGTAATAACCAGTACAGTGGCTAGATTAGGTTTTCATTCCGTGTAAAAGGTGCATTTTAATCATGGAGACAGAACAGCACAGTGATTTATAATTTTACTACCAGCAGGTGAAAATGAGCTGACAGAGCTATGGCTTCTGTCCCCAGACATGAATAAAGAAATGATATTCTAAAACAACAGAATAAATACTGAATAGGTGTAGGTAGAACAAACACACTCACATCCAGCTGAGTCTAAATGATGAAACAGTAATAACGTGACATCCACATTCATATTTAGTGAACTATTTCTCCTCACATTAACAGATGTTCTCTCTGTCTGGTTCTTGTGTTAAAAATTACCTTATGTCCTTCATCTGTTTAGTTAGGAAGTCACTTTTTGTCCTTGTTCAGTAAAAACAAGACCTGAGCATTTTTGACACATCAAATTAATTTATAAGACAGTTTTATACCAACAAAAATAGTGACACAAGGATTTACAGTTATGACACGAGCATTCAAAGCATATTGTTTTCTGTGTTTTTGTACATTAATCATTTTTCTGCCTCTGTTTCTGCAGGGATTGGCTACGGTAGCCAGGTGGTTGTTTTGTACTCAAGCATCTATTACATTATTATTTTGGCCTGGGCATTCCTGTATCTCTTCTCGTCTTTCAGCACTGAACTTCCCTGGGCTAGCTGCAGAAACAGCTGGAACACAAGTAAGCAATAGAAATGCAATTGGATGTTGCCCTTGTATTTAGATGAACATAATCATAGTGCATATTGTCTTGTCTAGAAACATGTGTGGAATTTGATCGATTGGATAATTTAAATTTGACCATAGCAGCAAATGCAACATCACCTGTGCGAGAATTTTGGGAGTGAGTACAATGGTTGAAATCATAGCCCACCGTGTGTGTTATATTGATTTTGTAGTTCTGAATACGTTTGTTTTGTAGGAGAAGAGTTTTGGACCTATCGGGAAGTATCCATGAGCTGGGGGGGATCCGATGGGAGTTGGCTCTGTGCCTTCTGCTTTCATGGGTCATATGTTACTTTTGTGTCTGGCAGGGAGTGAAGTCCACTGGAAAGGTAAGACACAAGTTTTAGAGACAACTTTTGGGGGAGGGAATTTTAAGGATTTGAGTTGCTTGATTATCAGCATAAAAAATAAGGGCTTTGTATGTAAAGTTACAGTAAAGATACAAATAAAAGATGTCAGGATTTTTATTTTTATTTAGGTCCATTGTAGATTCATTGTGTTTTGCTCCACTGGAAATAAGTTGACATGCAAGGTTGACAACTGTTTTGGGACATATTTGCTTTGTCTTTTGGCTCTAGAGTTGCCACAACACATCATCAAACTCTGTAGATTGAGTGAAATGAGTATTATTCTTGCCAGATTATGCTGTTCTGACAAAACCCACCTGTTGGGCTTGGAGGTATTAAAAGAATTAAAACTGGCTTAGGTAAATAAAACAAAGATGGGGTTGTTTGCTACAGGAGTTTCAGTCTGTAAAACTGGTAGGTGTTCCTGGAAACAAGGATCAATCTCACAAAAACACTTAATAATAATTACGTGTTTTTCCTGGCTTAGGTAAATGTCATAACAGCTGCCAAGCCAAGTTTTACATGTTTATTATACACCTTTATTAATACACCTGTCCAACTAACCAAAAGGACTGAATCTGCTGGTAGAGAAACTGCAATAAATGATCAGATTATGTAAGTAAGTTGTAAAAAACGTGACATACAATTTGTCTAGGGAGCCGTATGAATTAATTTGACAGGACAATAAAAGTACCTATAATAAATAATACCGTAAGAGGGGCTATAACCAAACCAAATTAGGACTGAACTATACAGGCTTGAATTAGTAATAAAAACAGGAAAATGTCTAAGCCAGGACTAAACTATGCCAAACTAAAAAAGGACTAAAACATAAATAAAAGCAGTCGAAGAAAATTACAATGAAAAATGATTTAAAACTGAAAAAATAAATTTGTTTTTAATCACTTTGTTGTTTAATCATTTACTCAAAAGTCCTTACCAACATTGTAAATATGTTTCAGGTGGTCTATTTCACTGCCACATTCCCCTATCTGATGTTAGCAGTACTTTTGGTGCGGGGTCTGACACTGCCGGGAGCCTTAAATGGTATCAAGTTTTACTTGTACCCGGACCCATCCCGCCTCAGTGACCCTCAGGTATGAACACATCTGCATCCCCAGCAGACACACATTCCTCAATAGTCACATGCCTTGATTACATATACTTTATGATCCCTTCTGGCTATTTCCTATCAACTGTCATGCTGTTGCAATATTTGCTTTTGAAATATTCTGAAGAGCTATAAAAGGTATTTTAAAGGTTCATGACAGATATTTGCATGTATTAGATTAGAATCAGCACTACATATATAGAAAGTGCACTGTGTACTATTTCTGGTGGAGAGTCCAGGTCTTGCCTGGAATGTTTCACAGTAGGCCTATAAACACATCTGTTAGTTCACCAAAAAGATGCGCACATCCAGAAACATTAGCAGCATGCAGGACTGCCAAAAAAAACAAACTATGTCACAAGAATTTGCAACGCAAATTGATATAATATATATATAATGTAAAAAAATGATATAATATACTGTCTTATCTGAAGCCATGGAGACAGTCAGGTCAGATCTGTCGAGAGACAAACGATTTTTGTGCAATATCTATAATTTAATCAATGCAAATTTAAGTACATTATCCAGATAGATAAGTTTAATGGCATTCTTTAGAATATTATAGGCAAAGAAATACCATGGAGACAAGCATATGGCAGAGCTTCATCTGAAAAGTGATATAGTTCATCTTTATGGATGTGACATGAATGGGGCAAACAATTACAATTTAATTTTGAGTTGTGTTTTAATTCTGTAACAATAATGCAGACCTATGACCAGCAATCAATCACCTCAGTATTATTTAGATGTGAAATGGCCCTCTTAAGTTATGATTGAATTAATAGTTGATATCTGTCCTATCTGTTTTATAGGTGTGGATGGATGCTGGTACTCAAATATTCTATTCCTATGCAATCTGCATTGGCTGTTTAATGGCTCTCGGCAGCTATAATAAGTACAATAACAACTGTTACAAGTAAGTTTATCATAGAAAATCAACAATAGTTATACACACTATTATCGTAAGTTATTATTATGACATTATATTTTCAAAGAGATAAAAAAAAAAAAAGTATTTTTTCTGTTGTTCTTCCAGAGATTGTGTGTACTTGTGCCTTCTAAACAGTGGGACTAGTTTTGTGGCAGGGTTTGCCATTTTCTCAGCTTTAGGCTTCATGGCGTATGAGCAGAATACAGACATATCAAAAGTGGCTGAATCAGGTAAGTGCAATTTTATCCGGAAACTAGTGCTTTGTCTAATAATTAAAAATATATATAATTGTTTTGCATAATTTTTTAGGTGTACTAAACAACTTGGAGCCGTGTGTTATGTTCCACTTCACGTCGTTGTGTTCTACGACTCCGTGTCATGTGTTAAAACTGCATAATGCATGGTTCCAAGTTGTTTAATGCTTAGACAACACACTGCTCCTCGTTTAATCCTTACTTAATGTACTGGCGATGGTGTTCTAGACTCCAGCTTACATTAAAACTGCTCCTTGTTTCATCTGCTTATACCAGGGATGGGCAAACGTTTTGACATACAGGCCACACTGGGGCCGGGCCAGGATAAATATATATTATATATTACATTAGAGAGTCGGCCTGTAACATGTAGCATGAATATGCGAGGCTCATTGTACAAATTGTTTTCCAAATTAATTAAATTATTAATTTATTAATTTCAGTTAAATAAACACAGCAGAAAAACTTTGAACAAGGTTTACCCTTACCTATTTTAATATAATTTGGTCACATTTGTCGGGCTGGATTAATAAGCCCAAAGGGCCGTAGTTTGCCCATGTCTGGCTTATGCCATGGTCCCACCTGCTGAAAACAGTTCACTTTTAAATTTGACAGCCTTTTGGCTGTTAATGGATGTTCAAAGCATTAGTTATTTCTGTTTTAGTTGAAGCTAGTTCCTCCTAACTGTAGTTCATTTGTTTACCCATTGCTCTGGTGATGCTCAAGGCGTCGTGAAATACAGTGATTAACTGTAGCCGGTCTGTTCACTCATACAAAAATACTGCACCGCAGTTAGCCTTAGAATTCTCCCTGACCGTGGTATAAATGCTGTTATTGATGTCCACCTATAACATGATTTCCTCATTTCAGGTCCTGGTTTGGCATTTATTGCTTATCCTCGAGCAGTCGCCATGATGCCTTTCCCTCAGATTTGGGCCATTTTCTTCTTTATTATGATCATCTTACTGGGACTCGACAGTGAAGTAAACATGTTTTTCAATAATTACCTTCATGTAGTGTCATCATTCATTCTATAAATTTATTCCCATGATGAAAAGGTTTTCATTATTTGGATCAGCCAAATACATAAAACAATTGCAATGTATTTCTTTCTCTGACAGTTGGTTCTTGGTTTACAAGACTAGACAAGGAGCTCATCTAGGACTCATACCAAACTGACAGGTGTTTGTTTTTTAATGGAATGTTCAACATTTCAGTAGTTTCCAAGAAGTGTCAAAGTAAAATAGGATTAGCATCAGATGAATTAACAAGTGAAAAAGCCACCATCTGCTTGTCTCAGTGGAGGTGTGAGGTGCACTTTTCAAGATACTCAAAGACGCTTCACAATACATACAAGAATAAAATATCACAAAATTTACAACTAAAATCAAACATTAAAAGCAATTTTGAACAGTTTGTTTCAAAATATAGCATTAAACTTGGTCTGAAGACATCACCCACTGTTTAAATGCAATACTATGGAACATAGTATTAAGGGCATGAAGCATAAGGGCAATTTAATCAGGAAACTAGTGCTTTGTCTAATAATTAAAAATAGATATAATTGTTTTGCATAATTTTTTAGGTGTACTAGGCAAAACAAAAAAAATCTCCATCCCCCCTCCAGAAATGTTACATAAAGGGGTAGTAAAAAAAACAAAAAACTACCACTGATGTATATAGTTGATATATTATTTAGTAACTAAAAAACACATTTTTTTTCCAAATAGTCTATCATTTTATTCTTCGAGAAACCATTTGCTAAACTGAATTAAACTGTCTTTCAGTTTGTGGGACTAGAAGCTTTGGTTACAGCTATTTCAGACCTGTATCCCTCCTACTTCCACATCGGACATCGGCGCAAGTTCCTTCTTCTCTCCATCTGTGTCGTCAGCTTCTTTATTGGCTTGATCATGGTTACAGAGGTAAGCAGCGGCACCAATATTTTTGTAGAAATATTTAATTGCCATTACAATTTTATTTACAATTTGAACAATAAAGAAAATTCTATTTTTCAGTTTGCATTTTATATAATTCCTGGTTTGTTATCTTTTGAGAGAAAACTGCTAAACTCATAATGGACTCACATGCATTTCAGAACAGGAACAGAAGGTCCTTGCATTGTAAGACTGATTAAATACAGAATCATTTTGTGTTTTTGTACTATCAACACATCTTTAATAATTGCAGGTGTTGAGCTTTGATAATTGTAACCATTCAAATTGCAGTTTCAAATCCACTGCGAATATTGCAGCCCTAGACAGGCATGTTGAAACGTCTTGTGTCTTATGTAAGCTGTCAAATGATATGAAATGATATGTTTGGGTTTAGTGCCTTTCAGTTCTCCAGGGAAAGGTCATACTACTACATGTAAATGCAGGCTTTTTCCAACAATTTTGCACTGACTGTAAAAATATGTGACAAGGAATAAAACCGCTTGAGGAATAGTGGTAATTAACTCCCATTATCATTTGTATGAGGGTCAGCTACTAATCTACAACTCTTATTTAGGTCTGCTGAAATTGTGAATATTGATCAATGATATTTGAGGGTTTCCCAGATATCGATATCAGTCCTAAATTGAAAATGTAGATGATATTTGGCACAGATATTTTTTCTAAGCTGCCTTCTTTGCCCGCTGTCCTCAGTGCGTCAGACCTGCCATTTTACACAGACTTGTGAGTTCAAGTGGAAATAGAAGAACAAGTAGGCTAAAATGTGGCACAATCATTATTTATTATTATTTATATATCTCCAAACCATTCAAATTGCGGATATTTTTACAAAAGTCAAAAGATAATTTGTGAACTATACTACATCATCATCAACACCAACAACACGTGTATGCAAAATGTTTAGTATTTTTCCCATTCAAAAGAAATTGTTAATCATTATTGTAACAGTCATAATTTTTCATCATTCTGAAACCCATGGTTAGATTTAAAAATATAGATTTTGGTATCTGCAAATTTCTATTCTATATCCACCACAGCAGCAACCCAAGTTGGATATTGGTATCAAAAAAAGCAAACATTGCATCATCCCTGTTTAGAATGTGCATGCCTCTGTGATAGTCAGACGCAGGTGAGAGGGGTACTATTGTCGGCTGGTTCATGTTCATAGATAACAGTCCTGTGTTTTGACTTTTAGGGGGGGCTCTACATCTTCCAGTTGTTCGACTACTACGCCTGCAGCGGCATGACTCTGCTGCTCTTCGCCTTCATCCAGTCTATTTCCATTGGATGGGTCTATGGTCAGTTTTATTATCAATATGAATCCTCCTTCCTTTTTTCTTCTTAATTTTGGCTGCTTTGCTCCATACGTCATAATAATTAAAAAAGTTAACAATTTTTAAGCTTTTAAAATTATCTTTGAATTTATTATTAAAAAGGACATAAGGTCAGACTTTATATGCAAATATTCTAAATATGTATGTATTATTTTATACCTCTATTCACAGGTGCAGACCGTTTTTATGATAACATTGAGGACATGATTGGATACAGGCCTCTTCCAATCATAAAGTATTGTCTGAAGTTTGTCACACCAGTCATCTGTTTGGTAAGTAGCACATGAGATGAAAGATTGACACTCCATGTGCATAATCTCATTATAGTAGTTTCAGTTTCAGGATTGACACAGTATATGAATTTTCACTGGAACAAATTATAATAATTATATTACATTCGACTTTATTGGCATTGCACTCCAACGAAATGCTAAATATTATATAGACATATCACTGGAATTCTATGGTAATAGTTTTTACTTGTTTTTTTCTGCAGGGGACCTTTGTATTTTCTCTGGTCAAATACACTCCTCTGAAGTTCAACAACATTATAGAGTATCCGTGGTGGGGCTATGCTCTCGGCTGGTGGTTCACTCTCTCCTCCACTCTCATGGTCCCAATCATTATGATCTACATGTTGAGCATCACCCCAGGAACACTACGAGAGGTTCGTTTTTCACTCCATGTTGATTTGAATGCAGTCACCATTCATAGTTAATCATCACGTTTTCTTCAATAGAGATTCTCCACCCTGTGCACACGGTCAGCTGACCTGCCTTTGACGAAGCAGGAGAGGAAAGCCCTGGAGCTGCTGGAGATGAGCTCGTGCATTGATAGAAAGTTGTCCCAGTGACAACTTTAGGACACAGTTCGGTTTGTGCACTTTTTTAGGTTTTAAAAATGTGTAAATGTGCCATAACACTAGATTTTATCATAAACATTCCTTCTTTATATACACACTGTATATACAGTATGGACAGCTTTCAGTGTTGAATATGGTCAAATTTATGCATTTAGTATTTTCTCTAATTACAATTTGCACAAAGACCCGTGAGCCGTATCATAAGCCAATAATGTGTCTCCTCTTTCCTGCTGAAAGCAATGACTCTATTTTTCTATTTACTCAAACTGTAGCCTCACAGCAGGCGGTTTGTATATAAGTATTGTGTGCAATTAATTATTTTAATAAATAAGCAATTTAAATAATTCATTAACTGCACACTTGCCACTTCTGGTGTTTTAGCAACTAAATGAAACAAAGTCAGCATTAATGACTAAGTAAGATGTAATGATTTTTAATATAAGTGTATTTTCAGTGATGACCTCCCAATCACTTTCTTTATTTATACGTTTTTTTATGATAAAATTGTCAAACTAATGGTGAGTATCTTTGTGACTGTCAATTAATACCTAATGTCTGATGTGTGATAAAATATGAATGCTGTGACTTTTTTACAAAGCAATTTTTGCTTTTAGCATAAACAATGACTGTAAAAATGCTTTTGAATAACAAAAAAATGACATGTGACCTCTTCATTTTAACGGATGCCATTTATGTAAAAGAATTAAGTTACTTAATAAACCAAACGTTTATTTTTTTAATGGTGTTGTAAAGGGTTAACTTTGGAAACAAATAAAAGTTATTATAAAATTGCTGAGTGTTAATGTTCTACCAGATTTGTATCGTATCCTTTCCTGCAGTAGAAGAAATTATCAGAAGACAAATGAACCTCATTGGAATATGTAACTACATGTAACTACATTCATGCTTAAATGAACGAAATTCAAAACCCCACCTCAAAATGCAGAGTTTATGACAAACGTGGAGGGATGGAAACACAAGGAACAATCATGTATTTAAAATGCAACTTTCAGATTTATTGTATACTTTAAAGTGCAAAAAATAAAAAATATATATAAAGAAGACATGAACAAAGGTACCATACATTGTTTTTTGTTGGAAAATATTTAGTTTTGCATACATGCCATGTGTCTGAAACAATTCTCTTGTTTTGGAAGGAGAGTTTGGATTGTTGTAAACATTTTGGTACATTTTGGGCACTGCAGTGCTCTCTAATCTCATATCGGCCTCCACTGCTTTAAACGGTGTGATTTGTCCAAATGTTTCCTGTTATTTGCACAAAGTTGTTTTCAAATGGATGAGTGCAGCGTCAAAGGGGAATAGATATCCTGTATGTCCTTCAATGCAACTAACTAGAAAAAGTACTTCATGCTCTTTCCACTGTACAAAATATTGAATGTTGAGAGCCAGAAATACTTGAAAACATCGAGCCACAAGCTATTTAAAAAACCTTGCTAACATACAACAATATATATTAACACACATACATACATACAGTCATTGTACACAAGATATTTAAGACAGCTGAGGTTTCATTTTGAACCGATCTCAAGTCTACAATAGTCCAGACCATATCTGGACATTTATAAATCGAAAACAGTGTTGATTTCACCCTCACCAAAGTGCATCATTGTCAACCATCAAAAAACATTCACGCCATAAAAAGTAGATGCATGGGATGCTTGTGTTTGAAGGCAAGAAAATTGTAAAACAAAGCATTTAGCTGTGAAATGTATCAAGAGAGAACGGAGTTTAAAGCTTAAGATTATCTACATGTTACATACTGTACATGGACAGTGTGAACATAATGATCAGTGCCAAATATTTGAGGTTTGATGAAGAAATCTTAAATGCTATTACTGTTTTTCTGCCTTTTCAATTTGGTATAGTAACCGAAACAAATGCTTTTCATTTACTGATTTGGCAAAGGCTTTACATCAGATGCCCTTCCTACCCTTCCTTATTTATATGGGCTTTGGGCAAAGTAATGTTCTTTTAAGCTGCCACCAATTTGCAAATGAATTTATATGAATGCCCTACTCTTAAAGGCAGTCCAGTCAAAGATACAAAGCCGGTATCTCAGTAAACTAACCTACTGGTATCTTATTCAAAATGATTCAGTTCATAACGGACACAAAAAATATGATGGATAAAAAACATTTTAGTTTCTGACTATGGTCCAATTGCCAATAAATAAAACTTTATAAACAAGGAAATATCAACAACAAACAGATGTTTATATATCTGTAGTTAAAGATCTGCAATGTGTGCTGCTTCTTAGATAGGATCCTGCATGGGCACTCTCTTCCTATGAACACTTACAGTTCATATTAAAGTACGCTGTTTGACACTGAAAAATCCACCAAGAGACGACAAATTTAAGGTGCAGTATGCAACTTTTTGGGAACCGTGTCTGCCTTCTAATTATCTCCATTGGGATGTTATTGCTCAGCCAGGAATATTCCACAGTATGACAATTGGACACCAGGTCAAGTTATAAGTGAGATTTGTGGAGAGGTAAACCCACTGACAGTAAGAATGAATGTTTTTCAAGGTATTTCTGAGCAGCACTACTAGAAACACCCTTAATGAAATAAGCGCTGAGCTATATACATGTTTAATGCCATACTGTGAAACATTCCAGGCCAAGCATTCACATCTCCATGGAGACAATCAGGTGGAAGATCCCAAACAGAAATGTTACATAGTGTACTTTTATATTATGCATTGTGTAGTCAGATTTCATTTCATTTCTAACAGAACCAGGCTCTGTTCTGTTCTGTAAATCCAGATTTATCTATCCATATAAACAGAAAAACAAAACCCATGAATAGCGGCTTGTCAGATTGGTTCATCGCTAGATTGCCAGACTGATGTTGTGTTGCCCATTACATCTAACCTATCTTCTTGATGTGTGTTATTCACTTAACCATCAGTGATCCTAAAGTCAAATCTGTATATTTTGATACTGTAAAGTTGCTTCTTCTAGCTGTATTTTGACAACTTTGATGCAACTTATTTCACCTTATTTTTTATATTGCACATCAACAAAATTTCAAGTCAGAGTTCCAAAAACACCGAAATGGGTGCATGCAGCTGCTCCCGAAAAAAAAATGTACAAACGAATCTGTGTCTGCAAATGACAGCATAATCCAAGACAAAATAAGAAAAATACAAATCTTTTCTTAGAAGTTTTTCTTTCCTTGTCGCTCTGGAAGGTCTTGCAGGAGTGGTCCGCCGGATATGGGAGAAATAAGGTTGGATTTTGAGGCTAAACTTTCTGTCTTTGCTCCGAGGATTTGGGGAAAGCAAAACGGAGGACAGTTCAAACCCCCTTTAGTTCAGTGGTCTTTATATAAGAGGTTCACTCCTGAGACGCACTCCGTGATCGCCGCCGTTTGCTACAGACTTCACCATTCATGCAATTTCTGAGGCCATCGTCCCTCCGCCTTTTTGGCCTGACATTAACCTGTGACACATAAAAAAATATATATATTAAAATAAAATACTTAGAATTGTATTTCACTTTATATAATGTTTAGATTTTTGTTTTGGAAATATGTTGGAAGTATGTAAGTAAATTGTGTTAATCATCCAAAGATTGATTGAAAATTCAAATATACCCCAAAAGTAACTGAATATCAAGCAGCTACTTTGTGAGGACCCACAGAGGACCTTTCCCCATTCAAAAGATATAATACTTTTATTTGAATTGCTTAATTGCTTTGACCATGGAGGACACTACTACACTACTAACTACTGTATGTTAAGTCCTACAAGCAATCTCACATATGACCACTAGATGGCAGTGTTCTCCATAAAAACACAGTGTTCTCCATAAAAACACAGTGATACACAGTGAATTAAACTGTGGACACTACATTTTTTTTCTGCACTTGTTCATCATTTCAATATATTGTATTGTTTTAGTTTATTCTTCACCCCAAGTTTGATTTAAAGTTGCACTATGTAACTTTGGAGCTGGAGTTTGGTGGAGGGTCAGCCATGGAAATAATATTGCTTTGCTTGGAATTATTCCACAGTGTGATACTACACACAGGTGATGTTACAAGGCCAAGTTACAGGTCAGATCTGTGGAGAGGCAACCCAGTTCACAGTTTTTTTTAAATTGCAATAAAAACATCAGTAATTGAATATTATGCAAGAAAATTGTGGGAAAAGCAATAAAGCCCTTTTACATCTAACATCCCTAATACATAGTGCTCCTTCAAGCTTAATCTTTTACAGTTTTAACTGCTATGAACAACATGATAAAAACACCCACCTTGGCATCTCGTTCTGCAAACTTCTGGAACATGTTTGCGTATGTCCTTTTGTCCTGCTCGTCGTGTTCTCGGATTTTGCCCTGACAGATGGAGATCTGTGACCGTGCCGCTCGGTTTTGAGGACTTACTTGAAGGACCCTCTGGAAGTCTGCCATCGCCAAACTGAACTCATTACGCAGAAGTCGGGCCTCTCCTCGCCGATACCAAGCCTTCTCATTAGTTTCATCTATTTCTATGACCTGTATGCAGAAAATACAACAGTTAAAACTTTTATCCTTCAGATATGTCTTTAAAACCAATTTCTAAATGAGTAGTCTTTGTACTACTTTTAGTGCTACTGTTAGTATTACTTCAATTACACATTTTTGCTCTCCTATCATATTTGTTCAATAAAAGAAAGACTAGGTAATTTTCATGTTTATGAAAAAAACATCAGAATTTACAGTAGTTTTTTTTTTTTTCAGTAATTCTATATCACTTCAGAAATCTTGCTTAACATTTGCAAATATTTCACTTTTGGACAATGCAGCTCTACTCATGACTGTTGACTACAGCAAAGTACAAACCTCACCTTGTTGCAGTTGTCGATGACTTGAGAAAATTCCTTCACTTTCAGGAAACACATTGCTAAATTGAGATGTGCCATCACCAGAAACTCCTTTATCCTTTTGTGCTGCTCAATGCCACTTCCACACTCCATCTCCAGCCACGAGATGATCCGCTGGTACTGGACGACTGCCTGGTGGTAGTGCCCTCCCTGAAAAATAAAGCATGTTATATACAATAGTTTGTGGGCCAATCAGTCTAGCACAGTTGCCATAGCAATTAACAGTTCAAAGCAAAATACAATATCTTTTTGAATGGGTAAAGAAAGCTATGAATAGTTTAAAACTGAGCTAGAGAGCTGCTCTGAATTCTATGTTGGGATTTACTGTTAAATGACAAAATGTTTTGTTTAGAACTGGTCTATAGTCGATATTGCTTTAATTACTGGGCATATTCATATGAGACAAAGTTCCACGTCTTTTCTGTCAGCACAAACATAAAAGATAAAATTAATGATGTATAAAATATAGCATCAAAGTGGTGGTGATAACTGATCATGTATGTGTGATGATACAAATATTGAAAATGCACAAATATAATAATTTCTAATTTCCAATTAGAAAGTAAATAGGCTCAACATGTGTGGATTTTAACTTTCTTATTTCTTTAAAAATGATTCTCTTTAAGTTACATTGCTTCCTGCTATCCATCTGAAATGTTAACATAATCAAATTCAAGAAACATAAGAGCAACATATTTAGAGAATAGTATGCTGGAAGATAAATTAGATAAAGTGAAATTGCACCTTGAAATATTGATTCCCTTTATGCTTCACACCAGGAGCAAGATCCAACTTTTCTTTTAAATCCATCTCCCAGGATTCTTTAGCCTAAAAAATATCATTTTATGTAGGAGCTGTATGAAGGAGAACATTGATCATATTATTGGGTTTTGTAAAGATTCCTTACTCTTTGAAAATCTTTTAATGTAACTTCATATTCAAGCTCTTTGTCTGGTTCAATTTTAAACTCTGGTTGACCTTCACTTCCAAAGCCATACCTGAAATTTAAAAGATATGGTAAGTGACAATAAAAACACAAACCTTACAACTTCAAAGAGTGTAAAAAATCTACTATTTAAATATTATCCAGTATCTTAATTTCAGTTACAATACTATATGAGTTTCTTCTCTGTCAGTGTAAAAAGTAAAATACAATCATTATTAAACACAATTAAATTATGACATAATATTATATCATATAATTTCACAAGCAATTACATTTTTGTGCATTCTAAAAGTTATTCATTATTCATTATTAATTATTCAATTATTTGAACCAAAATATATACATTTCCATGCACCTTACATAAAAATCATACTAAAAATAAAGGCTTCTAAGTATAATGTATTGTCCTCATAGTCAGCCTGTTACTGAAGTAAGAATCAGTACTTACTTTGGTTGTAGGTGTAGAACGCAGCACTCTCCTTTCTGCATATTGTCCATGGCTCGGTCCACGCCCAGAGGGATGCCTTTATCCTCTCCCTCCCCAACACTGAAGGTCACGTCTCTGCAGTCAAACAGCTGACCATCGCATCTCCCCTCCAGGTGCACTGTGGAAGTGAATTTAGAAATTAATTGAGAACATAAAATATACATAATTGTCTATTTAGCACTTGTACTCCCATCTTCTTCTTTCACATGTCTAGTGTTTCCTGCTGTCAGCCAATCACAACCTAGCACCTGCTTCCAAATTTCAAATCTCCTCTCAAATAGGGGTCTGCTCAAATGTTAATTGTAATTACACATTTTTATAATTAATTTTAGAAAGAAAATGTAATAATAATAAAATAACAATAATAATAATAATATTCAGCTCTAGTCTGAAATTTGGAGCAAAGCCACTGCAAACATCATCATATAACATTGTGATTACATTAATTACTGTATCATAACATCTGTATTGTCAAAGCGAATACATTTTCTCTAACAGATCTATATCTCCCTGCATTGCATCTCTACTTGTTGGGGTTTAATGGGGTTATTATGTAACGTAGTCTTTGCACAGCACTCATTTGTATATTAGGTCTCTCCTGGTTGAACTATTTATAATTTGCCATAACATCATAATTATCCTGATGAAAGAAATGAGATTTACCATGAACAGTTGCTCCATCATTTGGACTTAGGAAGCCATCCCCTTTGATTTTGATTCTTCTCATGATGCCCCCGTCATCTGTCAACAACTCGCCCTCAAAGTTCAGCAGCTCCATCTGTTTAAACATATTAACAATTGAGCCTGATAGGCACTAATTAAAATGAGCAACCCAAAGTTAGCTGTCTAACAAATTACTAATTTCACAACTTTTTCTATGACCCAATTTCCTTCTTTTCACAACATTGTACAAGAACTTAAAAAAACATGTTGACAAAAGTATACAATGCTTTCAAGTCAAACAAATAGTAACCAACATAGATTTTCTACAATAACCTTGAGGTATTTTAAAATACTGTATATTCAATCATTCCATACAGTTAAACAAGATTTACGCAATATATTACGCAGTCCGCTGAAGATGTTCTGTGCTCATTCCCACCCTTTTGAATGGCCATAATTAGAGAGAGTACATCTTGTAACAGAACTTACATGACACATGATCAGGGCCAAGTATTCAATTTCTCTATGAAGTAATATTGTGATCATAACGGACAAGATAAGAGATCAAGGCTCATAGCTGCACAACACACACATATGTTCTGACAACAAACTGGCTCTGGTAATACAGAAAGGTGCTTATATTAAAGGCGACTGATGAAAGATGAAAATATGACTCAGTGATTTTACATTGTTCACAGCATTCCTAGAGTAAGTTATTTCAAATCAAAATAAAGTATTTCTCTGTTAACTTCAAAGACATTGGAAGCTTGCCAGTTTGACTAAAAAGCATGACTGTTGATATAAGGATTATGCATTATTTACACAGAGAGAATATTTATATGAACAAGGATAAATTCAGGATATTTGTCTTAATTTCTAGTAACTACTAAATAGTCACATGAATGGAGAACTTTTCCACCTTCAAAGGAACCAGTCACCCATTCAAACACACATTCATATGCACTCATACACTGGTCTATGCAGATACTAACTCAATATTCACCTTCTAATTTTCAAGCCAAATTATGTCCCAATGTTGTAAGAAACTTTTACTTACCCCATTGGCATTTTTTCTTTTTTCAAGCCTTATTATCTTATAATCAGTGACAAGTGACAAAACTACTGAAATCCAGATTAACATTATGAATTCAAGTCATTTTAGAGTGAAGGAGAATGAACTATTACCATTACATCTACTGATGAACACCTAATATATAGCTAAATAAGCTGCAAGAGTCCTTAATATTCTCCTTTTAAGACCATAGCAGTAAAAAGAAAACAGAATTGTGAATAGTTACACTTACATTTTCTTTTAAATAACTGCTTCATTGTTCATTTCATATACAGAAACCACCAGTGTTTCACATTCCACATTTGCAGATCCACTGCATTTTAAATCTAAATTGCAATGCATGGGAAAATGCATCTACCTCAAAAATGACAGTGGAGTTGGGAGGGATCTTGTCTGGATTCCCAGCACATCCATAGGCATATTCAGGCTTAGACAACAACAGGGACACCTCTCCTCTCTGCATAGACAACACACCAATATCCCACGCCTTCAGCACTTGGCCTGAGAGAGAAAAACAATATAAAATACATTATTATGTATAGCTGTTACAGGTACAAGTATGCCTTGTATCAGCCTTTTTTCAGAAAGGGTTTGACACATACATAGAGATAAAATATAGTTTACATAGTCACAATATTGTATTTAATCATCAACTACATTAAAGGTGCACTATGTAACTTTTCTGGTGGAGGGTCCACTACCCGCTTGTTACCATGAGGATGTTACTGCTTTGTTCAACAATATGACATTAAACTAATTTCATACTTTGGACTTTGGTCGCCTATCCACAGATCTGACCTATAACTTGGTATATTTGTGCTACCTGTGTAAACAGAGAAAGATGAGTTTAATGCTACTGTGGAAAGGGACATGTTTTATATATATATGTTTATATGTTTTATTTTTTAACATGATACGTGTGCCATAATAGTATTCATCTTATAATAAGTGGGTCAGGACCAAACTGGGTCGTACAATTAGACCACTTGAGTAACATCGCACAAATATATCTAAAAAATGCTTTTATTCAAAATGCAAGAAGCAGTACATGACTCAAAGGACATTGGGGATAATGCAGCGGATACTATACACAGGGCTACACTCTACTAATTACAAATACTCACATTACTAATTGAGTTTTTTTTTGTCATGTAACTGTACTTTTACTTGAGTACAAATTTGTATGAATCAGTATGAACTGCACTATACGTACTTGACATAGAAAATAAATCTAAGTTAACAATATTATATATGACTTTAATAACTTTATATAACTTTTCATATGCTCACTACAAACTTCATTAAATAAAGTAAGATAGACTAAATATTGATACAAGCTAAAACTATGCAGGCAAAGGAATGATGTTAGGAGGAGATGCAATGCTTTCCCACACAAATACTCAAAAGGTTATACATATATCACACTATGACGAAGTAAATACAGAAACAAGAATATTTTGCAGAGCAGTCACATACCTTTTCCCACATTGAAGCTAAAAGACTCTTTGCGTTCTCGGCTGCTGTCAAAGGTTTTCCCGGTGAGTAACTTCCCTGTGTAATGTACAGTTACTTTGTCTCCGATCATAGGGCGCTCGCCATTCTGCCCCTGGCGCTTCACAACCTGAAAACATAACAGCCAAATTAGAGATCAATCCATTCACATTTAAGAGGCTTTCACAGGTTTCATGGTTTTATTCAAGTTCAAGTTTAATACTGGTTTTAGGAACAGCTGATCTGGCAAACGCTTTCAATTTTGTATTTGATTTTTTTTCCTCATTAAAACTAATTCAAAGGTTTTCAATATTTATTACATGATATAAATAAGACAGGCTTTCTAATATGTGCCATTTGACACAAGAGATAGTCCAACATATGCTGCTTGTCTGAACTCTGCTCCAAACCACATGCTTTTTCCTGACAAAGGACTGGCTGTAGAACTCTCAGTTAAAAAGCATTGGCAATCACAATAACAACATTCCCTACAAAATTTCTAAAATCATATTTCTTAAGAACTATTATGCAAGTAAGTATTTAGGATTTCCACTACTAAATAATAATTACCTTGATAAGTCCTTGGTCTTTCCTTGGTGATATATCGATGCCCTTGGAGACAAACGCTGCCGGTAAAGCCTGTCTATCCAAGGGCAAATCCTGGTCAGTTGTCATCTTCACCGACTTGATCTTTCACTTTTAGACTGAAAAACAAAAATTCACAGAAACATTATTCCAGCAGATGGTAATGCAATATTGTATAATCTAATTTGTGGAGGTGGCCAGGAAAGTCACGATTTACAAAAGATTTTTATAACAACTTTATGTAAGATTCTATTTAGGGGGACATACTAAACTGACACAGATTCACAGAAACCTTGTGCCTATTGTACGAAAAAACATTACACTTCTCTTTTTTCATATATATAAAGACATGGTTATCTAAATCGGATGTAACAGTCCACACAACTATAAATTGCTGCTAAAGTGGGTTGCAGGATCTGTTGTTCTATTTTGTTGCCTAAGTCTAGTTTACCACATAACATCAGATTTCTGCTCATTACATTTAGAATAAGTGTGTGATTTTTAAGGTGTTTTAGTGATAAAACACTTGCATTTGATTACAGTCACGATAGATGCATTAGGCATACTGTGGAACATTCTAGGCAAGCAATAACAACTCCATGGAGACAAGCAGGCGGCGCAGCCTCATCAGAAAGGTTTCATAGTGCACCTTTAATGGAACCTTTTCAAACAGAACTATACAGTTGTGAAAATTATGTTCAAATAAATAAAAAAATAATAGTTTTTTGCAAACCTGTACCATAAATAAAACAATGTTTGGTCATTTATTGACCTAAAATGAACCCTAAAGCACTTCAAATGTTTCTGTATCAGGCTCCACTTCCGCACTTGATCTAAGGAACAAAAATGTCTTTTTTTTTCCTGTGCTATAAACCCGTTACAACCACTAACGGTCGCCTCTCTCATCCCCATCTATGGCTCTGCTCTTCCTTCACCACATACTCCGACATACACTGGCACGATGTAGCTGCCAGTAAGCGCAGTCAGACCGCTCCAAAATCTTGACATTGTTGGGAGACAATGCAAAAGTGAGTTTGCTATGTTAAGCATGCTGGCAGACACTATTGGGAGATTATTATCACATGCAACAGCTGAGATGGCAATTCCTGCTGGCATGGATTCAACCGCAGCTGTTAAATTGTGTGTGGTAGTGTTGTTGAAATGATATATATGGCACTTAACAACTGGCCTGTTAAGTAATCATTACAACACCTAACTTTTACACTGGTAATCAACCCAACCAGGCTAAATGTTTTATTGGCACCAATGTACATCTGTTTCGCATGGTAATAAGAACTATTAGACTTACTTTGGTAATGATAATTACATTTGTTTTTAGGCAAAGTTGTCTGCCTAAAAGAAATCAAATATCTAACATATTAAACGTGTTGCAATTTATCAATCATTATTCTCTTAATCAAGTCCAATGTATTCAACTATGAGTAAAGACAAAAGCTGTTAAACAAGAAATAATTATATATTTATAATTATTATATTATATTATTATTGTTATAGTATTTTAGGAAACTGTTTTCAGACACAAATATTCTATGGCTTATTTTGCATGTCTGAGGTTGATGGGGTAAACCAGAGTACCCAGAGGAAACCCATCCATGGGAAGAACATGCAAACTCAACACAGTAATGCCCTATTTGACCCGTGAATCCTATAGCCAACACTTAGTCACTCAGCCACTGTGCCACACACCAAGGAACATAAAACTGCAATATAAACTGCTTGTTTAAGCCATAAACCGCGTCATCGGTACATTACTGTATAAGGCTTTGTATTAGATCATGTTGCATCGATTGGCAATGATTTTCATATTTTATCTTTCTCTTAAAATGCTAAAACAAAACCTTTTACATATAACTCCATTATGATAAATTGTTGTTTTATTTTATTTTTTTCCTGATTTATCGCCTCAGTTAAGGAGAAAGGAGAGTGTACTGCAGTAACGTGAGTAGTCCCAGGTCTCGCTGTGTACTGATGACTGGAGACTTTGTTCAAGGACAGAATGTGCAAAAGAAAAAGCACCTTTGTATCATTCTTTTCATCCCCTCCAGACACTATTTCTAATCAACAAATAAAATTCAAGGATGTCTTAAGTGTTACTGAACAGTCCACTTCCTTGAAATCATAACCAAAGGACATCATCAGAGGTTCCCTGAAAAAACTCAATATGATGCAATATGTTGATGTCATTTTCATATTGGTAAGATGAATAAAAGCTTTTCCTGGATATGTTCCTGTCTTGTTCAGGTTAATAGGTTGAGTAAGTCCACCTGATATGTCCTCAAGCTGTTCCCGGTTCAGTTTGTCACTCTGTCAGATCAACTGTTCCCAGTCTAAGCTTCTCAACAAAAGGCACAGTACAAAATGTCCATGTCTTCTTCACTGTGGGGGCCACCTCTCCCTCTCATCCTGTAGATTACTCTCTCTTTCTCTGTTTTTTTTTTCAGATGTAACGTGTGTCACCGTGTACCTAAACATCACTGGACACAATGTTCCCGCATGTCATGGTTTCCAGCTAAGGACTAATTATATCAATATGGGGACGTCTTACATACAGTTTGTCATTCAGGATTTTTTGTTTACTGTGTGTGCTGAGTTTAACAAAATACAATGTTCTTATAAACAGGCATTTCATGAATTTCAAACAGCTTAAATTCAAAGGGGAAACCAATACTGATTGTGTCAGCAAACAACTTGTGTCTTTATTCTTTTCTTTTAGATTTTGCCTTCTGCGAGCAAATTTTCTCCCTCCTACAGAGCAGTGATTGGCAATTTGGCAAATTAATTTGGTTATGTATAGAACTTAATACAGTTCTTTCACACACTTGGAAAAGGAACACAGACTACTTGTTTGAGTGGTAATAACCATTCTGTATCGCTCATATGGGCTGCATACATTCAAGTTCAATAAAAGCAGCTGGATTTGCATATTACACTCTTTTCCAAGGTTTTGGTTTGGCACAAAAGATTAAATACTAAAGAAAAAAAATTTAATTGTAAATTACTAAAAACATTTCTCTGATATACGTTCTTCATTATGAATCAGGTCATTCTTGTATTAATTTAGAATTAATTAACTCTAGGTTAGGCTTCAGAGCAGCACAGACATTGGATTAGTAACTACTAGCTAAATTCATTATTTGTTTCAATGGACTGTAAAAGTTTACATACTAAATTGTAAAAGTTGTTGATTTTAAATATAAAATAGATATAGATATAAAATAAGTGACACCTGTGTAAAAAAAAACAATAACAAAAACTCACTTGTTCTGAGAATAAAGTAGCCTATAAAACAGTTTGTGCCCCAGATAAGCCGGTATGTAGTTCTACTCTGATACCCTTTTGAGGAATGCAGGAACACAATGAGCTGAAGACCACGGCAGCTCAGCACACGGTGTATCAGTACATTCTGTCTCCCGGCTGCAGCTGATTCATACATGCACATGTGAGGCAGAACACACAGTTTTAAAGGCATCTACAGCACTGTGACATAACCGGCATTTAAAGCCTAGAGGGTTCCACTGTCTACTGGATGGAAACAAATTATGCTAGGCTGTTTTAGATTTAGGGAATTAAATGTAACAGTGAACTTGCCTCTGGAACATTTCTGAGCTGTCCAAAATTGTTAGTACGTTATCAAAGTTGACTGTAAGTAGGGTACTGACAATTACTTTATAAATGTTTGTCTTTCTGTTCTTAATTAGCACCTTAATATAGCATGAATCATCCCAGGAACTTTCTGAACCCATATCCAATATCAAAGCAGCATTTTCCCCATAATTTAATGTGGGCTTTGTGTACAGCTCTCCGTATAATTTAGGACATATAATTATATTGTGTGTGTATATATGTTTATCTCAAAGAAGTCTCCAGGAAGCCATGCACCAGCACTATTAACCCAGATATATATATATATGTATGTATTAAAAAAAGTTACTTGTTACTAGTCATATTCTATAGGTACACATAAGCTTGGAGAGATTCATGTTGTAATTTGAATGAAAAATCAGCCACATAAACAGAACGCACATGTTTTGTTATCAGCCTGTATTTAACTCCATAGTGGTCGCTGGTAACAGCTGTAACCTAAATATGTACCTGCACGTGCGGCACATCCAGAGCCATAGTAGGCGCATCACAAAGCAAGAAACCACACAAATGCCACATTTAAGACATTCAAGTTTCATTTTCAATTTGCAAAGTGTGGGCTATAGCCCACATACACGTATGTTTTCTTTATATCAGCCGACTTTACGCACTATTAAAATAAAGGCACATTAATTACAGCCTTTATAAAACATCCTGCACAAATTCAACAAATCGGATGCATAATGGAAAAAAATATAACTCACATTGTGTTGAATTCTCAGCATTCAATCGTCCAGGAGATGTCTATGGAACCGGCTTCTCGTGCGCTCGTGGCGCGCGTGAGTTCACCGAAATCCAGGGTACTAAATGTTCTGCACATGTGTAAACCGGCCCCTATCTCCTTTACGCCGTATCCTCGATCCTCGTGTGCGTAAGAAGCGGTAGCAGTAGGCACAAATAGGCTGGGGTGAGGTAAACGTGCGTGTAGTGATCACATTGAGCTCAGAGTTTAAAATGCCACAGCTATAGTACAGCAGTAGAGCCACACACCAGAGGGACAGAGGGAGGGAGGAGAGCGGAGTTGTGGGAGGGCGTTTAGAGTAAAATTAAGGGCAGGTCTTGGAAAGCAGCCACTAAGTAACACAATGTTCCGGCTGTACTGTAGCTGTACCGCCGCCGCTGATGAGAACACTTTGTACCAATACACACGCAGCCTGACCCTGCTGTAACCCGTTCCGTGCCAGACCGAGCCGGGAACAGTGTGTACCGCGGCGGGCTGTCCTTTCCGACCAGCTGACTACACTTATCACCAAGAACACCGTGTGCGCGGGTGTTTCAGACTAGAGAGAGCGAGGCGCAGAGACGGGACAGGAGCAGGCACCGAGCGGGGCGCAACGAACCGACTTAAAAACGCTTATTGCATTACATTTATGATAAAGCCGCGGGAGAATGGATACCAATAAACGAAAGAAATAGATTCAAACTAAACTCTAGCAGCGTCGCGTTAGCCCCTTTACCGGACACGTTATTCTTTATGCGCAAATGCCTTTCGGCTGCTAGAACTTATTTGAACTTGAAGGTAGGGATTTCGACACTTGGGTCATTTAAGGATACAAACTGCTTTATTTTATTGATTTCGCCTATGGTACATATTGTTTATGTCAGAGTCAAATTTAGAGTGAACAGAAAGCTACTTTTATGTCATTGCTGTTATTGACTTGAGTCTAAATGCAAGTTTAATGGTCGTGTTAATTTTTTTCAGACTCTGAAATGTGCCTACTATACATGGCCAAGAGATTTCACTACTGATAGTCGGTATTTTAATAAGAAATATCCAAAAAGAAAGTCCATAGCCTACATGTAGCCTACCTGATGATATACAGCGATAACAATAGGCCACAGTTTTATCTGTGCCCATATCAATAGCCCTGTGTCTGTCTGAAACCCAGCAGTAGCTTTGTTTGATTTGCTAAATAAAAAATAGTATGGAGGCTAGAATAAATCAAATATCAGCCATATAATTTCAAATCTATAGGCATATTTTTTTATTTTGTATATTGAAAACAACACTGACCTCAGACTATACATTTATTAATTATTAAAATTGCTCAAAATAAAATGTCAGCTACAATTTACAGATATTAAATTAAATGGGCTATGTGATATTGACTAAATATTTATCTTGATTGTAAATGCTTGTTTATGATGCCATTATACTGTTATTAAATTCACAGACTTCTGAACTATTACTATGTTCTCCTGTCTGAACTGCAGAGATAGTGAAATATCAGTGTGATATGTTCAAACTCATGTCACTTATGACAGGAATAGACTGAAGCTGCCAATGGTCTGCAATAAAACATGCTGGAACCAACTCGTTTAATGTCTTCTCACATTGCATGGTGTTACAGTGCTCCAAGCATTAAGTGTTCTTTTTTTATTCTGCTAATGCTATGACAATTTTACTGGTGTGCAGAATGTTCTTGTCCTTAAGTTGATCTCATTTCAATAAAGTGCTTTTCACATCTAATATATTTATGTTTTGATTATATTTATTAGTTTCCTTTCTCAATCTTCATTGGTTGTTTTCAGATTTTAGATATGATGTTCTCTCACACTTGCTGCACAAATGATTAATCATATTGTTTACATTATTGATTCACTATAGTCCAAATATGCACATATATAGAGTCTAATGTCTACTTAAGGGGTAATAATCTTCCTAATATTAGTTGTATAGGCTGAAATGTTACAGTTGCTTTTTCGCTTGGCATGTTCCTTGTGGACTTGAGGACAATGTTTGGCCTCACACTGATGGCAGACAGCCAGTAGCGGGAGAAAGGGAACACAATGATCTTGTTAATAATAAAGGTGACATAATGCGCGTGAACCTGACTCGGCATGCTTAAAGGGAGGCTGTTCAAACCCAATATTAAATTTAGAAGATTAGGAAAGCAAACCTTGCACATGTGTAATGTGTTGTTATGATACGAACATTTCAGAACTTGCAAAAAAAAAATGCTACTTTTAAAGAACAGCATTGATGCACAAGCCCTTACTGAAACAATGTCTTCTTTCCCATCTTCATATTAATAGAATAAAACTGAATAATACATTTATATTATATATCCAAATTGTCCATCACAGTCTAGAGCATTCCTAAATAATACACGGTTTAAATACTGTAAGGATTGTTCATTTCTGGTGCAAGCGTCAAAGAGGACCAAGAGACTGAAGTATAAAATCAGGAGGGTTTAATGAGTTCCACACAGGTAAAGTGAACAATGAAGCAACAGACTCTCAGGAAAGGACAGAAGAGAGTCCTGAGATGTGCCTGTTGACAGCGTTTATAGGGTCTCCCAATGTGTGTGTGTGTGTGAGAGCGGTCTTCTTCTGGTCAGCATGTTGTCACACGTTAAGAAACTTTAGGCAAAGTCAAACAATGTGATTTTTTTATGACCCCCTCAGGGTGGGGGTCACACGGTCCTTGGTGAAAGGGGCTGCAGGTAAAAAGTGTCTTTAATCACAAGACCAGATCATAGGTGTTATCTTCTTGTCCACACATTCTTGTAGTCCCCAGCTGGTCTCCATAGCGTTTACCTTAGCATTAGTAAATCAACAAACCAGTTTGGAGTAGTGCTGCACTGCTAGAAAATACCTTACAATACCTTCTGAGAATAGTGTGCACTTTGCAGCCTCACTCTAGAGATGTGTTTGTTTTCACACGCTCGCTGCGGTGTCCTCGTTTGGCTGCTTCCTCTCGTGTACATGCAGAGGATGAAATTACAAGAAATAAAACGATGGTTAGAAAAAGTGTCTCTACGCATGTGGGGGTGAACTGAGGACACATTTCAGCACTGACCATTTTAAGCTTTCATATAATCATACGAGGCATATAATCAGTCACTGTACTGTGTACTGAAGGCATTCATGTCATGTAAGGGTATACATTTTCAGCTATGATACCACACAGTTTTGTTGCTTATTCAAAGAATGTTGTAACCCAGAAAAGCCACAGAGAAACTGTTTTTTAAAAAAATGTTTTTGTATGTTTTATATTTTTGTTTTACATAACTATAAATACAATGTGTAACCTAAATATATGTCATAATATTTAAAAATTACATGCTTTACAAAAGCAGACTTATTATTATGGCAATGCCATAATCAGTAATTATGATGCACTGTGTAACTTTTCTCTTTCTGGTGATGATTTGCCACTCGTTTGTCTCCATCAAGTGACTGTTTTGTCTGAAATATGGAATTAAATGAATCCTGCACTTTAATTATTTTTGTCTTTTTTTTGTTTGTTCTTTGCAAAACATTCTCTGTTTTTGCAAAACAAAGCATGCATCCTCACTGTGAGCAGGTTACCTCTCCACAGATCTGACTTGTTATATGAGCAATTTGCTATACCCGCCTAGATAAATTACATGCCGTGCATTTCAAGACTTGGGGGGGACAATGGCATTAAGGGTGTCCCCAGTTCACCCCAGTGGAGAGCATTTGATATTCAGTTCATGTTCTTCTCTGCACAAGAACCGAACTTACTGTGCAGTCTACACACTTTAGGACTTCAATAGCCTTTTTTTCTACCAAATGTATTTCATTTTGCAGTAGGCCTATTATATATTATAGGTTTGAATTATTTTTTTTTCAAACTAGCATTTTGGGACACATTGATTCATGAATGTTCTTAGCAGTTGTACTAAATATTTGGGCAAACAGTTCCTACAGAACTATTCAATACAGAATAAAGGTCCAGCTTTTAATATTGTAACAAATAATTGGATCAATAGCAACAACAGCATTTAGCATGTTTGAATTCATGCACAAATGAGTCCTTCATTATAGAAAGAATGTACTGTTCTTTTAATGTGCAATCTAATTTATTGTACATACAATAAAAAAGTTTGGGCTTTTACTATGCCAATAAAGATGTATGCCTTTTAGAAGACAATAAAAGTACTTTGGTAAGAAATCAATTTTCTAGTAGTCCTGTGTATTTCTATAAGTTTTGCAGGTTTATGGTAGAATTTGGAAAACACAATATCCTATCTTTTGAACTTGTGAAAAGTCCTCAAAATGATGTCTATAACTGGAGGCTGAAGGTTTGTAAACATATTCATCAATTCATCAATTGCTTTACATTACATAAATCTTCATCATTTGCTATGTCAACAACATCCATGCTGTTTTTGAGCCGTTGATATGTGACTCACTGTTTTGTGCTGAGTTCAGTCTGGCAAGCTAGTCTTCCCTTTGTGAATGAGTGTCAGTGTGTAACCAGCAGCACGTGGGACGGGTTCACTCAGGGATACAGCAGCCTGCGCCGTCATCAGGAAGTCAAACAGAACAGAATGTGCTGTACTAATCTGATTGAAAAACACACTGCCCTCAACTGTGACTGCGAGAGGAAGTAGATGTTTCAAATCAGCGGCTAAAATGAGGATCCCCTGACAGCAGAGACAGAGAGAGTAGACAAGTATTTAGGTCTCTTATGAACAGATAGCATGTACCAGAGAATATAAGATAGACTGGGAAAGGGGGGTTGGGTGTTCAAACATGGCGACCAAAATAAGCACGAAGAACATAATTCTCTTTGTTTGTGTTCTAGGTACATGACAGTAATCTTTTCAGTGGCTCATGTACCTTGCACTATAGTACTAGCTCAAAATATATTCAATAAAGATAAATAAAATAAAAATGTTAACACATTATAATGATATATGGTTCAGTTTATGTTATATGTTTTATAACTGTATTAAGTAACCAGAACTTTTTTTTGTTACCTCTATTTGTATTTCTTAATTAGGTTTGTTGTATGTTGGTTTGTTTAGGCATCATTGTTTAACTAAACTTTATTAATCTGCAACTGTGTATGCAGTCACGGAAGCTTGGTTACACATATAAGCCAATATTACTTTATCACAATACAGTTTATTGATTGGTATTGGCTTTATAACCCCATGCATTGTGTGCCTGGTGACCTGCTGCTGAAGTGAACATCAAACAATATAAAGTGGGCCAGCTGCTGGTTAAATATAGGTGAAAAATACCCAATTTCTTCTTATGGTTGTTCCATAATACAGTACACTCAATTTGACTCCTGGTACCGCCTGGTATTATTAAATCTTCAGATACTAATAATATTCCCACAATGTCTTCTGAACTCACTATATTTTTCAGTGCATTTAAAGGTCAAAGTGTGTGCAACATATAGGCTATTCTATATGACAATCTAGAACATGTAATTTTTATTTAATATAAATACTATAAACTATAAAGTAATTTAAACTTGTTTTAGATCAGAGGTGCCCAAACTTTTTTTTAATTTTTATTTTTTTTTATCAAGGACCACATCTCAAAACATATTTGAAGCGGAGGGCCACAGACCAGTGATCAATACAGTGCGGTGCTTTATACACAGCTTTGACAGAGCCGCTGTGTGTTAATAAGGCTTGAAACACATTCATTTTAGGTCTGTATCACACTGCAATGTGATGTTTGAGGATATAGTGGTAGAAATAGTTTAATTTGCTGTTAAAAGTTCTGCTTATGATCAGTTGGGCTGGTTCAGCAGGAGGCCTGAGGGCCAATAAAAACTGCTCTGAGGGCCGCATTTGGCCCCCGGGCCATAGTTTGGACACCCCTGTTTTAGAGGGTTGCATGCAGTGACTTTGCAGCATATTAAAAACATACTTAGCTTCCTTTAATGCAGTTCATACTCCCAAAGATTAGACTGTCAAGATCTATTTCAAAAAACAAATTGCGATGTGTGGCTCACACCCTTGTATGGTGAAAACAAACTATACAAACTATAAACAAGCTAATTTGCCTTGGATAATTTACAACCCTCTGAAAGTTTCATAAGCTTTACTGCCTATACCACATTTACCTATTTCCGGGCTAAACATAGAGTAACTATAACTGCAGTGGTAATAAGCCCCGCACAAAAGCATCTGTCGTCACCATGATAGCTGAAAAATGTTTTGCCAGTAATCTGGAGTCCCCTATGGCCTTCTTTTCTGAGAGGGTTTATTCATATCACTTGACACATTTTGCCGACTGAATAAGATGAGTAACAGGTCAGACATAGGCCTAATAGTAATGTTAGTAGTCTACAACACTAACTTACTCCATCTGCCTGCAAGCAATAGACTGTTTACTTGTTGGTCATCAAAATTACTTTTTATACCAATTTAAAAGAGGGAAAACAAAACTCACAGGGTAGTAGTAGACTCAGAATGTTTTGGACCTAAATGAAAAGATTAAAGAGAAAAAGATTTCCTTTCTTGAGTGAATGATCTAAACTTCAATAAATCAAAAGCTACTGATGCATCCCAGATTTTGATGTAAGAGGATGTAAAAAAAAAAGTAATACAATAAATATAAATAAATAAAATATCTTACCGGTGATCTTTAGAAGCTCACATAAAGATAATAGCCCATCTTAGCCTAGAAGAGACAAGTTAAATTCAGACAATATGATCTATAAAACAAAAAGAGCAGACAAAAACATCTGAAGTACCTGTGTGGTGAGCAGGGATGGTGATGGGTTAGGCTTTATTATAGATCATTAGGGTTAGCAACCTCAACTGCTATTTTAGTTCATGTACCCACCTAGTTTGTTTTTCATGCTGATGATCTGTTGAACTAGCCTACTCCTGTACAGTAGGTGGCGCACTAAGCACGAGAAATACTTAAAATCCTTCTCGGCCCCCTCCCTGTGACGCAAATTGTGCTAGCTCCAGATGCTAACACCTGAGGGACATCTACGCGTCCTGGTGCTGTAAAGTCTGCTGGCCACAAACAAGGTACGGATTTTAAGCTAGAATACAATGTTTTGTAAACTTATGGTGCGTTATGCATTTATAAACACACAGCAAATTTGGCAGAAAAATGTTTTTGGAGACATCTTTAGCTCACCTAGCTTGCAGCTCGGTCTTGTAGCTGTTCATTTTTCCTCGTCTCTAAACAAACATAACGTTACACCAATTAAAAGGTTGAATGTAAATTAGGCCAGATATAATCCTTTATTGGTTTGAAATCTACATAGACATTTGACATAAAACATAAGTATACAAAGACTAAATGAGAAATGCCACATCTAGCGTTAAGTGTTTGTTTAGTAAATGTATTTTCTTTATTTGTCTGCAGATTTTGTGACAATTACTGTTAAATCTGAACTTGTTCTGTTTTGCATTGCTTTGTAGGAAGTCATTGTTCGCTTTTTATCAAGAAAAAATTGATCCACAAAATGGGAGGTAAGATGAAAGTCAAAAGTGTGCTTTTTATTTTAGAACTTCGATTGAAACTTGTCTATTAAGTATTATCTTATGTAATCACAAAATATGTCCATTATTACTTTATATATATTCAAGGTTGTCTGGTATTCTCCCCCATAGATCCTGCTCTCCACAGAGACTGTCCCCTTGACTGCAAGGTTTATGTTGGAAATTTGGGAAACAATGGAAACAAGACTGAACTTGAGAGGGCGTTTGGTTACTATGGTCCTCTGAGAAGTGTGTGGGTTGCCAGGAATCCACCCGGCTTTGCTTTTGTAGAGTTTGAAGATCCCAGAGATGCTTCTGATGCTGTGAGGGAACTGGATGGGAGGTAATTTGTCTAAAACAGTATTTGTTTTTTATAGAGCTTGAAATTAAACCTTACTATCTTGCAAGATGTGCAAAACATCCATAGGGATGTTATCAAAAACAATATGAAATGTTGAAACTAACGAGCTGTGGAATCATCTGTAACAGATAAGCAGCTGGGTCACTAGTGATAATGCATTTTTTACACTAGAGTCAAATCTGAATTAACACCAAGTTTAGCATTTAGTGTTGTAAAATCTCTAGTTTTACTCTGTTTAAAATTATTTTATGAAATGATCAGAATTGTGTCATCACCCCTCAACTAATAGAACGCCATCTTAGCAAAACTATGACTTAATGGACATTTAAAAAAAAAAAAATAATAATAATAATAATAATAATAGGCTTCAACCTATTCTGACACTACTGCATGTAAGACACACTTATCAGTAGTGGTGCAGCAGTTGAAGGATTTGATACATGTCTTCTTGTTTTGGCTAAAGTATCATTGTATGTTTTGCATGCTTGCAACAAACAAGGCAGATTTTGACCATAAGGTAATTTTCACACTGCTAGTAGTTAGTCCGACATAAAAGAGCATTCGCTCCAAGAGCGGTGTGCTTGGGCCGGTGTGAACTTGACGGTCACAATCTGGACCGCAGTAAACGACCGATCCGAGAAAGCCCGAAACAGGAGGTCTCAGAGCAGATGAAAGAAAAGATCCCTGCGTATAGCACCAGGGAAGTGAGTGTGTACATATTCACGGGGCTCTGCCGCTTGAAGGGCATTGTCATAGAAATAAGTTCAGCGATCAGCTGAATGCCTCTCATGTGGCTTAAAGTTTGGGGTGAATGATGTGCAGTGCATGTGAACAAGACCAACTCAAAAGTAAAGAAAACGGAACTAAATCTAGTGTGCACTGGGGTCGGTCCAGTGCACACTAATGACCTAAGATTTGTGTTTTTGATATTCAATTCAAGCTCATTTTTTTTTTTCTTTATTGGACAATAACATCTCACTGGGTTTTGCAGGACCATGTGTGGCTGTCGTGTGCGTGTAGAGTTGTCCACCGGAGAGAAGCGTTCAAGGAGTCGTGCCCCACCTCCGTCCTGGGGCAGGCGCCCTCGGGATGACTTCAGGAGGCGGAGTCCTCCAGTCAGGCGTCGGTATGTATTCACCTTTTTCATGTTACTCTGAAAATAATCTATAAATCCCTTTAAATTTATACCCTACTGACAGTGAGAATGACAATTTTCAGCAGGGGTGACGTTTGGTGATTGATGTATTGGTAACTTGTCACTCCATTGTTTTTTTTTGTTTTGTTTTTTCCAAAAAGTTAAATGTAATATAATAATAATAATAATTAAAAAAAATTCAAATAAAAAAGTTAATCAAATATTTTTATAGATGCTTCCTTTTAGTTGTACATTTTGTTACCAAGTTCAGTTGGCATTATATTAATAAAGTGAACCCCGTTGCAGAGTCACCACGCTTCTCACCATCTGAGTCAATCAACTAGCCCTCTTTCAGCATCATTGACTGCTGAGCAGCGAGCCCTCTCAGCTTGGCTGGTGTTGTCACATGACCAAGGCGCCAGCCGTCAGGTCCCACCAACTAATGGTTCCTGAGCATGCAGCTCCTCCCCAGCATCCTCCTCCTCTTCTCAACTCTTATTCAGTCGCCAGTGGTCCACTTGACACTGTCAGCCAATCAGCGCCTTTACTTATCTTATCTCCAAACAACTTCAGTATCAACGGGAACAGCCCTTGGCTTACATCCCTCCCCAAAAACAACATTCAACAAACCACCAAGCAACTTCATTTCAGCATTTGCATCATGTGGCAAATCCTCTCTGCAATTTGACCTCCCTCTCCATCAGTCTGGCTTCTTTCCGTCATTTCTTTCTTGCCCAAACCCCCCCAAATAGTAAGTTGCTTTTATCCTGCTTTTTGTAGTTTGTCCTTGATGTAGCATTCAGTGCTGCCTTATAACTGTGTCTCAGCAGTTATAGGCCTTTATTCTGACAAAATTATTATGGTCCTGCAAAAATCTATAGAAAACAACCAAAACAATTTTTATTGTCAACAAAATTCAATTCACATTGGTCATCAGAGTAAAAAAAAAACACACATGGAGTCAATAATTAATAATTAGGCAGAAGGCAATGTATCTCTCAAGATACAGAGCTAGACATACTACATGACCAACCTCTCTTAATATTTTGATTATGGTCCTAAATGTGGCAGCAGAATTGGTGCTCAGATCCCCATTGTACATATTTTTTAGGGGCTCATACAAACCAATAATTCTTTATAACCAAATTGTTGCCACATTTCTACACCTAACCTAATCCCTTTGCAGGTGGCTTTTAGTTGCATAACTTTATTTTAACTTTTCCCCCACCATTTTTACATTCATATCTTAGATCACCGAGGAGGAGGAGCGGCAGTCGCAGCCGTAGTCGGTAAGTTAAATAAAGTCTATATTTCGTCACTAATGACCAGTATATATTTTAATGTTACAATATGGTTTGTTTTCTACCAGGTCTCTGTCAAGGGAAAGGCGCAGATATCGTTCTCTGTCCAGGGAAAAGCCCCGCAAGCGCTCGAGGTCTCTCTCTAGGTCCAGAAGGTAGTGAATGTTCTGTTGCAGATGAATTTCTTATCTGTGTGGGAGATTTTGTATTGTCTGTCTGCTCAACATGTAGAATCACAAAGACTTAACTGTTTCATGTATTTAATTTAATTTGTATTTTATTTTATTCACAGTCGTTCCAGGTCTTTTGAGAGGAAATGAAGATGTGATCTCTCTGCTGGATTATGCTATGGTCAAAAAAGATGTTTCAGTTGGTATTTTAGTTTTCTTCACTTTTTTAAATACTGCAACACAATGTTGTTCGTAACATAACAATACCTTAACTTGACAAAAAGAAAGACTTGGGTAGGCAGAAATTGGATGTCAGACAGTGCATGTTGTGACTCAGATACTATTTTACATCTTTTTAACTGTTCAATAAAGCTTTTGTAAAATTTTGATTTTTATGTTGCTTTGTTTATGTTCACTCCTGTTACTGGTTGTTGGTTTAGATAAAGACGTCTGGACTTACTGTACATTTTGGTCTGTTTACAAGTTTCTCAGAAAGACTCTTTTATCCACTTTATGTACATTTTCAAAATGATGGTTGGAGAATCAATTTCCCATGTAGCCACTTTCTCAATAAATGGCTTTCAAATGTGTTTTTTGCGTCTGCTTACTATTTTAAGTGTAATTAACACTGGTGTGAACCAGTGTTAATTAAACTGAACCAAAGTTTAGGGTTTTGATGTGTCTAAATGTATTGGTCTTATTCAGTGCATTTCTCAGGAGTCAAAAGGTGCCCTGAGATGGCCTGTCAGTGTACATCATTATATATTTAAAACTGTTGACCTTCTGAGATACTGTTGCCCTATTATATGTTCATATATTTTACACAGGAGAAAATAATGTTCTGAAGGCTAAGTTCTATGAATGAATTCATAAACATTTTGGTTTTCAGTTAGAAAGCTGAAAAACAGGACATATGTCTACATTAAAAAACAAAATATTATGATGTATTTAGAATGATTAAGTAGTCATGTATTACCACGTGATCTGCTGAGATCAGACCATATGATGTAATGTGATCTCTGTTGAAAGATTGCCCTGGTAAATGCATTGGTAAAATGATTTCAGACTTATCTCTGTTTTTCTAAAAACATTCACGCAACTTCATGTTTGTACTGACTTGTGATGACTTTAAGCTGCAAGTATAACTAGTGTGTGAGATTTAGAGGAAGTGTGGTGCCTATACAGGCAGAACTCAAACAGGAAGCTGCGAGTGGTGCTGCAGAAGCTTCACTTGAGCCTCACGAGTTGAGTCAGTTTAAAGAGACACTACAAAGTTCTCACGCGGGAGACGCAGCCAGAGCAGAGGGTAAGTGAACATTATGTACTCTGGAAATGCAACTGAAAATATCTGCTGCAAGGGCAAGTGTGTTTGTCTGCTGTGTTTAAAGTACAACTTTAATGTTTGTTAGAGCAATACTTTTACGCTTTGAAAACTTTCAATCCTACCATGTAAAAGGGTGTAAACAAATTCAAGCGTTAACCTGCTACACTACTGTGCCAAAGAGCCCTATTTAGGGCATTTATAGTTTTATGGTCTTGTAGCATATGAGAAATTGATATAAACATTGCAGTTCCACCCTTAAGGAACGATACCACAAACCTATTAATATAAAAAGAGTTACTTTTTAAAAATGAATTTTAACATACAATATAAAATGATATTTTCGATAATAATGTGATGAGAGTGATCAATATAAAACAATATATTGATAAATATATTGAATTGATTGAGCCTCTTTATCAAATTGACATACTTATTTAAACCACTTTTTGTTCTGTATAAAAACAGTGCTTTTAGTTTTTGCTTTCAAGACAGTAAATAGTTAACCCCTATAAGCTGTGTTGCATAACTGAGTGTAAACTTACTAACAATGCATGGCTAAATGTATTTTGCTCTAGGGGAGAAGACTGAAGTCATGTCTACTTCAAAGAAAAAACGTATGGGCTCCCAACGGCGCTCTCTAAATCCAAATGTACAAGAATCTCCAGAGACCAGTGACACTGCAAAGAGTCCACCTTTACCAGAAGGTAGACAAAGAGCAGATGCAATTGTTGATTTAACTTTGAGTCCTGGCAGTACACAATCAGATCCACCTGCGAGGAAGAAAAAGTTGAGCTCTCAACGTGGAAATAAAGGGAAACTGCATTTTAAGGAAACGGATGTTGTTACAGAGTCAAGCCACGAACCATTAGAGGAAGTGGATGGCACTCCTAGACATTCACAGGCTCCAGACTCTTTAGGTATTAAAAATGCAAGCATTGATGGAACAATTGAAATAAATTCTACTGAAGGGAATGAGTCAGCTGATGAGTCTTCAATTGCTGGTACATCAACATTAACTGAAGCCACCTCATCTATGCCTCAGACTAGTGATATCCCGGACAGTGACATGGAAACAAGATCAGATTTGCCTTTGAATGATGACCAAAATAAAAAATACTTGCCTAAGATTACCAGTACTCAAGAGGGTGTGTTAACTGAAATGGACCTTGCACAACAAATGCCAGACATACTTGAAACCACTCTCCCCGCAGGTGTGACTGGAGAAAGCACATACCCTGTCAGATTAATAGAGCAAGAAGACATCAACATCACTGGTTCACGTGACCACAATAATAAACTGAATGCAGGAGAAGATGAGGCAGGGCATATTGAAAAACCAGTTTGTCAGCAGAGTGACGAGAGCTCTCTGCCAACTGCAAAAATACGAAAGCTTGGCTCAAGTCGAAGGAGAAAGGAAGTCAATCTAAAAGAGTTACAAGATCAAGGTCATGAGGTGGCTGTGGAAAATAATATAGCTAATGCTTTGGAAACAACTGATATTACAGTTGTACAAAATACTCAGGAAGTTACTGTAGATACCGCACCAGACAATGCCTACAGAGAGGAAAATCAACCAGAAATGCATGCATCACAAAAGGTCAAAGATACTGAGGAATCAAAAGTTGAAGAGTTGTTAGTTGATTTTAAAGACCAGGAAATTAAAGAGACTAAACCAAATGATGAAGAAAAGGTCGTTTTCCCACAAGCGCTTTCTGAACTGTCATTTGTAGAAATCCCGCCCACAGATGACACAATTGCACCTCAGTCATCCCCACATCCAGATGTTACTGTCAGCATACAAGATGTTGAAGCAGCAAACATAATAGAAACCGGTGATAGCTCTACACAGAAAGTATTTGAGGAAACTAATGAGCCCACTGAAAACATTACAGTTGAGGATTCGGTAACATCAGGAATTACAGGAAAAGGTGACACCTATTCAAAAGAAAACAATGTCACTTTTCATAATGACTTTTTTGCATCAGAGCTAGCAGAAAAAAAAGAACCAGCTGATCAAGAAATTAAAGATGAGACCTTAATTAGCAGCAGTTTGCCAAGTGAAATACCTTCTGAATTGGAAAGGGAAAAGTCTTCTATTGCAGAATTTATAATGGAAGATGAAACAGTTCAGCTTGGTGATCCCATGTTTGGAGCACAAATGGGAGCGCAGTCATCAACAGAAGAGCTCCTGCATTTTGATCAAAATGACAATTCTGATTTACTAAATGTTTCTGCTGGTCCTGAACCAGAGGATAAAAATGAGGTGTATGTAGCACAGACTGAAGATGTGGATCAAGTAACCTCCTCATCTGGGAGTGTCAGTGATGAAGACAAAGATAACAACAGCACTGACGACCCAACTAATATTAACACCTTTTCAGAACATAAAAGTGTAGATCTAATAGAGCAACAATTTGTTAATACTTCTATAGATGTAGTATGCACTATCCCAGATCAAATTTGCCAGAGTGAAGACCAAGAGGAAGGTGTAAAACTCAGTGATGGTCAGTCTGAAATCGTTCATAGCGATGACATAATTGCACCTTTGGTTTCTCCAGACATCAGCCAGGATAATATTTCTGGTGAGGATAATGATATTAAAACAGAGGGATTTTTTAAAACGGAAACTATAGCCACAGTGGTTCAAGAGCCAACAAAAAGCAATACTTATCCAAATGAAAATGTCGACTTTGGACTCTTTGCTTTGGATGAAGGAACCAAAGAAATTGACGAGAAAAGCTTTAAAAAGGAGACAATTGAAAGCAGCAAAGATTTATTGTCAAAAGAAATGTGTCCTGAAGAATCTGTCATATTATTAAAAGATGAAGCAGTTACTGAACCTACTTGTGAACAATCTGGAATATATGCAACAGAAGAGCTACTGCACTTAAATGAAAACAAAAATATGAATGTACAAAATGTTACTGCTCATACCAAGAATGTAACAGACAACTCTGCAGGTTTAGCAGAACTTGGAGA
Source organism: Periophthalmus modestus (assembly GCA_019594935.1). Taxonomy (NCBI): domain Eukaryota; kingdom Metazoa; phylum Chordata; class Actinopteri; order Gobiiformes; family Gobiidae; genus Periophthalmus; species Periophthalmus modestus. Next base: position 13,373,622 of record JAIEZT010000013.1, read on the forward strand.
AAGTACAGACAAACTGCTTTTTAGTGCAACACCTGGTGCAGAGAATGAGTCTGAGGGAGCTCATAATGTAATTTTAGAGCAACAACCAGAACCACTGATACCTTTTAAACTAAGCACAGATCCTAAAGAAGAAGATAAACAGTTAGTTGCTGATGAACACTTAGTTTATCTGCAAAATGAGAAGACTATCGAATTCCAAGAGCCCCAAGTCCAACAGACAGACACAGATGCCCCTCTCACCTCTGAAGTTGCCGCTAATAAAAAAGACGCGACCACTGCGGACTCACAGCTCACTGGACATAGGAAAAAACTAGGCTCTAGCCGGAGAATCAAGGGGAGGAGGCAAGTTAATGATGAGGCAAAGACAGACGAGAACCCTGTGGAAAGTATTACACCTGTTATATTTACTGAAGAAATTCAAACTGAGCCTGCACTTGAAGAGCAGGACCAAACAAGTGTCATGGTCAATGAAGACCCTGAAGTGGACAAAGATTTATCAAAACTAGTTTATGATGAATCCTCTGAGACAGCTGAAGAACTGAAAAAAGATGAGAGTCCTGAACAAGAACCATCCAGTGTAGATATTTCAAAAGAAGGACAGAGTGTGGATAATAAACAAGCACAATATGCTGAGGGAAATTATTTTGCTTTGATAGCAGATGATGAGAATCAACCAACAGAACTAAATAACAGTAATGACAATGTTCCTGCTGAGGTCTCTGAAGATCAAATGGAGAATAACGAAATGATAGTTGGTCTGCCAAAAGAAGACATTTCTTACAAAGATTCTATCCAAATTCCACATACTGATAACATAAATGCATCTCTGTCCTCTACACATCCAGTTGTTTCTGTTGGTGAGGAAGATGTGACACAGCTTATTGGAAGTCGAGATAATACTGAATCAAAACAAGAGAAAATTGATATTACACCAAATGAAAGGGTTGAAATAACACAAGTAGAATCTGTAATTGAGGAACAGAGGCAAGAAATGGCTATAGACAGTGATATACTTGTTGAACAGACTGCAGAAGGCTCCATACAAGTTCAAGATGAGGCCTTGGAGGAACAAATCGTAGAGGATAATGCATCTAAAAGTGAAAACATTCAATCCAGTGTTACAGACAATGTATTAGAAGTGTATTCATCACTGTCACCGGAATCACTCAAAGAACCTCAAGATACTGAAAAGAATGAAGTAGAAACTGAAATTTATGCATTAAAAGAGCCAATAAATGTTCATCAGTTAACTTATATATCAGATAATGAGGGACATGAAGAAATCGATACTTCTTCTTTGCTACAAGCTGAACATCCAGTTCAGGGGGAAAGTACTGGCGAGCCCTCTGAATCTGTGCAATTGGTTAATGCGCCTAATACTGACCCACTCCATGGTCCGAGAAGAAAACTGGGTTCAAGTCGAAGAATGAAAGCAAGAAAACCAGAATTAACTACCACAAATGATGAACCATCCAATGAAAGCCAAGATATAGCTAAGGTCACAGAGTATGTGCAGTCTGCACCAACAGAAATGTTACCACAAAAAGAGCTAAATATTCCTGACTTTGCATCAGAAGTAGAGGCAGAACTAAGAAATCAAAGCAACGCAAAACCTGAAGACACAATATTTTCATTATCTGACCAAGAGCAAACTGACTCTCGACTCGAATCAAGACAAGGAGAAAAATAGCCAAGAAAATAATTTTTTTGAAGAAATCCAAAAGGGAGTTACAGCAGCAGAAAGTAGTTTTACAATAATAGATCTGAATGACAAAGCAGAAGCAGGTTCACCACATAATTCTGATTTACTTCAGGACTACAAAAGGGGAGGGTCAGAGGAAATGATTACTGCAAAAACTGAAAATGCAATGCAGTCAGTTGTAATAGTTGCAGAAGACAAACCAAAGGATCAACAAGAAGTTGAAGACATGGAGGTTTTAAAGACAACTTCTGAATCCAAAAGAAGAAAGATGGGCTCAACTCGGAGATCACAGCTCAACAAGAAGCAACAAGATGAAGAAAAATCCCCAGAAGACAATGCAGCCATTTATGACATCACAACAGCTATAAATGAAAAAGAAAGTATTGCAACTGCCAATGAAGAGGATGTTAGCATTGCTGCTCTTAGCCCTGGTAAACATGACCAGCAAAATGAAGAGGGTGTAGAAAGGCAAATGGTAGCACAGCAAGGTAAGAAGGAAGAGACTTTGCAAACTGAGGAAGCTGCATTGATAGAGGGCATAAATAAAGATGCAACAATGCAAAATCTTCAACCTATTACCAATGAGGAAATTCAACCATCAAGTCCGGGTAAAAAGAGAAAAATGGGATCCACTCGTAAGAATTTATCATCTAAAAAAGAGAGTCCACCAGAAGGAAATTGTTATTCCGATAAATATGGAAAAAGAGGCAGTTGTGAGTATCTCAAGTGAAAACATTGAAAGTAAAGAACACAGTGGATTACCTATACATGCAGCATCTCTGCATCAACAACCACCAGATGAGGAAAGCCCTCTTAGTCAACAAGACAACCAGGAGAAGCTGAGATCTGAGTCAGAGTTAGAGGTCTCTTCCCACCCTGATGTGATGACAGAAGACACCGCTGTAGCGAGGAGGAGAAAAATGGGGTCACATAGAAAGCCCCACACAGACCAGAGCATCAGGCAGGTAAAGGACAGTGAAGAGAGCCCAGTACATCCACTGGAAGAGCGAAGAGCAGAGTTGCCAAAGCTGGGCCAAATAGAGGTAAGACTTTATTTGATTTTTTTATTATATATTATTATAGGTTGAAGGTATACCACCTGCTTGTCTCCATGGAGATGTTAGTGTTTTACCTGGAATGTTCTATAGTGGCATTAAACTGCAGTTTCGTGGAGGTGGTGAAGATACCGTTGACCTAATTGAAAGCTTTGTCATGTTGATATTGTAAACAAACAATACAGGTCTAGCTGTGTTATTGTCTTCACAGGCTAATGAAAGAGACAACAAAACCTTTTCCACTGCCTCTGCTTTCAATATTAAAGGGGACGGTAGGCCTGTGGGGTGAGTCTTAATCAACAGGAAACAGTGATTCTTAAATAGTGGCTCAAGACTGTGATTTTACGTTCTATGTGTAACAAACAATATCTTTTTTTTTACACTACAGTCAGAAAATACCACAAGTGTCTCAACCTTCTATGAATGTTCGCCGGGCTCAGCAGAGTAATATCAGGCTTGCTGCAGGTAAACAAGACCTAAATGACCCTATTTTTCCTACATTCATGTGTCAAAGCTGGTGTAATGATTTAAGAATAATGAAATGATCAGTTGTATTTGACACGTCCACAAAAAGATTATTACATGTTTTTGTGTACTTATTATCAATTAAATTTATATATTTAAAGTAATCAAAAATTGCACCAGTGGGAATGTGTGCCATGAGTATCCTTTCTAAACATCCCCATGAGTCACATGAGCTTTACTCAGCATTATTAACTGTCACATACACTGAAATCTAAGAAAAAATAAACTGAATGTTTTACAAGTTATACTAAAGCTGCACTTGATCCTGATGCTTAAGCAGTGCCTCTCCAGCCCATAACGTATGACATTGCCTATTGTATGTTCCTCAGGTTACGATCTGAGTGTCAGTAAGTATGAGGTGGTTATGATTGGAGACAGCAGTGTAGGCAAGACCTCATTTATGCAGAGGGCTCAGAGCGGAAGGTTTTCTCCAGATGTCCCTGCCTCTATTGGTATTATAAAATAATAATACTTCTACTAATGCCAATGCTTTCATATTTATCTCTCTCTCACTTATGATACCTTTCTTATTGACTCCAGGAATGGATTCGTACAAGTGGACTGTCGTTGTGGATGGGAAAACTGTTGTGCTGCATCTATGGGATACAGCCGGCCAGGAGAGGTATGAATTATTATGTAGTCATCAGGAAAGTATAGAATTTATAACCTTTTTGTTTTGTAAATGCCATGTTATCTGTCATCCAAATAGTCCCAAAGCAAAAGTACTATAAAAGCACATGTTATTTTGGTCTTCAAGAGTTTTCCACTGCTGTGCACAGTTGCATACAAGAGTAATTGGTTGGTGTGAATTCCAAGACAATTTTGTTCCAAGAGTGAGCTGTTCCTTGTTTTCAAGAGACAGCCTGCTCCATGTGCAGGTCTGTAGAAAAGAGCTGGAGTGTCAGTAGGAGTTTGTAGGTAGTTTAAATATGAGTCAACTAACAGCTCCCTTTTCATGAGGTGTGCTCTTTGGGCCAAGTTGAAACCTGCTGCAGAACAGGTTTGCCACATCCTTGCAGCGTCTTTTATACTAGCTGTGAGAACACTGCTATTAGATGTATATTTGCTTAATATTTAGTTTAATAAATGTAAATGTAATTACTTTAAATATATCAAAATGGGCCACAATGCAAACATCCATTTCTTTTTGCACTAGCCCCAACTCCAAATAACAAAAGTGTTGTTTCAGGAAGCGGTATTAAGGCATTTCCTTTTGCCACAAGTACAAATAATTGTAACCATAGTGCATTTCACAATTACCGGTAGTTTGTAATGTCCTGATAATCTCTTTATGACATGTGAAGGTTTCACAGCATGACAAAACAGATCTTCCACCGAGCCCAAGCTTTTCTGTTGATGTACGACATTACCTGTGCTCAGACATTCACCGCTGTGAGTTACTGGGCAAGCTGTATCAAGGTAAGGTGCATAAAACATCTCCCATGTTTTTATTTTACCTATCCATGTATTCAAGAATAATAAAAAAAATGAAGGGTGTTGATATAGCAATTAACAATTTAAAACAAAATATATCTTTTGAATGAAAAAAAAATCCTCAAAATGTTGCATTTAACAGGAAGCTGAAAAACATGACTAGTTTTGGTTGATAACTGATTTGATTTTGATTATGATATATTGAAGCATATTCAACATACTAATCCTGTTCTATAACTGTTTGCATAGGAAGGGGCTGGAGAGAATGTAGTTATTTTACTACTTGGGAACAAGAGTGACAGCAAAGAGAGAAAAGTTAGAACAGTGGAAGGAGAACTTCTTGCCCAGGTGAAAAATATCCTTTAAATCTTATTGACATCCTTATAATTTATAAATGCAATGCAAACGAGTCTCAAGGCATATTTTTACATCAACAGGAGAATGACTTTGCCTTCCTTGAGTGCAGTGCTGCTACAGGTGAAAATGTCATTGAAGCCCTGGAAACAGTTGCTAGGTTAGTTTACAAAATTTTCCAAATGTTAGTTTACATAATTTTCCATAATTATAATGTTTTTATGTATGTTTTCTTGTCAGACTGTTGAGTCAAAAGGCTGCCAAACAAGAGGAGCCTCTGGTGTTGCGTAAACCTGAACCAAGAAACAAGGGATGTTGCTAAATGTAGCAACTTATTATTGTGAATAGATCAGTAAAAAGTCAATATATTGTTTTAATGCAGAGGAGAAATTGAACTATATAATTTTATCTGTAAAGTAACATGGAAAAAAGGTTTTATATATTTTAGCTGGTTGAATGTTGTGACTTTGGATAAAGGGATAGCTTTAAATAATGTAAATTTGCCTTAAAATAATATAACTATTATAGCTTATATGCATATCAAAACATGTTGGAAGTATGGGAGGAAGTAATTTCTACTTTTGCACAGAGAAAGGCCACTTTTTCATGTTTTGTATTTGTATATATTCTGTAGCCCAACTTTGCTTTTTGTTGATACGGTTGTTGATACATAAGTTACATACAGTTTCCAAGATGGCTAGACTTAAAGTATATAAAGTATGCACTCAAGATTAATCGATGTCCTTACAAAGGCTGTCTCAAATTCCTCCTCAGCAGCAATGACACCAAAATGACTTTAAGGTACACACAGCTGAAAATTTATTCCAGCTATTAAATCTATAGAAGTTCCCAAAGTAGAGGTTACAGGGTGCTGAGCTGGGGGTTGTGCATTTTTGTGAAATAAACTGCTATTTTTAATTGATTAGTAAAATAAGTAAAATAAATCACTCAAACACATTTACAATTATTTTCAAAGTTTAGAAACTACTAAACAAGTCGATCACACATTTTGCATTGGGGGTCCTAGTCTGTTTTATATATATATACAGTCTACGTCATTGCATTGCATGGTTATGTAGGGGGGTCCTGGCAGGAACCTATGCTGTCCTGTATAGCACTCCTGTTGTCCACAGAGGCACGGGCCACTAATGGGTGAAGGGAATCGCAGACATCTTTTAGATGTAATCGTCATGTGTTACAGTTGATGAAAATAAAAAATCTAAATGCAAACCTTTTTTATTTTTTTATAAAAAATAAAAATACATACATGTACATTTAATTGACTGCATCTATTCTATCTGTTGTATTCTGATTGGTGCTTATGTCTCCTTCATCTACATGCAACTCAGAGTTTTTGTTTTGTTCTCTGGTAACACTTTTCCTCTTCTTTGTGGCGTGGTACTGTTGAATGGCATTCATAATCTCTGCTGCAGTCCATTGGTTACGAGTGAGAGCGTGGTGGACAGTGAAACGGCCGTCTCTGGTCCGTCGAATACTTTTACAAACCGATGTGCTGCGTAGCTCCAGTCCGATCTCATGCACCACTTTACGAAGATATTTCTGTGTTTCATTTAGAACTTGAACCTCTGCAATAGACAGGAATTAATAAATAAATCATGCGGCTGGGCAATATTGACAAAAATATTTTTTTATTTTCCCGATTTTGATAGTATCAGAAATGTGCTAGTGAATATGCTCTAAAATGTCTTGCTTGAGGTTCAAGTAGTAGGAATGGTGATTGGTAAAATTAAAAAATTGTTTTACAAGTTATACTTAAGCTGCACTTGATTCAGCACAAGTTAGTTTTGATTTACATACCTAAAGTAAAGTTGGGAGGCTCAAAGTGAATGCAGCGCAGGCCTAAAAGAATAGGCACTGACTTTCCCTCTGGTCCCAGTAGACCTTGAACTGCCATTTCATATGCTTCTTGTGTGCGCATATCCACCCTTGAATACCTGTAAACCAAAACAACTACATAAAATCTAATTCTAAAATCTAATTCTGCAGTGCTTACATCTTTTTACTGCAATTACCAATGCCCCTACTTACATTAACAGTGCCTTTTGATTGGCTCCCAGCAGCATTGCCAAGACTTTTTCAAGTTTATCCTGTGTAATGTGATCTATTTAAGACAACAATGCCAGACTGAAGTTTGCAATCATCATAAAATAAATATTGGAATGTAAAAAGAACATTACTATAAGTGGATCTTTCTATAACTCGGCCTTGGTTTGAAAAGTCATCAGTTGCACTCCCAAACACTCCCTCAACTGTATATTCCTGAAGAATAAAAAAATATGCATAATAGAACAATAATGTCAATAATGTTTTAAAATAAAAATGACTGCATTTCTCACCCTTGTAACACGAGAATTGTAAAGGTCATTCAAAGCTTTGTTTGCATTTCCAACACCAAGAACTGGAACAAAAAGGTACAAATTACAATAAAATGCTGAAGACAATCCAAATGTTTTTATGATTGTATTTGTATTTTTATTTTTATATATATATGTGTGTGTGTGTGTGTGTGTGTGTATATATATATATATATATATATATATATATATATATGTATAAATATATAAATATAAAGAAAAGTTATACCTAATACACCAGAAGAAAAAGCATCCAGTCGATGCCCCACACCAACTTGAATGCGCTGAAAATCAGGTCCAGTAACTGAAAAAAATAAAACTAATTGGTTTAGTGCAGTTTAGTCATGCCAAGGTTCCTGTAACCCAATTGAGAATGTTTGACAAAACACTGAAAGGTGCACCATGTAACATCTACTTACTTCTACTGCTACCTGCTTGTCTCCATGGACATGTTATTACTTTATCTGGAATTTTCACAGAATGGCACATAGACTGTAATCTGGTATTTTGTGTTCATTTCAGAGTTGATACCTTTGTTGTTCTTGTAACTGTTTGAGTTGTTGTTAATGTTGTTAATGTAGCTGCTTTTGTATGTGATACGTGGCTGCTATGCCGGCAAGTTGATGTAAAGGTTCCATTTGTCAGTTATTGGTCTGTTTTGGAGACTGGCTCTAGTGAGTCGAGACTGCTGTTGTTTTGCTCTTGTTTTGGCATACAGTAGTCCTTGTGTTCAGAAAATAAACAACCAGAAGAAATTCAGGGCGTTTCCTTACACCAGAACACTACAATATACACATTATACAGTCTATGGAATGGCATCAAACTCGTCCATCTTGTATTTATTCAATTGCAAGTGTTTATATTGTCTTGAAAAAACAAGCATTCTTACTTTAAGTCACCTCTCCAAATATCTGACCTGTAACTTGGCCTAGCGTCACCTGCTTGTCTCCATGGAGACAGAGCCATACTGTGGAACACTCTAGGCAAATCAATAATATGTCAGTGGAGATGTAAACACTTCACCAGAAAAGTTCCATAGTGCACCTTTAACATCAATGAAAGATAGTAGATAGCAGCAAGCAGCATCACGAATGGCAGTGTAAAAGTCAGTAGTTACCTAGAGGATGCTCAGACAGAATTGGCACACTGGCAGCTGACAGGGTGAGAGCCTTAGGTGCATCTTCATGTTTTGTGCTGTCTTGGGACAACAAATAGCGCACCTCTCGCGGTACACGACGAGATGCTGAAGCGTTTAAATCTAAAATAAGACACACAATCATAAGTAAACGTAGTGCTACAAAAACTCGAGGATATCAAGGCGTACTGACCTTTGAGAAGATTGGTTTCTATTGTGTCCCGGACCAGTTTCCAATGAACACCCGGGGGTTTGTACACACAGAACAAGCCCTGTAACCTCCGAAACTGCCGGGCTGCCATGGTCATAATATAGGTCATATTATGTTCACATGATACCAAAAAAGGGCTTATAATTGACAGTACAACTACATCTAACAAACATCAACATTAGCTAGCTGCGTGTATGTGACGCATGCGCAGTTGTGTTTGCTCTTGCTCTGCGGCGCGGCATGTTTCTGTACCGCCCTCTACTGGAGCGGCTCTGTTGATTATAATGAAGTAGGAAGCACAATATTTGTAGGGCATCACCAGCATATATAATCCCTTAAAATCGATTGAACCAGATTTGCAAATATATTCGTTAAAAGCGAACCTTAAATGAATATAAATCAAAGATAAAAAAGCAAAGTGGAATTAAATATTTTTTTCTAGACGTAGTTCTTCCTTTTTGTCGTAGAAGAAGAGCAATGTTTCGGAAGTGTTTTTGACTGGTCAATTTGACGTCATATGCAGCATAATTTTGGTGAGTTTTGCTTGACTGTTGGACATCTAGGCCATTCAGTTGCGTGTCTGTATCACGGTCAATGTTATAATCGTTTGATGTTTCATTATTGAAATCCTTGACTGTTCTGATATTGGGCTTTGGGTATACAAACAAAAGAGGAATAGAACTATGTAAATGAGTCTTTAAATCTCAAGAGTGAAGATCTCTGTTGTGTGCATTTACATTTAGGTTGAGGTTATAGCCAATGAGTTATAATGATGATCTTTATTAATTATATATATCTCGTTATAGCCTCCCTTAATAGATCCATAAAACCTCCTACACTTAGGCCTATATCTTCAATCAGAGTATACACAAATGCATTTATACTCAAATTATATTTGATTGTTGTTCAGTTAACTACAGTGTAATGTACTTGTAAATCCTATGTTTTAAATAAAACTCCCATTCTGTCCTTTTCATTCTGACTTTTAAAGTGTAATGTAGGCCTTGGTCTATGTGATTCACTGTTAATCATAGACATTTAACTGTTAATGAATTAATCTTGTAAGTTCTCCTTGTCTTCCTGCAGGTGTGATGCGGTCTGCTTTGAGATGGGTGCTGTGGGATGTCAAAGACACTCTGTTAAAGGTGCGTTTTTCAGTGGGAGAGCAGTATTGTAGAGAGGCTGAGCGAATGGGCCTCAGTTTCAAACCTGTGGAGGTCAACTCTGCTTTTCGTCAGACATACAAAAGTTACTCAAGCAAATATCCAAACTATGGCATCGCTCAAGGTCTGAATGGACACAGCTGGTGGACCGCTGTGGTGCAAGACACTTTTTCTCTATGTGGGGTTCAAGATCCTGCCCTTCTCCAGACTGTATCACACAATCTATATCATAACTTTTGCAATGCACAGAACTGGGAGGTAAATCAAGTGAAATGTACAGTTTAAAGCATATAAGAAAAAAATAATACCTAAATGTGTTTTGTTACAGGTATTTAATGATTCCAAAAAGGTTCTAGAAGATTGTTCTTCGCTTGGACTGAAGCTGGGGGTAGTATCAAACTTTGATAAGCGTCTGGAAACCATTTTGAAATCATGTGATCTGTTGTCATACTTCAGTTTTCTGATCACCTCAGAGGAGTCAGGTGCAGCTAAACCCAGTTCCCTTATCTTTAAACAGGCTCTGCAGAAGTGTGGGGTCTCTTCAGAACAAGTGGCTCATGTTGGAGACCACTACATCAATGATTACCTTGCCTCTCGCTCTGTTGGCATCCATGGGTTTCTTTTAGACAGAGACAACAAATACAATCAGTCTGGCATTCCTAAAGAGCACCGTCTTAGCTCTTTAGAAGAGCTGCCATCACGACTTCAGGAACAGATGAACTAACAACGGGTTTAATAAAATATGAATTCTAGTCAGACAGAGACTTTCAGGCTTCCTTAACAGAAAATTTTAAGTATTGTACAAATAATTCTGCCATCTAGTGGACACTGGGAATAAGCGTTAAAGTATTAAAAAGTTATTGTCAATACCATAATTATGCCCAGTTACACATGAGAGATAGATGAATTATGTGAAGTTCTGTCATTCTTTTTTATTTTAATTGTAAGCCAAATAATTAATAAAATACAAAAATTTCTGAAGCACTGGACTTTTTAATTCTATTGACTTATTTTTTATTAATTAATTTAATTAAATTCAGATTATACAGGTATGATAAATATCTTCACTTGGTGAGAAGAAATGCATAAAAGTTATCTGGTCCTTTCATAGGATTAGTTTAGCCATTGTCCATAGCCAGTTTAAAGTGGTTTGTGTCTTTAGGAGTGAACACAGGCCACAGTCGCTTAACCTTAATACCTGCCTAAAGACAGCTCTAAACCATCTGGACCAAAGCAGATCGTAGTCATACCATTGACCTGTTCAAGAGGAATCAAAACGGCAAACTAAAATCACTCGGTTCACACCAGTGCCCCCCTCTTGTAATGATAAGTCTTTATACATCTGCACAAACCAGGGTCAGTTTGCATTGCTAGCTTACTTTTATTGGTTTTCCATACATTTTATTTTTTGTCAACGGCTTAAGTGTATCTTCTGCTTAAATCAAAGCTGGTTTAGAAGCTCAGCCAGACGGCTCTAAAGGGCTGTGCAGAAATCCAATTGCAGACATAATGGGATTGAGAAACAAAATGCTGCTCCTCACATGAAGAGTGAAAGGACTAGATGTACATCAAACTCTAGCTTCTCATGACATAAAACTATATTCAGAGCTCAAAGAGGAGAGGAACCAGTGAGTGACCGCACAGAAAGCATTGAAACATCACCTTCAGCTATAAAAGCACTCAGGAAACGCACTCTTTGTCATAATATGCCCAAGGACTCGAGTTTCGTGTTGGCCACTTTCCATACAGAAATATTCAACAAAGGACAGAAGTAGAAAATTGAGGATTTTTTAAAAATGGAAACTGTGGATCAATGAGTTTCTGTAGCATTAGTGTCATGAGAGTGATGTATCAAATCATACTATACAGACATGCTGTTTCATATTTAATTCAACATTGAAAAATAAAAAGAATATAGACACAAAACATAGCAGAAAAATAAAACACGAATAAAAAAAAGACATCTCCGCAAAGATAAACACAAATACAAGGTCATGTAAACAAAGCAAAAGTATGGGCACATAAATGCCTCACATCGAAAATCATAATAATTTCAAATTTAATCTGTCAGTCATTTTTATATTCCTTATTAGCAATTTATTTAAATGCAGTTTAAATAGATTTATTTTTAAAATTGGGCAATGCTATAATAGTTTAGAGATAAAATTAATTGTGCAAATGTACATTTTTTTTCTTTTAGTGCAAGTGCTAACATGCTTAGATAGGATGTGCTCCACCACGTGACCCCTTCAGTGCTCAGGGTTAAAACAGTGATAATTGGGCATCTCTGTAGATGCACCACCAGAAGCAAATGTGAGTAAAATTTAAAACAGTGCAGTGGTTTAAGACAAATGTACCATAACATAATCAAAGTGAGTGTAGTTACAGCATGCCAGAGAACTTTGCATATTCAAGTATAGCTCAGGAATAAAAAATAAAACTGACCAAATAGAATTCATCTTCAGTATCAAAACAATTGCAAATTTTAAACCACACAATCTGTGTATTTGCACTCTATAATTCACCAGTGGGAATCCTTGTTTATCCAGAATATTTTATGCACTTACAATGTTGTCCAGAAGTCAATTCCTAATTACAAGCAGTTCAGTGAGTTCCTTAAAAATCAGACCATAAACGTCTTTAAACCAGTGGTATGTCCCTTCACCTTGTAATAAAAAATATTCTGTGCTCAAGTTGTGAAAAACGTGCTGCCTTAAAAACCTTAATTAGGAATTGGAGGCTTTTAGTTTAAGACAGTGAAACCTGGTAGTCCTTTTACCTGAATAATCCTGTTCCTTGTTTATCCTCTACCAAAAGTTATCAGAATATGATAAGACAAGTTCCTTTAGTTTGGCCTGGGACCAAACAGAGCTTCTCCATCATCGGACTGGAGGGCTGCTGATTGCTTTATAGATTTCCACAGATGGTGTAGACACGGACGTTCTTCACTAGTGGAATTGTTCTACTAAATTTCAACTTTAATAATCCTGTAATGTTCTTCAGCAAGAGCTCCGAGCTTGTGAAGATCACTTGAAGGGTAGACATTTTGTGGGTCCAACGCACAAAAAAAGCCAAACACAAGATGCAGCTAGCTCCATATCCACCAAAATATCTTTGCGGCATCATCTCAAACCACTGAAATAAATATATATGTGTTAACTTAGATTCCAGTATTTGCTGGTGATAGCTGAATGGAAAGTGCTCATCATTAATTGCTTGGCCAGCTAACACTACACACTATTCCACAGACTTGTACTCATAGTCTGGACCAACAGTTTCCCATGTGTCACTGAAATGAACCTGATTGCATGGCTCTGATTGAATTTGGCCTGAAGAGTTTGTGACCAGACTGTTTTTTTTGTATAGAATGTACAGAACCAGTCTGAATTCCAGTAAACCCTTATACAACATAGACAAAGTTGACTGCCTTTTACCTGTTATGCCGAAAATAAGTCAAGACCTGTACTCACAAAGGCAACACAGTTTAAAGTAGCACTATGTTACATTTCAGGTGGAGGGTCCACCACCTGCTGGTCTTTATGCCACTAGGCTCTACTTGCTTGTCAGATCTGTTACAGATCAGTTACAGATCAGTTACAAGTCAGATCTATCAAAAGGTGAGCCTGCTCATAGTAAGAATGTATGATTTTCTAGATATTTTCAGCAAAAAATGCTTGCCATTAATATGCAATATAAATTAGATAGTAAAACTCATTATGAAACTTTTCATACCACTTTCTGATGGCCAGTAGGACACTCCATGGCTGTTCTTCTCGGAGGCATAGTGATGTGCATGTCTCCTCCGACGGCAGAGCTGTCTCCACCAGCAGCTAAACAAGAAACTTTACTGAACAATACTCTATGTATAAAAGGCAATGATACTGAAGTCACGTTACTTACTGTAGAAGAGTAACCAGCACTGCTAAGAGGACGCAGCTGATGACACAGAACACTAATACTGTGGCAAAAGTGTTTTGACTGTGGTTGGTGGCTACTACTGCCAACAGGTCTGCATGCTCACATCGTATCCCCACAAAACCTTGATGACACCTGTGATGTATAGTTTAGTATGAACTAAATCCTCACCACAAAAACTTTATATGCAAATGTATTTTTCACTGTTGTAGTCATTAGTATCACTTGGTCTGACACATAAACAATACTGCAATTTTTTACTTTTTAAATGGTAAAACCAACCAATTGAGATGATTCAAGTTGACTTTCCTAATGATAACTAAAGGTAAATTTCTCAATTTTCGAAAAATTGCTTAATTTCATGAACACAAACAAGGCAAGCTTAACACAAAATAGTAAAAACTTCTTCCCCCCGTGTCTGAATTCAGCTACAAACTTTACTTTAGTGACAATTTGAAATTATTGGATCTCAAATCAATTAAACTTTGTTGTTCTCTGTTGCTCAGACCTATGTTAAGTGTCAAAGACCTTGAAATGGCTTGTTTTATTCACATGACAAATATCACATTTCAGAAACCCATGACTAAGCAGAGCATTGTTCGTAGTAATAATAACAGGTAGGTGCTTACACACACGCAGGCGTCTCCTCCATAATGAGAAACCGACATGTTCCATGAAAACAGAAGTGACGATGGGAGTCTGGGCAGTCATCAAAGTGAGACCGCACTGCCGCTGCCACAAACTCTGGGTACAAGAGTACACATGTTAGTTTATAGTTTTTCAAATCAGACATAAAACTACAACAGCATAGTGCTCCGCAATATTACAATGTAAATGTAATAGTGATCTGATCCCTTTGACAGTCTGCCATTTTATTAAAATCATCATATTGAGTATTCAGTACTTTTCTATTTTATGCAGCTCTTTGCTCAAACACAAAAATTAAGGCTGTTGCCATAGCGCTAAACAATTTAAAAGAAAATGTAATATTTTTTTGAATGGGAAAACGTCCTCAAAATGTGCCGTGTAACAGGAAGCTGACACCCATTAACTGGTCAGACAGAGTGACAGTTTTTTTTAATCAAAATCAAGTATGAACTCTTAGAGGGAGCTGGTGGCTTTTGTTACTGTACTTCTTAATGGCTTTAAAAAGCTCCATGAATCAGGATAAAAATCAATACTGTGAACTCAGCTTTACAAATTTGTGATGTAAATCATTTAAAGTTGCTTCATTTAGCAAATATAACAATATAGTACAGTAAACAGAAAATATTACTGAGCTAAAATAGTAAATATGATGAGAAGAAATAGCCTTAGCATAAAGAAAAAACTAAACTAACTAAATCCTAAACCTGACATAGCATAGCTCTCTGTCATGGCCTTTTGTTGCATTTCTTACTCTCATGTTTAAGAACTATCTATTCTGAAATGTCAAAAATAACCCCTGGTAACACTTTGAAATCCAAATCCTTTAACCTGAATCACAAGAACCCAAAAATATGCCTCCAGAGAACATTTTTTTAAAGAAACTCTAGCTTATTGTGGTTGGGGAATCTCAGTTTTCCTCAGCACAAACAGTGTTGATTAAATTAACATTGTCAGACTGCGACGTTAAGGCATACAGTCAAGACACATTCCTAAATTAGTGTCTCTAAACAGCAGCTAGTGTTCTCCATACTGGCTTATGTCACAGGGGTATTTAGGTAAGTGATGGTCGTCTTGTCACACTCCATTCCAACAGTAAATGCATTTTTGGACGGAGGCCTGTATGCATTGTCTTCTCCTTTCAGTCTCACTCAAAGCTCCCTCTTGTCCCCGGGCATCTGCCTACCAACCAAGCCATCTATCCTTACCCTGTGATTTGTAAAGTGGGATTAAAAAAACTAAAATGAAACCCTATGCCGCCTTCAGGATATGTTGATGTGTGAGTAAAATGATCATTCTTTTGCTCTTAGATTTAAAAGAATATGGTTAAAAGGATTTATCATCACTATGAAGCACACATTGCCAGCATAAAAGAAAAGCTCAGTGGGAAATCTATGGTGTAGACATCATGGCTACAGTGAAAACAAAAATAGTACTTACTTTTAATAGGAGTGGTGCCCGTTGTGCTAGTTGCAATGGTCGTTGGGCTTGCTGGTGAAGGGCCATTTGGTGAAAAGTACGGCAAAACTGTGGAATTACTCTCAAAATAGACGTTGGCATCACTAAGGGTTGAATTGTTCTGCCCAGCTCCAAATGTAAAGAGGGACCCTGTGAGAGGAATCAAAAAAATGTTACACTATACATTTGACCTATAATGACAATAGAAAGATAACAGTAAACTCACCATTGAGTATCAAAGATATACTAAAAGTACCTAAGAAATATAAAAAGGGCATTATTGTGTTAAGGTTTAATGGGACAAAGGGAGGTGTCAGGTAACCTACAGTTCCTGAGGGGTAACAGCTCTAATGCCTTCATTGAGAAAGCTTGGTTATCTAACAATAGAGAGAGCAACTAGGGATGGCTAAAAGGAGAGGATATAAGTCCTATAAATAAATACAGTGGCGTTCAAGAAACAAAACAAGAGACTGAGGGAGACGGTATTTGGAACAGACACACAAGGATTTATCAAACAATATCTAGAGGAGAACTTGGTTATATAAAGAGGCCAAGATTAATCTGCATACAGTACAGGGAAAGCTTTGGGAGGAATTATGAAACTAAACAAAAGAGATAAACAAATACACCTTCATTTTGCATATAGAATGCTAGATCTTTATAAATCAATGTACATTTGTCAAAGGCATTGCTTCAATGTGGTACTTGGTAATTCAAAATTGTACATTAATCTAAAACCAGGATAGATATTAAACACTTAAATCATAACTGTATATCCTGAATAAGGTTCCTTCATAAAGGTATGGCATTTCACAAAGAAGTCACTTTTACATACTTACCACTTATTAATAAAATAGTGTCCCAGATAATCTTTGCCATCATTATGATGAGGTGTGCAACGGATCTTCAGTCAAGTGCAGCCGTGTCTTTAAAAACCACATTAGTCATTAGTGGCACAGGGGACTCCAGTGGGACCGTCAGTGGAAAATAACACATTTAATCCAATGATCACGCACGAACAGAGGAAATATCCACATCAACACATAGGTGATATGTGTATCTTCATCACGGGAGCGATGTAACGAAAAATGAACAATATTCCTTGTTTATTTTTTACCCAAATGCACAGCAGTCCCGGGCGTTTGCCTTGACTGGCGTTCAATTGAGGAAACCCGTGTAATCCTGTCAGAAGCTGGCCAATTACAGGCGGGGAAGGAGGGGGTGGAGGGTGTGTCTACTCATTATGACCCCGATATGGCACCAGCGCTGGATGGGGATGAAAGAAGCGCATCTGCGTGGGGATTTGAGCTTTACGCACGCTTTATGCACTTGCGCAAAACTTCAAAAGAAATGCTGCTGGAGTGTAAATGATATCAAGCCAATTTGCTTCTGTTAAATGGTTCAACAGAAATGCACATCTCATGGTGGTGTATGTCTTAAAATTTGACCTATGCATTATAGACCTCAGTAGATCTAGTGTCAATAAAAAATAAAACATTACATTAAATTGAACTTTTAAAACAAATGTATGAAATATAAATGCTGGTGCGTTAGTGGGTTGATTTTTCAGAAGCCTAGGTGTCAGTGCTGTCAGTGGAAGGTCTAGTGCAAAATGTGAGAAATCGATCAAAAAAAAAAAATAGGCTTCTTGGATCTTAACCCGTTAGCGCCATCTGCTGGACGATTCCACGTTTGCAATCAAAACAAAATTTTATTTGTATTAGTTAATCTTTATTTGACAGGGACGATGCAGTCATACATAGTCACAGGCAGAGCATGCAGCTGACACGGTGCATATAGAGTGTATAGCTAGTTTAAATTCTCACGTCCTGTAACTGGAGATATAAACTTTGAGCCTATGAAGCATTTAGGGCCTGTGTTGTTTTTAATCTCTCACTATCCTAGAACAATGACGTCAAAGCAGTGCAACTGTTGCCTTTGCGGTCACTCATTCGTCCAGCATGGCCACTGTACAGTACACTGGCCTCGTGTTGTGTGCGAAGGCTCTAATTGGAAGCTGAGAGATGGTGGGCTGAACCTGAAACTGCTATGACCTGAGCCTCTAATACAACTGAGGGCTCTGGGACTTGAATCTGTACAGTACTAGCACCAGCCAACATGTCCAACCCTGGAGCACAAAAGGTAGTTTGGTATTCAATTTTTCTTCATAATGAACTTTTCATTTATGATATGCAATATTTTGTATAATCAATGTAGGTAATTGAAATTGACATTGGAGAGTACTTTTCTCCTTGTCCTGAGCTAAAGTTTGTTTCAGTGATAATGAGGACTGCAGTATTTCTAGTTTAGGCTATTCCTACTGGTTACTGCTACTATCTATTTTACCAATATCTGAATAATTCACAGTACAAATACATATATGTGAATATGTACACATCCGTCCTAAAAGTTATGTCAAGTTATTTTTCATGATTTTAAATGTAGACACATAGACTGATGTACTGGGATTTTTAGAAAAAAAAGTCACAGCACTATTATACGCATTCCCACTTACCTCGTTAATATAAATGAATAAAGTATACCTCAAAAACAAAGTGGGACAGGGTACAGTGTCATTGTACACACGATGAATTATTGATTACTGGAGGATGTGTTTTCATCTGCAGGGCAGTTCTTTAACTCTGGTCTTAATGGTGGCTTCAGCTGCCATTGGAGGGACCCTACAATATGGATACAATTTGGCTATTATGAATGCACCCACTACCGTAAGTTTTCTATATTTTCTATGTTTTTTGTAAGTTTTCAATATTTTTTTCCTAATTAGTTGTAATATATGTGGATTAATGGAGTGTAGACCCCTAGTGTGGACACAGGAATCAAATGAGTCACTTGCAGAAGCTGTTTGAGTTTGAATGTGTTAATTCAGTGGCAAACTTTTGATTTAATGTTTAACTTTGCTAAACTCTTCTTCAGTTCATTCAGACCTTTATTAATGAAACATCTCAAGAGCGATGGGGAATACAGTTGGAGGATTATCAAGTGACTTTAATTTGGACAGTCATAGTTTCATTCTTCTCTTTGGGGGGCCTCACTGGGGCCTTAATTGCGGGGCCAATGACCATACGATTTGGAAGGTAAAAACAACAATGTTATAACATCAAAACACAAATGTTTGGACAATGCAATGTCTTCACTGTTAATGATCAAAGCATGGATAATTCATTTACTATCTTTTGCCAAATGCTTTTTTGTCAGAGTTTCTTTGATCCAGTGGGAATAGATATAAACTACAAACGTCTTGATTCTTTCCAGGAAAAAATGCCTACTACTGAATAACATCTTCCTTATGAGTAGTGCACTCTTTGCTGTGACCAGCAGAGCCGCCAGGTCCTTTGAGATGATCATAATTTCACGGGTGCTTGTGGGAATTAATGCTGGTAGGTTTGTTGGCTTTTGCAAATGTACTTAATGTTACACTGTAACATATGTAATTCATTATTTTACATTTTGTTTATTATAAATATAGCAACAAACACATCCATTGACTTAATTTTTGAGTAGTGACATTTTCAAACCCTACATGTATGATGCACAGTGTGAATGTTTTAAATAAGCACAGAGGAGTGGGCGGGAATAGGGGTAAGGGAGAAAACGACATATTCATAGAACTTAAGCAGCCTCAAATCCAAGATTACTCAAAGCAGTGTTTTCAAGTTGCAAACCACAACATGCAAATCACTGCAAAGTTGGACTAGAACATCCTATAATCTATAACTCCAGAAAGGATCATTAACAAGATGCATGTGTGTTTACAAATTATTCACATTTTATTTTGCAGGAATCAGTATGAATGTCCAGCCTATGTACTTTGGAGAAAGTGCTCCTAAACACCTGAGAGGAGCGATATCTCTGTCTTCAGCCGTGTTCACAGCGTTTGGTGTTGTCCTGGGACAGGTAGTCGGATTGAGGTGACTGGTGTTTGTGAAAAGTGACACAGATGACTTAATTTGCATGTCTAAAATTTGTCTTTATTTATAGTAAGATTTTGGGGAGTGAGCCGTGTTGGCAGTACCTCTTGGCCAGTAATGCTATTCCTGGCTTTATTCAGCTTCTTACACTGCCCTGGTTCCCTGAGAGCCCCAGGTACCTGCTCATCGACAGAGAGGACAAGGAGGGCTGTTTGAACGGTAGACAGCTGCATATATTTATATATTTTTTGGGAGTTAAAGGTCCACTTAATAACTTTTCTAGTGAGGGAAGAGGAGGTGGGGCACCTGCTTGTCTCTATGGAAATATTGCATTGCCTGGATTTTTTTTTTCACTGTATTAAAAATATCTACATTGCATTTATTCAGTTACTGAAGTTGTTGGTATAAATTAAAAACATTACTATTACTTACAGTGGGCTGCCTGTCTCCAAGAACAGATATATTTAATGCCATTTTGAGAAATATTTCAGGTAAAGCAGTACTATCTCAAGAGAGACAAGCAGGTAGTGGACCAGAAGAGTTGCATAGTACAATTTCAACTTTGACTATGGTCAAAGCTAAAAGTTTTTGGATTCCAATGTAATATTTGAAATCATTATGTAATCAAACTTGAACGTTAAGTTGTGAAAAAATTATTGGTACTAGGTACTTATTGTTTTAAATCAATAACTGAATTGCAATAAATAACAATATCTTTTCCCCAATATAAAATTGAGTATGCACCTGTTGTTCTATGGCTAGCTCTGCGGCGTCTGCGTGGCTGTGAAGTGGAGAGCGATGAGCTGGATGAGATTCTGGAGGAAGAGGCTCTGTCCAAAGGTGTGAGGCCCCGTCGGCCCTGGGAGCTCTTCACAGACCAGGCTGTGCGCTGGCAGCTTATCTCCGTCATTGTGGTCAGCAGTGCCATGCAGCTCTGTGGAAATGACTCGGTAAACTTTAAGTGTAACAAAAATTGTACCTACTCTAGTTATTGAGACCATGAAAAACTGCAATCCTTTTTTACAGTTAAGTTGGGCTGTCTAATAGATTACAAGGACTGGGAAATATGGTGATAAACATCAGGACGCAATCCTATCCTTGGGTTAATATTTGGTGATATCGTTAGGCCTATATTGCAGACATGTGCCCACCACAGACACTTTTTTGACACCGACTGTTCCTATTGGTCAAATTCTGTAAGGCGCTACGTGAGTGACAGCTGGATTTAACCAATCACAGTCAAATGAACTTTCAGAAAAAGAAGATAATATTATTTACTACTTAAAAACAATAGAAAAATAAGTGTACATTAGTCGTGATATTATTTTTTGCCATATCACCCACCTTTTTAGATTACCATACCTGCAGACTAAAGTATGTTACCATTAATTAGACAAAAATCAATTACCCTTGACATAATTGCTTTCAACTAACATACATATTGGCTTAAGATTTTTTAAATCACATTTAATTTGCTCATTGCTTCTAAAATTCTTACAATTATTCTACAAAACTGTGATAGTGGTGAAATCAATTAATAACAAAAAAGCTACATGTTACAGGTAAAGTGTGGCCTTGTCTGTTTGTAACTGAAACTGAGGTCTCTGAGTGAGACTATTATATCAGTATATATGATGACTTTTTGTTTTGTACCCAATTTGCTCCCTAAAGTTTTATGGTTAATGAGATATTTGAGATGGCATGCAACGCAGTCTTTACATTGACAATACAACTGCATCAGTAATACAGTTTCCTTTCCTAATCATGAACAAATCCTAATATATTTTAGGCCAGGGGTGTCAAACTCAAATTCACAGGCTAAAATTAAAAACTGGGAGTAAATCGTGGGCCAAACTAAATATTTATAGAAAAATTTAAAACACATCTGCAAGTTTTTCAGAAGGGGTGGATTAAATTTGAGTAACGCAACAGGTAGCAGATGCTAATGAGTGTCAACAAAAAGAGTGTCAACACAAAGCATTCTGGGATTCGTAATATTAGTGGTGCATGCGCTATACTGGTGTGGTGGCTGGAGGGCCAGCTCTAATACATATTTGATATGATCTCGCGGGCCAAATATAATTCTATTGAGTGCCAAATCTGGCCCACGTCGTGAGTCTGACATGTCTGTTTTAGGCGATAGTTTTGTAGCTCACTTGGTCGAAACCCATAACTCATATTGATAAAAAAAAATACTGCCACTATAACATATTTGGTATTGTAACAGTTGAATCATATTATTTATAATATGGATTTCTTGAACCTTTTCACTGTCATTTCATTTTTGTCATGTGTGCCCATTTATTTATGTTTCTGAAAGAATACTGTATGATAAATAGTTTTAAGATTTTCATTTTACTTGAATTATATTTTAACTATGTTCTAACTTTCTGCATTTTGTGCCAGGCTACTTTTTAAGTAAACTGTTTGAACTGGGTCAGTTTCATAGGCTTTAAATGTGCACTGAGTTTGGCAGATTATTATTCAAATTAGGCCAGGAGCTTATTAGGAGTTACATAATCACAACATTAGTTTTAAGTCTCATTTTACCCTTTTCTGTTGCAGATTTACTTTTATGCCTCCTATGTTTTCAAAGAAGCCGGGATCTCTGCTGATAAAATCGAGTACATTACAATAGGCACTGGCTCATGTGAATTTACCGCCTGTATTCTGTGTGTAAGTACTTTCTGTTATATAAGAGGCTACAGTGGCATGTTGTTTCCAATTTCCTTGAGTCTTTAATGCAAATGCAAAGTTAATGTTTACGTAAGACATGTTGTAATGCTCTTGGTTTACATTTAACTATTTATTGATCATTATAGCTTTGCAGACAGAGCCATTGTGAACTGTAGATCATAACATATAGTACATACATTCATGTCAGCATCACTTCAGATGACATTATAATTTAAATAAACACTGAATTTTAATCAAGTGGCTAGCCATACTCCACACTGGCCTGGTCCTCTGTCTGCATCAATACTGATAATACGTGAATTCTGCAAAAAACAAACATGCAATTACATTTTTAATTTGCAAATCACTGAAAACTTCATATAATTAATTATCTATAAATACAATTACAATCTTTGTAGAACTTGCTGATTGAGCGTAAAGGGCGAAGGTTCATGCTGATGGGAGGCTTCATACTGATGACTGTCTGGGCTGTGGTCTTCACAGTTGCTCTGTCATTTGAGGTACTGTATAAATTTCACTACACAAATAATTCATTGCACCCACAGTAACCTATAAAATCGGACATCCAGTTCCAGCCGTTAATTGTAACATTTGAATCAAGAACTCTTTTCAACACTTTTCAATACAATTTTCTTTTAAAGATTTTTTTTCCAATATGACTTTTGTGCTTTATCTGCTGTTCATGTTAAACCACCTCATACATACATATATACATACATACTAAAATGGTAAAAATATGTATTAATTTTAATTAATGAAATGTGTGAAATAAACTGAATAATTATCTATGGTTATTCCATATGGTGTACAGACATGGAAACATAATGTAATTCTGCATAAAATATAACATTATAGTGAAGTATCGTTATTATCTGAACATCTGGTGACGCAGCTATGACACAGACACAATGAGGCACTAATCTAATCTACTTCTTTAGGACTTCAAAACTGCCATTATTTGTCATTTTAAAAACAGCAAAAGTTTTGGCTGCATTTATATTTTACTTTGTGATGTCTGCCACATCCATAACCACTCTAGTTTGTATTATACCGTGATAATTCTAACCCACAGATCATTGCATATATATTTGCATGGTGTCCACTGTGACCTATTTCAAGTAATGTTTGTTTTATTTCCCCCCCTAAACAGCATTATATTTCATGGATGCCATATTTGAGCATGGCATGTATATTCACTTATATCCTCAGTTTTGGTATGGGGCCAGGTAAGAGACTTTATACTAAAAATAAATATGCAGAAACATATATGATCTAACAAGAGCCTTTCTTTCCTTCAGCTGGAGTTACTGGTGTGTTACCCACAGAGATCTTTAACCAGTCAGCACGGCCTGCAGCCTACATGATCGCCGGCTCCATGATGTGGATCAATCTTTTCATTGTTGGGATGATCTTTCCTTTTCTGGTGGTCAGTAATTTATTAAAGGGAATATTATATCTAGTTTAAATTATGGAGCAAGAACATAAATTGTGTTAACGTGCATTATGTTTCTATTATCATGATCTCAAAATTGATGTGTTGGGGCATCAATTTTATGTCTATGGACACTGGCTTCCTAAACCCAAACTACCCATTGTGAATGAAAACACTGTGGTGGTACAACTGCAAGAGGGTCCATGTCAATATGGGGTTTTTCAGAATAATTTTTTTTCACTGTGGCTTTCTTCCTGTTTCCCCCAATAATACAAAGCATGCAGAGTGGGTAATCCCTCAACTGGGCACCTTCTGACCAGGAACCTACCGTTCCTTTATGGGAAGTGATCATGCTCCTATAGCTTATTACCTACTTAGTACTTTTGCTCCTTATTGTTAGAAATCCATAAGTCTATTAGGACAATAGTACCAATAGAACTTTTATTCCCACTTGTCATAAAATCCTAATCTTTTTCCAGAGTGAGCTGAAGGAGTTCTGCTTTGTGCCGTTTGCTGCAGTCTGCCTTTTATCTTCTTTGTACGTCGGTATGTTTCTCCCAGAGACCAAAGGGAAGTCTCTGTCTGCCATTACAGCAGAGTTTCACAAGCTCAACTTCAAAGGCCTGGACCCACTACACTCTCCTCAGTGTCAGGCCAAGTACCAGCTGGGCGAGGTGTGCCACTCCACAGCACTGTAGACTGCTGCTGCCTTTAATGGGACTGCAAATACCACTTTATATTTGTTTCGTATAGACATAATAGAATTACATGTCTGTGAGACAATGTGTATATGAATGTAATTTTATATAATAATTATAATGCTTTGCACTTGTAACATAACTTGTAACATTTACAGGCTTGTCGAAGGCTGTCAAAGCACTATACTAGAGTCATTATTCGTTCATTCCATTCTCGGTGGTGGTAAGCTACTATTGTAGCTACAGCTGCCCTGGGTATTGTATAAAATTACTCTTTCCTCTGGAGAAGGCTGCTGTTAGTCAAAGTTATGTAAGATAAATGCTAAACATTGACAAACATTTACACACAGGTTTATAGGGTGTACATTTTTGTGTTTAACCATTAGTAACTTACAGTTGTTTGATTGATTTGAATATGCAAATAAAATGTGTTTCTCTAGCAGTGTTTGACATTGTTTGTGTGTGCAATAATATTGTTTTGCAATAAGTGAATCATTGTATTTTCACATTTCTGTTATGTTTCATTAATCAAATAATAAAAATAATAATAATAATAATAATAATAAAAAAATAATAATAATTCTTTAAAACATTACCAGGGCCCAACCCTGGAGCCAGGCCTGGGGTGAATGCTCGACTCCTCGAAACGGGGTTGGACTTCTCTGGCGTTGTCGGGTGGAGCGGCAGTGAGCTGATGTGGGCTTGGGCTTGCTTTTTGCCCCACAGCTCAGCCACCACGTGTTAGAGCTCACCCCGGTGAACGAGAGGGTCCCTGCGCCTTCGGGTTGGGGACAGGTCTCTCACTGTTGTGTCGGCCTACAGGCCGAACAGCAGTGCAGAGTACCCGGCCTTCTTGAAGTCCCTGGGAGGGGTACTAGACAGTGCATCGACCGGGGACTCTGTTAGTCTACTGGGGGATTTCAACACCCACGTGGGCAACGAGAGTGACATTTGGAGGAGGGGTGATCGGGAAGAACAGCCTCGCTGATGTGAACCCGAGTGGTGTTCTGTTATTGAACTTTTGTGCTAGCCACAGTTTGTCCATAACAAACACCATGTTCATGCACCAGGTTGTCCATCAGTGCATGTGGCACCAGGACACCCTAGGTCGGAGGTTGAGGATCGTGTCATCTGAGCTGGGGACCACTGCTCTAACCACTGAACCACTGTTGCCCCAAATAGAAATATTTCTAAATATACTGGTGGTTTTCAGATTCTTGAAAGTGATGATATCATGCTCTGACGAGAAGTATATCTGCTGAGAGTGATAGAAAATCCGCTGTCACTTGCCCCACCCATACCTTGTGGAGAGTCAGATGTTAAAATGTGTTCCACATAAGTCTTCACCATGAAGATACTAAATATCCTTTTTTGACAATAGCCTACATTTGTGTGAGAATGTGTCCTTGCTCTATGTTGCTTTTCACTGTTGTTTCCAGTCTTCGCTCCACAGTGATTAAAAATGTTCCAAAAAGTTGGCCTTCTGAAAATAGAAGAAATAAACACGCTGCTCCAAGAGAGCCATCAATATCATCAAGGACACCGCCCATCCAGCACACAAACTGTTCTCCCTCCTACCATCCGGTAAGCGGTACTGCAGCATGCGGTGACACGCAAATAGACTCAGAAACAGCTTCTTTCCACAAGTCATCAGGCTGATCAACACAGTGAAGAAGATACCATGAACATTTGTTATTGTTAGTGACATCCAAATCAATCTCACACACAATAATGTCCAGGCAGCTTAGCACTCTAGCACTTTACAATTGCAATTGCACTTTCATTTTGTGCACCTTACATATTGTACATCTCATTCTACCTCAACAACTTTTGCACCTTCCATATGGCACATTCATCTACCTCAAGCTTCCTTCTTGTTGGAAGAGTATATGCTGCATGTTGTCTACGTCTGTTTATTGTTGAAGTATGTGTACTTTATGTCGTGGGTGTGTGCGTGTGTGTGTTTTTAGTCAAATTGCACATTTGGAGTCCAGTGGAACGCAATTTGAGTGCTTTGTCTAATGTCTGTTACATAGAGAATTGACAATAAAGTACACTTTGAACTTTGAACTTTTTTAAAGATGTCATTGCTCTGGAACAAGAACATGGTGATTTTTCTGCAGTTAAAAGTTTTTTAGTTTTTGTTTCTTTTCTTTTTTTTTGGCTGGATTATTTATGATTATTTATTATTGAGACACTGGTCAACTAGTTTAGTTATCTGGATAATACACAGATATCAAAGCATGGCATGTGCTGAGAGAAGAGGTTTTATGACTCAGCCAAAGAAGCAATTACATTAAAACAATACAGGACAAAATGTGTGTTTTTGATTAAAACCTATTTTGTTTGTAAATATACTCTATTATCATAGCTTTATCTGGATTAAATTTTAAAAAAAAAAACCCCAACAACCTCATATTCACATATGACTTAATCTAAATTAACTATTAACTCTGCCACAACATCTATTAATTGACACTATCCTACCACATCTCAAAGTATGGGCTATTGTGAAAATGATACATGAACACGTCTTATGTCCTAAAATAGTCAATAGAAGACCGGGGCTGTCACTAACCAGCTATTTCCTACTGTGCCTTCAAGATGATTTCAGCAACAGTTTTACTAGACTAAGTTAAAAAATATTGACATGATTTTCATGTGCTATTTAGGTTTAATAACAGCTCAGTCTTTGTGTCTGAGCTGTTTATACCAAAGACAACAATTATAGATTATAATATTATATATTTTTTTTAATATTAAAGATTTCAGTAGTCAATAAGCAACAATTATAACGATTATTCATTCAGTCCTGTGAACACCGCAGTTATCTTGCTCTGACCAGTCCCAGCTTGATTTACTCCATTGCTGTTGCCTTGTGCTTCTTTTTTGTATGTTACATAGTTACTACTAAAACACAATGTGAGGTGCAACAATGTAGTTAGCTCAGGACATTCTTTCACACTCTGTCCATGTGTCTGTCCTTGCTGTGTTAAAATTAATTTAATGCTTAAGCTGGACATGCACTGGGACTGGCTGGATCCAGCAAGGAGTCTGCCCCTTCCTAACAATGACGTCAGATCATCAACATAAGCACAAATACACAACTACAGTGGATTGATGTGTAACTTCAGCCTACATCGTTTATATACAGTGGTCTGTCTGTATCAGGTCAGGAGACAACATGGCTTCAATCAAGGTTTGAGACAATGAAATTTATATTTTATTTATAATTCTGATTGACAAAAATCATGACACTCAATATTGCCAAAATCATTGTGTTTACCATTTTATCTTAATGGAGCTTCTTTTTCTTTGAACAATTCATAATGTTGTCTTATTTATAGAAGAAAAACAAATATTATTTTGTATGGATACTTTTGATTTGGCCCAATAGGACAACTTTAACTACTGTCATACATAAGACAAAGTAGAAATTATTGATTTAGATATTTGCATGTTGTTTTCTCACCTTATGATTATTATATAACTTGTTGTAGTCATTTACATTTCATTTTTATTAAAAGCAAAAAGTATAACCATGTTTTGTTGAAATGAATTGCATTGCCCAAAGAGAGTCATCTCAGTTTAAGACTGGTTAAGGCTGTTAATTATTACTTTCATTACAAGCCTGAGACACACAAAACTATGTAATTGACAATATCTCAAAACAGCTGAATATCTGTGTTACACATTTGCTCTGGGGTTAATCTATTGCACATCCATGATAGTGAATAGCGTTGTCCTCTTTTGTTATATTCAGTAACATTGTATTGTCTAATTGTGTTATTATTGCAGTATTGGCGGTTGTATTTACTAACTGTGGTATTGGGCATTGGAGGGTCCTTTCAATATGGCATCCAGGTCTCTGTAATCGCCTCTCCAGCTAAGGTAAGACTTTGATTGAGATGCTATGATACAGATCTGACTGAAATATAACACAACATCATCCAACATCAATCAATCAAATGTGTTTGTATGGTGCTTTAGAACAGTAGCAACTTCCTAAGAGCATTAAAAGATGTAAGTTTGACACAAGCAATAGAAGTACAGTACTATTAGACCTATGTGTTAGAGGCAGTTGTAAAAAAATGTATTTAGTTTAATTAATTTATTAATTAACCTTATCCTTAACCATGATTTCACCATTGTTCACGATTATTGACAGCATGACCAAACAACAGTGAAATTCATGTTCTTTCATTTCCATTATCTAACATAGTACAGTATGTGACCTGGTTTATGAAATGAAAGTTGAGGTGACATACATAGCTAAATAAAAATGCACTGTACATGAATTGTACTTTTTTGGAGTATAGTTTGAATGGAAATTACTCTTCTAAAATTGTCATGATAATTATGTTTTAGCTTTCATGATTATATTGTGAACTGAATAATCACAATAATCCATTAACGTAATAATCTTGACATCCCTCTCCATACTCCATAGTGAGGGTAAGCTACTATTATAGCCACGAGCTGCCCTACAGCAAACTGATGCTTAGCTTAGTTTTGAACAGAGGTAAAGCATGCAAAGTGGCAGTCTACTCCAGGAGCAAAGTTACACCATAGAGACAACTGGGTAGAATATTTTAGTTCTAAGTAAAATCAATCAAAAATTGTAAAGATCCATTCCATTGATCATTTAATAGAATGAATGACAGTGAATTCTTGATTTCTCCATTGTTTGGTTGTGGTGTCAGTGTCATGAATACTGATAAATTTGATGCTGTATCAATTTGGAAACATTGGCTGGTTTTGACACAACCCTGTCACTGCAGCACATTCAGCATTTTGTGAACTACACGTGGATGTGGAGGTACGGCAGTCCAGTGAAGGAATCGGCCAATCAGTTCATCTGGTCCTTTATCGTGGCTGTTTTAAGCCTTGGGGCCTGGGCAGGAGCCATCCACAGCGGCAGCCTCCCAGTCAAATATGGACGGTAAGACACAACAACAATGATCAAATCACAACAAAACATATCAAAAAGGGTCAAACAGCTCAACAAAAGGCTCTAAACCAAAACAAAATGAAAAACAAAAAAAAAAGAATGAAAGAAAGAAAAAAACTTATATCCCTGATACTAGCCAGCAAATTTTCCATGTCCTATTGTGCTCAGGTAATTTGTTATTCTTTGTCGCAATTGTGAATGATGTTTTTTTTTTTAATATTCTAAACTAGTGGTGGAACATAACAAAGGAAAAGTAGTAAAGTACTGTACTTAAATAAAAATTCTAGGTATCTGTACTTTACTTAAATAGATTTTCAAGTGGATACTTTTTACTTTACTTCACTACATTTGAAAGCAGGTATCTGTACTTTATACTCCAGTACATTTTGAACAGGACTTATTTATTTATTTGATTGGGACAATTCATGCTAATCAACAGACATGATATAACATGAATGTAAAACACACCGGATTATAGCCAAAGGCTAATTTCCATCCATTGTCCCCCCAAAAAAGTAAAACTATTTTTTATTATTGTTTGAGACCTGCTGAAAAGCCTGAGGATTTAGTTTTTAACACGTTTGCAATTTGAGTATTTTTTGCTCTGGTATCTTTACTTTACTTAAGTAACAAAATTGAATACTTGTTCCAGCACTGTTCTAAATGTAGATTTGATATTGTTGAAATCTTAAAGATAAAAATCATTATATTTAGAAATTCTCCTCAAAAACACACAACATGATGTTTCTGGGGGAAATTTCAAAATGACTCTACTCAAGACTGAAAACAAACCCAAAACTTGGCAGCATAAAACATGCATGCACTTTATTTGTAATTGTAATTTGTAAAAAAGTATTGATCACTTGGGGCTTATATTCTTTTAGGAAAAAAGCTCTCTTGGTCAATAACGTTGTGGCAATGGTGGCTGCTGTGTTCATGCTGTTCAGTCGCACATCCAGGTCTTTTGAGATGATTCTACTGGGGAGGTTTTTATATGGCTACAGTGTTGGTATGTGTTCCTTCCCTTCCATGTGTTTGCTATACAGTTTGCATACTACTCTCTTCATTCTATTGTTGCCCAGGTTTGGGTCTCAGTGTGGCACCTCATGTACCTGGGTGAAAGCTCTCCAAAGGAACTCCGAGGCTTCCTGACACTCACAGGCTCCATTTTCATCGCTTTTGGAAAAGTATTTGGCCAGATTATTGGGATCAAGTAAGTTCCGCTCAGAACAAAAACGGCTTTATTTTTCTGCTCAAGCTTGTCTACCATACATTTATATTCTGAGAAGGCACTAAGCAGCCTATTCTTGGGTTATCATTGGTTATTTGTTTGACAGGGCGATGGTTGTTATAGCAATAACGCAATTAAAATCCAAATATATATTTTGAATGGGTGAAAGGTCCTCACAAAATACTTCCTACCTATTATTTTTTTTCCCAGAATATGACAGCTTCATGACACGTTCACGTTTGTTCTCAGATATGATCAGTCATAACATCTTATTGTGAGTGTAGCACCCTCAAGGATTGAGCATGAGCACGAGGTAGATAAAACAGGGTTTATTCTCGCCTTAACAACCCGTGAGAACTGTCACAAAGCAAATACAATAAATAAATACTTGAAATGAAAATGATACAATACATGAAACTTAAATTACACAAATAAAAGTACACAAACCTCGTGAGCCGACATCCACGAGGGGCTAATTAGTCGTCTATGGCTTTATCCTTCTTATTCTAAATACACATTAATAAAGATGTCAAATACTGCTCAATATTTCTATATTTTAGTTAATTATCTATCTTACCGGAGAGCTTGGAAAACGTGGCTGTGGCAGAGCGCGGATAGCTGCGTGCGCGTTTCAATTAGGGCCGGGCGGAACTTTATTTTAAATTATTTGTTCCGTGTGTTTCACCACTAGATGGCGTAAACGCTAATTTTACAGGACAAACATGAAATCAAATACATAAAGCTAGTGACAGTTACACTCCCACCAAATCACTTGTGATTTATAGAACTAAATATTGCCTTTAAACTTATGAACTAATTAACTTAACAGCTATGAATTATGAACTATTTATGAATTATTTTAGAGCAATAAGGGTTTGGATGTCTTCATTCTGCTTCCAACAGAACAACTGTCTTTTGAATGGGCCTCTCCAGGTAAACAGGTTTGGAGATAGATACGCTTTCCCTTTTCATCCAGGGTTGGATCACTCATTAGTAGTTTAACCTTTCTCACTCTCTCATCCTTACTAGGATACACATCAACAATCTTTGCCAACTTCCACTGGTTTCGTGGGGCTGTTTCATCTTGAAGATCACAATATCATTGACTTTGGCATTTCTGTGTTGTTTAGTCCATTTTTGTCTGCCTTGAAGATTTAGCAAGTACTCCTTTTTCCATCTTGTCCAAAAGGTATTTGCAAGGAGTTGAACACGACGCCACCTCTTTTGAAGATAAAGATCTTCCTTGACAAATTTGCCTGGGGGTGGAGAGATTATCGTGGATTTCATGGTCAGTATATGGTTCGGTGTTAGAGGTTCTGGGCTTGATGGGTCACATAGTTGATCTGTGGTCAGTGGTCGACTGTTTATCACTGCCATGACTTCATACAGGAATGTTTCTTAGGAGGACTGTTGAGTTGTGTGGCTGATTGTTCTAGAATTGATGTCAGGACACTTCTTATGGTGCGTATTTGTCGTTCCCAGACACCACCCATATGACTTGAAGATGGAGTGTTCATAAGGAACTCGCATTCCAGTTTTCCCAGTTTTGTTTGATCCATTTCCTTGAGTGCTTCTGCAAACTCATTTCTTGCACCGACAAAGTTTGTACCTTGATCACATCTTATCTGTCGGACTGGACCTCTTATAGCAATGAATACACGCAGTGCGCAGATGAAGGAATCTGTGGTTAAATCATCAAGCATTTCAATGTGTACTGCTCTGGAGCACATGCAGGTGATTAGCAAGCCGTAGCGTTTCAGCTCCCTCCTACCTTCCTTGACGTAAAAGGGACCGAAGCAGTCCATACCGCAGTAGGTGAATGGCGGCGGAGTGTCTCCATCCGATCTTCTGGAAGATCTGCCATCTTCTGCTGTTCAGTGCACCTTCTGAACTTTCTGCACTGTATACATCTGTAGATATGAGAGGATACAACTTTGCTGCATCCAAGGATCCAGTATCCATTTGCACGGAGTTCGTTCATAGTGATCCCTCGACCTTGATGGTATGTTTTCTCATGATAGTGCTTGACCAGTAATGTGGACAAGAAGCTGTCTCTTGACAGGATCACTGGATACTTCACGTTGGAATGTAGAGCAGCATGCGTGAGACGCCCTCCAACTCGAAGTATGCCTTGGTCGTCTAAGAATGGACTCAACTTGTGTAGCTTATTGACCTTGTCCTTTGTTTGGATTACAGTGTGCCGTTGAAGAGACTTTATTTCATGTGAGAAAGTGTTTTCTTGACACATTCTGATAACCGTTAGTTCTGCTTCCTTTCTTTCTTCAAGATTAGTGACTTCACAAGATCTTTTCTTGTGTTCCTTTATTTCTTTTGCAAGACGCCTGAGCCTAGCAATAGCTTTGATCATTCTTGACCAGTCGGAGAACTTGCGCAAGCGATCCAGGAGTGACCTTTGTTCTCTGGCTTGTGTTTTGAGTACTTGAACCTTTTTGACTTCTGGGTCACTACTTGATAACTCTCCCAGCTTGATTTCACGGCTGAACACGATCTTCTGCCAGAGAAAGTCTGGTCCTTTAAACCAATTTGAAGCTACAAGTTGTTCAGCTGTAAGACCTCTAGAAGCATGGTCTGCTGGGTTCTCTTCAGATGCCACATACCTCCACTGTGTAGACTCTGTGCTTTGTTTGATACGCTCAACTCTGTTTGCGACGAACACATGGAACCTCCTGGCTTCATTTCCAATGTATCCAAGGACAACCTTTGAGTCCGTCCAGTAGGTTTCTTGTGAAAGTTCAACTTCTAATTCCTTTTTTAGCATATCGCGGTGCGAACAGCAACTACAGCAGCTGACAACTCAAGTCGTGGAATCGTTGTGACTTTAGATGGTGGAACTCTTGATCTACCCATAACCAGAGAACAGTGGACTTTACCAGATGTGCTGACTGCTCTGAGGTAGGTACACATGCCATATCCAGATGCACTTGCATCGGAGAAATGATGCAGTTCATAATGCTCTGCTTTGAAGTTAGTTGGGGTGTAGCATCTTTGAATCTTTACCTTTGCCAAGTTTCTCAGATCAAGCAGCCAAGATTCCCACTGTGGTCGAAGACTTTCAGGTAAGGTGTCGTCCCAGCTGAGTTTATCTCGACACATCTGCTGCAAGATCTGCTTTCCTAGCAATATGAAGGGTGACACAAATCCAAGTGGATCGAACACAGAGGCAACTGTGGACAAAACTCCTCTTCGAGTGAGTGGATTTTCTTTAACAGTCACTCTGAACTGGAACTGGTCTGATTCCACACACCATTGCACGCCTAGTGCTCTCTCCATTTGCACTTCACTCAAAGCCCATGTCCAGTTTTTTGGCAGCTACAGCACATTCTTCTTTTGGCAATGAACTTAGGACCTTGGTGCTGTTGAGATAAACTTGTGTAACCGAAGACTGCCAGTACTGCAGAGCTCACGTGCCTCTTTTACGAGCTGTATAGCTTGACTTTCTGTATCAACACTTGCTAATCCATCGTCGACATAGAAGTTTGTTTGATAAACTTGATGGTTTCTTCACTGAAGCGTCCTTCTCCTTCAGTTGCTAAGTGTTTGAGGCCATAGTTAGCGCAGCCTGGGAGGAAGCCGCACCAAACAGATGCTGAACTTTCATTCTGTAGATGGCGAATGGAGTGTTGAGATCACCATTCTCCCACCATAAGAACCTTAGATAATCTTGATCAGCAGCACACACATGAAACTGGTGGAACATGCGTTCTATATCACACATTATAGCCACCGGGCCTCTGCGAAAGCGACACAGGACTCCAAGCAAGGTGTTTGTAAGCTCTGGGCCAGTCAGAAGATGGTCGTTGATGGATGTTCCTTGGAATTTGGCGGAGCCATCAAAGACAACACGAATCTTTCCTGGTTTTTGTGGGTGGTACACCCCATGGTGTGGGATGTACCATGCTGGGGTTTTGGAAGGTCTTGCTCAGGAACCTTCTCAGCATCACCATGAGCTATAATTTCCTCCATGAACTTCTTGTAGTCCATGTAGTACTGCTTGTTTCTTCTCAGCTTTCTTTCTAAGCACCTGAGCCGATGAATGGCGCATGCTTTGTTGTCAGGCAAGTTAGGTTTATCACTTTTAAATGGAAGTGGCATCTCAAAATGTCCATCCTCTTTGAGCCTAATGCCTTCCTTCATCCTTGCAAGAAATCTAAGATCTTCTTGGGAGACGTTAACGTCTTCAGCAGCTCTTTCCATAAAGTCAGACTCCAATATTTTGATGACAGCAGCAGGTGAGACCATTTCTTTTATTTGAGTTCTGCACACATAGTGCACTTCACTGGCAAAGTCTGAAGATGGCTGAACACCTGGCACCACTTGCTTCACAATGACTTGGTGACTCACTCCGAAAGCATC
This sequence comes from Periophthalmus modestus, assembly GCA_019594935.1. Classification (NCBI taxonomy): domain Eukaryota; kingdom Metazoa; phylum Chordata; class Actinopteri; order Gobiiformes; family Gobiidae; genus Periophthalmus; species Periophthalmus modestus. The sequence goes on from JAIEZT010000013.1 coordinate 13,408,906, forward strand.
TCCATAATCAAGACATGGATTGCCAAAGCCCACAATACTCCAGCCCAGATCAGTCCTTTGTGCAAATGGCTGATTTTCTTTGCCAGACACCACCTGACGAGGAACAAGTGCTTGAGGGCAGTTGTAGCCAATCAAAAGGCCAACATCACAACTTTGAAGAGGAGCAATTTCATCTGCGATGTGTTCGAGATGGGGCCAAGCATTTGCAGTTACTGGTGTTGGAATATGATCTCGATTTGCTGGAATGAAGTCTCTTGCATACACTACTGGTAGAGGAATGACTTTGTCTGAATAAAATCCTCTTACTTGCAAACCGGAGAGTTTGTGACAGGATACAACTGTGTTTCTTGATGACATTGTGGTAAGTTTTAATTGAACTGGTTCACAAACTGTGTGCAATGCTCTTGCTGTTTCTTGTAAGATGAAGGTTGTGTCACTCTGTGTATCAAGAAGAGCGTACACTAGAACTTCACGCTCTGGTTCACTTTCAGCTGAAACCCACACTGGAACGATAGAGGATGTGTGAGTATCCTTGACATTCTGCATTACTCTATTAGAAGTTGCTTCACTTGTTGTTTGTGTGACATTCATGTCTTGCGAGGTTGACTCTGATTTCCTTTGCCTCGTCTTGTCACTGCTGCTCTTTGCTTGATTGTTTTTTGTCTGAGTTCTTTCTTCTTTTAGTGCGAGTGTCATGAAGACTTGTTTGGATGTTTTTTCTTACACGTGCCACAGGTTTCTCTGGTTTTCACAATCTTTGGAGCGATGGCCTAACTTCAAGCAGCCAAAGCATAATTTCTTCTCTTGTACAAACTTAAGTCTTTCTCCAATGTTCTCGTTCATAAACTTAAAACACTTCTGTAGACTGTGGCCTGCCTTCTCGCAGTAGATACAGCTTACACTGACAGCCTTTTCATTGGAGTTTATTGCCATAACCTTTGCTCCATGACTCCTGTTTCTTGGTAACTTTGTCCTTTCACCTTCACTTGGTTTCAAAGCATAGAGCGATGTTATGGGGTTACATGAGATTTTGGCTTCACGTGAGATAAACTCAACAAAGTAACTGAAACTTGGAAATGTGTGACACTCTTCTTGCACTTCCGTAACCTTTCTGTTCCACCTTGATGTGAGCCAGTCAGGAAGTTTTGCGAGCATTTTTTGGTTTTCATTGCAGTCATTTAGTATTTCAAGACCTTTGATCTGTGGCATGGCTGCCTTACAACTGCGAAGAAAGTCAGCATATTCTTGAAGTTCTACACTGCCTTTGGAACTTATCCTTGGCCATGCGTCGAGTTTGTCTCTGAATGCTTTAGCAATGAGGAATGGATTGCCATACCTCTCTTCCAGAACTGTCCATGCTGCATTGTAGGCAGACTCTGTGCCAAGCAGAAAGTAGCTTTCTATGGCTTTCCTGGCAGGTCCACTCACATACTTTCGCAAGTAGTATGTCTTCTCTTCAGCTGGTATGCCCTTCCTGTCAATAAGAGTCTGAAAGGAAATCTTCCAGTCATTGTATCTGAGTGGGTCGCCACTGAATATACTTGGCTCAGGGACTGGGAGACGACTTGCATTGAGAGACTCTGCAAAGGCTCTTACTAGCTCTGTTGTGTGGACTTCTTGAGTGGGAGTCATAATTTGAGGTGCAAAAGGCAGTCTGACGGGTAAGCTTTTGGTTTCAGACTTAACTTCATTCTCCTTGTCAGAGTTGTGCTGGTGAAGCAGATCATATATTCTTCATCTGAACATTCACTCTGCTCATATACTTGTTGTCTTGCTGCTTTAGCAGCTTAAGTGTGTTTTAATCATTTCCAGCCGCTTTACTTCTCTTCGCCTTGCTTCCAGTTCTCTTTGTTTCTGTGCAATTTCTGCTTCTTGTATTTCAATTTCCTTTAATTGATTTTCTTGTTCGAGCAGAACTTCCAAAGCAGCTTCATTTGCAGCAACTTCAGCTGCTGCCTCTTGTCTTTTGCTAGAATTCCTGCTTGAATGCCTGGAAAGTGTCTTTACGAAGGAAGAACTACTGTGGTGAGACCTAACACTCATCTTTGCTGAGGCAGCAGACTTAAACAGTGATTCTGCATCTTTCCAGACTTCTTCATCCCCTTGACCTTCTACATTTATTGACCTTTGGGACCTTTCAGCAGCTTCAATAATAGTCCTTGTTACTGCATCGCATGTGTCCATCCTGCGCCTTGTATCATTATCAGGAGAGTCAATGCGTCTTAAATCATCATATGCATTGCAAACATTGCTTGCAGCACTTGTTACCTTGGTGACATGTTCATGCAGAAGATCTTTTGAGCATTGTCCATCCATAGCTTTCTTAGCAGCTTTAGTTATAGCCTTCCACTTCTCGTAGCACGTGCTGAAGCGATGTGCGGCCTTCTTTACCTGCTCATCGTGCAGCTCTTGCCCTTTTTTTCCGTTAGCGTACGGACTCTTTGGCTCTTTCGTGCATCTTGTGAGGTAGTGGGGATATCATCTCCAGTGCATTCAGCTTCTGGTGGTTGCTCATTTGACTTAAATGTCACATTACAGTCTTCAACTTGGGACAAAACATCAAATTCTGCCATTGTTTTAGTTTTGGGTTAAAGTTTAAGGATTTAAGGAGTAATTTAGATTAATAAGTATTTGTACTAAAGGAATAGATAAATGTTGATTTGGTTACTAATATAACTTTAACTTAAAGCGTGATAGAATATCTTAATACTATCCTTCAAATGTACTTTCACACAATGATAATAATGAACTTAATTCACTGCATGCTAAGAACAACCATTACATGTCCTGAATAAACCAGTAATCTTGCATCATCTCATTACTCTTACCAGGAATCATTGACTATGAACAATATGAGAGTTACTTAACACAAAATAAATGTTACTATTGTATAAAACACACTTCAACTGGAACAGAGGGAAAATAAAATTATCTCAGTCCTTTTGATCAAAATGGAAACAAAAATATCTTATTTCTTATTGTAGTCTCTTTTAAACTTGTCTTATTTTCTTATGAAATAATCTTAATGAAGGTCCTTGGTGCAACGCTCATTTAGGGAGAACCTGGATTTCCCGCTCATGTTGCGTCTTTACGTGCGCGTGTCCGTGGCGAATGGAGGCGCTGTCGTCTCTCCCCGACGCTCGCGCCGTCTCGTCTACCCATGCGGAGCAGAAGAGTTCTCACTGTAGCACCCTCAAGGATTGAGCATGAGCACGAGGTAGATAAAACAGGTTTATTCTCGCCTTAACAACCCGTGAGAACTGTCACAAAGCAAATACAATAAATAAATACTTGAAATGAAAATGATACAATACATGAAACTTAAATTACACAAATAAAAGTACACAAAACCTCGTGAGCCGACATCCACGAGGGGCTAATTATTAGTCGTCTATGGCTTTATCCTTCTTATTCTAAATACACATTAATAAAGATGTCAAATACTGCTCAATATTTCTATATTTTAGTTAATTATCTATCTTACCGGAGAGCTTGGAAAACGTGGCTGTGGCAGAGCGCGGATAGCTGCGTGCGCGTTTCAATTAGGGCCGGGCGGAACTTTATTTTAAATTATTTGTTCCGTGTGTTTCACCACTAGATGGCGTAAACGCTAATTTTACAGGACAAACATGAAATCAAATACATAAAGCTAGTGACAGTTACAGTGAGTAATAGTTAACCTGACTTAGTTAACTTTACCCAGAGAGCTGTTGGGCACGGATGACGCGTGGCCATTCCTGCTGGCTGTCAGTGGTCTTCCCGCCATCTTCCAGTTCTCCACGCTGCTGCTCTTCCCTGAATCCCCGCGCTACACTTACATCGACAAGGGCGACACAGAGGCCTGTAAACGCGCCCTACAGTGGCTGTGGCAGGAGGAGGACCTTAAGCTGGAGCTGGACGACATGCAGAAGGAGCGGGAGAACGCGCAGGGTCAGGCAGCCAAGACCGTGAAGGACGTGCTGACATCACGCTGCGTCAGGTGGCAGCTGGCCACCTTGATCATCCCCTGCGCAGGCGTCCAATTCTGCGGCATCAACGCTGTAAATTTAGACTCTTTTGATAATTAATACATCAACTAATTGGGCTGTATACTAACGCATTACTGCTGTTTGTATGTTTAGTTTGTACTTCTACTCCTTTGACATCTTTCTGAAATCAGGAGTCCCAGAGAGCCAAATGCATTACCTGGCAATTGGTCTTGGAGCAACAGAGCTCATCACAAACTCGTTATGTGTAAGTCAGTAAGCACGTATATGAATATGTATGTATGTATGTATGTATGTATGTATGTATGTATGTATGTATGTATGTATGTATGTATGTATGTATGTATGTATGCATGTATGTATGTATGTATGTATGTGTATATATATATATATATATACATATATACATATATACATATATATATATATATATATATATATATATATATATTATATATATATATATATATATATATATATATATATATGCATTGCTCTGTTGCAAACAAGTGTAACCACGCTGAACTTGGCCGTGCTACAGTCCAGCTTGGTTGCAGGAACGACCCGTCTGCTCTTGATTGTCGTATAGTTTGTCTTTGTCTGCGTTGTGTTTTAATAATGGGCCAGCACACGGAGTGGGTTCTTTGCATTTAATCTGTATAATAATCAAAAACACTGGTCAGGCGAACTCACAGTGCACACGGAGAGCAGCACTCTCGTGTCCGACTCTCGTTAACTGGCCTATGTAATACAGTTAAATTAAAGGTTTTACAATAAAATAAAATAAAAATACCTGTATAATAATCAAAAACACTGGTCAGGCGAACTCACAGTGCACACGGAGAGCAGCACTCTACAAGGGTAACAAGTCAGTTAGCATGTAGAAAAGTTAGCTTGTCACGACATGTAAATTGGGTCCATTACTGTGTAATAATTCATGTGTAGCACAAAATATTAGTTCCCCAATGACATGAACAATGTGTACACCCAGGTAGTGATTATATTATGAATGATTAACAGAAATATACAATATACAGTGACAGAGCTAAAAGATAGTGACCCACCTCGTGTCCGACTCTCGTTAACTGGCAATGTGCTCGCGATGCCAGGGGCACTTATAGCTACAGGTCACCAGCAGAGGGAGCTACTCCATTATTTTACCTGAGCCCAATTAAAGTGATGACAAGTGGAATGAAATACTACTTAGTCTCTGTTACATTCCCCCCTGCTGAATTCCACTTGTCCCATTACCAAAACCAAAATGGGACCAGTACAGGCAAACAGGTACAAACAAAAATAAAATACAGAGTGCTATTCACATACACAGGAAACTGACAAACCACAGTACCCATCAATGAGGAACCTATAAATGTTAATAGTTACAAAGACCCAGTACGAAACCATCCTACAGGATTAGCGCGAGAACAGGATTGGCCAGACCCCATCTACGCACATAGGGAAAAAGAATATGCCCACTTGCATATCCTATAAGCATGTAACCATAACACACCTCAGAATAGACCAAATAAAATTGACCCATGTCAAAAATTTCAAAAGGTAAAACTTAAAACGACAACATTCCAAAAATGTTGTGAAACTCTACAAAAATAAAAACAGGAAACCGTAATCCCATAACAATAACTTCAAAAGGCAATTGCAGGTTTCTGGTGCATCATCTCAATAAGTCTAGGCACAGGTCTCAGCAAACGTCCAGCTCTAGATCTACGGTCAGTAACTGTGTCACCTGAAGTCACAGGAAGCTCGATAGGTACGACAGAGTCAGGGGCTGACACAGTCTCAAAGTCAGGGCAAGGAACAGGGGCAGAGCTGCATTGTTCAACTGCTGCAGCTACTGGCACGTTACTTGGAACTGTATCTTCCAGCAGATCACAATCCACCGCATCTGTAATGCAGCCAGACGTAGAAGGCAACCCAGACACCCATACTCTTGTCCGAAACTCCGCTGACTCCGAGGAAGCATCGGCGACAGCTGACCTGTCTGCACTGAGGTCTACCGAACTCGATGCAGGGGACAAAACATCCTGCTCTTGGGAGCCCGAATCCGAAACTGGGAGAGGCAGGAAGTTCACTGGCATAATCAGATTACGGTGAACAACTTTAGTTTGGCCACTAGTGACATTTCGGATCTTAAAAGTATGGCTCTCGTCATTTTTCTCAACCACGACATAGACTGTGTTTTCCCAACGATCAGCAAGTTTCCTCTTTCCACGCTCTCCCTTGTTGGCAAGTAACACACGATCATCCACTTCCACTGGAGCACCACGCACTTTCCTGTTGTAAAGATCAGTGTGGCGCTGAAGCTGTTTTGTTGCCAGCGACTGTGCAACGACCATCGCCTCTCTCATGCTTTCCCGCAACGATTCAACATAGCGATCATAGTCCACGACCTCTGGGTCACTGAGCACCGAGCCAAACATAACATCCACCGGAAGACGTGGCACTCTCCCGAACATGAGCAGGAACGGGGCATAGCCAGTTGTCTCATGAATAGTACAGTTATATACGCAAATGTCAGGGATTTCAGGGCTTCAGGCCAACGGTGTTTCGCTCTTGGGGGCAGTGCTCGAATCATGTTGCCTAAAGTGCGGTTCATCCTTTCACACGAGCCGTTACCCATAGGGTGATAAGGGGTAGTGTGGGACTTTTGTACCCCAGCCACGCTCAGCAACTCCGCAATAAGAGCGCTTTCAAAGTTGGCTCCCTGATCTGAATGCAACCGTTTGGGAAATCCATAGATACAAAAGTAGTTGTGCCATAGCTGATGTGCGACTGCTTTGGCTGACTGGTTGGGACATAGGAAAGCATGTGCCATTTTGGTAAAGTGATCAGTGACAACAAGCACATCAAGGGACCTGTTAGCAGAATCCTCAGCCGACCAAAAGTCAATACTAACAAGTTCAAGAGGCTCTGAGGTACGAATGTTTTCTAGGGGCGCTCTAGCTTCAGGCTCAGGGGACTTGCTAACAACACACCGCCTGCAGCACTTAACATACTTAGTGACATCACTGGAGAGTCCCTGCCAATAAAATCTCTGCTCGCCAAATACAGAGTTCTCTGCCGCCCTTGATGGCCAGCCTCATCGTGAACGCCTTGCAAAACTTTTGTGCCGCAACGAGAGGGGAACTACATACAGGTAGGTTTTCTTTTTAGTTACTGGATTCTTCGCAACACGGTACAGAACTCCATCTCGCATAGTCAGTTTTTCCCAGTTCCTCAAGAATTTTATCACTCCAACGGATTCCTTAGCACGTTCCCTCCTTGAAGGTCTCCGTCCACGTTCCACAAAATAAACCACTCTGTTCAAATCCATGTCATTTCTTTGTTTGTCCTTCAACTCATCATGAGACAGCACTTCCGAGCCATTATTCGGGGGCACCAGGACCATTGGGGAAACTGAGGCAAAGCAAAGCATGTGGGCATCGCTCCGAATCACGGTCATTACATAGACTGAGCACAGCAGCAACCTCTTGAAATGAGACCAAGCCAGACTGAACTACTGCTGCACACTGTGAAGCGACAGGCTGGCCACACTCGGATGTCACATCAGGTGGGTTGGCGGACCACCGAAAAGCATCCTGAACACCTGCGGCACCAACTGCAGCGGCCTCAGCGAGTAACTTGACATATGGCACTCTGGTCAAACCGCTGAGATGTACTGGACTGCACAAATGGTTCTCTGCTCAAGGCGTCAGCGACCACATTTCGGGGGCCCGGGATGTACTTGATATCAAACTGGAAAGGTGCAAGTTTTGCAATCCACCTCTGCTCACATGCATCTAGACGAGCTTTGGACAATATATAAGTCAACGGATTATTGTCCGTCCACACGGTGAACTGATGACCCCGCAACCAGTGATGGAACTTATCGCACACTGCCCATTTAAGTGCGAAAAACTCTAGTCTGTGCGCAGGATATTTTGACTGAGCATAAGTGAGGGACTTGCTAGCGAACGCGATTGGCCTGGCTGTTGTTCCACCAGGGGGAACCTGCGACAAGACGGCACCTAACCCATCTGTAGAGGCATCAACCGAAAGCAAAAAGGGGTCATTGAAATTTGGGTGAGCGAGAACGACCTGGTCTAACAGCGCTTGTTTCAGTTTATTGAATGCCATCCTACATTCTTCAGTCCAGTCACCAGCACTAAGCTTTGCACGAATCTGGCGCTTCCTACCAGCTCTGCGAGGACCCTTAGACCCTGAGGTGAGACGAAACAGTGGCTTAGCTATGGCAGAACAGCCCTCAATAAACTGCTGGTAATACACTACCATGCCAAGAAATGAACGGACTTTGCGCTGAGAAGGGACATTAGTGCCATCCTCCATAAGATCTGACTCCGACAAGGAGGTAATGGCCACAACTTTATCTAGGTCCGACTGGATGCCATCAGCACTGATGATATGGCCAAGAAACTTAACAGAACGTCGAAGAAAGTTACATTTTTTCGGCGCAAGTTTGAGGTTGTGCGACTGGAGTCTCTGAAAAACCATTTGCAAACGGTCAAGGGCCAAACTTTCAGTCGGGGCAAACACTAAAACATCATCCAGATAGCACAATAGACTGAGGAAGTTTTGGTCGCCAAAGATGCTTAACATCATCCTCATGAACGTCGCCGGACTGTTACAAAGGCCCTGTGGCATTCTATTGTACTCATACAATCCAAATGGCGATGAAAAGGCCGTATATTTCCTGTCTTCCTCGTGGACCTCCACATTGTAGTAACCCGAGGTCAGATCCATTGTTGAAAAAAAGGCATTACCACCTAAGGCAGCTAAGGCATCGGCAGGGTGAGGGAGCGGGTGTGCGTCCTTGACAGTCCGTGCATTGAGCCAGCGGAAATCATTGCATATCCTCAAGTCACCATTTTTCTTTGAGACTATCACAAGGGGTGACGCAAACTCACTGCTGGACTTTCTTATGATCTCGCGCTCCTCCATGTCATCCAAGACCTCTCTCAGTTTCTCATACTGAGTTGGTGGTATGCGCCTGCATGGGAGTCTGAAGGGTTTGACATCAGTGACTCTGATACGATGCAAATATCCTGTGGCCTTGCCACAGTCCAACTTATCCCTGGAGAAGATGGACTGGTACTTCACAATGAGCTCAGATAGCTTGGCTTTGTACTCAGTGGAAACCTCACATGACTCAATATCTATGTCTGACAAACCCAGCTCACACAACTTAGACTGAGGTGAAGTGGCAGTAGGACATCCCGTCTTAGTCAGGGGATAATCAGGTAAAGTGGATGTGTCTGACACAAGGCTGGGCTCAGTTTTTACAGGTGTTCTGAACTGCACCGGAGGACTAACTACAGACTGAGCATCACCAAACTTCTCAACAGACACGCACAGAGACACATCAGCTAACTTTGCATTGCGTTTTAGGGTGACATGTTTGTGGGACGGGGTTTATCACTTTAAGTGGTAGCCAACCACCCTCCCTTAACAGAGACACAGACCTACCAACTAACACTGTTCTTGGTCCAGTTTTAGCCTTAGTAGGCTCGACTATGACTTCACTACCAGCAAACTGTTTGTCAACACACTGCAATTTGCCCCACACCAAGTGCTCAGTCATCGGCTCTAGGGTGACAGCTCTCCTGATTTTGACAGTTCCACTCACATCTGGGACACCCTCAGTTTCCACAGCAGCCATTAAGCACAACAGTCTACGTTCTGCATCACTCTCGCAGCTACGCACCGTGGAACACTGACCCGTACGTTCCCTTTTCAGTTCGCCGATCACATGCCGTAACAGGTTACTGCCAACAATCAAATCATCACTCTGTCCACTGACAACTAAGGTTGGAACAATCACTCTGCAGCCATGCATTTCCATTTCCAGATCGCACATTCCTAAGGGCAAAGTTCTGGAGCCCCCACACCCAAATAGCACAGTATTCGTGGGCTGAAGTGTGGGGCCCTTCAAAACAGCATGCTGTAACAACTGAGGGACTACACTAGAGCTCAAGGTACACGCCATTGAACCACTGTCTAGTAAAGCAGAAACAGTCACTTTTCCACCCAGTGTCACATCTTCATAGAACAGTTCACCATGTTGCATTAGTCTCTGAACATTTTGGAGTACAGGAGTGCGTCCCATGTCTATTTCCTTACAAACACTTTGATACACCGACTCCATATCATCATCCTCTTCAATAATAGGGGGATCACTTTTAGGCCCAACATTTGCCCCCACCACATGCAGGCCATCTAGTTTTCCTGCTGCTGCACTGCTTGAGTAGTAGCTCTGGGTTTGACTGCAGCCACAGGACATTCCGCTCTAGTGTGGTCAGGTGCATAACAGCCAAAGCACAGACGGTTGGATCTGCAGTGATGAACGGTAGTGTGCCCAGTATCTCCGCACACAGCGCAGGGCGCACCGGCTTTGCCTCTGGGGTTTTTGCATGTGCGCACCGAACTTACTGAGTTGCTTGGGTTGCAGTTGTTGCTGCTCCAGAACACGTTCGAGCAGGGCAATGACTCTGTCTAAACGGTCTGGTGAACCGTCAGCAGGCTGTCCGGTAGGTGGCGTGACAGCAGCTGCGTTTGCGTTGGCAGAGGCAGCTACTTCTTGGCGCTGCGAAAACAAGACAGAGTTCACTTTCCGTTTGGGTGTCGATTTGTGGTCCCTACAGTGTTCCACTAGTTTCTCGTGAATATCAGCAACAGTCCATTGGTGCCTAGGCTTGCACTTTAACATAAGTGACAGTTCAGGGTCGGGACAGTTCTGGATGAACATGGTGGCTAAGTCACGGGATAGATAGTCAAAAGTCTTATTTTTGTCTCTTCAGCGAGTCCTCAGTCACTTCTAAGGCTCTGTTAAGTCTCAACCAATAGTCAAAGGGGTGTTCATCAGAGTGGGGACGTGTAGCATAGAAGTCAGCTAATGGCAAACTAGAGGTCACTGTGTCACTGAAATGCTGCTTCAGTATCTCAAAAACGGGTTCAGGGCCATCAGTCAAAGTCAAAACTGGCTTACTACGTATACCCACTTTAACTACTTCTCGTGCCCTCCCCGCAAGCTTAGAAATAACCTCCTCAGCTTGTTCAGCTACTGGAATGCTCCGCTTTTTCATATAGGCAGCATCAAAACCTCCCACTCCCGAACAGAGCAAGTGTCAGTACCATCCCCTTTAAAACTCACAGGCTCCTTCACATCTTGGCGTACAATGACATTAAGCAGCGAGGAATCATTCATAGCTGCCCCAACTACACTTGGACCCACAGCGTTACCAAGGCGGTGCTCAATGCAGGCTGCGATACTCTCCCCAATAGAAACTCCAATCTGCGAAGCCATATCAGTTAAGAGTTTATCATTGACACCTGTCCCATTTGGCACAAGAATTGATATCAAAATGTGGAGCACCAAAGGCAACATTAGCCTGCGTTAAACTATCATAAGGAGGCTTTGGTGTGGATGCATCTGGAGAAAACAAAAAGAACGCCTCTGCCTTTACCAATAGCAGGCGTGGGGGTAAAAGACTCAAGACCCCTCCCTCTAACAAATGAATTTTCCATCGTTCAAAACCCAAAGAAATGCAGCCTGTGACTTATTGAAACAAAAATTTGACAATCCAAACCGTGTAAAATAAACACACTTCTCATCAAAGTAAATCTGACTCAAAACTGCACTTGATGATCAATTAAAACAAAGAGCACCTTTAAAACATGTCCATCCACAATTACCCAACAATGAGCAGCACCCAGTACCCGGCACTGCGCACCACCGCTCCCCAAAGCCGCCGCTCACGAGAAGCCCTGTGCGTGGTCCAGGTCCGCAGCGCGCACCGACAGCGCGCTCCCGCTGCGCGCTCCCGCAGTCCTCCGAGGCGAGTGGCGCGCGAAGAGCCGAGGCCGGTCGAGGCGGGACGAAGACACAGGAGCGCCCCGCTTGACGTAACCAGAGGACGGGTCACGGCACCAGTGTAACCACGCTGAACTTGGCCGTGCTACAGTCCAGCTTGGTTGCAGGAACGACCCGTCTGCTCTTGATTGTCGTATAGTTTGTCTTTGTCTGCGTTGTGTTTTAATAATGGCCAGCACACGGAGTGGTTCTTTGCATTTAATCTGTATAATAATCAAAAACACTGGTCAGGCGAACTCACAGTGCACACGGAGAGCAGCACTCTCGTGTCCGACTCTCGTTAACTGGCCTATGTAATACAGTTAAATTAAAAGGTTTTACAATAAAATAAAATAAAATGTACCTGTATAATAATCAAAAAACACTGGTCAGGCGAACTCACAGTGCACACGGAGAGCAGCACTCTACAAGGGTAACCAAGTCAGTTAGCATGTAGAAAAGTTAGCTTGTCACGACATGTAAATTGGTCCATTACTGTGTAATAATTCATGTGTAGCACAAAATATTAGTTCCCCAATGACATGAACAATGTGTACACCCAGGTAGTGATTATATTATGAATGATTAACAGAAATATACAATATACAGTGACAGAGCTAAAAGATAGTGACCCACCTCGTGTCCGACTCTCGTTAACTGGCAATGTGCTCGCGATGCCAGGGGCACTTATAGCTACAGGTCACCAGCAGAGGGAGCTACTCCATTAATTTACCTGAGCCCAATTAAAGTGATGACAAGTGGAATGAAATACTACTTAGTCTCTGTTACACAAGGACCCACACTGGCTGTTGGTAGTTGCACAATGAGCAATTACCAACAGCTACAGAAATACCAGGGGCTCAAAGACGAGCTGGAGAAGGCCTGGAAGGTGAAGGCATCAGTGGTGCCCATAGTCATCTGAGAACTCAAGGCAGTAACCCCCAAACTGGAGGAGTGGCTACAACAGATCCCAGGAAAAACCATCAGGCAGTCCAGAAAAGTGCAGTACTAGGAACACCAAAGATACTGCGCAGAACTAATAATTAGTGCACCTTTAAATGGATATATAAGCCATAATTTAACAGTTTGTAATTGTCACATGAATGGGTGGCTCAGTAAAATGCTTCCTTGTTGATAAGCTTACAAACAACATTTCTCTGTGTGCAGTCTTTCCTCATAGACAGAGCTGGGAGGAAGAAGCTGATGGGATATGGATACCTCCTAATGGGGATCACCATGGCTATTCTCTCTGCCATGCTTTTCATAAAGGTACATTTTAGTATTCCCCAGGTCTGACTATCTCACTTATCTTTAATGTCTTTGTCAAGTGTAAATGTTTTGTGCTTGTGTCCTGTTTTCTGTCTTGTCATCAACCTGCCAATGGGACTATGTATGAAAATTTGTCTGCATGGGTAACTGTGGCACATTTGCATGCTGTACACATAATTAAATGTGGGCTCTCCCATACGTAATAAATATAACATAAACTATTCTAGATCTAATTTGGGGCTAAACCATATTTAAAATAGGACAAGACTATTGCCATAGCCCACAATAGTATTAAGAGAAACATTGTTGTGTTACATTACTATTCTTCAAGCATGTGAGGATTGAGTATTTAGATTAAATTGAAATGGCTTCAGTTATATTGTCTATCCATCCATCCATCCATCCATTTTCTTCCGCTTATCCGGGGCCGGGTCGCGGGGGCAGCAGTCTAAGCAGGGACTCCCAGATTTCCCTCACCCTAGACACGTCCTCCAGCTCCTCCGGTGGGACCCCAAGGCGTTCCCAGGCCAGCCAAGAGACATAGTCCCTCCAGTGTGTCCTGGGTCTTCCCCGGGGCCTCCTCCCGGTGGGACATGCCCAGAACACCTCCCTAGGGAGGCGTCCAGGAGGCATCCTGAGCAGATGCCCGAGCCACCTCTGCTGATTCCTCTCGACGTGTAGGAGCAGCGGCTGTACTCCAAGCTCCTCCCGTGTGACTGAGCTTATCTCTATCTCCCTATCTCTAAGTGGGGGCCCAGCCACTTGTATCCGCGATCTTGTCCTTTCAGTCATGACCCAGAGCTCATGACCATAGGTGAGGGTAGGAACGTAGATTGACCGGTAAATCGAGAGCTTTGCCTTTCGACTCAGCTCCTTCTTTACCACAACGGACCGATACAGCGACCGCATCACCGCAGACGCTGCACCGATCCGCCTATCAATCTCACGTTTCATCCTCCCTCCCTCACTCGTGAACAAGACCCCAAGATACTTGAACTCCTCCACTTGAGGCAAGGGCTCACCACCCACCCAGAGAGGGCAAACCACCTTTTTCCGGTCGAAAACCATGGCCTCAGATTTGGAAGAGCTGATTCTCATCCCAGCCGCTTCACACTCGGCTGCAAACCGCCCTAGTGCCTGCTGCAGGTCCTGGCTCGAAGAAGCTATCAGGACAACATCATCTGCAAACAGCAGAGATGAGATCCTGTGGTTCCCGAACCAGACCCCCTCCGGCCCCTGACTGTGCCTAGAAATTCTGTCCATAAATATAATGAACAGAACCGGTGACAAAGGGCAGCCCTGGCGGAGTCCAACATGCACCGGGAACAAGTCTGACTTACTGCCAGCAATGCGAACACAGCTCCTGCTCCGGTCATACAGTGACCGGACAGCCCTTAGCAAAGGGCCCCAGACCCTATACTCCCAGAGCACCCCCAAAGGACAGTACGAGGGACACGGCTGAATGCCTTTTCCAGGTCCACAAAAACACATGTGGACCGGTTGGGCAAACTCCCATGAACCCTCGAGCACCCGATGGAGAGTGTAGAGCTGGTCCAGTGTTCCGTGACCAGGACGAAAACCACACTGCTCCTCCTGGATCCGAGGTTCGACTATCGGTCGGACTCTCCTCTCCAGTACCCTGGAATAGACCTTACCGGGAAGGCTGAGAAGTGTGATTCCCCTGTAATTGGAACACACCCTCCGGTCCCCCTTTTTATACAGAGGGACCACCACCCCGGTCTGCCAGTCCAGAGGTACTGTCCCCGACCGCCACGCGATGTTGTAGAGACGTTTCAGCCAAGACAGCCCCACAACATCCAGGGACTTAAGGTACTGGGGACGGATCTCATCAACGCCCGGAGCCTTGCCACCGAGGAGTTTGCTAACCACCTCGGTGACTTCGGCCAGGGTGAGGGACGAGTCCGTCTCCGGGTCCCCAGTCTCAGCTTCCTCCTCGGAAGACATGAGAGTGGGATTGAGGAGATCCTCAAAGTATTCCTTCCACCGTCCGACAACATCCCCAGTCGAGGTCAGCAGCTCTCCACCCGCACTGTAAACAGCGTTGGTGAAACACTGCTTCCCCCTCCTGAGGCGCCGAACGGTTTACCAGAATTTCTTTGAGGCCGTCTGATAGTCCTCCTCCATGGCCTCCCCGAACTACTCCCAACCTCGAGTTTTTGCCTCCACGACAGCATGAGCCGCGGCACATTTGGCCCGCCGGTACCTGTCAGCTGCCTCAGGAGTCCCACAAGCCAACAAGGCTCGATAGGACTCCTCTGCCAGCGGATCCAACTCACAACCAGGTGGTGGCTGCCACAACAGTGAGAGACCTGTCCTCGACCCGAAGGCGCAGGGACGCGACCCTCTCGTTCACCGGGGTAAACTCCAACACGTGGCGGCTGGCAATGAGCAGGCCCACACCAGCTCGCCGCCGCTCCCTGTGCGCAACGCCAGAGAAATGGAGAGTCCAGCCCCCCTCAAGGAGTTGGGTTCCAGAGCCCAAACTGTACGTGGAGGTGAGGCCGACTATATCTAGTCGTTAACGCTCAAACTCCCGCACAAGCTCAGGCTCCTTCCCATCCAGCGAGGTGACATCCCATGTCCCCAGAGCTAGTCTCCATGTCCGGAGATCCGGTCATCGAGGCCCCCCGTGGACTGCCGCCCAGATCTCTCTGCACTATCCCTTACGGATACTCTCGCGGGTGGTGGGTCCACGTGAGGACGGCCCCACGTTGCTCCTTCGGGCTGGGCCCGGCCGGACCCCGTGGGGAAAGGCCCGGCCACCAGGCGCTCGCTCTCGAGCACCCACCCCAGGCCTGGCTCCAGGGTGAGGCCCGGTGATGCCGGTGCGGGCGACGTAACTGGCCTTGGTTTTACTCTCTTCATAAAGGGCTTCTGACTGCTCTTAGTCTGACCCGTCCCCCTGGACCTGTTTTGCCATGGGTGACCCTACCAGGGGCATGAAGCCCCCGACAACATAGCTCCCAGGATCATTCGGGTACTCAAACCCCTCCTCCACGTTAAGGTGGCGGTTTGGGGAGTTATATTGTGACTTGAATAATTACTGATTAACCGAAATAAACCTGGTTTGACATAACATTTATTTCTTTGCTTCTGACAGGACCTACATCCATTAATCCCGTACATCAACATTTGTCTTTTATTTTGTGTTATCAGCATTTACGGATTGGGACCTTGTGAGTTGTTGTGAATTTTTGTTTGAAAAATTACATGTCTATTATTTTAAATTTTTATTTACAGACTTTATTATTGTAACCTTTTCAGCTGGCGTTTCTATGGCCCTGCCTGCTGACCTCTTCCTACAGGCATGGCGCCCATCTGCATATGTGATAAGTGGAACCATAAACTGGGTTGGGATGTTCCTCGTGGGACTGTCTTTTGGATACATAGTGGTAATATGCATTCATTTTAATTAGATCCAAAATAAATGAAAGATGATTATGAATGTCTACGTATTGATTTTTCTCAGTGGTTATAAAAGTTTTAAATCACATTGGGGTCTGCATGTTTGTGAGTTCCTCAATCAAACATTTACATACTGTTGGAACGGATGGATCAATTCTATGGGGCTATGTTAAATATATCATGTATCAAACAAAGATATGTAACATTACTAAACTAAAGCAAAAGATAACAAATGAGATTGCAACCATTGATGAGACTACAGCGAACATGGCAAGAAATCGAGTACAGTCTTAGGGTGCATCAAGTGACTAATGGTGCCCATATAGAGATGTATTAAATGAGGCAAAACACTTTGGAAACCACTGAGTACAATAGAACAATTCTGATTAAAATTATTAAAATAATAACCTATGCCTTTGTAATACATTTTTTTTTTTAATTGCAAAGAGACTTTATTTGTATTTTTGTATTTTGCTTTAGGATGCACTTGGAGAGTTCTGCTTCCTGATTTTTGTGGTATATTGCTTTTTGAGTGCAGCTTTCCTGATTTATTTTGTGCCGGAAACCAAAGGAAAGACAATGGTTGAAATTATGGAGGACTTCAATCAACTAAACTTTAAAAACAAGAGAGAGATCAATATTGAGGTTCATGATATTGGAAACGGCACCAAGTTTTAGCAGCCTTAAATATTTTGTATAGTCAATTTTATGTATAAGAATGTCCATGTACAATTATACTTTACAACTGTAAGAATTGGACTTCTTTTCTGTAATGCTATGGCCAAATGTAATGTGACTTGAAATTAAAAAAAAATTTTTTTTTTACATGAATCATCAGAGTTCATCTAAGTTGTTTTTGAGACGCTAAACACAATACTGTATGTAACATAACGTAACATACTTGGTGGAGGGTCCATTACCTGCTTCTAAATGTTACACAGTATGGCGCCATCTTGCATTTATTTAATTATTTAATTACTAAATATCCCGAAGAACATATATTCTTAGGGTAAAACAAACAGGTAGGCATCGCCAGCTTCTCTCCATGCGCTTGGACAAGTTAAATGCCATACAGCGAACCAGGAAATAACATCTCCAGATTTTTTTTTTTTAATAATGTGTAAAAAACAAACTAACTTAATTTTGCAAGTTTATGCAATTTGCATTTTATTTTACACTCATCTCTGTATCGGCAATAGAGATGAGGCTCAATAACGGTATACAAAAACAAATATTTATAGAAAAGTATGTCCATATTGAAACATGTCCAAAGACGTAACAAAACATGTCACTTGCACGCTTCCAGAGCAGTCTTGTCAAATATGAGGATAAAATACATCTTACATCTTAACATCTTGTACATCTTCTGTGAGTTCTTTGATACAAATGGTGTCTTGGTCAGTCACTGTACAGTTTTAGAAAAAGAGGACCATTTTTAATCCACTGCTGTGCACAATCAGTATTTGGAAGGCACTTTGCAACAGACCAAAAGCAGAAAGGGTCACTTAAATAATGAATGAAATAGTTTACATAATAATAAACAATCTGACAGTAGATTTGATGGCATCGGGTTAAAGTTAACAAGGCGTTTCCGCTATTTCTCACAAATCAAATGAGTTCAAAACCCAATTCAATTTTAGAAAGTAGTGCAGAATGAATGGACAAAAATAATGTGGGATATACCAAATACAAGCATTTGCAGAATGACAACCAGTGATTTGACAACAAACTAAACCATCATTTAACATGAACAAGAAATTTCATTAATGCATTGATCTGGCCATAACTTAATATATTCAGACACAACATGTGAGAAAACAATATGTACAGGAGGAGCTCTATGGACACATATTGAACATGGTTGGTTCAGCGTTAAAAATTCATATTTAAGATGTGTATATAAAAATTGTATATACACTTGTTACAATCACAATATAATCATAAATAAAGGAAAAGAATGAAGGGAAAATGCACTGATGTCTACAACACACATTTACACTCTTTTTACAGAGCCATCACCACATACTGAAGACTTTTACCAGCTTCCATATGTAACCAAAGTAAAAACGTTTTCTGACAGGATGTCATTTAACCCTTTCCATGACAAACTGGATTTTTTTTTTTTTTTTTAAATCTACTATATGACCAGTTGACTATCAGATACCTTAGCCCTTTGCACACCTCACAAATGCACTTAAGATGGTTGATTTAGAAGTAGACTGTCTAGCTCCTTTTGAGCCAGTCTTGGTTTCAAGTCATTAAAACAGTGCACACCACATGAATTGTAGCTAAAGACAGTCTGAAAAGGTGCAGATGAAATTAAGTTATTTAAACATCTGATCCCGTAAAGGAAAACACAAATACAAACTAATATAGAGAAAAAAAGCAAACTGAAGCATGCGTAGGTATAACCTACACAACTAAATCTAACATAAATTAATAAAATGTGCATGTCTAAAAATGTACGTTTTGCCTTGGTCCCCATTTTTTTCGTTGACATGTTGCTAAAAAGTAAAGTCACAACAGCCTCATGGCATGTTTCAAGATAAAATAAAAAAATTCCTAAAGCTTATAAAGATGAAGTGGTTAGGTACTCTTTGGTGGCTGAAAGCCAATATTTGCAACCCCACCCCCCAAAAAAAAAAAAAAACGCAAGCGGCATCAAACAACCCTTGAAGATTGCACTTCGTACTCTGCAGACACCGGGACTCAAGAAGGATGGCGCTGATGTGCCCCCCTTTTCTTTGTCTTGTTGTGCCTTCAGTTCGTACTTGTCACTACACAAAAAAGAACCAACATACATTGGATTGGATGCGCTAAACGCTCTTACTCACTATGGTAACACCATGCATGCAACATCTGACATTGACCCCCTGGTCTTTTTTGATCGAGATCACCTGAAGAGCCACTGTGCCAAATTTCATGTTCTTCAATGAAAATAATAAATTGTTTTAATACTTTGAAATGTAAGAATATTAGGAAACTTTGCCACTACAATAACACTGGGGCTTCCACGTATCACCATGGCAACACTGTTAAAAATACAACATGGTTTTCACTTTTTTGATTGGGATGTCCAAATGGACTTTTGTGTAAAATCTCGTAATACTTTATAATACATTTTCAGCTCTCCATACAATGTATTTATTTATTCTGTAGAGGGCGCTATCGCCCTAATATTGTTTCTTTCACAATTAGTAAGGTTTGCAAGTTTTACAACTGATTTCAAATTTGAGCATAATCAAAATTTCACACACTTCAAAAACTCACAAAGTTTTGCCCAAATTTCAGAACATATTTAGGGGGGTCAAATTACTGGGCAAACGCAGAAGAGCAAGAGTAAGCAATCTAATGGAAATAATCCTGTATTATTTTTTTTTAGCAAAAACAACAAAACAATATATCCGTTGCCACAGTAATAGCATGTTTTTTGAAAGCTCTCAGCATTCGCCATGTCACTGTGAGGTCAATAGTGAATATTGAGCACGCATTCACCATCTTGTTGGAGTCACCTACTGACCTCCTATTGTCTTCCATTCATTTTAGCATTTAAACATATGACCCACGCCTTCGGCTTCGCCCATGTACTCATCCATGCAAAATCACTGGGCACTACACCTGGTAGGGGCTCGGGGAAAACACACTCTTTTTTGTACTTTTAACATATGAAGAGTGCCTCGTTTTGTTTCAACATAAGTTCACTATTGGCATAAATTGTGCACAGTAGATTGTGACACCCATTATTAGTCACCTAAATTCAGATGAAATTCGCAAACTCAAGTGTGTCTATACGCAATTATTTTTCTAATACAGTCTAAAACATTAATTATATGTTGCACACAATAAATGTTGTGCTGGGATGTCGTTGGTAATACTGGCATGTATTGATTCAATTATATGGTTAGTAAGACCACCACACAAAAGGAAACGTGCCATGAGTCTATTCAAAATAAAGCTCACAGTTTCTAAAAAGAAAAAATATTTTCAAGCATGAACCCAAAATGGAGCCCTTTAAATGCTCTGGGCACAAAGTGAATAATCAGATAATTCAGAGCAGTTAAACTGGGCACTTTTTACTTCAGCTGGAAAGCACACAGTCAAGTCAAGCCCATATGTTTTATATGCAAATGATTAACACAACAAAGTCTTCATGTCTTTTAAAAGAAAATTACATAATTTACATTACATGAACAGGTTATAAAATATATATTTTGTGGCAGTCTCAAAGTTGTTAAGTGAAAGCAGCTGTAGACACGCAAAAGAAGTGTAAGGTAGTCCCAAATACAAAGTGTTTTCTGTGAAGCATTTCTCTATAAATAAAGAAGCTACAAAATGTGAGCTGTGTCACTTGCCTCCAAAGTCAAGTCCGCTCTGACCTGCGTCTGCGTCCACCAGAGAGGAGGCAAATGCAGACTGCACAATCTGAAAACCAAAGGACTCGAGCAGAGACATGTTCTGCTGAGGGGAGAAAGGAGAGGACAAGGCAGGAGCCAGGTCACCCAGGCCAGACCCTGCCTGGGCCTTCTGTTTGTGGACTCTGTGCTGGTGTTTGTTGAGGTAGGACTTGGTGCGGAAGGCTTGGCCGCAGATGTTGCAGATAAATTTCTTTTCAGGTTCAGTCTTTCCTTTGGGCTCAGGAGAGCCCATGGTCCCTGCCGAGGTGCCATTACAGACTAATGTAGGCATTTCGATGTCTGGCACATCAGACTTGTGTGGAGATTTCAGTTCATCTCCATTTGAAAGTTCTCCAAATGAAGGGTCTGATTCCTCAGACTCCAGATGTGGGCATTTGTCTGTGTTTTCTTGTCCATCTGGAAAACAGGAGGTGGGATAGATGGGCAAAAGAGACCAGTAGTTAAAGAAATTGGTTAACAATAAAGAAAAAAACTTGTATTTTAATTAAGTAAACATGGTAACTATAGACGCTTGTACTATATAATAGGATTTGGTTTTGGGTAAATATAATTCCACTGAATGGATATGAATAATTTAAAAAGGCACTGTACCTAATTTATACGGTCTTAAAAAGTGTGACGGAACTACTTAATTTTATATTGTAGGCAATAATCTGAAGTTATTCCTCACTTACCTTATGCTTTCAGAGCATGATAATTATTCACAGTGATAAGTTTCTAAGCAGTTATCACAACTTCCAGATGCCAGTGGTGTTTTGCCATCACAACAAAGCTAACAACAACTTTGCATGCTAACTGCACACTCCCTGATGCTCAGACAATAAAGCGCTTTATAATTGGATGCAGACAGTACACAGCAGACTTATGACCTCAGGGGCTGCTTATGCAATATATCTATACTGAGGACAGTTTTCACACAAATATACATGGGGAAAAATGGGGTACAAGATAAAAAGTTTTAATAAAAAACAAAAAAAACAAAAACACCATACAAAGTCTCCAAAAAGTGCCTACACAGTGCCATGCTCCTCTAGCACTCAGCCTGAACCCACCCACCTCTGGCTGCACAGTACTGACCTGCGGCAGAGCCATGGACTGGGAAGCCAGGCAGCCCAGAACGACACTCCCAGAAATATGGAGCCCCACCTGGCTTCCCCATGAGCAGCTCAGGCTGCGAGCCCACAGGAGGGCCAGACTGCGGAAGCAGAGTGTGTCCAGAAAGGCCGTGAAAGCGCCCCTCTGCCTCAGACGAGGTGAGCTGAAGCTGCCGACTGGTGCACAGGTCTACACCAGCCCAGGACAGGGGATGGGGAGGACAAACAAAAGGCCAGCAAAACCAAAGAATTACCATCAAAAGATGACACTGTGACTATCGCCTGATGAACACTTTACCTTAAACTATAACTATATCTGACAAGTGCACAGGTGTCAGATCATACATCTACAAATATCACATATTAGGACAATCATGCATCAAATGCAAGTGCCAAGCTCAATCTAAGTAGCCATGCTCTACATGTCAACTATACAAATTACAAAGCAAAGATGACTCCGCATGACAAAACATGGAGCATGAAAACTTTCTGAACAACCTTACACCCTGGTTCTAGTTAACCTGCATAAAACCTGAATATAAAAAAGGCAACTATAGTATTCTAACAGTTAAAACATAAAAATAACTCTTGCACAGTATGCACTATGAATATGATAAAGAGAAGTTCAAGCAAAATATCAAGATATGTCTTAAGGCAAACACATAGGGGATGACGCAAAAGATGAATTGTACAGCCACCATTTGAGTGAAGGCTCAGCAGTAGCAGAAGCAGATGTTTACCGTGTATTAAACAAAAATGCAAAAGCACATTTCTCCAAAAAGCAAGAGAGCAAAGGAAAGCCAAAACGCTATGTGGCTGGAATGGGCGGACGGCTGCTTGCCTTCTACTGAGCACTGGCGTCCCATGTGATAAGGGGTGCCATGGGGCATCTGCTGCTCTGCTCTGGGGTCAGGGAAAGAGGGGGGCAGTGGGGTACCATGGTGTGTCTTTATATGCACTTTAAGGTATGAGGCAGTGGAGAAACCTGAGACCAGAAAAGCAAAACATGGCAAAAAAAAAAAAACACACATGGGCAGATATTGACAGACTTCCAGCATTTGTCTTTTTTAAGAGAGAAGCCTTTAAAACATGATCTCAATATCTCGAAAAATACTTTGCGTGATTGTGCCATAATGACTTTAACTGGATTATGTCATACAGTTAATAACCTTACAATAAAAATTATAGTAAAATAAAGTTCCGTCAAATCAGAGGTTTATAATGCAGAATATTGAAACTAGCCCCAACACCTATGTACAGTAACCAGACAATTACCTTTGTTACAAATGCTGCAGAAGTTATGAGGTCCTTCACTGTGTTTTTTGAGGTGATCCGTCATGTAGGCAGCTCGAAGAAACTTTCCACAAACCTTACAGGGAATTTTATCTTCATGGCATACAAGGTGTGAGCGAAGGCGATCTCTTGTCGCAAAAGAGGCATTACAAATCTAAAATAGACAAAATATCTCATATTAGGTAAAGATAATCCCTGTAAAGTATAATTTGAGGTTACCTGGCACTTGTGAGGTCTCTCTGTTGTGTGAACCTGTTTTATGTGTCCATTTAGATGATCTGGTCTGAACATAAGCAGTAAAAAAATAATTAAAGCATATAGGAAAAGTCTTTTACACATTGGACTTTAAGTTTTAGCTCTAGGTTTAATGTGAATTGACGATTCCAAGCTACACTGACAGCTGTGGAAGGCGTACAAAATCTCTGAAATAAATATTCTCACCTTGAAAAGCCTTTACCACAGCTTTGGCACACGTACGGCTTGCCCACAGAGCCGTCGTGGGAGCGCACATGGTAGGACATCCGGTCCTTGCGCTTGAACCGAGTCCACAAACATGGCAAGCGTACGGTTTCTCCCCAGAGTGTGAGAGTTTGTGCCTGTTAAGGTGATATACGTCCCGGAACACTTTGCCACAAATGTCACAGCCCACATGCCGCCGGGTCCGCTCGCGCTTACGGCTGTTGTCCAGCGCCAGGGCTCCGTGCAACTGCACCCCCGTTCTCCACCAGACTGAGGCCGCCTGGGGCCGCGAGACTGGTGACACTTCCACTGGACGCACCATGCTGGGCTTCGTGATTTTTTAAGCGTGAAGCCTCTGTGAAGCTTTACCCACAAGTTCTGCAAGGAAACAGCCCCATGTCTTTCTGCTGATCCAAGTGGACAGTGTCCACCCCGGGTTTCTTCGGGCTGCTCTTATTCCGCTTGGAGCTTGGGGAACCATTGTCATGATGAAGCATAGCTCCTGCTATCTCCATGGTGGGGGAGAGCCCGTCTACAGGCTGTAAAGTGGGCATGATCGGCTCCCCGGGGTCCTCCAATAGCACAGCAGCAGAGGCTTCGCTGCTGCCGTCCAGGTCAGATGGCGTCTGTCCGTTCACGAGGTGCATTCCATCCCGTTGATCAGATCCTGCGGAGTCACACACAAGCTCAACGCCGGGGGCTCTGTATGAATTTGGAACAGACTGGCATCGCTACCGTAACGTGGGAACGAGGATCTGCACATTGGACTGTTTTTATCACCTCCTGACAGATCTCAATGACAGACCGCATGAGTAGAAACTTGGCAGCTGTCATCAACTCAGGGAAGCACTCCAGACGCACAACTATTCTTGAGGTGTACGCAAAGTCCAAAATGTCTTTAAAGACTTTGGGGCTTATTGTGTGCATCTCCAATTCCTTGGCGTCGCCTTCCGACTGTCGGCTAAAAACCGACTCGAAGTACTCGCTGCAAGCCGCCAGCACAGCTTTGTGAGCTGGGAAGCTCTCCTCACCGACGCGAAGGACTACATCGCAGAACCTGCCTCCATCTTTCCTCTGTGCGTTCAGGTTGTGTAGCATCTCCGTGCTGTGCTTGCTCACCTGATAGGTGTACGAAGAGGTCCAAGACGGCCTCAGCTACCTTCTCCATGCCGGATTCATCCATATTTATGGTTGTTTAGCGACAGGAGCTGAATGAAGAATTGCGTTTAACAAACGATTTGGATTAAATGCTTTCTTGAGGCTAAAAATCCCAAATCCACCACCTCTCCTCTCGCAGTTTTAGCATCGTTAGCAGTAGCACCAGGGAAAAAATGGCAAGCCCCCCCCCAGCTTCCTGTCAACTTTAACCCTGGTTTCTTCGGGGTGGGGGGTCGCTCTTGTTGTGTACAGCTGTCCATGCTCTGCGTGTAACAATCTATACATGTTAACGCGTTTCTTCTCATCTTTATGTACATATAGAGTAGCTGTGACAAATACCTCAAGGGTATTTCAAGACTGCTAAACCAAATTTCTAACAGGGCTCTTCCTGTCTGGTTTGTTTGTCAAACCCCTCCCCCCATGCTGCCGCCCCCTCCTTCAAAAAAGGGCTGTGTGGTAGAAGGCCCACACATGGCAGGATCACACAGGGGTAAAGACGGGCTTATTTTGCATTATTGGTGAAAATTTCTAGAGGAAAGTTTGATCTTTTGCATTAAAATACACACCATTGCTGTATTAAAGGGTAAAAAGGGTTAAAGGGCAATTTTTTTTTTTTACTTTTTTCTTAATGGCAAAAAGTTTTTTGTTTTTTTTTATAAATTAAGGTTATCGATGCAACTTTTTAACAGCCACTAAACTTGAGACAGTGTCATTCATCTTGAATACAAGCAGTGAGTGTACATTCAAAACAAAGCAATACTTCGTTATTACTCAGTTTATTTATCAGTTCTATTTTGTGCTTTAAAAAAAAAATAAATAGCACAGAACAAACTGACTCCCAATCAGCCTTTGAGCATGGCTGCTCTTGTCAGCGAAGGGCTGAATGAGAGACAATTTACAGAAAACAAAAATAAAGGCACAACCAGCAGTCACTGCTTCCTCTGGAGTCCAGTTGAAGCTCCAGCTCAGTCACGTCATCAGAAAAGCCCACCAGCCGTGCCATAAGGGTAGATTATACTCAAGTGACTAGACAATTCAGCACTTTAACAGTGGGCCTCTTTTAGCAGCTTGGCGGAATTACTAGTTGGAAACAAAGCTAGAATTTTGTCTCTCCAATTTAGCTGTACTGCTATATACTTACATATTTCCCACTCCTCAAAAAAAAACAAAAAAAAAAAAAAAAAAAAAACAAAAAAAAAAAACACTATATACAAGGAGAATAGCTTTCCCTTAGTATGTACAATTGGGCTTATGCACATTATTTACTTCAAGATTTTTTTATGTAATGTCTAATACAAAAGAAAACGTATCACTCGGCTGGAAAACAAATGACTCTTCTTCCCTTCTCTGAAAATAAGCCTCTTAAAAAGCAGTGACAATAAGATTGAAAACAAAGCGTTAGACTGTCCAGGTCTGTGCACTCTTTCAAAGTAAAGTTCACATTTTTCCAGAAACGAGATGATGTTGGGGTGGTTCAGCAGTGTGTAATAGGTCATGGTCGAAACTCCAACTCATCAACACTTATGACTTTGGCTGGCATGGATGGCAGCGGCTGCTCGAGCACGTCGGACCCAAACCACTTTGCAAGGCCCAAGGGTGGACTGCCTCCGTGTGTCGCTGTGAGCTGCTGGTCGGTGCGGTCCCTGATTTTGAGACTGGGGTCCACCAGGATGCACTGAACATACAAGCGATATGACTTATTCTTAAAAAAAACTATAAGAATGTTATTAGAATTATAACAAAAAAAAGCAACCATAAAAGCTCACTTTAAATGTAACCTGGTAAAACATGACTACTGACTTTGTCTTTGTTGTTGAAGTGGCTGCATTGCAGCAAACTGCATCTGAGCATTAGGTCTGGGAGGTAGCAGTGGATGGCCTGCTGCATTAAGAGGATACAGTGGAGGACCAAGCAGGGCAGGAGGCAAGCCTTGAAGTTGTGCTAGATCCATGTGAGGTGGAATTATACCTTGAAAATAAAAACTAATTGAAAACATCTACTTTGTATAAAGTAAAGTAGATGACTTCATTATGTTTCAATAACCACTGAATAACAATATTTCAAAAGCAAGACAAACCTGCTTGCATAAGAGCCGGACCAAGTTGCTGAGGTTGGATGCCCTGAGCCAGCATACGCTGAACCACATTTGGGTGGAGTTTGCAGGGGGGCGGACCATGGGCACATGAGGGATCAAAGGGACAGGGTAGACTGGTCGAGGGAAGGACGTGGTGGGACCTGGAGGACCTACGTTGGGCAGGTGATGTCCACTGGACCTGAGCCGGTCCTGGTCCTTACTCGACTGTGAGGATTGTGGAGCAAAGCCAGCCTTCCCAGACAAAGGATGTGTCCCATCTGTTGTTTCTGGATACGAGTTTGACACGCCGTTATCTAAAAACCACAATGCAACTCCAATTATAATAGCATTTCAATTTCACAGTAATGCAGAATATGCTCTTTACCAGTTTTGGGAATGCATAGCAGTGGATGAATCCTCTTTACTTTCAGACCGACTTCCTGGCTCTTCTCTGCCTTTATCTTTTGTTGCATACATTTTCCGTATCACAGATGTGGGAGTAAAAGATGGAGACAGCTGCAGATTTGGAAATGGTTAACATTTAGTGTGTAAACTGCATAGAAAGAAAACCCCAGGACAGGCCCAAAATTTTTGGCTCACCATGCTTGTGACAGCATTGTTGGGAGAGTTCCTTCCTGCAGGCTGAGGGCCAGGGGAACGGTTTATGCGCCTAGAGCAAAAACATTTTAGTTAATAAGAATCTACTCTGAACAGCATCTTAAGCCTTTGACTGGTACTTACCGGTTTCTATACGACCTGTCCTGTGAAGTCTTGTAGCCAGACTGGAATGAGTGGTGGGTGTGAAGAGCAAGGTCCTGCTGGAAAGCAAGTGCATCCAAGTCTGCCTTGTTCACAGGCAAGGGTTGCCTCATCTAGAAAATGCCATAAATAAGAGCACTTATAATTTGTGTTTATAATCACAATGCTTGTTTTTATGACTCCTCAGAATTGCATCTCTAAGAGAAATGAAATTAACCTGTTGAGCAGCAGACTCTGGGCTGATTGCTCTGTGCATTTCAGCAAACTGTTCAGGCAGTATGGGCTGAGAACCAACTGGAAAGCCTAACAGAAAAGAAAAATGCACAAATTCCACCAATACACACACACAAAACGTGATGCATACCTCCTGAAGTTTGCATCGGCTGTTGAAGTAATCCGGTGAGGCAGCTCTATGTGGAAAGAGGGGAGGAGAAGGATTCTTGTGCAGGAGTCCTTGTAGGAGAGCAGATGAGGGTGGTCCCTCAGAGGGACCCAGGAGATTACCAAGTAATGTGGGGGAACTATTACAAGGACCTCCTAGGAGCTCCTGTATAATGACATGGGTGAAGTACATTAGGAATGTAACATTACAATCAACTAAACTTTGACAATGTTAAAACTATTTAAAATGCTGACCTGGAATATGTTTTTCTGCTGTTCTCCTGGCACTTGAGAGTCAGTCAAACTAACCATAGATTGTTCAGGTGTTTTCTGTAATACCACACAGTAATCAAATCAGATGTAATGATTACTAAAATGTAGGTTTAATTCAAGATCCTGCTAATCAAGCTGTAAGTGATGAGGTGAAAAGATAGACACCATGGAATAAACCAGGCCATATTTATGTGCCTTGTGTACATGGTAAAAAGCCAATGTGACCCAGTTACAGAAGTTTTGCTAAAACTGCAGCCAAACTCTTCAACCAAATTTATGCCCATTGAACAATCCTTTTAATTGTGTAAAAAGGTACTTACATTATTAGAGTTGGTTTTGGGGTGGACCGGAAGAGTTCCACTTGCCTTCATGCTGCTAACCAACTTATTAAAAGCAGACATGTCTGTGTCCCGTGATCGTGGGCGTGACCCAGAGCCACCCGTTAGTGCTTCCTCCAAATGTTCAGCCATAAAAGGGGTCCCATTGCCTTGAGGTGGAGTTGGTACTTTTCGTGGTGGTGCTTCAGAGCAGATCTTCATCCCCTTCATCTCTCCCTCAACCTCTTCTAGCGACAGCACCACTCCAGAGTGACCTGGCAAAGATGATAGTGCTTGTCAATGAAACTGAAGTAAATTTTACAAGTTACCACTGTATATTATGTATTATAGTAACTACTAAAGAGACACTTCAGGGAACTAAAAGTAAAAAGTAAGCAATTTGTCATCTGGTAAATTGTTACTTACTGCTTTCCTGAAGACGTGCCTTATTGACGGAGAGTGTTGAAAGCAGGGGCTTCAAGTCAATTTTGGCTTTGTGCAGCATCTCCAGGATGTCAACCTTTTCTTTGCAATCTGATGGAATAGGTGTAAAGTATGGTGCAGGTCCATGGTTTGAGTCAAGCCCTGAATTACAACAGTCGTATAAAAAAGTACAACAACAAATGAAAGAAACTAAGCCATAATTCCTAAATGCTGTATTAAATCCTGATTTACCCGCTAATCTTTCCAGTTCCTCATGAGGAGTGGACCGAAGGCTGCTGGAGCGGCTGCCTGAAGGACTCAAGTTACTTGAAAACCACTGACTGAAACGGCTTGCAGACACAGGGCCCTCCCCGAGAACATCTTCAATCATCTGCAAAGGAACCCTTGTTAAGTGCTCATAGTCTAAAACACATGTTGAAACTTAGTCAACTTGTACCTCAGGTAGGTCCACCTTCAAATTAGAGGCTGGTGGTAATCATTTACTATATTTATTTTATTAGATAGTCAATAGTGCTTATGACAGCAAGTTTAAGTACTGCTAGATGCTATTGGTAGCTTTATTTCAAAGACAAGGGACAAATGGGCATAAATTTTAGTCGATTCATTCCACATGAGTGCACCCCAAGTGACACCATCCAGAACACCAGCCCAAAGAGTTGAGCATAACTTGTATCGATTAATATACGTTCAATGTGTATTAATTTCACAAAGTCACCTACACACTGGCCAGATTTTAATACTTACAGATGCCAGTCCTGGCATCGTCTCCAAATTGAAGAACTCATTGAAGTCAAAGTCTCCCGTTGACTGCTCTGGCAGGACATCCGTGTGAGGAACCTCCTGGTCAGCTGTAGATTGTAAAACCACCTGGCTCCTCAGCTTGCTCACCATTACATTCGACTGTTAACAACATTCTAATTTATGCCCAACTCTATTGATGGGTACATTTTTATGCATTATCACCTTACCTTCTTTGACTGGTTCTGTCTTTTTCTTTGACCTTCTGGACTTGCGTTTGTCATCTTCCAAAATTTTCTCATCAAACCCAATAAGCTCAATTGTCTCAGATTGACTTGTAGGCCCCCCAGAAAACCATTCTGGCTCCTCTTCAGCATAAGAATCATTCCTTCTTCGTTCACTAAACACACGCTTGTCCCCAAAGTCTCTCTGTAAAGGACAAGGATGAAGCTTTTTTTTTTTTTTTTTATCTTACGAAAGAAAATTATTGCTTCCTTTGGCGCACTGCACAACTCTGAACAACAATAAAATCTGAGGAATTTAAACAAACCCTGAATCTCTCTTATCCTTAAAGTCTCTCTCTCGTTCCCGCTCCTTTTCCATACGGGGCTCCCGCTCAAATGCTCGAGCAGCAATTATGCGGCACTACCGATTCTGCGAGCCCCTCCAAGACGAAGACTCTCATTCTCCTTATTTTCCAGGGGGCTGATTGGCCTTCTCATATGAGACAGGGGTGCAGCATTTCCTTGACATCCACCTCCAAAGCTGCGTCGCTGAGGACTCAGAATCACCTCCAGTTCATCTTCCTTTAACCGCTCCCGAGGATCTAAAGCCAAGTATAACGTTTCTGGATCATTACTGAAGATAAAATACAATATATGTATTGCAGGTCGTGTAATGCAAGATTTCAGTTACCTGGAATTCTTCGTTTTAGAGGAACTCTATCATCTCCATAATCCTTCTTAAAACCTTCGACTGGAGAGCTTCGCTCTGACGAGGGGTACAGTGAAGCATGCCACTTTTCAGGATCCAGACGCCATCACTGTATCGGCAGATGCCACAATTAAAGCAAACCTTGTTCGTAAGAAACAAGACATTCTCCAATACCTTTAAATCGTCCTTCACATGACAAATTAAGTAAAAAAACAAACAAACAAAAAAAAAAAAAAAACAAGAATAAAATACTGCTAAATTGGATTCAATAACCATATATTATTTTGTCTATATAGGGTCTTACCAACCCAAAGGTCATTAGGCAAGACACTAGTAGGAGAATGTGGTGTGTATTACTGATTGCTAGTGGTTGGAGGGGCCGATGGCACAGCTAGGCCTCATCTCAGTCAGTCTACCCCCGGGCAGCTGGGCATTTCCACACACATTTTGGCACATGTCACCAATTAAGGGTCAGCAAAGAGTCAATATTGAGGATTTCATACGTTCTTATCGATAAAACATTTTCTGCAGATTTTTCCTCATTTAAATATGTGGCTGTATGTTTAAAAAATAAATGTATTGCATTTTAGCAGAGATAACATTGTAATATTTTTATAGAAGGAAAAGTAAACTTGTGAACTTAACTTGTGGGTCTTTATAAAAATAATGACAAAAAAAAAAAAATAATGACTGACTCAACAGCAAGACAAATCAAATATTAGCCATCTATTTTATAGGTTCCATTACAAAGTCATTTGGTTCAAATGAAGGGGAAAAAAAATAAAATATTTTATTATATATATATATATATATATATATATATCTATATATATATATATATATATATATATATCTCGGCAATAATCTCAGCATTATTTTTTTTAACCTCATTTAGTAAATGAGCCCACAATTTTCAGCAGCAGAAACAATTTATATAGTCAACAAGTAACTTTACCTGTCATATTTTTCAGAGAGGCATTCAGGTCTTTCATTGGAGATTGGCAATTCCTTGATTTCAAGTAATTCATCCTGCAACAAAAAGATGCAACTTTAGTAATAAGGACAAAGTGAAATGATATACTAGGCTTTATAAAGTTGTGAAAATTGCCACCCTTGGTGTATCTGAATGGAGCTGCTGGCTTGACTAGTTCCACAGCGGCGTCTCCATTCCTCTGCTCCACAGAAGTCTCGCCGTCCATGGCTGAATTGTAAAACTAAACCGACAACTTTTGGCCCAACCACCTAATAGTTCTGTGGGACAGCAGTAAACATCTAATTTTACATTAGTTAGCTAGTGTTTAAATAGGCATAATAAGCGTAAGGTCGGGATAAGACGCCATAAAACTTTTGACAGAACGCTAATGGACAATTAACAAGTTGATTGAAAACAGCCCAAGATCGTTGACAATTGAAATCAAGTTTAACAAGCCACTAGTGAATAAAATAAACACGCACTTGTAAAGTGGGAAACCAACGGCCAGGAACATGATAGTTATGCCAAGCAGAGAGGTTGCAGTTTTAAAGATTTTAATGAATTGATGCGTATGCTAATGCTTAGCAATTAGCATATATGCCAAGTTAGCATAACAATCCCCCGAAGTTTACCATCCCTAAAATGCGTCATTCTCATTCAAGAGCAAAATAACCAACAATATTGGTCAAACACGCATATTAAACTTACCCAGCAGCAACTCTGTGTGTCACAAGTTATGAATAACGACAGGTATAGCTCGGGTGTTAGCCAGCTAGCTAACCTAGCACTAAAGCTAGCCAGCTAACTGCTGGGAATGGGATAATGCCCACCCAGCGGTACCAAATATGAAGCCGGATGAGTTTTTACAGAAATTTTAGCAAACACACACGAAACTTTGGCAACTTTAACACAAGGACACAAGTCCAAAAACAAAATAATTCCCACGGGGACAGTGTAATCTTTGATAACGGTCTGGTCTTTCTCTAATTTCTAGTCGTAGCAGCATTTTTCCTCTGATCACCGCTTTAAAGAAGGTCCTGAGA
>JAIEZT010000013.1:13441904-13514404 GCA_019594935.1 Periophthalmus modestus
TGTTAACCCACAGAGATTCTTTAAACCAGTCAGCAACGCCTGCGAGGCCTACCGTGATCGGCCGGTCCATGATGGTGGGGATCATCTTGGTTCAGTTTTTTGATGATCTTTCATTTTCTTTGGTAGGCAAGTAATTTATTAAAGGTGAATATAAAATAAAATATCGAGTGTTAAATTAATGGATGTTCACGACATCAATTGTGTTACGTGCATTATGTTTCGTATTATCCATGATCTCACATTGAATGTGTTGGGCCAGGTCGAATTTTAATGTCTATGGTACACTGGCTTACTAAACCCAAACAAGGGGAAGGCCCGTTGTGAATGAAACCACTGAGGTGGTGGTACACCTTGCAAGAGGGTCCATGTCAAGATGGGTTTTGTTCAGAATAATTTTTTTTCACCACTGTGGCTTTCTTCCTGTTTCCCCAATAATACAAAGGCCTGCAGAGTGGTAATCCCTCAACTGGGCACCTTCTGACCAGAAGGAACACTACCGTTGGCCTTTATGGAAAGTGATCATTGCTCCTATAGCTTATTGCCTACTTAGTACTTTTGCTCCTTATTGTTAGAGAATCCAAAAGTCTATTAGGACAATCGTACCAACAGAACTTTTATTCCCACTTGTCATAAAAATCTAATCTTTTTCCAGAGTGAGCTGAAGGACTGTTCTGCTTTGTGCCGTTTGCTGCAGTTTGCCTTTTATCTTCTTTGTACGTCGGTATGTTTCTCCCAGAGACCAAAGGGAAGTCTCTGTCTGCCATTACAGCAGAGTTTCACAAGCTCAACTTCAAAGGCCTGGACCCACTACACTCTCCTCAGTGTCAGGCCAAGTACCAGCTGGGCGAGGGTGTGCCACTCCACAGCACTGTAGACTGCTGCTGCCTTTAATGGGACTGAACTGCAAATACCACTTTATATTTGTTTCGTATAGACATAATAGAATTACATGTCTGTGAGACAATGTGTATATGAATGTAATTTTATATAATAATTATAATGCTTGCACACTTGTAACATAACTTGTAACTTTACAGGCTTGTCGAAGGCTGTCAAAGCACTATACTAGAGTCATTATTCGTTCATTCCATTCTCGGTGGTGGTAAGCTACTAATTGTAGCTACAGCTGCCCTGGGTATTGTATAAAATACTCTTGTCCTCTGGAGAAGGCTGCCCTGGTTGTCAAAGTTATGTAAGATAAATGCTAAACATCAAATGACAAACATTTACACCACAGGTTTATAGGGTGTACATTTTTGTGTTTAAAACCATTAGTAACTTACAGTTGTTTGATTGATTTGAATATGCAAATAAAATGTGTTTCCTCTACCAGTGTTTGACATTGTTTGTGTGTGCAATAATATTGTTTTGCAATAAGGGAAATCATTGTATTTTCACATTTCTGTTATGTTTCATTAACCAAATAAAAAAATAAAAATATAATATAATAATAAAAAAACTAATAAGAATTCTTTAAAACATTACCAGGGCCCAACCCTGGAGCCAGGCCTGGGGTGAATGCTCGCTCCTCGAAAGGGGGTTGGACTTCTCTGGCGTTGTCTGCGTGGAGCGGCAGTGAGCTGATGTGGGCTTGGGCTTGCTTTTTTGCCCCACAGCTCAGCCACCACGTGTTTAGAGCTCACCTCGGTGAACGAGAGGGTCCCTGCGCCTTCGGGTTGGGGACAGGTCTCTCACTGTTGTGTCGGCCTACAGGCCGAACAGCAGTGCAGAGTACCCGGCCTTCTTGAAGTCCCTGGGAGGGGTACTAGACAGTGCATCGACCGGGGACTCTGTTATTCTACTGGGGGACTTCAACACCCACGTGGGCAACGAGAGTGACATTTAGAGGGGGGGTGATCGGGAAGAACAGCCTCCCTGATGTGAACCCGAGTGGGTGTTCTGTTATTGAACTTTTGTGCTAGCCACAGTTTTGTCCCATAACAAACACCATGTTCATGCACCAGGTTGTCCATCAGTGCATGTGGCACCAGGACACCCTAGGTCCGGAGGTTGAGGATCGTGTCATCTGAGCTGGGGACCACTGCTCTAACCACTGAACCACTGTTGCCCCAAATAGAAATATTTCTAAATATACTGGTGGTTTTTCAGATTCTTGAAAGTGATGATATCATGCTCTGACGAGAAGTATATCTGCTGAGACTGATAGAAAATCCGCTGTCACTTGCCCCACCCATACCTTGTGGAGAGTCAGATGTTAAAATGTGTTTCCACATAAGTCTCTTCACCATGAAAGATACTAAATATCCTTTTTTGACAATAGCCTACATTTGTGTGAGATGTGTCCTTGCTCTATGTTGCTTTTCACTGTTGTTTCCAGTCTTCGCTCCACAGTGATTAAAATGTTCCAAAAAGTTGGCCTTCTGAAAATAGAAGAAATAAACACGCTGCTCCAAGAGAGCCATCAATATCATCAAGGACACCGCCCATCCAGCACACACAAACTGTTTCTCCCCTCCTACCGATCCGGTAAGCGGTACTGCAGCATGCGGTGACACGCAAATAGACTCAAGAAACAGCTTCTTTCCACAAGTCATCAGCTGATCAACACAGTGAGAAGATACCATGAACATTTGTTATTGTTAGTGACATCCAAATCAAATCTCACACACAATAATGTCCAGGCAGCTTAGCACTCTAGCACTCATTCTACCTCAACAACTTTTGCACCTTCCATATGGCACATTCATCTACCTCAAGCTTCCTTCTTGTTGGAAGAGTATATGTTGCATTTGGGGTAACTTCTGTTTCGGTTGTTTTTGGGGTGGTTGGATATTTGCTGCCATGTGTCTACGTCTGTTTATTGTTGAAGTATGTGTACACTTTATGTCGTGGGTGTGTGCGTGTGTGGGTTTTTAGTCAAATTGCACATTTGGAGTCCAGTGGAACGCATTTCAGTCCTTTGTCTAATGTCTGTTACATAGAGAATTGACAATAAAGTACACTTTGAACTTTGAACTTTTTTAAAGATGTCATTGCTCTGGAACAAGAACATGGTGATTTTTCTCTGCAGTTAAAAGTTTTTTAGTTTTTGTTTCTTTTCTTTTTTTTTGGCTGGATTATTTATGATTATTTATTATTGAGACACTGGTCAACTAGTTTAGTTTATCTGGATAATACACAGATATCAAAGCATGGCATGGGCTGAGAGAAGAGGTTTTATGACTCAGCCAAAGAAGCAATTACATTAAAACAATACAGGACAAAATGTGTGTTTTTGATTAAAACCTATTTTGTTGTTGTAAATATACTCTATTATCATAGCTTTTATCTGGATTAAATTTCTAAAAAAAAAAAAACCCCAACAACCTCATATTCACATATGACTTAATCTAAATTAACTATTAACTCTGGGCCCACAACATCTATTTATTGACACTATCCTACCACATCTCAAAGTATGGGCTATTGGGAAAATGATACATGAACACGTCTTATGTCCTAAAATAGTCAATAGAAGACCGGGGCTGTCACTAACCAGACTATTTCCTACTGTGCCTTCAAGATGATTTCAGCAACAGTTTTACTAGATTAAGTTAAAAAATACTGACATGATTTTCATGTGCTATTTAGGTTTAATAACAGCTCAGTCTTTGTGTCTGAGCTGTTTATACCAAAGACAACAATTATAGATTATAATATTATATATATTTTTTTATATTAAAGATTTCAGTAGTCAATAAGCAACAATTATAACGGTTATTCATTCAGTCCTGTGAACACCGCAGTTATCTTGCTCTGACCAGTCCCAGCTTGATTTACTCCATTGCTGTTGCCTTGTGCTTCTTTTTTGTATGTTACATAGTTACTACTAAAACACAATGTGAGGTGCAACAATGTAGTAGCTCAGGACATTCTTTCACACTCTGTCCTCCATGTGTCTGTCCTTGCTGTGTTAAAATGAATTTAATGCTTAAGCTGGACATGCACTGGGACTGGCTGGATCCAGCAAGGAGTCTGCCTCTTCCTAACGACGTCAGATCATGAACATAAGCACAAATACACAACTACAGTGGATTGATGTGTAACTTCAGCCCACATCGTTTATATACAGTGGTCTGTCTGTATCAGGTCAGGAGACAACATGGCTTCAATCAAGGTTTGAGAGACAATGACATTTATATTTTATTTATAATTCTGATTGACAAAAATCATGACACTCAATATTGCCAAAATCATTGTGTTTACCATTTTATCTTAATGGAGCTTCTTTTTCTTTGAAACAATTCATAATGTTGTCTTATTTATAGAAGAAAAACAAATATTATTTTGTATGGATACTTTTGATTTGGCCCAATAGGACAACTTTAACTACTGTCATACATAAGACAAAGTAGAAATTATGGATTTAGATATTTGCATGTTGTTTTTCTCACCTTATGATTATTATATAACTTGTTGTAGTCATTTACATTTCATTTTTATTAAAAGCAAAAAGTATAACCATGTTTTGTTGAAATGAATTGCATTGCCCAAAGAGAGTCATCTTAGTTAAGACTGGTTAAGGCTGTTAATTATTACTTTCATTACAAGCCTGAGACACACAAAACTATGTAATTGACAATATCTCAAAACAGCTGAATATCTGTGTGTTACACATTTGCACTGGGGTTAACCTATTGCACATCCATGATAGTGAATAGCGTTGTCCTCTTTTGTTATATTCAGTAACATTGTATTGTCTAATTGTGTTATTATTGCAGTATTGGCGGTTGTATTTACTAACTGTGGTATTGGGCATTGGAGGGTCCTTTCAATATGGCATCCAGGTCTCTGTAATCGCCTCTCCAGCTAAGGTAAGACTTTGATTGAGATGCTATGATACAGATCTGACTGAAATATAACACAACATCATCCAACATCAATCAATCAAATGTGTTTGTATGGTGCTTTAGAACAGTAGCAACTTCCTAAGAGCATTAAAAGATGTAAGTTTGACACAAGCAATAGAAGTACAGTACTATTAGACCTATGTGTTAGAGGCAGTTGTAAAAAAATGTATTTAGTTTAATTAATTTATTAATTAACCTTATCCTTAACCATGATTTCACCATTGTTCACGATTATTGACAGCATGACCAAACAACAGTGAAATTCATGTTCTTTCATTTCCATTATCTAACATAGTACAGTATGTGACCTGGTTTATGAAATGAAAGTTGAGGTGACATACATAGCTAAATAAAAATGCACTGTACATGAATTGTACTTTTTTGGAGTATAGTTTGAATGGAAATTACTCTTCTAAAATTGTCATGATAATTATGTTTTAGCTTTCATGATTATATTGTGAACTGAATAATCACAATAATCCATTAACGTAATAATCTTGACATCCCTCTCCATACTCCATAGTGAGGGTAAGCTACTATTATAGCCACGAGCTGCCCTACAGCAAACTGATGCTTAGCTTAGTTTTGAACAGAGGTGGACTTCCGGTGAGGCAGCGCCATGTAAAGTCGTGTCTCGTCGAGCTCCGCACAGGGACATTCTCTTTTAAAAAATATTTCGCTTTGAAAAATAGCGCAACGGGGCTTTGCTTGTTAATCTAAAGTTGTGGTAATATCGGGACTCGGCCAAGATGCCAAAAAAACATGCTAATAAAGAGGAACATGTGGATGAGAGAGCGGAACCTCGAGCTAATGCTAATGCTAGCATACCTGGCCCCCCCCCCCCCCCCCCCCCCCCCCCCCCCCCCCCCCCACCCGCCCGGGTGAGGACGCAGCGGTCGGCGGCCACGCCGGAGACCAACAAGTTCTTGATGCAATCTCCGCACTTAAACAAGAGTTGTTTGACAAAATTGATGAGAAAGCAACTGAGACACAAGTGGAAACTACGCAATGCAATTGGGAACATTAACACGAGGCTGGATGCCATTGAGAGTCGCACGACTGACTTGGAAGCTGGAGTCAGTGACCATTCAGACGTTATCACTGCCTTGGAGTCTGATGTGTGTCAAGTATGAAGAGGGATCTAGTTGCACTGAAGGCCAAATGTGAGGACTTAGAGGCGCGATCGCGACGCTGCAATGTCCGCATCACCGGGGTGAAAGAGGGACGAGAGGACGGTAAACACCCTTCCCAGTATATAGCTAACATGCTGAAAGAATCACTTGGTTTGGACAAGTTGCCGTGTTTGGACAGAGCGCACAGGACCTCCCGTGCTAGACCGACACATGACGTACCGCCACGAGCATTTGTAGTGAAATGCCACTATTTCACTGAAAAAGAAATTATTATGAAGAAGGCTGCCACAGCTGGCTTGATAACGACCTCAGATGGAGACCGCATCCGTGTCCTACCCCCGACTTCACCCAGGCCGTGAGCAAACAGCGCGCAGCATTTACGGAGGTGAGGAATCTGCTCCGCGGCTGCGAGGGAGTTCGCTACGGGCTGACGTACCCGGCCACGCTGAGGATCACGACATCGGGTGGACGTGAGAGTAGATTCAAAGACCCCAAGTCTGCCAAGGAGTTTGTTCTGAAGGAAATAAAGAGTGCATGACTGTGGCGAAACTACTTTTCTTGCAGCACTTAAGACTGTTCCAGTGCACCTATTTATTTATTTTTTCTCCTCGCAGCTAGATATCGCGGTCTGATCAGGTAATATTTTATATTTTATTGTTCATACTCTGCGCCTTCTAGCTGTGGAAACAATGTTACTTTTACCTTTAGTAGCCCAGCTGAATATCTTCTTAATTTTCTTAGTTCTTTATAATTGTTGCCTGGTCCCAATGTTAAATCACTGAGTGAAGTTTTGTTGTTGCTAAAATTATATATGACATTATACATATAATATGTATTTTTAAAGTAATCTACATAGGTTCCTGTGTGGGATGGCATGGTAAGCATTTTAGATGGAGTGTGAGGTGAGAAACCAGAAGTTTGAGGGTCTCCTCGAGAGACTAGTTTTGCTTTACTATTGTTCATTTTGTTTTCCTGGGGTGTGGTTTTCCCCCATAGTGCATTATTGGACAGCAGGCTCAGGTTCTTTTTCTTTTTGTATTATTTTTCTTTTTTCTTTGTTTCTTGTTTTTTATTTATTTTGTCTTCTCTACCTACTACCTTAAGTATTACAATACTGAATCATTGTTATGTCATCCACCTATAAGGCCTTAACCCCTACCACAATGGTTTGCTGGAATGTTCGTGGGCTCAATCACCCTATCAAACGTAACAAAATTTTTTCACATTTGAATAAACTACATAGCCGCATTGTTTATCTACAAGAGACAAATCTGCTTAACAAAGACTATACAAGACTCCTCAGAGGGGGGTACACACAGTGTTTTCACTCAGATTTTAACAGTAAGAGTAGAGGAGTGGCCATTTTAATACACAGGGATGTACAATATATGGAGATTAAAACCCTAAAGGACAAAAATGGCCGTTATGTCATCACTCAAGGCAAATTATTTAATAGGTCCGTTATTCTGGCTAATGTCTATGCCCCTAACTGGGACAATGCCAATTTTTTCACAAGTCTCTTCTCCCTTTTACCCAGATCTTGACTCACATGAGCTAATATTGGCTGGGGACCTGAACTGCACCTTAAACCCAGCCCTGGACCGTTCAAGCCCTAAAGTTATGACACAAAGCAAATCAGCCCAATGTATTAATGAGTTTCTTAAGTCTACGGTGTATTGGACCCGTGGCGGTTGAAACACCCAACATCTAAACAATTCTCTTTTTTTTCTCCAGTGCACCAAAGCTATTCAAGAATTGATTACTTTTTAATTGATCAAAAACTATTACCCCTAGTTACCCACATAGAATATGACAGCATTGTAATATCTGACCATGCACCAGTGGTTTTAAAGCTGACCTTTCCAGAGAATGTGGCCTCACCTTTTCCTGGCGGTTAAACTCCAGATTACTATCTGATCAAAAGTTTGTTGAATTCATTAATACACAAATAGATTTTTTCATGGATCTTAATGAATCTCCTGAGATAAGTTTTTCTACACTCTGGGAAAAACCTTGAAAGCATATTTAAGGGGGCAGGTGATTTCATTTGTCGCAGGGGAAAATCTGAAACAAACGAAACAAGCTTCAGCCATAACTGACCGTATCAAAGAATTAGATCGATTACACTCAGCTTCGCCCTCTGACGATTTGTATAAGGAGAGGATCTTGCTCCAAGCTAAATTTGATGAGGCCACAACGCCAAAGCTATAGACCTTCACCTTCGTTCCCGCCAAACATATTATGAACACGGTGACCGGGCTAGCAAATTATTGTCACATCAATTAAAAAAATCAGCAGCTACTGGTTTTATAGCTGCAGTCAAGGATGAGCAGGGGACATGTTCTTACAGACCAGAGGGACATTAACAAAGAATTCAAATCATTCTATGAGAAATTATACACCTCTGAAGCCAGTGATGTGACCCAGGTGGAGAACTTCTTCAGTGACCTGACACTTCCCATTTTAGAGGACTCGGATAAAATGATTTTGGAGTCAGACATGTCTCTGACTGAAATAGATAATGCCATCAGGAAGATGAAACCTGGTCAAGCACCTGGACCGGATGGGTATCCGATAGAATTCTTTAAAATATTCTCTATTAAACTGGTCCCACTACTGTTGAAAAGTTTTTTAAGGAAACTTTAGACAATAAAGCGTTGCCCCTGTAACAATGACCCAAGCTACAATTTCACTGTTGTTGAAAAAATCAAAAGATCCACTCCTTTGTGAATCATATCGCCCAATTAGCCTCCTTAACTGCGATTACAAGATCCTGGCAAAAGTGCTTACAGGACGACTTGAAAACTGTCCTTCCAAAATTGGTACACTCAGACCAGACGGGGTTTGTTGTGGGTAGGCAAATATCTAGCAATCTTCGGCGAGTGTTTAATGTTATCTATCAGCGTAATGATATCGTGCCCGAAGTGGTGATCTCCCTTGATGCGCAAAAAGCGTTTGATAGAATTGAATATAATTTTTTATTCACTACACTTAAAAAGATGGGATTTGGCCCTACTTTCTGTTCTTGGATCAATATTCTGTATGCGGCACCTCAAGCAGCAATTAGAACAAATAAGGTCATGTCTAGCTTTTTTCCCCCTTGCCCGCGGGACAAGGCAGGGCTGCCCATTAAGCCCAATCCTATTTGATATTGCTATTGAACCCCTGGCAATTATGATAAGAGAATCTGTCCAATTGGCTGGAATACAAAGAGCAGGACAAATTCATAAATTAGCCCTCTACGCAGATGACCTCCTTCTTTTTATTTCTAATCCACTTACCACTATTCCTATTGCTCTTAATCTTATAAACAAATTTGGACAGGTGTCTGGATATAAATTAAATATGTCTAAAAGCATACTTTTTCCGATAAACAAAAAGGCTCAACAATTAATTTTCAGGCTTTCCCCTTCACAATCAACAAGGACAACTTTGACTATTTGGGTGTATGTGTCACCTACAATTATGATCTCCTTTTTTAAAAGTAATTTCACAAAAGCACTAGAAAAGCCAAACAAGATATGGACAGGTGGTCAAAAACTCCCCTTATCATTGGTTGGAAGAGAGGTCAACTCCGTGAAAATGATAATCATGCCTAGGCTTCTATACCTGTTTCAGACCGTGCCAGTCTTCATCCCTAAAGCCTTTTTCAATAAACTGAATGGACACATGTCCATGTACATCTGGAATAAAAACATCCCCCGAATCAGAAGAGAGTTCTTGAAAAGACGGAAGGAGGATGGTGGTTTATCTCTGCCTAACTTTCTTTATTACTATTGGGCAACAAACATCCACAAACTGCTGTTTTGGGCTGCAGACGGGTTAGAGGTGGAGTCTCCGTCTTGGGTCCAGCTTGAACAGCATTCTACTAATCCAGCTTCACTCCTATCACTTTTGTGTAGTCCTCTACCTTTGAGTAAACGTCTGTGGACAAACAATGTTGTTGTTCAGGGTACTTTAAGAATATGGTCCCAATTTAGAACCCATTTTAAATTCAAGCGTCCTCTAATTTCAGCTCCTATTCAGCGTAATGTCCATTTTGCCCCATCTGTAATAGACCCATCTTTTCAGCACTGGCATAGGAGAGGACTAAGATACATTAAGGATCTTTTTAAAAATGATAAATTTATCTCCTTTGAACAACTAAAGAATGACTTTGATATCCCACAATCTCATTTTTTCAGGTATCTCCAAATACGTAGTTTTGTTAAAACTGCTTTCTCTTTGACCTTACCCCCCAAAAAACATGGCTCGAAGAGTGCTTAGACTTAAATCCACTTGACAAAGGCTTGGTGTCTGTCATCTACAATAGAATTCAAGGTGCGGCATCCCCGTCCTTGGGCCATTTAAAAATTCAGTGGGAAGAGGAACTGGGTGACCATTTTACTGACAACACTTGGCAAAAAGCAATTATGAGAATCCATTCGACATCTATTTGCATAAGACATGGCTTGTTACAGTTTAGGGTGCTGCACAGGTTGCATTTGCCACCAAGTAAAATAGCCAGACTGTACCCTGGTGCAGATCCTTCTTGTATGAGGTGTGGTCAGGACCCAGCCAACCTAGGCCACATGTTCTGGTTATGTCCCCGGTTGAATTACTTCTGGGAGAAAATATTTAAAACTATTTCTTTTATATGCAAAAGGAATTTTGTGGCAAATTCCACTACAGCCTTGTTTGGCGTTGTGCCTTCAAATATTTCAGTGACCCCTTACCAGGCGAATGCAGTAGCTTTCATTACGTTGATTGCAAGGCGTCTAATATTGTCTAACTGGAAAAAGAAACCCCACCATCCTTTAAGAGGTGGGTGAAGAAAGAAGTCATGTCCCACTTAAAGCTTGAACACTTGAGATACACTGTAAATGGATCAGTCCAAAATTATTATAAAACCTGGCAGCCATTCCTCTTATATTTTGAATCTGAGCTAAGTGCATAGCCCACCTATTTCACCTTGTAATTTTGTATTACAATTCCCATTACTTATCTTTATTTTGTTATTTTACTGTGTTATTATTTAATTATTTACTTATTTAAATTGTAGTAGTATTTTTATTTATTTATTATTATTATTTTATTATATTATTATTATTTGCTATTATTTTATCTATTCTTATTTATTTATTTAATTATTTATTTATTTATTTACTTGTGTGTATTGTATTATATTCTATTAAGCATTTATGCAACCGCTATATTCATCCCTCTGTATCTGATCTTGAAATTGATCTTGTAATCTTCGTTTTCTTATCAAACTGATTAGTATATCCATTTCCAGCCTACATATTTGTGTATGTGGGTGCATGTCTGTATATGTTTATACATGTATATACTTGTATATATGTATCTATGTATATATAGTTTCCTTCTTTTTTTTGTTTGAAAGTGCCTGCTGTTACGGTGTTTTTTTG
This sequence comes from Periophthalmus modestus, assembly GCA_019594935.1. Lineage (NCBI taxonomy): Eukaryota > Metazoa > Chordata > Actinopteri > Gobiiformes > Gobiidae > Periophthalmus > Periophthalmus modestus. Next base: position 13,453,296 of record JAIEZT010000013.1, read on the forward strand.
TAGTGTTTACATATGTTCTGAAATGCAAAAATCAATAAAAAGAATTTAATAATAATAGTTTTGAACAGAGGTAAAGCATGCAAAGTGGCAGTCTACTCCAGGAGCGAAGTTACACCATAGAGACAACTGGGTAGAATATTTTAGTTCTAAGTAAAATCAATCAAAAATTGTAAAGATCCATTCCATTGATCATTTAATAGAATGAATGACAGTGAATTCTTGATTTCTCCATTGTTTGGTTGTGGTGTCAGTGTCATGAATACTGATAAATTTGATGTTGTATCAATTTGGAAACATTGGCTTGGTTTTGACACAAACCTGTCACTGCAGCACATTCAGCATTTTGTGAACTACACGTGGATGTGGAGGTACGGCAGTCCAGTGAAGGAATCGGCCAATCAGTTCATCTGGTCCTTTATCGTGGCTGTTTTAAGCCTTGGGGCCTGGGCAGGAGCCATCCACAGCGGCAGCCTCCCAGTCAAATATGGACGGTAAGACACAACAACAATGATCAAAATCACAACAAAACATAATCAAAAAGGGTCAAACAGCTCAACAAAAGGCTCTAACCAAAATAAAATGAAACAAACAAAAATAATGAAAGAAAGACAAAACTTATATCCCTGATACTAGCCAGCAAATTTTCTCATGTCCTATTGTGCTCAGGTAATTTGTTATTCTTTGTTGCAATTGTGAATGATGTTTGGTTTTTTTTAATATTCTAAACTAGTGGTGGAACATAACAAAGGAAAAGTAGTAAAGTACTGTAGAAATAAAAATTCTAGGTATCTGTACTTTACTTAAATAGATTTCAAGTGGATACTTTTACTTTACTTCACTACATTTGAAAGCAGGTATCTGTACTTTATACTCCAGTACATTTTGAACAGGACTTTATTTATTTATTTGATTGGGACAATTCATGCTAATCAACAGACATGATATAACATGAATGTACACACACCGGATTATAGCCAAAGGCTAATTTCCATCCATTGTCCCCCCAAAAAAGTAAAACTATTTTTTATTATTGTTTGAGACCTGCTGAAAAGCCTGAGGAATTTAGTTTTAACACGTTTGCAATTTGAGTATTTTTTGCTCTGGTATCTCTACTTTTACTTAAGTAACAAAATTGAATACTTGTTCCAGCACTGTTCTAAATGTAGATTTGATATTGTTGAAATCTTAAAGATAAAAATCATTATATTTAGAAATTCTCCTCAAAAACACACAACATGATGTTTTCTGGGGGAAATTTCAAAATGACTCTACCCAAGACTGAAAACAAACCCAAAACTTGGCAGCATAAAACATGCATGCACTTTATTTGTAATTGTAATTTGTAAAAAAGTATTGATCACTTGGGGCTTATATTCTTTTAGGAAAAAAGCTCTCTTGGTCAATAACGTTGTGGCAATGGTGGCTGCTGTGTTCATGCTGTTCAGTCGCACATCCAGGTCTTTTGAGATGATTCTACTGGGGAGGTTTTTATATGGCTACAGTGTTGGTATGTGTTCCTTCCCTTCCATGTGTTTGCTATACAGTTTGCATACTACTCTCTTCATTCTATTGTTGCCCAGGTTTGGGTCTCAGTGTGCACCTCATGTACCTGGGTGAAAGCTCTCCAAAGGAACTCCGAGGCTTCCTGACACTCACAGGCTCCATTTTCATCGCTTTTGGAAAAGTATTTGGCCAGATTATTGGGATCAAGTAAGTTCCGCTCAGAACAAAAACGGCTTTATTTTTCTGCTCAAGCTTGTCTACTATACATTTATATTCTGAGAAGGCACTAAGAAGCCTATTCTTGGGTTATCATTGGTTATTTGTTTGACAGGGCGATGGTTGTTATAGCAATAACGCAATTAAAATCCAAATATATATTTTGAATGGGTGAAAGGTCCTCACAAAATACTTCCTACCTATTATTTTTTTTCCCAGAATATGACAGCTTCATGACACGTTCACGTTTGTTCTCAGATATGATCAGTCATAAATCTTATTGTGAGTAATAGTTAACCTGACTTAGTTAACTTTACCCAGAGAGCTGTTGGGCACGGATGACGCGTGGCCATTCCTGCTGGCTGTCAGTGGTCTTCCCGCCATCTTCCAGTTCTCCACGCTGCTGCTCTTCCCTGAATCCCCGCGCTACACTTACATCGACAAGGGCGACACAGAGGCCTGTAAACGCGCCCTACAGTGGCTGTGGCAGGAGGAGGACCTTAAGCTGGAGCTGGACGACATGCAGAAGGAGCGGGAGAACGCGCAGGGTCAGGCAGCCAAGACCGTGAAGGACGTGCTGACATCACGCTGCGTCAGGTGGCAGCTGGCCACCTTGATCATCCCCTGCGCAGGCGTCCAGTTCTGCGGCATCAACGCTGTAAATTTAGACTCTTTTGATAATTAATACATCAACTAATTGGGCTGTATACTAACGCATTACTGCTGTTTGTATGTTTAGTTGTACTTCTACTCCTTTGATATCTTTCTGAAATCAGGAGTCCCAGAGAGCCAAATGCATTACCTGGCAATTGGTCTTGGAGCAACAGAGCTCATCACAAACTCGTTATGTGTAAGTCAGTAAGCACGTATATGAATATGTATGTATGTATGTATGTATATATGTATGTATGTATGTATGTATGTATGTATGCATGTATGTATGTATGTATGTATGCATGTATGTATGCATGTATGTATGTATGTATGTATGTATGTATGTGTATATATATATACATAATATATATATATATACATATATATATATATATATATATATATATATATATATATATATATATATATATATATACATATACATATATATATATATATATATATATATATATATATATATATATATATATATATATATATATATATATATATATATATATATGCATTGCTCTGTTGCAAACAAGGACCCACACTGGCTGTTGGTAGTTGCACAATGAGCAATTACCAACAGCTACAGAAATACCAGGGGCTCAAAGACGAGCTGGAGAAGGCCTGGAAGGTGAAGGCATCAGTGGTGCCCATAGTCATCTGAGAACTCAAGGCAGTAACCCCCAAACTGGAGGAGTGGCTACAACAGATCCCAGGAAAAACCATCAGGCAGTCCAGAAAAGTGCAGTACTAGGAACACCAAAGATACTGCGCAGAACTAATTAGTGCACCTTTAAATGGATATATAAGCCATAATTTAACAGTTTGTAATTGTCACATGAATGGGTGGCTCAGTAAAATGCTTCCTTGTTGATAAGCTTACAAACAACATTTCTCTGTGTGCAGTCTTTCCTCATAGACAGAGCTGGGAGGAAGAAGCTGATGGGATATGGATACCTCCTAATGGGGATCACCATGGCTATTCTCTCTGCCATGCTTTTCATAAAGGTACATTTTAGTATTCCCCAGGTCTGACTATCTCACTTATCTTTAATGTCTTTGTCAAGTGTAAATGTTTTGTGCTTGTGTCCTGTTTTCTGTCTTGTCATCAACCTGCCAATGGGACTATGTATGAAAATTTGTCTGCATGGGTAACTGTGGCACATTTGCATGCTGTACACATAATTAAATGTGGGGCTCCCCATACGTAATAAATATAAACATAAACTATTCTAGATCTAATTTGGGGCTAAACCATATTTAAAATAGGACAAGACTATTGCCATAGCCCACAATAGTATTAAGAGAAACATTTTGTTGTGTTACATTACTATTCTTCAAGCATGTGAGGATTGAGTATTTAGATTAAATTGAAATGGCTTCAGTTATATTGTCTATCCATCCATCCATCCATTTTCTTCCGCTTATCCGGGGCCGGGTCGCGGGGGCAGCAGTCTAAGCAGGGACTCCCAGATTTCCCTCACCCTAGACACGTCCTCCAGCTCCTCCGGTGGGACCCCAAGGCATTCCCAGGCCAGCCAAGAGACATAGTCCCTCCAGTGTGTCCTGGGTCTTCCCCGGGGCCTCCTCCCGGTGGGACATGCCCAGAACACCTCCCTAGGGAGGCGTCCAGGAGGCATCCTGAGCAGATGCCCGAGCCACCTCTGCTGATTCCTCTCGACGTGTAGGAGCAGCGGCTGTACTCCAAGCTCCTCCCGTGTGACTGAGCTTATCTCTATCTCCCTATCTCTAAGTGGGGGGCCCAGCCACTTGTATCCGCGATCTTGTCCTTTCAGTCATGACCCAGAGCTCATGACCATAGGTGAGGGTAGGAACGTAGATTGACCGGTAAATCGAGAGCTTTGCCTTTCGACTCAGCTCCTTCTTTACCACAACGGACCGATACAGCGACCGCATCACCGCAGACGCTGCACCGATCCGCCTATCAATCTCACGTTTCATCCTTCCCTCACTCGTGAACAAGACCCCAAGATACTTGAACTCCTCCACTTGAGGCAAGGGCTCACCACCCACCCAGAGAGGGCAAACCACCTTTTTCCGGTCGAAAACCATGGCCTCAGATTTGGAAGAGCTGATTCTCATCCCAGCCGCTTCACACTCGGCTGCAAACCGCCCTAGTGCCTGCTGCAGGTCCTGGCTCGAAGAAGCTATCAGGACAACATCATCTGCAAACAGCAGAGATGAGATCCTGTGGTTCCCGAACCAGACCCCCTCCGGCCCCTGACTGTGCCTAGAAATTCTGTCCATAAATATAATGAACAGAACCGGTGACAAAGGGCAGCCCTGGCGGAGTCCAACATGCACCGGAACAAGTCTGACTTACTGCCAGCAATGCGAACACAGCTCCTGCTCCGGTCATACAGTGACCGGACAGCCCTTAGCAAAGGGCCCCAGACCCTATACTCCCAGAGCACCCCCCAAAGGACAGTACGAGGGACACGGCTGAATGCCTTTTCCAGGTCCACAAAACACATGTGGACCGGTTGGGCAAACTCCCATGAACCCTCGAGCACCCGATGGAGAGTGTAGAGCTGGTCCAGTGTTCCGTGACCAGGACGAAAACCACACTGCTCCTCCTGGATCCGAGGTTCGACTATCGGTCGGACTCTCCTCTCCAGTACCCTGGAATAGACCTTACCGGGAAGGCTGAGAAGTGTGATTCCCCTGTAATTGGGAACACACCCTCCGGTCCCCCTTTTTATACAGAGGGACCACCACCCCGGTCTGCCAGTCCAGAGGTACTGTCCCCGACCGCCACGCGATGTTGTAGAGACGTTTCAGCCAAGACAGCCCCACAACATCCAGGGACTTAAGGTACTGGGGACGGATCTCATCAACGCCCGGAGCCTTGCCACCGAGGAGTTTGCTAACCACCTCGGTGACTTCGGCCAGGGTGAGGGACGAGTCCGTCTCTGGTCCCCCAGTCTCAGCTTCCTCCTCGGAAGACATGAGAGTGGGATTGAGGAGATCCTCAAAGTATTCCTTCCACCGTCCCGACAACATCCCCAGTCGAGGTCAGCAGCTCTCCACCCGCACTGTAAACAGCGTTGGTGAAACACTGCTTTCCCCCTCCTGAGGCGCCGAACGGTTTACCAGAATTTCTTTGAGGCCGTCTGATAGTCCTCCTCCATGGCCTCCCCGAACTACTCCCAACCTCGAGTTTTTTGCCTCCACGACAGCCATGAGCCGCGGCACACTTGGCCCGCCGGTACCTGTCAGCTGCCTCAGGAGTCCCACAAGCCAACAAGGCTCGATAGGACTCCTCTGCCAGCGGATCCAACTCACAACCAGGTGGTGGCTGCCACAACAGTGAGAGACCTGTCCTCGACCCGAAGGCGCAGGGACGCGACCCTCTCGTTCACCGGGGTAAACTCCAACACGTGGCGGCTGGCAATGAGCAGGCCCACACCAGCTCGCCGCCGCTCCCTGTGCGCAACGCCAGAGAAATGGAGAGTCCAGCCCCCCTCAAGGAGTGGGTTCCAGAGCCCAAACTGTACGTGGAGGTGAGGCCGACTATATCTAGTCGTTAACGCTCAAACTCCCGCACAAGCTCAGGCTCCTTCCCATCCAGCGAGGTGACATCCCATGTCCCCAGAGCTAGTCTCCATGTCCGGAGATCCGGTCATCGAGGCCCCTGCCGTGGACTGCCGCCCAGATCTCTCTGCACTATCCCTTACGGATACTCTCGCGGGTGGTGGGTCCACGTGAGGACGGCCCCACGTTGCTCCTTCGGGCTGGGCCCGGCCGGACCCCGTGGGGAAAGGCCCGGCCACCAGGCGCTCGCTCTCGAGCACCCACCCCAGGCCTGGCTCCAGGGTGAGGCCCGGTGATGCCGGTGCGGGCGACGTAACTGGCCTTGGTTTTACTCTCTTCATAAAGGGCTTCTGAACTGCTCTTAGTCTGACCCGTCCCCCTGGACCTGTTTGCCATGGGTGACCCTACCAGGGGCATGAAGCCCCCGACAACATAGCTCCCAGGATCATTCGGGTACTCAAACCCCTCCTCCACGTTAAGGTGGCGGTTTGGGGAGTTATATTGTGACTTGAATAATTACTGATTAACGAAATAAACCTGGGTTTGACATAACATTTATTTCTTTGCTTCTGACAGGACCTACATCCATTAATCCCGTACATCAACATTTGTCTTTTATTTTGTGTTATCAGCATTTACGGATTGGGACCTTGTGAGTTGTTGTGAATTTTTGTTTGAAAAATTACATGTCTATTATTTTAAATTTTTATTTACAGACTTTATTATTGTAACCTTTTCAGCTGGCGTTTCTATGGCCCTGCCCGCTGACCTCTTCCTACAGGCATGGCGCCCATCTGCATATGTGATAAGTGGAACCATAAACTGGGTTGGGATGTTCCTCGTGGGACTGTCTTTTGGATACATAGTGGTAATATGCATTCATTTTAATTAGATCCAAAATAAATGAAAGATGATTATGAATGTCTACGTATTGATTTTTCTCAGTGGTTATAAAAGTTTTAAATCACATTGGGGTCTGCATGTTTGTGAGTTCCTCAATCAAACATTTACATACTGTTGGAACGGATGGATCAATTCTATGGGGCTATGTTAAAATATATCATGTATCAAACAAAGATATGTAACATTACTAAACTAAAGCAAAAGATAACAAATGAGATTGCAACCATTGATGAGACTACAGCGAACATGGCAAGAAATCGAGTACAGTCTTAGGGTGCATCAAGTGACTAATGGTGCCCATATAGAGATGTATTAAATGAGGCAAAACACTTTGGAAACCACTGAGTACAATAGAACAATTCTGATTAAAATTATTAAAATAATAACCTATGCCTTTGTAATACATTTTTTTTTTTTAATTGCAAAGAGACTTTATTTGTATTTTTGTATTTTGCTTTTAGGATGCACTTGGAGAGTTCTGCTTCCTGATTTTTGTGGTATATTGCTTTTTGAGTGCAGCTTTCCTGATTTATTTTTGTGCCGGAAACCAAAGGAAAGACAATGGTTGAAATTATGGAGGACTTCAATCAACTAAACTTTAAAAACAAGAGAGAGATCAATATTGAGGTTCATGATATTGGAAACGGCACCAAGTTTTAGCAGCCTTAAATATTTGTATAGTCAATTTTATGTATAAGAATGTCCATGTACAATTATACTTTACAACTGTAAGAATTGGACTTCTTTTCTGTAATGCTATGGCCAAATGTAATGTGACTTGAAATTAAAAAAAAAAATTTTTTTTACATGAATCATCAGAGTTCATCTAAGTTGTTTTTGAGACGCTAAACACAATACTGTATGTAACATAACGTAACATACTTGGTGGAGGGTCCATTACCTGCTTCTAAATGTTACACAGTATGGCGCCATCTTGCATTTATTTAATTATTTAATTACTAAATATCCCGAAGAACATATATTCTTAGGGTAAAACAAACAGGTAGGCATCGCCAGCTTCTCTCCATGCGCTTGGACAAGTTAAATGCCATACAGCGAACCAGGAAATAACATCTCCAGATTTTTTTTTTTAATAATGTGTAAAAAAACAAACTAACTTAATTTTGCAAGTTTATGCAATTTGCATTTTATTTTACACTCATCTCTGTATCGGCAATAGAGATGAGGCTCAATAACGGTATACAAAAACAAATATTTATAGAAAAGTATGTCCATATTGAAACATGTCCAAAGACGTAACAAAACATGTCACTTGCACGCTTCCAGAGCAGTCTTGTCAAATATGAGGATAAAATACATCTTACATCTTAACATCTTGTACATCTTCTGTGAGTTCTTTGATACAAATGTGTCTTGGTCAGTCACTGTACAGTTTTAGAAAAAGAGGACCATTTTTAATCCACTGCTGTGCACAATCAGTATTTGGAAGGCACTTTGCAACAGACCAAAAGCAGAAAGGGTCACTTAAATAATGAATGAAATAGTTTACATAATAATAAACAATCTGACAGTAGATTTGATGGCATCGGGTTAAAGTTAACAAGGCGTTTCCGCTATTTCTCACAAATCAAATGAGTTCAAAACCCAATTCAATTTTAGAAAGTAGTGCAGAATGAATGGACAAAATAATGTGGGATATACCAAATACAAGCATTTGCAGAATGACAACCAGTGATTGACAACAAACTAAACCATCATTTAACATGAACAAGAAATTCAATTAATGCATTGATCTGGCCATAACTTAATATATTCAGACACAACATGTGAGAAAACAATATGTACAGGAGCTCTATGGACACATATTGAACATGGTTGGTTCAGCGTTAAAAATTCATATTTAAGATGTGTATATAAAAATTGTATATACACTTGTTACAATCACAATATAATCATAAATAAAGGAAAAGAATGAAGGGAAAATGCACTGATGTCTACAACACACATTTACACTCTTTTTACAGAGCCATCACACATACTGAAGACTTTTACCAGCTTCCATATGTAACCAAAGTAAAAACATTTTCTGACAGGATGTCATTTAACCCTTTCCATGACAAACTGGATTTTTTTTTTTTTTTTTAAATCTACTATATGACCAGTTGACTATCAGATACCTTAGCCCTTTGCACACCTCACAAATGCAACTTAAGATGGTTGATTTAGAAGTAGACTGTCTAGCTCCTTTTGAGCCAGTCTTGGTTTCAAGTCATTAAAACAGTGCACACCACATGAATTGTAGCTAAAGACAGTCTGAAAAGGTGCAGATGAAATTAAGTTATTTAAACATCTGATCCCGTAAAGGAAAACACAAATACAAACTAATATAGAGAAAAAAAGCAAACTGAAGCATGCGTAGGTATAACCTACACAACTAAATCTAACATAAATTAATAAAATGTGCATGTCTAAAAATGTACGTTTTGCCTTGGTCCCCATTTTTCGTTGACATGTTGCTAAAAAGTAAAGTCACAACAGCCTCATGGCATGTTTCAAGATAAAATAAAAAAATTCCTAAAGCTCATAAAGATGAAGTGGTTAGGTACTCTTTGGTGGCTGAAAGCCAATATTTGCAACCCCCCCCCCCAAAAAAAAACAAAAAAAACGCAAGCGGCATCAAACAACCCTTTGAAGATTGCACTTCGTACTCTGCAGACACCGGGACTCAAGAAGGATGGCGCTGATGTGCCCCTTTTCTTTGTCTTGTTGTGCCTTCAGTTCGTACTTGTCACTACACAAAAAAAGACCAACATACATTGGATGCGCTAAACGCTCTTACTCACTATGGTAACACCATGCAACATCTGACATTGACCCCCTGGTCTTTTTTGATTGAGATCACCTGAAGAGCCACTGTGCCAAATTTCATGTTCTTCAATGAAAATAATAAATTGTTTTAATACTTTGAAATGTAAGAATATTAGGAAACTTTGCCACTACAATAACACTGGGGCTTCCACGTATCACCATGGCAACACTGTTAAAAAATACAACATGGTTTTCACTTTTTTGATTGGGATGTCCAAATGGACTTTTGTGTAAAATCTCGTAATACTTTATAATACATTTTCAGCTCTCCATACATATGTATTTATTATTCTGTAGAGGGCGCTATCGCCCTAATATTGTTTCTTTCACAATTAGTAAGGTTTGCAAGTTTTACAACTGATTCAAATTTGAGCATAATCAAAATTTCACACACTTCAAAAACTCACAAAGTTTTGCCCAAATTTCAGAACATATTAGGGGGGTCAAATTACTGGGCAAACGCAGAGAGAGCAAGAGTAAGCAATCTAATGGAAATAATCCTGTATTATTTTTTTTAGCAAAAACAACAAAACAATATATCCGTTGCCACAGTAATAGCATGTTTTTTGAAAGCTCTCAGCATTCGCCATGTCACTGTGAGGTCAATAGTGAATATCGAGCACGCATTCACCATCTTGTTGGAGTCACCTACTGACCTCCTATTGTCTTCCATTCATTTTAGCATTTAAACATATGACCCACGCCTTCGGCTTCGCCCATGTACTCATCCATGCAAAATCACTGGGCACTACACCTGGTAGGGGCTCGGGAAAAAACACACTCTTTTTTGTACTTTTAACATATGAAGAGTGCCTCGTTTTGTTTTCAACATAAGTTCACTATTGGCATAAATTGTGCACAGTAGATTGTGACACCCATTATTAGTCACCTAAATTCAGATGAAATTCGCAAACTCAAGTGTGTCTATACGCAATTATTTTTCTAATACAGTCTAAAACATTAATTATATGTTGCACACAATAAATGTTGTGCTGGGATGTCGTTGGTAATACTGGCATGTATTGATTCAATTATATGGTTAGTAAGACCACCACACAAAAGGAAACGTGCCATGAGTCTATTCAAAAATAAAGCTCACAGTTTCTAAAAGAAAAAAACATATTTTCAAGCATGAACCCAAATGGAGCCCTTTAAATGCTCTGGGCACAAAGTGAATAATCAGATAATTCAGAGCAGTTAAACTGGGCACTTTTTACTTCAGCTGGAAAGCACACAGTCAAGTCAAGCCCATATGTTTTATATGCAAATGATTAACACAACAAAGTCTTCATGTCTTTTAAAAGAAAATTACATAATTTACATTACATGAACAGGTTATAAAATATATATTTGTGGCAGTCTCAAAGTTGTTAAGTGAAAGCAGCTGTAGACACGCAAAAAGAAGTGTAAGGTAGTCCCAAATACAAAGTGTTTTCTGTGAAGCATTTCTCTATAAATAAAGAAGCTACAAAATGTGAGCTGTGTCACTTGCCTCCAAAGTCAAGTCCGCTCTGACCTGCGTCTGCGTCCACCAGAGAGGAGGAAATGCAGACTGCACAATCTGAAAACCAAAGGACTCGAGCAGAGACATGTTCTGCTGAGGGGAGAAAGGAGAGGACAAGGCAGGAGCCAGGTCACCCAGGCCAGACCCTGCCTGGGCCTTCTGTTTGTGGACTCTGTGCTGGTGTTTGTTGAGGTAGGACTTGGTGCGGAAGGCTTGGCCGCAGATGTTGCAGATAAATTTCTTTTCAGGTTCAGTCTTTCCTTTGGGCTCAGGAGAGCCCATGGTCCCTGCCGAGGTGCCATTACAGACTAATGTAGGCATTTCGATGTCTGGCACATCAGACTTGTGTGGAGATTTCAGTTCATCTCCATTTGAAAGTTCTCCAAATGAGGGTCTGATTCCTCAGACTCCAGATGTGGGCATTTGTCTGTGTTTTCTTGTCCATCTGGAAAACAGGAGGTGGGATAGATGGGCAAAAGAGACCAGTAGTTAAAGAAATTGGTTAACAAAAGAAAAAAAACTTGTATTTTAATTAAGTAAACATGGTAACTATAGACGCTTGTACTATATAATAGGATTTGGTTTTGGGTAAATATAATTCCACTGAATGGATATGAATAATTTAAAAAGGCACTGTACCTAATTTATACGGTCTTAAAAAAGTGTGACGGAACTACTTAATTTTATATTGTAGGCAATAATCTGAAGTTATTCCTCACTTACCTTATGCTTTCAGAGCATGATAATTATTCACAGTGATAAGTTTCTAAGCAGTTATCACAACTTCCAGATGCCAGTGGTGTTTTGCCATCACAACAAAGCTAACAACAACTTTTGCATGCTAACTGCACACTCCCTGATGCTCAGACAATAAAGCGCTTTATAATGGAATGCAGACAGTACACAGCAGACTTATGACCTCAGGGGCTGCTTATACAATATATCTATACTGAGGACAGTTTTCACACAAAATATACATGGGGAAAAATGGGGGTACAAGATAAAAAGTTTTAATAAAAAACAAAAAAAACAAAAAACACCATACAAAGTCTCCAAAAAGTGCCTACACAGTGCCATGCTCCTCTAGCACTCAGCCTGAACCCCACCCACCTCTGGCTGCACAGTACTGACCTGCGGCAGAGCCATGGACTGGGAAGCCAGGCAGCCCAGAACGACACTCCCAGAAATATGGAGCCCCACTGGCTTCCCCATGAGCAGCTCAGGCTGCGAGCCCACAGGAGGGCCAGACTGCGGAAGCAGAGTGTGTCCCAGAAAGGCCGTGAAAAGCGCCCCTCTGCCTCAGACGAGGTGAGCTGAAGCTGCCGACTGGTGCACAGGTCTACACCAGCCCAGGACAGGGGATGGGGAGGACAAACAAAAAGGCCAGCAAAAACAAAAGAATTACCATCAAAAGATGACACTGTGACTATCGCCTGATGAACACTTTACCTTAAACTATAACTATATCTGACAAGTGCACAGGTGTCAGATCATACATCTACAAATATCACATATTAGGACAATCATGCATCAAATGCAAGTGCCAAGCTCAATCTAAGTAGCCATGCTCTACATGTCAACTATACAAATTACAAAGCAAAGATGACTCCGCATGACAAAACATGGAGCATGAAAACTTTCTGAACAACCTTACACCCTGGTTCTAGTTAACCTGCATAAAACCTGAATATAAAAAAAGGCAAAACCTATAGTATTCTAACAGTTAAAACATAAAAATAACTCTTGCACAGTATGCACTATGAATATGATAAAGAGAAGCAAAAAAATATCAAGATATGTCTTAAGGCAAACACATAGGGGATGACGCAAAAGATGAATTGTACAGCCACCATTTGAGTGAAGGCTCAGCAGTAGCAGAAGCAGATGTTTACCGTGTATTAAACAAAAAATGCAAAAAGCACATTTCTCCAAAAAGCAAGAGAGCAAAGGAAAGCCAAAACGCTATGTGGCTGGAATGGGCGGACGGCTGCTTGCCTTCTACTGAGCACTGGCGTCCCATGTGATAAGGGGTGCCATGGGGCATCTGCTGCTCTGCTCTGGGGTCAGGGAAAGAGGGGGGCAGTGGGGGGTACCATGGTGTGTCTTTATATGCACTTTAAGGTATGAGGCAGTGGAGAAACCTGAGACCAGAAAAGCAAAAACATGGCAAAAAAAAAAAAAAACACACACATGGGCAGATATTGACAGACTTCCAGCATTTGTCTTTTTTAAGAGAGAAGCCTTTAAAAACATGATCTCAATATCTCGAAAAAATACTTTGCGTGATTGTGCCATAATGACTTTAACTGGATTATGTCATACAGTTTAATAACCTTACAATAAAAAATTATAGTAAAATAAAGTTCCGTCAAATCAGAGGTTTATAATGCAGAATATTGAAACTAGCCCCAACACCTATGTACAGTAACCAGACAATTACCTTTTACAAATGCTGCAGAAGTTATGAGGTCCTTCACTGTGTTTTTTGAGGTGATCCGTCATGTAGGCAGCTCGAAGAAACTTTCCACAAACCTTACAGGGAATTTTATCTTCATGGCATACAAGGTGTGAGCGAAGGCGATCTCTTGTCGCAAAAGAGGCATTACAAATCTAAAAATAGACAAAATATCTCATATTAGGTAAAGATAATCCCTGTAAAGTATAATTTGAGGTTACCTGGCACTTGTGAGGTCTCTCTGTTGTGTGAACCTGTTTTATGTGTCCATTTAGATGATCTGGTCTGAACATAAGCAGTAAAAAAATAATTAAAGCATATAGGAAAAGTCTTTTACACATTGGACTTTAAGTTTTAGCTCTAGGTTTAATGTGAATTGACGATTCCAAGCTACACTGACAGCTGTGGAAGGCGTACAAAATCTCTGAAATAAATATTCTCACCTTGAAAAGCCTTTACCACAGCTTTGGCACACGTACGGCTTGCCCACAGAGCCGTCGTGGGAGCGCACATGGTAGGACATCCGGTCCTTGCGCTTGAACCGGAGTCCACAAACATGGCAAGCGTACGGTTTCTCCCCAGAGTGTGAGAGTTTGTGCCTGTTAAGGTGATATACGTCCCGGAACACTTTGCCACAAATGTCACAGCCCACATGCCGCCGGGTCCGCTCGCGCTTACGGCTGTTGTCCAGCGCCAGGGCTCCGTGCAACTGCACCCCGTTCTCCACCAGACTGAGGCCGCCTGGGGCCGCGAGACTGGTGACACTTCCACTGGACGCACCATGCTGGGCTTCGTGATTTTTTAAGCGTGAAGCCTCTGTGAAAGCTTTACCACAAGTTCTGCAAGGAAACAGCCCCATGTCTTTCTGCTGATCCAAGTGGACAGTGTCCACCCCGGGTTTCTTCGGGCTGCTCTTATTCCGCTTGGAGCTTGGGGAACCATTGTCATGATGAAGCATAGCTCCTGCTATCTCCATGGTGGGGGAGAGCCCGTCTACAGGCTGTAAAGTGGGCATGATCGGCTCCCCGGGGTCCTCCAATAGCACAGCAGCAGAGGCTTCGCTGCCGTCCAGGTCAGCTGGCGTTTGTCCGTTCACGAGGTGCATTCCCATCCCGTTGATCAGATCCTGCGGAGTCACACACAAGCTCAACGCCGGGGGCTCTGTATGAATTTGGAACAGACTGGCATCGCTACCCCGTAACGTGGGAACGAGGATCTGCACATTGGACTGTTTTATCACCTCCTGACAGATCTCAATGACAGACCGCATGAGTAGAAACTTGGCAGCTGTCATCAACTCAGGGAAGCACTCCAGACGCACAACTATTCTTGAGGTGTACGCAAAGTCCAAAATGTCTTTAAAGACTTTGGGGCTTATTGTGTGCATCTCCAATTCCTTGGCGTCGCCTTCCGACTGTCGGCTAAAAACCGACTCGAAGTACTCGCTGCAAGCCGCCAGCACAGCTTTGTGAGCTGGGAAGCTCTCCTCACCGACGCGAAGGACCACATCGCAGAACCTGCCTCCATCTTTCCTCTGTGCGTTCAGGTTGTGTAGCATCTCCGTGCTGTGCTTGCTCACCTGATAGGTGTACGAAGAGGTCCAAGACGGCTCAGCTACCTTCTCCATGCCGGATTCATCCAATATTTATGGTTGTTTAGCGACAGGAGCTGAATGAAGAATTGCGTTTAACAAACGATTTGGATTAAATGCTTTCTTGAGGCTAAAAATCCCAAATCCACCTCTCCTCTCGCAGTTTTAGCATCGTTAGCAGTAGCACCAGGGAAAAATGGCAGCCCCCCAGCTTCCTGTCAACTTTAACCCTGGTTTCTTCGGGGGTGGGGGTCGCTCTTGTTGTGTACAGCTGTCCATGCTCTGCGTGTAACAATCTATACATGTTAACGCGTTTCTTCTCATCTTTATGTACATATAGAGTAGCTGTGACAAATACCTCAAGGGTATTTCAAGACTGCTAAACCAAATTTCTAACAGGGCTCTTCCTGTCTGGTTTGTTTGTCAAACCCCTCCCCCCATGCTGCCGCCCCCTCCCTTCAAAAAAGGGCTGTGTGGTAGAAGGCCCACACATGGCAGGATCACACAGGGGTAAAGACGGGCTATTTTGCATTATTGGTGAAAATTTCTAGAGGAAAGTTTGATCTTTTGCATTAAAATACACACCATTGCTGTATTAAAGGGTAAAAAGGGTTAAAGGGCAATTTTTTTTTGTTTTTTTTACTTTTTTCTTAATGGCAAAAAGTTTTTTTTTTTTTTTTTTATAAATTAAGGTTATCGATGCAACTTTTTAACAGCCACTAAACTTGAGACAGTGTCATTCATCTTGAATACAAGCAGTGAGTGTACATTCAAAACAAAGCAATACTTCGTTATTACTCAGTTTATTTATCAGTTCTATTTTGTGCTTTTTAAAAAAATAAATAGCACAGAACAAACTGACTCCCAATCAGCCTTTGAGCATGGCTGCTCTTGTCAGCGAAGGGCTGAATGAGAGACAATTTACAGAAAACAAAAATAAAGGCACAACCAGCAGTCACTGCTTCCTCTGGAGTCCAGTTGAAGCTCCAGCTCAGTCACATCATCAGAAAAGCCCACCAGCCGTGCCATAAGGGTAGATTATACTCAAGTGACTAGACAATTCAGCACTTTAACAGTGGGCCTCTTTTAGCAGCTTGGCGGAATTACTAGTTGGAAACAAAGCTAGAATTTTGTCTCTCCAATTTAGCTGTACTGCTATATACTTACATATTTCCCACTCCTCAAAAAAAACAAAAACAAAAAAAAAAAAAAACAAAAAAAAAAAAACACTATATACAAGGAGAATAAGCTTTCCCTTAGTATGTACAATTGGGCTTATGCACATTATTTACTTCAAGATTTTTTTATGTAATGTCTAATACAAAAGAAAACGTATCACTCGGCTGGAAAACAAATGACTCTTCTTCCCTTCTCTGAAAATAAGCCTCTTAAAAAGCAGTGAGTGACAATAAGATTGAAAAACAAAAGCGTTAGACTGTCCAGGTCTGTGCACTCTTTCAAAGTAAAGTTCACATTTTTCCAGAAACGAGATGATGTTGGGGTGGTTTCAGCAGTGTGTAATAGGTCATGGTCGAAACTCCAACTCATCAACACTTATGACTTTGGCTGGCATGGATGGCAGCGGCTGCTCGAGCACGTCGGACCCAAACCACTTTGCAAGGCCCAAGGGTGGACTGCCTCCGTGTCGCTGTGAGCTGCTGGTCCGGTGCGGTCCCTGATTTTGAGACTGGGGTCCACCAGGATGCACTGAAACATACAAGCGATATGACTTATTCTTAAAAAAAACTATAAGAATGTTATTAGAATTATAACAAAAAAAAAGCAACCATAAAAGCTCACTTTAAATGTAACCTGGTAAAACATGACTACTGACTTTGTCTTTGTTGTTGAAGTGGCTGCATTGCAGCAAACTGCATCTGAGCATTAGGTCTGGGAGGTAGCAGTGGATGGCCTGCTGCATTAAGAGGATACAGTGGAGGACCAAGCAGGGCAGGAGGCAAGCCTTGAAGTTGTGCTAGATCCATGTGAGGTGGAATTATACCTTGAAAATAAAAACTAATTGAAAACATCTACTTTGTATAAAAGTAAAGTAGATGACTTCATTATTTTCAATAACCACTGAATAACAATATTTCAAAAGCAAGACAAACCTGCTTGCATAAGAGCCGGACCAAGTTGCTGAGGTTGGATGCCCTGAGCCAGCATACGCTGAACCACATTTGGGTGGAGTTGTGCAGGGGGGCGGACCATGGGCACATGAGGGATCAAAGGGACAGGGTAGACTGGTCGAGGGAAGGACGTGGTGGGACCTGGAGGACCTACGTTGGGCAGGTGATGTCCACTGGACCTGAGCCGGTCCTGGTCCTTACTCGACTGTGAGGATTGTGGAGCAAAGCCAGCCTTCCCAGACAAAGGATGTGTCCCATCTGTTGTTTCTGGATACGAGTTTGACACGCCGTTATCTAAAAAACCACAATGCAACTCCAATTATAATAGCATTTCAATTTCACAGTAATGCAGAATATGCTCTTTACCAGTTTGGGAATGCATAGCAGTGGATGAATCCTCTTTACTTTCAGACCGACTTCCTGGCTCTTCTCTGCCTTTATCTTTTGTTGCATACATTTTCCGTATCACAGATGTGGGAGTAAAAGATGGAGACAGCTGCAGATTTGGAAATGGTTAACATTTAGTGGTGTAAACTGCATAGAAAGAAAACCCCAGGACAGGCCCAAAATTTTGGCTCACCATGCTTGTGACAGCATTGTTGGGAGAGTTCCTTCCTGCAGGCTGAGGGCCAGGGGAACGGTTTATGCGCCTAGAGCAAAAACATTTTAGTTAATAAGAATCTACTCTGAACAGCATCTTAAGCCTTTGACTGGTACTTACCGGTTTCTATACGACCTGTCCTGTGAAGTCTTGTAGCCAGACTGGAATGAGTGGTGGGTGTGAAGAGCAAGGTCCTGCTGGAAAGCAAGTGCATCCAAGTCTGCCTTGTTCACAGGCAAGGGTTGCCTCATCTAGAAAATGCCATAAATAAGAGCACTTATAATTTGTGTTTATAATCACAATGCTTTGTTTTATGACTCCTCAGAATTGCATCTTAAGAAAATGAAATTAACCTGTTGAGCAGCAGACTCTGGGCTGATTGCTCTGTGCATTTCAGCAAACTGTTCAGGCAGTATGGGCTGAGAACCAACTGGAAAGCCTAACAGAAAAGAAAAATGCACAAATTCCACCAATACACACACACAAAACGTGATGCATACCTCCTGAAGTTTGCATTCGGCTGTTGAAGTAATCCGGTGAGGCAGCTCTATGTGGAAAGAGGGGAGGAGAAGGATTCTTGTGCAGGAGTCCTTGTAGGAGAGCAGATGAGGGTGGTCCCTCAGAGGGACCCAGGAGATTACCAAGTAATGTGGGGGAACTATTACAAGGACCTCCTAGGAGCTCCTGTATAATGACATGGGTGAAGTACATTAGGAATGTAACATTACAATCAACTAAACTTTGACAATGTTAAAACTATTTAAAATGCTGACCTGGAATATGTTTTTCTGCTGTTCTCCTGGCACTTGAGAGTCAGTCAAACTAACCATAGATTGTTCAGGTGTTTTCTGTAATACCACACAGTAATCAAATCAGATGTAATGATTACTAAAATGTAGGTTTAATTCAAGATCCTGCTAATCAAGCTGTAAGTGATGAGGTGAAAAGATAGACACCATGGAATAAAAACCAGGCCATATTTTTATGTGCCTTGTGTACATGGTAAAAAGCCAATGTGACCCAGTTACAGAAGTTTTGCTAAAACTGCAGCCAAACTCTTCAACCAAAATTTATGCCCATTGAACAATCCTTTTAATTGTGTAAAAAGGTACTTACATTTATTAGAGTTGGTTTTGGGGTGGACCGGAAGAGTTCCACTTGCCTTCATGCTGCTAACCACTTATTAAAAGCAGACATGTCTGTGTCCCGTGATCGTGGGCGTGACCCAGAGCCACCCGTTAGTGCTTCCTCCAAATGTTCAGCCATAAAAGGGGTCCCATTGCCTTGAGGTGGAGTTGGTACTTTTCGTGGTGGTGCTTCAGAGCAGATCTTCATCCCCTTCATCTCTCCCTCAACCTCTTCTAGCGAAGCACCACTCCAGAGTGACCTGGCAAAGATGATAGTGCTTGTCAATGAAACTGAAGTAAATTTTACAAGTTACCACTGTATATTATGTATTATAGTAACTACTAAAGAGACACTTCAGGGAACTAAAAGTAAAAAGTAAGCAATTTGTCATCTGGTAAATTGTTACTTACTGCTTTCCTGAAGACGTGCCTTATTGACGGAGAGTGTTGAAAGCAGGGGCTTCAAGTCAATTTTGGCTTTGTGCAGCATCTCCAGGATGTCAACCTTTTCTTTGCAATCTGATGGAATAGGTGTAAAGTATGGTGCAGGTCCATGGTTTGAGTCAAGCCCTGAATTACAACAGTCGTATAAAAAAGTACAACAAAATGAAAGAAACTAAGCCATAATTCCTAAATGCTGTATTAAATCCTGATTTACCCGCTAATCTTTCCAGTTCCTCATGAGGAGGACCGAAGGCTGCTGGAGCGGCTGCCTGAAGGATCAAGTTACTTGAAAACCACTGACTGAAACGGCTTGCAGACACAGGGCCCTCCCCGAGAACATCTTCAATCATCTGCAAAGGAACCCTTGTTAAGTGCTCATAGTCTAAAACACATGTTGAAACTTAGTCAACTTGTACCTCAGGTAGGTCCACCTTCAAATTAGAGGCTGGTGGTAATCATTTACTATATTTATTTTATTAGATAGTCAATAGTGCTTATGACAGCAAGTTTAAGTACTGCTAGATGCTATTGGTAGCTTTATTTCAAAGACAAGGGACAAATGGGCATAAATTTTAGTCGATTCATTCCACATGAGTGCACCCCAAGTGACACCATCCAGAACACCAGCCCAAAGAGTTGAGCATAACTTGTATCGATTAATATACGTTCAATGTGTATTAATTTCACAAAGTCACCTACACACTGGCCAGATTTTAATACTTACAGATGCCAGTCCTGGCATCGTCTCCAAATTGAAGAACTCATTGAAGTCAAAGTCTCCCGTTGACTGCTCTGGCAGGACATCCGTGTGAGGAACCTCCTGGTCAGCTGTAGATTGTAAAACCACACCTGGCTCCTCAGCTTGCTCACCATTACATTCGACTGTTAACAACATTCTAATTTATGCCCAACTCTATTGATGGGTACATTTTTATGCATTATCACCTTACCTTCTTTGACTGGTTCTGTCTTTTTCTTTGACCTTCTGGACTTGCGTTTGTCATCTTCCAAAATTTTCTCATCAAACCCAATAAGCTCAATTGTCTCAGATTGACTTGTAGGCCCCCCAGAAAACCATTCTGGCTCCTCTTCAGCATAAGAATCATTCCTTCTTCGTTCACTAAACACACGCTTGTCCCCAAAGTCTCTCTGTAAAGGACAAGGATGAAGCTTTTTTTTTTTTTTTTATCTTACGAAAGAAAATTATTGCTTCCTTTGGCGCACTGCACAACTCTGAACAACAATAAAATCTGAGGAATTTAAACAAACCCTGAATCTCTTATCCTTAAAGTCTCTCTCTCGTTCCCGCTCCTTTTCCATACGGGGCTCCCGCTCAAATGCTCGAGCAGCAATTATGCGGCCACTACCGATTCTGCGAGCCCCTCCAAGACGAAGACTCTCATTCTCCTTATTTTCCAGGGGGCTGATTGGCCTTCTCATATGAGACAGGGGTGCAGCATTTCCTTGACATCCACCTCCAAGCTGCGTCGCTGAGGACTCAGAATCACCTCCAGTTCATCTTCCTTTAACCGCTCCCGAGGATCTAAAGCCAAGTATAACGTTTCTGGATCATTACTGAAGATAAAATACAATATATGTATTGCAGGTCGTGTAATGCAAGATTTCAGTTACCTGGAATTCTTCGTTTTAGAGGAACTCTATCATCTCCATAATCCTTCTTAAAACCTTCGACTGGAGAGCTTCGCTCTGACGAGGGGTACAGTGAAGCATGCCACTTTTCAGGATCCCAGACGCCATCACTGTATCGGCAGATGCCACAATTAAAGCAAACCTTGTTCGTAAGAAACAAGACATTCTCCAATACCTTTAAATCGTCCTTCACATGACAAATTAAGTAAAAAACAAACAAACAAAAAAAAAAAAAAAACAAGAATAAAATACTGCTAAATTGGATTCAATAACCATATATTATTTTGTCTATATAGGGTCTTACCAACCCAAAGGTCATTAGGCAAGACACTAGTAGGAATGTGGTGTGTATTACTGATTGCTAGTGGTTGGAGGGGCCGATGGCACAGCTAGGCCTCATCTCAGTCAGTCTACCCCCGGGCAGCTGGGCATTTCCACACACATTTTGGCACATGTCACCAATTGAGGGTCAGCAAAGAGTCAATATTGAGGATTTCATACGTTCTTATCGATAAAACATTTTCTGCAGATTTTTCCTCATTTAAATATGTGGCTGTATGTTTAAAAATAAATGTATTGCATTTTAGCAGAGATAACATTGTAATATTTTTATAGAAGGAAAAGTAACTTGTGAACTTAACTTGTGGGTCTTTATAAAAAAATGACAAACAAAAAAAAAAAAATGAATGACTGACTCAACAGCAAGACAAATCAAATATTAGCCATCTATTTTATAGGTTCCATTACAAAGTCATTTGGTTCAAATGAAGGGGAAAAAAAAAAAATAAAATATTATATATATATATATATATATATATATATATATATATATATATATATATATATATATATATATATATATATATCTCGGCAATAATCTCAGCATTATTTTTTTTTACCCTCATTTAGTAAATGAGCCCACAATTTCAGCAGCAGAAACAATTTATATAGTCAACAAGTAACTTTACCTGTCATATTTTTCAGAGAGGCATTCAGGTCTTTCATTGGAGATTGGCAATTCCTTGATTTCAAGTAATTCATCCTGCAACAAAAAGATGCAACTTTAGTAATAAGGACAAAGTGAAATGATATACTAGGCTTTATAAAGTTGTGAAAATTGCCACCTTGGTGTATCTGAATGGAGCTGCTGGCTTGACTAGTTCCACAGCGGCGTCTCCATTCCTCTGCTCCACAGAAGTCTCGCCGTCCATGGCTGAATTGTAAAACTAAACCGACAACTTTTGGCCCAACACCTAATAGTTCTGTGGGACAGCAGTAAACATCTAATTTTACATTAGTTAGCTAGTGTTTAAATAGGCATAATTAAGCGTAAGGTCGGGATAAGACGCCATAAACTTTTGACAGAACGCTAATGGACAATTAACAAGTTGATTGAAAACAGCCCAAGATCGTTGACAATTGAAATCAAGTTTAACAAGCCACTAGTGAATAAAATAAACACGCACTTGTAAAGTGGGAAACCAACGGCCAGGAACATGATAGTTATGCCAAGCAGAGAGGTTGCAGTTTTAAAGATTTTAATGAATTGATGCGTATGCTAATGCTTAGCAATTAGCATATATGCCAAGTTAGCATAACAATCCCCCGAAGTTTACCATCCCTAAAATGCGTCATTCTCATTCAAGAGCAAAATAACCAACAAATATTGGTCAAACACGCATTATTAACTTACCCAGCAGCAACTCTGTGTGTCACAAGTTATGAATAACGACAGGTATAGCTCTTGTTAGCCAGCTAGCTAACCTAGCACTAAAGCTAGCCAGCTAACTGCTGGGAATGGGATAATGCCCACCCAGCGAGTACCAAATATGAAGCCGGATGAGTTTTTACAGAAATTTTAGCAAACACACACGAAACTTTGGCAACTTAACACAAGGACACAAGTCCAAAAACAAAATAATTCCCACGGGGACAGTGTAATCTTTGATAACGGTCTGGTCTTTCTCTAATTTCTAAGTCGTAGCAGAATTTTTCCTCTGATCACCGCTTTAAGAAGGTCCTGAGAAAGCTTACGCCGTGCCCCGCGCGCCTGTGTAGAATTCTTTATAATCTGTGTACATTTTACATGTTTTTTATTAAGCAGCAGATAAGACACGTAATATTGAAAACGATTATTATTGATACACCCGCAAACAAACAAACTCGTATAAAATACGAACTGGCTGTAAATCGAGACGTAGCCCTAGCCTCTTTATTTGCCTTCGGGTACGTTTAATTCATTCATCACAACAAAATTGCTATGCCTATCTCAACAAAAATTGCAATTCCCCGCCCCTGTGGGCTGCCCTGGTCGATATTGCACAATGCCGCAATTTGAAAGGACCCTTATTTTGTTTTGACCATGGGTTTGACCCATCCGTGTTTTTTACATTAAGTTTTTGTTGATGAATATACTCATCATGCATGCACACTGCATTGTCGTCGTGAATTAATTTCACACCCCACACGTAAGTTTTAAGTGTACCTCGTGTCGTTGCCGTTGACAACTTGTCACGTGATGAGGAAACGCGAACGCGCGATGTTCAGTTCGATATATGCGTGAAGTTAAGCAAAATGTGACAGATTCCAACTGACATTTTCCTCAAATATTGATCTCTTGTGTACGCGTTGGGATACGATTAATCAGAAGACGAATAATGCCCAACAACTCCAAAAAAACAGAAGTGCTTAAACGCTACCGAACAGGTGCTGCCAAATCTGCCTCAAAACAACAACATACCGGTCAAAACAAAAAAGTATTTTACAGAGTGGGCTACAACTGGAACAAGGGCGGAAGACTAAAGGAATTACGAATAAGGTGGCACCCCTTTAACTTTTGCACACTTAATTTCTATTATGGTTTAAACTGTTTTGTTTTAACAGGCATCTGGCAAGGAAGTTTCTGAATATATGGATACAGAATGCATTTGGTCGAGTTCTTCCTCACCAAGCACAGTAAATCATTTATTTGGCATATTATTTGACCTATTTCATTGTATACTAGGACAAGGTCTCGAACTTCTTGTGTGGGTTGTCTTAAATTTGTCACTTTAGTTTTACGCAAATGTTAATTTGATGTTCCAGATCCCACTACAAGGGAGTGATTTTGAGGCAAATCTTTGAAGCATGGAAAGATGAGTGGTGGACATCAAGGAGAGAGTGGAGTTTGACACTACGTGCAGAGTGTCATCACAGGTCAGATACACATTCAGACATTTTAGGACCCCCTGTGTCAAATTTTGGGTATATAGTTGTGTTAATCATTCACATAACAAACCACAACTATTATCTAACAGATTCTGCAACCACAGCTTGTCTATGGCATTGAACCAAATACTAAAGGGCAGAGGTCTCAAGATTAAATTATTTATTGTTAATGGCTTAATAATGTATAGAAATATACTATTCTTCCCAATTGTTTTGCTGTATTGGTATTGTCATACTAACATTTACAACTCTTTTATGGCTTCACCTCAGAATTAAAGTAGTTTCTTTAATGTTATGATAATCACGAGTTCTGATATATTCCAGAACTCTTCAGGAAAGATTCGATTTGATCCTATTTATTTATTTTTTAATATCTATACCTGTTCAAATTAGTATTTAGTTTCAGTGCTGGTCTTGGTAAAGTTTCTGGATATCTGTTTTAATACCTCTTGGTGTATAGAGTAAACCTAGAGAATTAAGGACAAACATAAAATAAAGCAACCGTAGAACATAAAAAATCTATGTTAAGTTGTTCCATTGTACTGTTGCTACCCCAGGTACTTCCAATGTAACCAGATGTTCAACAGATGGAAAGATTTTGTGATTTTACAGAGAGAGAAGAAGATTAAAATCCAAAATGCTCAATCATTTGGTAAAATATATTTCTTTATCAGATGCATTCTGTTTCTCTGACTAAAAGATCTTACATGTAATTGTCTTTTGAACTAGCTGACAGACGGCGTTTGCTCCATGCATGGGAAAGCTGGGAGTATTATACAGAAATGAGGAGAATAAAGAAGCCAAACTTTGTCACGGCTCTTCAGCTCTACAAACACTTAACAATGAAGTATGATCTATTTGTTGGTTTGCTGTACAGCTGGAACTGAAAATTGTGCTTATAAAATTAAAGATGCACTCCATAACTTTTGTGGTGGAGGGTCCACCGCCTGTTTAGTGGAAAGGTTATTGCTAAGCCTGGAATATTCCACTCTATGGCACTGAACGTATCCATCTCAGTGGAGATAAGCAGGTGATGCCATCAGGAATTAGGTCAGTTCTATGAGGTTAGTTTTTCAAGGTATATTTGGCCAGTAGAAGCACCTGTAATTGAATAAATGCAAGATGGATAATGCCATATAGAACTTTTCAGGGAAAGCAGTATCTCCTTGGAGATAAGCAGGCGACATACCTCTATCAGAAAAGTTATATAGTGCACCCTTAATCTATGGATTAGTTATGATTAATCAATTATTCCTTAGGTATTTGATAGTAAAAGACAAAATATAGTGTATACTTAATGTGCTATCTCATCCCACCCAGTTCTAGAGCATATTTTCAGACAAGGGTTTTCACAAATGCATATATTGTTTTAATGCTCACTGTTTTTGGGATATGGCACATTATAGACTTGAATCAATATTGTAACATTTTGAAAAATTCAATGTATTTTTGTCAATGTAGATCTCTTTGGAGTAAATGGACGACCAAACTGCAGTATATTAAGTACCTCTATGTGATGGAAGAGGAAGCTCTCAAGCAGCAAAGATTGGCAAGACAGCAGAAGGTTATTGAGTTAATTCATCAGATGACTTAAGACGATTTTCATAACTGGCACTTTTGTCTTTAAGGTTTTGCTACACTGGAGAGACATGTACACAATTTCATGCCATAATAGACTGAATGACTTAAAGGCCTCACATCACAGCACTACCAGATTGAAGAGAAAAGCATTTAATCAATGGACAATTTTTGTTTCCTGCCATCGCACTAAACGCACATTAAAAGGTTATCTTGAATATCTTGACTGTTCTCTAATGAATATTGTTGTAAATTATGTGGATATTCCATTATATTTATAATCTTTTAGTCTTAGCTCAGAACACCTATCATCTCCAACTTGTGAGGGGGTACTGGACTAAATGGTGTCAAGCGTTGTATAAGAAATGGAGTGAAGAGGTGCGTTTGGAGGCTGCTGGGCATTTGGCTGTCAGGATCTGTCAGCGCAGAGTCATCAATCATTGGAAAGCATGTATCCTTTAACACACCCCTCATAATGACCTCCTACATCACAACATATTAAATGTTTCTAGGCCATTGTTTCTCATTCATAATTAAAGGTGCTCTATGCAACGCTTGTGGTGGAGGGTCTGCCACCTGGTTATCTCTGCCAGGAATGTTTCACAGTAATCCATCCATCTTCATTAGCTTTATTTGGCGGCAGGTTGTGGAGGCAGCAGGGAGGCCCAAACTTCCCATTCCACACACACTTTCTCGAGGTTATCCAGGGGAATCCCAAGGTGCTCCCAGGTCAACCAAGAGACATCGTCCCTCCACAGCATTAAACATATCTATCCTATGTGTATTATTACAGGAGATATTATTGCCAAAATACCTTGAAATCATGCATGCTTACTGTGAATGCTATATCATCTTAACAAATCTGATCTGTAACCTGTGCCACCTGCTTGTTTCCATGGAAATATAGATGTCTAATGCCAAATTGTGGGACATGCAAGGCAAACCCACAATTTGACCAATAAAGAAAAGAAAGTGGCGGGCCTTCAGCCAAAACACTGTGCACCTTTTAACAAATGTCATTAATACCTTTTATTGGATATCAATACTACTGTGAAGTTGTCTCATTCTGCCAAATTCTTTAGCTTATGACTAGATGTGAAGCTATGTCACAAAAAAGCTGAAAGTAACCAGAAAGCACAAGAACATTATCATCATAGCTTGCTGGTAAGAACCAAGAAGGCAAATATTCAATCCAGTGTTATTCTACAAGGTATTTATATTATTGTGTCTCTAGAGAGCTGCTTTTGGTGATTTGTCTCACAGTGTTAAGTTAAATAAATCAAAACGACTTAACAACAATGTGGCTGTCCAACATTACCATCAAACAGTAAGTGACAGTTATTAAACAAATCAAGATCAAACACCATACTATAAATGCTTTTCTTTTTGTTTTTAAGATTTTGGGGACATATTGGAGACTGTGGCAGGAGCGTCTTGAGCAAGCAGAAGACAGGAGTTTTCAGCACCTCACTGAGAAGGCTCAAATCTTTTACAGGTGTTTTAATTTGTTGTTTCTTTAATGCTTTTTAATGCTAATACCATTAAATAGATTTTTATTTTTGATGTGCAATTTATTCATTTTTATACGGATAGAGTCTCCGTGTCAAGAACTTGTTTCAGCCTCTGGAAAGAGAGATTGGCTGCATTAAGACGTATGCAGGTATTGTTAACAGACCTTTTCCAATGTTGCTCACTGTTGAAAAATGTTATTCATTCAAGTATTTATTTTTTGCAGACTTTGGCAAAGCAAGCAGATAAGTTGTTTGCCGATCACATAGTTCCACATTGTTTTCAATCATGGTTTAACTTTACTCACAAGGAAGTGATCCAAAAGCAAAGAAAAGTCAAAGCTGAGCAATACAACAGGTAGCAACTAATGTTTTAAACAAATTGTACAATTTTTATACAAAATGTCTTCTTGCAGACAGCGCCAGTACTCCTGGATTTTTTACACCTGGTGGGGATTGTCTGAAAAACACAAAGAGCAGAAGATGGCAGAACAAATGGTTTGTAGAACTATTTATAAATGCTGTGTCCTTGCATAGTCTGTAATATATACATCTTTTCAGGCAATATTTCATGAGGAACGAGGACAAATTCAAAAAGCCTGGATTCTCTGGAGGAAACAAACGGAAATGAGGATCAAGGAACAAAATAAGCTGGACATTTCAGAGCATCTGTATCAGCAAAGACTTCTGCAAAAGGCATTGACACAGTGGAAGAACTACTGCGCCGACCTAAGATATTTGTGAGGAAAGATTTAAATATTAAAATCGTTAAACATTTTGTAAAATAAATAAAAAAACATTCCAGGAGAAACCGAGAGCTCCAAGCCTACCATCAAGGTGACCTGTGCATCCTGAGATCCACTGTGAAAAAATGGAAAAAGGTTACAAATATATGTTGTAGAGTATATGTTATAAAACTGAAAATTACAAGACATAGTTGAGCTTTGTTTTTTTATGTCCACTATTAGTTTGTCCAGGAAACAAGACACAAGAAACAAAAAGCAGAGGAAATGCAGGAGTACTGTGAAAAACAGCTTCTCAAAAACTCCTTTACAGCGTGGATGGTCATTAAAAGTGATAAATACAATTATGAGGCATTTGTACATTCAATAATTCGAAGTCATCTTTTTCATCTGTTTCATCTGTTAGAAACACAACCTCCAGATGCACTCTATACATGCTCAAGCAGATGAACTTTACAAGCAGCAAACACTCAAGTCCCTCAGGTATGAACTGCCTACCAATTATATTTATTTTCAATCCATTTATCTTTTAATAATAACCCACACAAAAAGAAGGTGTCTGCTTTTTAAAATGTTTTATTTTACAATACATATTTTCCAGGAGAGCGATGGGAATGTGGCAGAAGAATGCAGCCGATTCTGCCGAGTTTAGAGTCAAGAAGCAAATGTCTCGAAATCACTACCGACATGTGCTTCAACTGAAGGTTATAAAGTTTTATTCTTCTCTGTTTGCCATGCCATTTTTGAGAATTATACCATTTCTTTTCAATCTAGGTGTTCAGGGCTTGGAAAGAAGAGACAGCGCGTGCAATGGCAAAGCATCACCAACAGATGGCAGTACTAAGCAGTGCACAAAAATCCATAAATAAAGGTAATTATGCATTTACAATGAAATGTTATAAAATGTACGGCAATCATAAATTGATCAAAAATATGTTTTGTTGTTGTTTAGGACGATTACTGCATTTCTTCAAAAAATGGCACGTACAAACCAAAGATGCTCAAACTGAGCGACTCCACTTGCAAAGAGCCAAGTGGCACCATGACACCACTGCCCTCACTAGGGCCTTTAGATCTTGGGAAAATCACCACACCCATTATCAGAAATACAAGGTCGTAACTTTTGTGCGTGTGTGTGTTTTTCACAAATTTGTGTTATTTCTTATTTTTTGTGCTTGTAGGTGATGAAACGACAAGCCAGTTTGTTGCTGAGATTGAAGATATGGCAGACTTTTTTTGATCTGTGGAAAATTAAGGTGCATTTTATTTACATTTATCTCACTGCCTCAAATATTTGTGAATTTAACATTAAAACACTATTAAAATTCAAATATATTTATTTTGGCCCTTGTCTACCTTAGTTATTAACATGCATAAAACAATTTATGTAGTGATTAATATAGTGTTAGAAGTTCTCCATTTATTGTTGAGTTACTGGGGTTAGATACTAAATAAGGGTTTATAAATCAGACAAATACTTCACTTTGGTCTACTTCCTGCTACAGCTGCAGCACAGACGGAGGGAGGTGAGGCAGACTGAGCATGCTCTCTGGCACTGGTCCCTCTCGCTTCAAGCCAAGGTATGCCGCATTTTTCAGTCTCTAACTAATTTAAAAAGTTTGTAGATAAATCATGCTCAGGACAAATATCTGAAGTTCTTTAGTACTTGCTGGTTACTTGCTGGTAAAGTAAAGTGGTAGAATGAATAAAGCAATGTGATCTGCAACTGAACTGCTGTGAAGATACTGGATGCACTAAGCAATCCTGTACAGGGTTTCATTATTTAGGGCAAACTAGGGAGTAATTTAAAATCTTCCATTGAGTGATCCTCTTTAGATTGATTGATTAGCTGCTTGATTATGAAAAAAATTGTATCATGATTATTTGCCTCAAAGATGAAATAAAAATAATTTCTTTATTTTCAAATGTTTACGTGTTATAAATAAGTAAGATCTTATTTCCATCTAATTTTGGTGCATGGCTTTGCTCCTCGTTTTTAGGGGCAGAACGAGTGTCCACATCATTTACAGATGAAGCAATTGTTTTTAAACTATTTTTGTAATTGATCCAAACATTTTAATGAAGATAAAAATGTTATACACTTCACACTGTTCCAGCATGCTTTCTTCTTGACATTATGCTAATTATAAATGAGTACAGTAGGAATGTATAACAATAACAATATCTTAACCTCATGTGGACTTTCCTAATTGTGTATTATGAATATGGTACAGGTGTTGAATGCATGGAGGCTGTATGTGGCTGAACAACGCAGGGAGCGAGAGGAAGTGGCCCAAGTTGCTCAGTTTTACAGAGACAAGCTGCTCCGAGAGGGCGTATCCTGTATATTAACATATGCAGCCCAAATGAATGACCTGACCACCAGTCTGACACAACACACACGAGAACAAGTAAGATGGTGTCTCTGATCACCAAAATAAATGTTTATTTTAAATTACTTAAAATGACTACCAGAAAATTGAAAATATAAAGATTTGACATTCCATGTTTTGATATTTGACCCTAAATAAAATATGTAAAGGCTGGGGAAAAAGTTTTAAGCAATACTGGTTTTATTTTTATTCTGCACTCTTTTGTTTTAATGTTTTAATGTGTGATTATTCATGTTTGATTTGTGTGATTTTAATGTTTTTTCTTATTCTGTAAAGCACTTTGAATTACCTTGTGTACGAATTTGCTATACAAATAAACTTGCCTTGCCTTGCCTTACTAAATCAGAATACTTGAACTCAGCTCGTCATAATTATGTTTAAATTCTTGAAGATTGTAGATTTTACAGTAAAAGAAAAGAGAAAATATATAAATAAGTTAAAACAAAACATGGCAATATACAGTGTTAAGTTTTTTGTAATAGTATCTGATGTTTTCATTATGGTATTTATTTCAGCACACAAAACGTGTACAGAGAGTGGTTCGGCACTGTGCTCTGAAATGGAAACATAAAGCACTGAGTAAAAAAGAGAAAGACTCAGAGGTCAAAGCTGAACAGGTCAAAAAGAGTGTTTCATTCTTTATGCCTGAAATCAAAGAAGATTCACAAGAGGAAGAAGATAACACACTCATGAAGATGTGAGTCTGTGTTTTATTGTAACACTGTTTAAATCATAAAAACAACACAACAATTTGTTTACTACAGGGTGCTCACTCATATGCCTCAACGTCTGCTGCCGGGCTCTGAGGATCTTCTTAAATCTCCACCGAGATCTGTGGTATTGGAAAGGTACAGGACATGTGTCATTTTTGTGTACAAGCCCTATTATGAATGCATCAGGATACAGTTTAATGTACCGGTAATCAGCATTAAAACAACATATAATATACCGTGCTAAATATTGACTATTTCAATTCAAGTTGTTTGGTAACTTAAATTAACTAATAGTCTGTTATTATGGATGAGTATATAAAATGTTCAACCATATCTGAACAAGATATGGGAACATGTTTTGTATAATAACTATCATTTTAATCATAGCTTTTTTTTTCTCCTCTTAGTGCTAAATTGGACGCATCTGTTGCCAGTCTTGCAGTAGCTCCACAATCACAAAACCTTAGTAGTTTTGGTGCTGCTACTGTCCCTTGTCAGAGCCTTAATCATGAGACTGGATTTACCTCTGTTTCCACTGAAGAACCAACACAAAACCAGGAGATCCTTCTACCTCCTTCAGCCTTCATGACAATAGTATGCTCACTTAGTTAACTTAGTTTGTAGACATGACAATAAATGTTTGATTAATGACTTATTTTACTTTTAGATCACTCCTGAAGATCCTCCTTTTGAACAATCCAGTGAACTCTTGCTTCCTCTTACAAATGGTGCCCAAAATTCCAGAAGTGATATTGGTAAATATATGTCATGCATAAAAATGTACTATGTAACTTTTCTGGTCTGGTCCTTGTCTCCTTGGAGCTTTTTATGGATTTACCTGAATGTTTCACAGTATTTCATTTAACTTCTCTATGATGAAGTTATTCAATGACATGTGTTTTTAATGCAAAAAGGCTTTGCAGGTTTGCCTCTCCACAGATCCTGACCTTTAACTTGTACTAGTCAACTGCTTGTCTCCATGGAATTGAATGCCATACTGTGAAACATTCCAAGAAAAGCTATACAGTGCAGTGTGTGTGTGTGTGTGTGTGTGTATATATGTATATATATATTATATATATATATATATATATATATATATATATATATATGTGT
The DNA here is from genome assembly GCA_019594935.1 of Periophthalmus modestus. Taxonomy (NCBI): domain Eukaryota; kingdom Metazoa; phylum Chordata; class Actinopteri; order Gobiiformes; family Gobiidae; genus Periophthalmus; species Periophthalmus modestus. Next base: position 13,485,724 of record JAIEZT010000013.1, read on the forward strand.
GTGTGTGTGTGTGTGTGTGTGTGTGTGTGTGTGTGTGTGTGTGTGTGTGTATATATATATATATATAATTAGTATTATTTATTTATTTTTTTTATTTTGTCTACATCCAAATAAACATATTCATCTTGCAGTCCCTCATCCGGTGGCAGATCTGACAGATGAACTGTTAGTAATTAAACAAGACATGACAAGTTACCAGCAGGACAAAAAGCAGCTACGGTAAGACTTCAATTGTGTTTGATATAGACCCTAATGTTAAAATATACAGTATAATGATAAATATAACTATTGTGTGTTCAGGGCATGGTGCAAGTTACGTGAAGTGCTTCAGACATGGCTCCAGACCAGTGGACAGGATAACCACACTGAAAAAGATTCCGTTTGTCAAGAATTAGAAGAGGTGTTTTTTGTTATTCATAAAATGTACTGCAAGTAGGATCAGTTATTTATATAAATATTGGTTTTGTTGCATGAGTGTGTCAGGCTTATTTAAATGGGTATGTTGGGGATGGGCCACCTGCTTGTCACCGTGGAAATGTTGCTTTGCCTGGAATGTTCCACAGTAGGCCATTAAGCATATCTATCTTGCATTTATGCATTTATGCATTTATTTATTTCATTAATTACATGTGTTTTTATATTGCTTAAAACTTTATAAATATTTATATTTAATACATAATTTATATACATTGGATATAAATCTCTCCATACATCAGTGAATGTAGCTTACACTTTGTATATATCCTTGAGGTCTTTCAATTATGGAACAATAATAGAGTCATTTGTTTATAGAACTGTCCTACTTCAGTCTTTATTCTTTTTTTTCTTTTTTTTATTCACTTTTTCAAACCTATTTTCACAGTTGAAGAACAGTATTGACCAGCTCACCACAAAACTGTCCAAACAGAAGCCCAGAATACTGCAACATGTTGAATGGATTCAGCATCTGGACGTCACCCTTCAGTCCTTCTGCACCACCAACTCAAAATGATATTTGTTATAGACGTTTAAGGGACTTTGACAGCTTTTCTACTTTTAATGTTTTTTTTAAACAGTAAGAAGACATATCCCTTAATTCAACAGATATTCTGTAGAAGAAGATATGTAAATGGACTAAATCTTGAAATGTGGGCAGTCCTTGTGGTGGCTGCCTTTAAATACTTTCCATATGTGTGCAAAAAATTACTTGGTCTTACGCAAGAGTTTCTCAATTTTCTTTGAACAAGTGCCTTTTGTAACTCCAAACTGTGTGAAGTCTATGTAGAAGAGTGTTGGGAGCTGTTTCTGCTCTGTGCTTTGTCTGTAGCAGCGATGCAAGGATTCTACCCACTTTTGCTTTTGAGCATCTTTCTTTCACACATCTCTGGTAAGTGCTTTTGATTTTTTAAGATATTTGATGTGGTTATGTTTTTTTGTTTGTTTGTTTTTTACACATTTTTTGTTATGTAATATGAAAAATAAAAGTGTGTAATGGATTTGTTTGAGTCTCATTGTAATAATTATAATGCATTAGTCTTTTTTTTTTTTTTTCAAATGCTATGCTTTACAGTTTCATTCATTTACTCCCATAATGGATGGTGGTAAGCTGTTTTTGTAGCCATAGCTCTGGGGTAGACTGACAGATCTACGTTTTTTCTTCTGATCACTAACACCCACATTCATATACAGGTAAAGTGGGTAACTAATGAGGCATTTTCAGGGCACATCCTGCTTTAGTTTTGTTGTCTACCAACAAATTATTGTATGTAGGTAGACATACAATAATTTATATAATACAAATCATTACAGATGTCAAAAATATCTGTATTGTTAAAACTAAAGAATTCTTCGGGCTTTTTGTTTCAGCGAAGAAGATGCGCTGGTGCACAGTTTCAGAGCCTGAGCAGAGGAAGTGTGCAGAGCTGGCTAAAGCCCTGGTTGCTGTGTTACCTCCAGCAGAAGTGGCAGCGTTCGCCCGACTCTCCTGTATCCTCGCATCCAGTACAACCGACTGCATAGAGAGGATCCGGGTGAGGGGAAATTACTGCTAACTACTATGTGACTTGTTGGGTCAGTATTTATCACATAGTGGGGATTGAAATATTTATACACACTCACATTATCTGGACCTGCCACTCTTAAAAGGACAAAATCAAGTCTTCCATGACGTAAATCCTTTATTATAACATGAACATAGAACATAATTGAAGTGTTTTTGTGACACTTTTTTCATTGACCACAGTCAGAATTAGCATTTTGTTATACATATTAAAACTAATTTGAATAAATATTTTGATAAGAACATTGGTGCACTGGTTGTGGCGACATTCAACAGCTGTGTGATATTTTAATTATATTTGCACAGCTATTACTGTTTGTCTGTGTATGTCTGTTATGTGTTACTGCTGCAAAAAATCCCCCATGGGTATGATAAAGCTGTTTTAAACTTGGAACAACTTGTTTTATTGCAGGCTAACCGTGCAGACATAGTGACTCTAGATGCTGGTGAAGTTTACTCCGCTGTGAAGCAATTTGGTCTTGTTGCAGTGGCAAAAGAAATATACAACGATGGTAAGATGTCTTGGTTTAGTTGGTTTCACTCTTCCCATCATGATGAAAACAGGAGTCAAATATTTGGTCTCGTTCTCTTTCAGGAGGTTGCATCCTGTCTGTGGCGGTGGTGAGGAACAGCAGCCTGGACATCCGGTCGTTGGAGGGTGTCCGGAGCTGTCACAGTGGGGCTCGGTGGACCGCAGGCTGGAGCCTTCCTTTGGGCTTTCTCCTGTCCCGCAACTACCTGAGCTGGTCCAAGGAACAGCCCCTCAGTCAAGGTTTACATTTAAAGTGGATGCTAAAATTGGTTTCAAAGACAGTCCAGACCAGTACCTTCAGATTAAAAATGACTTCTGGATGGTTACCCAAATGTCTTTCTGGGCAATGAGGGGTTACATTGACTAAATTAAAATGGATTTAATATGATTTTTGTGGTTCGCTGATTGGCTCTTTTTATATTTTATAGATTATTTTTTCCCCATTCTGCTCTTATTTCTGTAATTTATGTAGATGTCAGTGCATTTTTCAACTCCAGCTGTGTTCCTGGAGCAGCTGCCATGGCGCCTTCTCTCTGCTCTCTCTGTCAGGGCCAAAAGTCCTACATTCGACACAAGAACTATCACTGCGAAACGTCCCACAGTGAGCCTTTCTATAATAGCCAGGGGGCTCTCAGGTTGGTCAGCAAACTCATAAATATTTCCTCTTTATTCACAAATTTAGACATTATTTATTTATTTTTCTATAGATGTCTCAGAAGTGGAGCAGGAGATGTTGCATTTGTTGACCATTTAGCCTTGCAAAGTATTGAAGGTAATTAGATATAGGATCATTATGTAATGTGAAACCAGTTGTAACAAGAATCATCTGTCCATTGGCTTTGTTGATGTGAATTGTGGGAATTTGGAACGGTATTTATATCTACATTTGTGATTAATATAGTCAAAAAAATAATTACTAGTACACATTGTTTTTTTTTAACATGTATGTTTGTATTTTTAATAGAGAGTGAGTGGAACGAGTTCAGACTGCTGTGCACAGATGGGACCCAGGCTCCTCTGAGTCTGTACAGGACCTGTAACCTGGGCCGCGGTCCGGGAGGGGCACTCGTGACGCGCTTTAACCTTCGCAAGATTACTCGGAAATTTTTACAAATAATTCAAGTGAACATTTTGCCAATTTTCTATAATCTTGTTACTAAAGTTGCATTTTGTAACTTTTTTAGTGAGGGGGGTCCGCCACCATGAAAATGTGGTGTGTGTGTGTCTGTGTGTGTCTGTGGGTGTGTGCGTGGGTGTGTGTGTGTCTGTGTGTGTCTGTGGGTGTGTGCGTGTGTGTGTGTCTGTGGGTGTGTGTGTGTCTGTGTGTGTGTGTGTGTGTGTCTGTGTGTGTTTGTGGGTGTGTGCGTGGGTGTGTGTGTGTCTGTGTGTGTCTGTGGGTGTGTGTGCGTGTGTGTGTGTCTGTGTGTGTGTGTGTGTGTGTGTGTGTGTGCGTGGGTGTGTGTCTGTGGGTGTGTGCGTCTGTGGGTGTGTGTCTGTGTGTGCATGTGTGTGTCTGTGTCTGTGTGCGTGTGTCTGTGTCTGTGTGTGTCTGTGGGTGTATGTGTCTGTGTGTGTGTGTGTGTGAGAGAGAGTGGGGTCACCTCTCCACACAGCTCTGTCTCGTTTCTATGGGAGATAAATAAATGTAATGCTACACTGAGGAACATTACAGCAAAAACAAGTTACAACATAAAGCAGAAAAGTTACATTCTGCACCTTTACCAATTCATACCTCATTTAGAGTTTTATATTCCAAACTACGTAGTTTACAAACTTTCTTTTGTCTGTGTCTGCAGGCGCTGTTTGGGCCAAAGGGAAAACAGAGGCAACGGTTCCAACTGTTTAACTCCTCTGCTTTTGGAGAGAATGATCTTCTGTTCAAAGACGTCACAGATAAACTTGCTGTTCTGATGGAGGACGAGGACATCAGCCAGGTGCTGGGGCTGGACTATGTGGCTCTTCTCAAAGGACTTGGACATGAAGGTGCTTACTCTCATTGGTATGTGGATGTGAACAGGGACATGCAGAGCGGCTCTATGGTGAATATAAGGTCTAATCAGTACAGTATGTGTGTGTGCAGGGAGTTCTCTTGAGGACAGTGTGATCCGATGGTGCTGTATCAGTCAAGCAGAGCAGAAGAAATGTGAGCAATGGGCTCTAAGCATCAAGTCAGACCCTCTTGTGTGTGTCCGAGCAGCTTCAATGGGAGACTGTGTAGAAAAGATTAAGGTAAATAGTCTGTAAGAGATTGTGGTAATATATAATTAATATAATAAACTTCAAAACTTTATTTGATGTTGCAGAGAGATGAGGTGGACGCAGCCTCACTGGATGCCACTCACACATTTATTGCAGGAAAATGTGGCCTTGTCCCTGTAGTCACAGAGTATTATGGTAAGCTCTTTATTAAAATAGTTTCTGTAAAAAAATACAGTTTTTATTTGTATGTTTTTGTACTTTGCATAATTTAATTATCTGCAGTAAATGCTGTTTATTTCAGGTGTAAAATGTTTGTCTGCAACAGAAGGATCAACACATTTGGAGACTGACGGTGAAATATAATTATGAAAGGTTCTTGATGTTTACAGACTTTAATTAACCCCTTTTCTTTTACAGTCCTTCCGCCAGTCGTGGCCGTAGCTGTAGCTAAAAGAGTCAGTAGGAGTATCTTCATTGGGAACCTGGGCAGCCGACGCTCCTGTCACAGTTACATGTACAGCCCTGCAGGATGGCTTCTGCCTTATAGATACCCCCTAAGTCTGGAGCACAACAACACCTCCCCCTGCAATCCTGACCAAGGTTTGATTTCTCACAGTTAGAGGTGGCTAATGTCCTGTCAACAAGATGATGATAATAATAATAAAAGAGTTATTCTGAAAATGTGCAAGATTAGAATAACAATAATAACAATCATATATTAAGAAAAATGAACAGACCAGTATTGTGAATGAAAGCAGTATTGTTCAAAAAATGTCACAATAATTTTAGAGCATTTTAAAACTTGTCATGTTATCTGAATACCTGTGGTCCTGTTTCTGCAGTGTACAATGAGGTGTTTTGGAAAGGATGCCTGCCTGGCTCTGAGGGTAACCTGTGTAAAGTTTGTATGGGAGGCACTGAAGATGCTCCCTCCAAACGCTGCACTGACAACCACAACGAGCGCTATTACGGAAATATGGGTGCTTTAAGGTCAGTGCTATGGTCTTAGTTTATGACCATTTATAAAGTGAAGGACATGCTCACTTTGTGTATCTTACTTAGGTGCCTGGTTGGTGATCCCACCGGAAAAAGCTATGGTGAAGTAGCCTTTCTGGAGAAGCACAATCTCCAAGCCAATATTCTCAGTACTAGACTTGATCATTTTATCATTTAACTTAATATACATAGATATATATTAAATCATATTATGCTTTTGCCTGTAGGTTTAAGCTCCAGCGGCTGGGCTCAGGGATGGACTTCAGCAGACTTTGAGCTGTTATGTGTTGAAGGTCACCGGGCCTCTCTGTCAGAGTGGGAAACCTGTAACCTGGGTGTCATCCCTCCAAACAGTGTAATGACCAGACCAGTGCTCACTGCTCGAGTCTATGACTTCCTCATGAAGTCTCAGGTAGCGCTGTGTAATTAATCATCTTTAAACCAAGGTTCAGCCATTTCAAATTGTCAGTGGTCAACTTATTTTTGTAATCGAGGGGCCTACAGCCAATTCTGTCAGTAAAAACATGTGGTTTGGAGCCCAGTTCAGACTTTAGAGGAATAAATATGACATTTTGTGTCAAACAAGAAACACCTTTAATCAGTGCCATAGCACTGCCATTTATATTCAAAAACCCATATTATTATTTGTCTTTAATTTGACATCTATTGGAAAATTAAATTTTCTTTGTTAATTTCACAGTCTAAGGCCCATGTCTTTCAGAAAGTTAATCTTCCATTTATCTCAATAAAAAATGTATCTGATTCAATGAGCAAAGACTGAAAATGTATCCTCTGTCCCAATGTTTTTAGGAAGCTCTTGCAGCTAATCCTGACTCTGAGTTTAAGCTGTTTGAGTCACATCAATATGCAGAGAGTGATCTGCTATTTAAAGATGCCACTAAGTGTTTTGTCCACACAAGCCACAAAGACTATCGCTCAATTCTTGGAGAGGAGTTTTACCAACATGCTGAAACTGTCTTCAACTGCACACATTCAGGTCAGTAACTAGCGCAGAAGTATAATGAAAACAAAAAGATAAGTTATTATTTTTATTTAATCTCATAACAGATCTTCTGGAATTATGTGGTAAGGACATATGCAGCATCTTTTAAAGACAAGACGGACAAGAATTTGTTGAAAAACTTTGTTGTAGGAAAGCAGCAAATCATAAATAACCAATAAAGTCATTCAAAACACAGTTTTGTTTTTGTATTGTTATTCATATTTGGTTCTCAAGAGATAAAAGGTGTCCTTACAAGTACAGTCACAACTATTTCTTGAGCATTTTATGAATATCTCAGTAAGTATAAAATATTCAAAGCATTTTTAAAAAATATATACTAACGCTGGCCGTGTCTCAATTCAACGGTTGCACACTTCGAAGCATCTTTTTAGGATCCGGTCGATTAAGGGTGCTCCTCCGTCCACCGTAAAGGCCGTGGCGAAATGTGCCAGGCCTACGCCACGGAGCGTACGTCAGTCGCTGTCTGTGCGCTTACGTTACGTCGCCTAGCAACCGTGGCGGCTGCTGATTGACGAGCTATATTGACGATGAGCTGTATTGACGTAAATGACTACAAGTCCCACTGTGCATCGCGACCTGGTGTAACATTAAATTTGGTATTTCCGGTACTGGTAGTGCTGCCAAATGGACGTTCCTGGTACCTTGTTATTCAACTCTGCAGCAAACACATTTAGTTTCTTACATAACTGCGCTGCCTATGACTGAAGGGGACAACGACAATAATAGGGACAAGGAGAATAGCTTGATACATTACGGAAGGTAACGTAAGCATGCTCCGTGATCCGTGAAAGTTTCGTTTTCTATTTTTATCATAAACACAGAAAATCAGTTTGTCGCTGAGAGGTGTGCTGGGTTGAACAAATGTAATCTTTACTTTGCCATATTCATTCTTAAAGGCTTATGCTATGCTCTAATAATTTGATTATACATTCCCTAGTGTTATGCTAAGCTCTTTGAATTATTTGTCTCCCTCTACTGGCTAATAATAATGTGTCATAGAAGGTAAATAAAGCACAAATCAAATTAAACAAATCTTTACTCCGAAAGTCTTAATAAAATGGCATTTCATGGTTATGTAATTTTTAAATATATATTTATATTGAGCATACCTCACATGTTTTGTTTTTTGTAGATGAGATTGCTGTTACAAACTCTGCCCCTGTACATACAATTCAGAAACAGGACATCCTCAGGTGTGTTGAACTTTGTCCCGCCCTGTAGCACTACAGATGTCCAGTATGTGGAACAGCTGCAGGACTTTGTGTCCCGGGCCAGCCGCCTGTTTGTTATGACCGGAGCTGGACTGTCCACAGAGTCTGGAATTCCCGACTACCGCTCTGAGCGCGTGGGACTGTATGCACGCACCAGCAGACGCCCCATGGAGCATATGGAGTTTATACGCAGTGCTAAGTCCCGTCAAAGATACTGGGCCAGAAACTTTGTTGGGTGGCCCCAGTTCTCCTCACATCAGCCCAATTCTGCACACAGGGTGCTGCAGCAGTGGGAGGAAAGGGGCAAGCTGCACTGGCTGGTCACGCAAAATGTAGACGCTCTTCACTCAAAGGCAGGACAAAAAAGACTCACTGAGCTGCATGGATGTACTCACAGGTATATTATTGTATGGTATAAAACCATGTCAAGAATTTGTAGAGCTTTTCAAGAAGATACCTGAAATATTTTACACTGCATCACATTTAGTGATGATAAGCCACAACCACCCTGGTGTAGATAAGGCTGCAAATCTGCACATATCCTCTTTAACCACCACCAATCACTTATACACCACATTCACATATATATTTGAGGTGGGTGAAGTGTCTTTGCCAAGGACAGTACGTGCTGGTATGAACTGGAATAACAAAATTAGGGTTGAATGCTCCAATTACTGAGCCATTACTACCACTATGGTTTGAACATTTACTAAGGCTAAGTTAGTTATATATAAAAAGGGACCAGCTGAGATTGGGTGCACATATTCATTTCATGTATATTAAAATATTTATTGTGATAAAGTGTGCAACATTAACTAACAGTCTGCTCGTCTTTTTAGGGTGGTATGTCTTGGTTGTGGTGACATTTCTGCCCGGGAAGATCTCCAAAGGCATTTTGAAGCTCTTAATCCAGACTGGACAGCACATGCAGGAGCAGTAGCACCAGATGGAGATGTGTTTTTAGAGGATGATCTTGTTCAATATTTCAGAGTGCCTTCCTGCGAGCGCTGTGGTGGTGTACTCAAGCCTGATGTTACATTTTTTGGTGACACTGTGAGAAAAACAAAAGTTCAATTTGTCCATGAAAGACTCGCTGAGTCAGATGCCGTCCTTGTTGCTGGCTCTTCCTTGCAGGTACGCATGTATAAAGCTTGTATCACACTGCCCGTATAAAAAAAGTCACCACTTGGATGTAAGCAAATGGGTAAGAGGTAGAGAAAAGAAAGTAATAGAATAACCTTGTCATTCAGTATATTTATGTCATCAGCTGACATAATTCTTGGGAAACACAAGGCTGCAATTTTCCAGGTGGTGACTTTATTTTAATCTGGCAGTGTATTTCTAAAATGTTCGTACACCAACTAACATTAATTATTTTTGTTTTAGGTTTACTCAGGTTACAGATTTTTATTAGTTGCAAGTGACAGAAAAATCCCTGTTGCTATTATCAACATTGGATCCACAAGAGCTGACCACTTGGCTCAGATCAAAGTTAGTGGTCGCTGTGGAGAAGTGCTGCCTCTCATTCAACCTTCATGATCACGGTGGACTTAGACTACCTCATATTTACTGGTTAGCAACTGTATTTCTTATCCTAGTCTAGTACATGCAAAAGTCAGGAATGTTTTGTTTTTTTTTTTTTTATTAAATATGATGCATTAAAAAATATGTATGGGCCTTTAATCAGGCAAGCACTGTATGTCAAATATTTTTGGTTGAGGTGGTTGCCAGAAAGGTTTGATTACTTAAAAATAACCATTGATCTGCTAAATAACTAAATATTTTATATATCTAGAGGCATTTTGCCTCTAGATATCTTCTTTCAGGTTGTGATAAAATGTTTATAACATTGCCTTATTACACTGAACACAGGCATCAATAAAAGTTTTAACATCAGACCCCATTTATTTGATCAATTATGACAATACATTTTACAATTTGTAAGCTCAAAGACAAACTGAAGCCAGTGTCACTGTTGTTTGACAAATTGTGAGATCTTTAAGGACATGTTGTTTTTTGAATCGCTCTTGCAGACGATTGTTCCAGCACATGAGGATGGACTGTGCCCTTTGAAACAAATCTACTGGGACACTAAAGGAGAACAGGCAAGAGGTGTGACTAGCAGCATCTGTTTGCCATGTTGCTGAAGCTGTAGTAACCATTAAAGGAGTCATAGATAGACAGTTCTCAAAGCTCTTGTTCTGATCAAACCAGTAAGTAACCGGATAACCCAGTAATGCACCAAAGATTGTACAGAGATTCCAGTCTTCACACAGCTCTCCAACATAAAGAGGTTTGAGTGCATCACGCTGCTTATGTCCTCGAATTAGGAGCTGTAGGTTTTGTACCACATTCATTAACTCTCCTCTAGATGGGTCAACTAAAACAGGTGCTTTCAGCAAGTGAGACACGTCAACTACCACCATACTGTCACAAGTTAATATTTCATTTAAGTGTAATAAACAAAACTCTTGGTTGACGATCAGGGTGTTGCCATTTAAATCTAATGTGAACAATGATTTTGAGACCATCTGTGAGGACTGCAGGAAGTTCAAGTATTGCTGCACCTGATCTGAACTGGCACAGTTAGCGTCATAAAGGAGAGCAGGTTTTAATCCTAAATCTAGAGCCAACACCTGAGTAAACAGGTCCAAACTTCTCAAAAGGGATAGAGATTTCCTTCTTACTGATAAATAGTTTTGCGTTGCTGCCACAATAATTTCCTTTGTGGCCATCACTCCATCAACATAATTTACAACATTGGTACATTACATCGAAATACTCAATTTGCCATAACGTCTCTCAAAGCTAAAAAACTAAAACAAAACTCCTTATTATAAAAATGACAAAAGCAGTGACTCAAAAGAAAAATGACTGTCCAGCCAATGACAGGGACGTGCATCCTCCTCGTGACTCTTTAACTGTACAAAACATATATACATATATTGATGAGGAACATAGTATTGAATCAGTAGAAGTAATGCTACTTCTTTAGCTAACTTCATGCATATTTACCTCTGTGTTGTAAAGGTTATGTCACAGGCTGAGGAGACATCAAATCAAAATCAGAGAGATTTCTAGCCACCCAAACACCTGCAGCAAATAAGCCGAGATTCACCAAGAGATTCCTGAAGGAACAAACACACGAAAGTTCATGTACAATCATAATAACTCCTGAAATACAAGATTATGCATTCGTCAGTAATTATAAGACAACCCAAAAGTAAAGCGAAACAATTGGCCCATACCAACAGAATTAATAGTTTAAAATCTCACAATAATAAATACTCTAGATGTAAACGCTGCATTAGGTTGAGGGTTGTCAATGCAAGGGGGACATTTCATCACAGCATGCCACCAGTTAGCAAAATGCTAACATCATGGTTTTGTGTGGGGTTTTTTAACCATTTTAAGTATGAACATTTTACCTTCTAAAGTCGTTTCTGTCCGTAGCAAACCGACACGCGGAGGTGACCCACTGAACCACTCCAGATGGCCCAGAAGAACCCTTTTTTACACCGGATGCGCTCATGGTTTTACCGATATGTGAATTGTGAATGTGACCACACTGGCTGAACAACCTCAAGGTAAAGTCATGGGTCTAGAAATAAACTCGATTTGAGGGGGAACGATTTAAAGGATGCACAAGTACGGTGGCTACCAAAGATCAAAATTAAGTTGTTTTGCTTTTCAGGTTCAGACATGAGAGCAAAGCATTTGGGAAACATTTTTAAGACAGAGCAGCGCAATTTTTCCAAAGGGAAAGAATACACAGGTAGTAGGTTTAAAACAAAGCAGGTTAATGTAGTACTGATCCTCACTCTGTCCTTGCTCGGTTTGACCGATAACTTTGATGAAATGAGTAAATTATTCACTGTGCATATCATCTATGTGGTGTTTATTTCAAAGCCTTATTTAACGCAGAAAAGTTGCTTATTAACTCAATATTTTAGTATTCCTACTTTTTGCAAACTACACTTTTTTCAGAGTCTGGAAAACATAGCATGCAATGAATGAGTTGTGTATATGTTGTATTATAATAAGCACTGCATTTATTTATTTATTTATTTATTTATTTCAATCATAAATTACATGTCTGGAATAAAGCTGCTATATGGAATCTGATATGTTTATCTTTGTCTTATAAAAATCTGGACACAATTGTACTTTTTGTCATTTTACATTGTGGAACGATGTTTTCTTACAAAGTTATTTAGTATACAAAACAAAAAGTAATCTACAATGGCAAAATAAAAATATTTTTTTAAAAAACATCCCTTATTCTTCTTTTTTTCCTTCCTCGGGATTGTCTCTCCAGATGCAGTAGTTGAGGGAGGTGGCGAGACACAGCCAGGACAGATAGGGAGCCAGGAGCAGAGTGGCAGTTTTGCTTATGGGATACCACGACCACATAGTGGCTCCCACAGTGCCAGTGAGCAGCACAATCTCCATAAGAGCCTAACACACAAGATGTAATTACATTATTGCCAAAATAGAAATGTACAGTATGATACAAATTTCTAAGTGCCCTGTCTTGTTATAATGGTTAGTAAATGTACCCATTTAAGCTTGTGAGCGCCAAAAAAGATAGGAGTCCAGGCCCAATTCAGCGCCAGTTGCAGACCATATAATCCCAGTGGAACCATCGCTTCTTCAGTAAATCCACCAAGTTCTTTCCAAATTAGGTAGGAGCCATACCTGCAGCATTTGCCAAAAGGACAAAGTAAATCAACCCAGGACAAAACTAACATAGCATACTGAAAGCTCTTGGGACGTACCCCATGCCAGTGTACAAACAGGTCCATACAACTGGAAATGCTGCGTTTGGTGGCCTCCATGAGGGTTTTGTCAGTGTTGGGTACCAGGTTTTCACCTCTTTCCGAGTAATAAAGCCCCCATAGAGTCCTCCCAGGTGTGGAAGACCAGTCATTCCAATCACAGGTAGCCACCCAGACATGACTTGAAATAACAGAGAAAGGCAAATAAAACAATCCTTTCAGTAGTAGTAGGCCGATTACAGTGTGTATGAACTAGTTTTCTTTTCATTGATGATCAACTCGCGATGTAAAGACGTGTACTTAACTAAACACTGCAACTACACATTGGCACTAAAACTGTGATTAACACCATGCACTTGCAGAAATTGTAATATATGAAAGAGAAGCGATGACTTATGAGCTGCAACACCTGCGACTAATCTGTCAAAAAATATCTTCAAAGTTAATTCCAATTTTATGCATAAAATAAACAAGACAAGCTTGTTGGTGTAGGCTACCATTTGTGGGTTATTTAAGGTAGCCTAGTCCTAGCTACTTACCCTTTGCTCCTCAGTAGCTTTTCAGTAAAGTTAATGGTCGAGTTCCGTTGCGCACTGACTAGAACAGCCCTCGCATGTTGATATAATCTGGAAGTGTATAATACGGGAGCTTGAGGGTTGGGCTCTTATCATAGACCTCAGTTAACTTGACAGACAACTCCCAAAGCTGCTGCAGCCATGAGTCCAACCAAACAGCGCTACGTCAAATCAACAACGCGCTACGATAGGTCCACAGCACGTGACCAATACTTCGTTTTTGTAACAACTCGTGTTCATGTATATTTAACTGTCGTGCCTCTTTAACTTCGTCATGCTAATATTTCCTTGTTACAACATTATTTTTCCTTATACTTCCATAGTTACAGCCTTGGAAGTACAATAGTTGGTTATGAACACTTTATATCTGCTCTAAACTATACACTGTATAACACTGGTCACCTTAATAACCCATGTTGCACTGCTGTTCTGAGGCTGCTGTTGTGTTGCTGTTATATTGCTGTTATATTTTCTACCTCTAAGTATTTTATTTTATTTTTAAGAATATCTATTTTAAATTTTGTGCATGCCCTTATTTGTATTTGTATTTATTCAGTGTGTTTTTATGTGCACTTTATCACCGAAGTAAGTTCCCAGTCTGTGAGCTGTGCTCATTGCCCATGTCAATAAAACTCTTCTGATTCTGATTCTTCTGATACTACCAAGCACCGGGGCATAAATGGCCGTCCTATACAAGTGAACGAGCAGAGTCTTGTGGGATACAGCCAGCACCGTGCCCCGTTTTATGTGTAATAAACAGTCCAAACCAGACCGGAAACGTGCCCTTTTTATATAGACACCAGTTTCAGGGGTACAGAGTGTAATCTAAAAAGTGTAATAAAAAAAACAAAAAACAAAAAGAAAACCTAGAGGTTAACAATTTAGTGAATATAATATTCCTAAAATAAACTTTATTCAAGTGGGAAGCTAATTTGCCTTGAACACGAACGTCAGTAATAGTTTTAACACTGGATTCCATCTGTTTGCCATGTCGCTGAAGCTGTAGCATCCATTAATGGGATCATAGGTAGACATTTCTCAAAGCTAGTAAGTAACCGGATAACCCAGTAATGCACCAAAGATTGTACAGAGATTCCAGTCTTCACACAGCTCTCCAACATAAAGAGGTTTGGGTGCGTTACGTTGCTTATATCCTTGAATTAGGAGCTGTAGGTTTTGTAAGACATTCATTAACTCTCCTCTAGATGAGTCAACTAAAACAGGTGCTTTTTATCAAGTGAGACACGTCAACTACCACCATACTGTCACACAATATTTCATTTAAGTGTAATAAACAAAACTCGTGGTTGACGATCAGGGTGTTGCCATTTAAATCTAATGTGAACAATGATTTTGAGACCATCTGTGAGGACTGCAGGAAGTTCAAGTATTGCTGCACCTGATCTGAACTGGCACAGTTAGCCTCATAAAGAAGAGCAGGTTTTAATCCTAAATCTACAGCCAACACCTGAGTAAACAGGTCTAAACTAAAACTTTCTTGCTGATATATAGTTTTACGTTGTAGCCACAATCACTTCTTGTGTGGCCATCATTACATCCTCAAAGTCTGCACATATTTAACATAAAAAGATTAATTTAATTTACCATAACAGTGCCCAAAGCTAAAAAATAAATAAATAAACAAAACCTAGAGTATACAAATGTCAGAACCTTTAATTCAGAAGAAAAGCTATTACTGTCCAACCAACCATGTGCATCCTTCCTCGTCACTCTACAAAGAAGAAAAAAAAAAGATGAGGCACATAGTTTTGAATCAATAGAATTAGCGTTGCTTCATTCATTAGCTAACTTCATGCAGATTTACCTTTGTGTTAGTTATGTCACAGGCTGAGGCGACATCAAATCAAAATCATAGAGGAAAAAAAACAGCAGAAAATGACCTGAGATTCATCTAAAGATCCTAGAAAGAACAAACACAAGAAAGTTGTTTCATTTAATGTACAATCAATGACTCTTGATAGACCAATTTCAAGGAAAGTAACGAGAAGCAAAACTCTGACAGTGTATAGCTATTATCACAAAATTATATACTCCATTCGGGTTTATACGTTCTATTAATATATTGTGAGTTAATGAAAAGGTAAAGATTTCAGCACAGCATACCGCGAGTTAGCAAAGTGCTAACATCTTATTTTTGCCTTAAAAAACAAGATGAACATTTTACCTTCTAGAGTCGCTTCTGTCCGTCACCGACACGCGGAGGTGACCCACTGAATCACTCCAGATGGCCCACAAAAACTCTTATTTTGCTGGGTGCGCTTATGTTTTGCCGATAGGTGAACGTGAGAGGATATGGCTGAAGTCTGAGAGGGGAACAATTTAAAGGTTGCACAAGTACGGCAATTACCAAAGTTCAAAATTACATTGTTTTGCTTTTTTAATCGTGTTCAAAATGTCAGCGACGCGATATCGTCGTTTTCTTAAATTGTGTGAAGAATGGCCAAGAGATGAGAGCAAAAAAGCACGAGATCTGGGAACGTTTTTAAGACAGAGAGTAGCAGCGACTTTTCGAGAGGGAGAGAGCACACAGGTAGTGGATTTACGGTGGATAAGCGCTGCAAAACAAACCGGGCTAAGCTAGGGCTAACCCTCAGTTTGCCCTTGCTGGTTTTGTAGAACATTTCTGAGGTGTTTATGCAATAGCTTTATTTCATAATGCTGCACCTTAAATGCATATCATATTATCCCTTCTTTACATGAAGTACATTTTGATTCGAGTAGCAGTCATATCTGTAAAGTTAATTACAGAAATACAGTGACGTCTTTTTTCCCAGATTTCAGATCCAGAAAAGTGTGACCAAATGTACGAAAGTCTGGCTCGGATAAACAGTAATGTATACAGACAAAGAGTGAGTTATACACCAATTGTGGCATTGTGATAGGATGTAGGCTATAAATAGGATTAATATATATTTATTAATTTATTACGTCTTCTTTTTCCCAGTTCCCACGAGTAAGAGACACAAGTTTCACAGGTGTAACTGTGGAAGAATGTAGAGTTCTTCTTTCTGGTATGTACAGGTAGCCACAATACAGATGTGTTGTAGGCACTTTATTATGAAGTGGTTTTTCATTTACAGGAAGCATGCAACAAATGGATGAAGAAAAGAAGGGTTTGTGGAAAACGTTAATGCAGAGATTTTCTTCTAAACCACCAGAAGACAGCCAAGAAAAAAATCAAGAAAAATAATTTTTCAGTTGTAATTACTGTATGGAAATAAATCTGCTATATGGAATTTGATTTGGAATCTTCTCAATTTTCATAAGACACGTACTGGAACGATTTTCTTACAAAGTTATTTAGTGTACAAAACAAAAAGCGATCTACAGTGGCTAAATTAATAGAAAAAACATTCCTCATTCTTCCTTTTTTCCTTCCTCAGAATTGTCTCTCCAGATGCAGTAGTTGAGGGAGGTGACGAGACACATCCAGGACAGATAGGGAGCCAGGAGCAGAGTAGCAGTTTTGCTTATGGGATACCACGACCACATAGTGGCTCCCACAGTGCCAGTGAGCAGCACAACGACTACTAAAGCCTAAAGAGTGAAATGTAATTACAGTGTTATCAAAACAAAAGTATAACATGTTACAACTGTCATATTTTGTTATAAGTTGTTTGTAAATGTACCCATTTAAGCTTGTGAGCACCAAAAAAGATGCAAGGCCATGCCACGTTCAGCGCCAGTTGCAGACCATATAATCCCAGTGGAACCAGCGATTGTTCAGTAAATCCACCAAGTTCTTTCCAAATTAAGTAGGAGCCATACCTGCAGCCAAAAGAACAAAGTAAATCAACCCAGGATAAAACTAACATAGCATGCTCAAAGCTCCCGGGACATACCCCATGCCAGTGTACAAACAGGTCCATACTATTGAGAACGCTGCATTTGGTGGCCTCCATGAGGGTTTTTTCAATGTTGGGTACCAGTTGTTCACCCCTTTGCGTGTAATGAAACGCACAGAGATTCCTCCTAGGATTGGGAGAGCGGTCATTCCAATTATAGGTTTCCACTCAGACATGGCCTGAGATAGCAGAAAGACAAAGAATACATTTCAGTAGTAGTAGTCAAATTTAAAATTTGTTATTCTTTTCATTAAAAATCAACTTGTGATGTAAACATTCATACTTAACTAAACACTATAACTACATATTTACAAAAATGCATATTACAGTGTTTTCTTGTTTTTTTAAAATAATTTTCTAATTATTACTTAAATTGGTAGGATAGTAACTGCTAGTAGTGAATATACCATATCCGTTAAGTGGTGGTATGTGGAAAAAATTGGGAAGAAAAGTAATAAGAGAAAAAAAAGAACATTTCATACAAAATGCAGGGAAAATTAATGTACAAGCAAGGCACTTTTCTGTCTGTTTAAGCTTTCATTTGTTTTGTCATTTATTTATTTATTCTAATCCTAAATATTGTGCAATTCAGACATGTTTTGGTCTTTGTTTACAGTATGGTTGCTAAGTAATAGTATGGAGTTATGTCAGATCTTGTCCAACCAGGAAGTAAAATTATAAAACACACACATTTTTATTTTTTTTTAATATAATGATGATAATTATGTTTTAGTGAAATGTGCTGTCTAACCTCATATGCACTTTAAATCCTGTGATGGCACTTGCATGGCCCGTGTACATAGATAATCTGGGCATATAAAGAAGCAGTGACTTATCAGTTGTTACACTTGCAACCAAGCCAACAGAAATATCTTCTGAATATCTTCAAACTTATTTCCAGTTTTAAGAATAAAGTGAACTAAATAAGCTTATGGGTGTGGGCAACCATCTGCGGGTTATTTAAGGTAGCCTAGTCTCTAGCTACTTACCCTTAGCTTCTCAGAAGCTTTTCAATAAACTTGATGGTTCTTTTTCTTTTTTTTTCTTTCTTGATGGCGCTTTTCTTCTCATAGATCTCACCTCAAAACATTTGACAAACAACTTGCAAAGCTGCCGCAGCCGCTCATAGAAGTTCAGTAAAATCTACGCAGCCGCTGCGGACACGAGCCCAGCCTGGCTCCGTTACGTCACCACAATAACGCGCTGTGATTGGCCGAAAGCACTTTGTCATGTTTATTAAGTTTATTTACGCGCCACATGTTTTTGAGGCAATTTGGTACAAGGACCCTTTGCAGTTTTCTTCCTGCTTATGTCAATATTTCCTTGTTAAATTATTTCCTTGTTACAACACACAGCTGTGGATGTGACCCTAACGCCATGACAGCTCAGAGAGCCTTTAACAGAAGGAGACCTGCTTTATTTGAGCACACGATACGAAATTATTTTAATCACTGCATATAGGTTTACTTTAGTGTATATAAAACACATCTAAATACCTATTAGGCTAACAATTTGGTGATCAGTCTTGTAGTGGCCAAAATGCACCTCCGGCCACTGTGTGGCACTATGTGTTTGTTCTCTGTGGGTTGCTACCTATTTAAGACCTGTAATTAGCAAAGCCAGGTGTTGCAAATTGATGAGGGACAGTAAAAAAAAAAAAAAAAATTGATGAGGGACAGTCTTTTGACCATGCCAAAATAAAATAATCACGGATCATACCAAAATAAAGGAATATTTAAGCGTTTAATTGAGTTTTGGGCTCATGTATATGGAAATACGCGTCAGACATGTTTAAATAAAATACAAATTTACCGCGGGATGGCCACTGACTTAATTCTTTTTTTTTTTTTAACTTAACTGGCGTCATAGTCCACGTTAAAATGAGATATACAGAAAATTAGGCACGTGTACTTTTTGAGACAAAACTGTAAATACACGTGGGTCAAAGAAACTAGAATCTTCTTTTGCATCTGTTTACAAAATAGAACTATTGAAGCCGGAAAAAACACGTATCTGTCTTCTATTTTGTTAATGGGCAGCTGTTATATGCCAAAAAACACTACAACTGACCAAATGAGTTATCTCTTCACCCATTCACAAAAATGCATAGACCAGATGTGTTCGGCTATATAAGTATTATATCAGTGTTCTTAGTGTCTACTGTCTGAGTCTGCGGCTACTCCTCCCTCTGGACATCACCTCTTTGGTCCTCCAGTCTGTACCTTCTTGTTGCTCCCCACAGCTCGTTGTCTGCTGTGAACTTTCACCCCAGCTGCATAGGAAATGTCATACAGGCAGAGGCCCGTGCTGCTGCAGGGGGCGTAATAGCAGGAAAAATAACAACATTTTACTGCTCCCGCTGCATCTTTTTCCTTCTGTCTATCGCTCAAGTGCCACATCCCACTATCAGCAGCAGCTGCCGCCGACTCCTGGTCGTTGTATCAATGCTTCTTTCGCATTAGGGCCAATAAAACCCGTGCCTGACATGTGAGTAGCAAACCATCGCTGTCGTTATCCACTTGTTCGTTCAGTTATGCGCTCAAGCTATTGTGTCCACACCGCGCCGAGCAGAGCCCTCAGTGAGGCTGTGGTGAGGAGCCAGAGAAGCGCCTCCGCTGCGCGCTGAACTATGGGGAAGAGTACGCGGGCATGGAGCAAACCGACCCTCGCTCACGGTGCAGCGTCGGCTTGGCTAATTGAGCAAAAGGCTGTGATTTTTTGCTGTTAAAAGCTAAATTGACGTACTGTCTATCTGTGAAATAGTAGGGCTTTACAATGTTAGCTAGCACTGTAGCTGTACGCATTTCTGAGCTGAAGTAGCGGAGCGCTGGTGCCGAGTGCTGCTGGCATCAGTCAGGCCCAGGTTGAGCGCTCACATTGCGGTGTCTTCATCTGTTTACAAGCGGGCGAAGCGGCCAGCCACGCCAAATGTGTCCACTGGCTCACAGGAGCTAAGACCAGTGCATCAAATGGATACCACATTACAGATGTGCAACAGCTTTATCAATGTAACTTAGGCCTTCTGTCGAAATTGAATTAAAGTTTAGAGAGAACAAGTTAGAGCAAATAAAAATCATCATCATCAACACAATATTTATTTAATTTACAAAACCATGCACAGGTTTGTTACAGCTTAATAAGCATGGTTAATTATTGCTTTAATTATACATTTTGTTTAGGCCTAATGTGGGTTTACATAAGAGCAAATTTCTAGTTGTGTTTCATCATCAAACGTAAATATGCAGTATCTGAGACATTTGTCTTTTTTCTGTTTAGGGGGAGGACTGTTTGGTCTTCCTCAAAGATGTCAGTCACTGAGATGTACGGTGTGACCACAATGCCCAGTCGAAGACCCGGGGTTTGAACCAAAAACATTTTCACTGATGGCCTAGACTGAGTAAGGTTTTCTTTGCATTTTTATGTTAGTTGAGGTCTTAGAAGAAACTATTTGAAGACTGATGAAATTATTATTCAATGCATTGGCTAGTATTCAAATTGATGATATTACATTGGTAAAATTTAATTTTAGGTAATTGTTTAATAATACAACTAACACTGCATTTACTATGAAGGACATAGGCCACTGTTCACGAGTTTACTCTTATAAATGAGACTCATCAAAGTAATCATTGCATCTTCACTGTGTTTAGGTTTCAGCTGGCCTGCTGTAGCTATGGGGAGCTGCTGGAGCTGTCTTTACAGAGACCCCATCCGAGACAACCATCTCACCAAATTCAAGGCAGGATTTATTTAGTTGCCTTCAAACTTTTTCTTCAGCTTTTATTTAAATGTAAGATCTATTTTTTAGGTCACCAATGTTGATGATGAGGGGAACGAGTTAGGCTCTGGGATCATGGAGCTCACCCAGACTGAGCTCATCCTTCACACTCGCAAACGGGACGCCATCCGGTGGCCATACCTGTGTCTGCGCCGCTATGGCTACGACTCCAACCTGTTCTCCTTTGAGAGCGGGCGGCGCTGTCAGACCGGACAGGGTAGGCTCAAGGACTCCTTTTTATTCATTCTTAGTAATAAGTGAGGAATTGTTATAATTATGATGCCAATTAATACATTATGACATTATGTATGGTATGTATGATGAATATAAAATTGTAGACAAAGGCTCATTTAACAAGACTGCATTTTGGGAATCACCAAAGAATATTGAATAATAAAACAGCTCTGCAGCCGTAATTTATTGTGGTATCAAAATCTGTATCACATGTTTTCCATAATATTATAGTAATTTATTTTTAAATTCATTTTTAAAGTTTGGCATTTTATTATCATGACAACACTAATCTACATAAACCATCATACTTTATGCAATTCTGAAAAAAGCCTCCGTGATAGAATCTGAAACTTATTAATGTGAAAACCTTGTTAAGTTGACAACTTTTTGAAACCTTTTATTACTATATGTACATCAGTGTTGACTACATAATTCAGTTATTATACTCTTACTTACTCTGCTTTGAAATATGATCATTATGATTGCATTCATGCTGGCAAAAAAACAAAAACTATAGTATGTAATGCTTTGAGCCCTTCATCCCCATAAATATTACTATGAGGCTTTTTACAGTGATAATACCATAATGTCATAGTTAGATATTTTTACATGGCTGATATTGACTTGTATTTGGTTTATTTTTTGGTCAGGAATATTTGCGTTCAAGTGTTCTCGTGCCGAAGAGATCTTCAACCTGCTGCAGGAGCTGATGCAGTGTAACAGCATCAATGTGGTGGAGGAGTCGATGATGATGGGTCGCGGTGGTCACACTCCAGAGATGGAAATGTCTCGCACCCCACAGACACCCAACAGTGAGTCAGGCACCCACAGTCCCAAGGCAGTCCTGCTCTACAACTCTCCATTTGGGATTAACAGTAGATCAGGATTCAACAAGACAGCAGCTATTCTGTGGATTATTTTAAGACTCAGGTTAAGTGAGAAGCACAGAGGTGACAAAACACCCGCAGAAGCTTACAGACACATTAATCATGAGGCAGGTTCCTATAATTAGTTCTATTTAACTATATCAAAAGCAGGTTATGGCAAATTTTAAGAAGATGTAAGAAGTATTATGTAGCATTTCTTTTACACATACTCTACATATGAAACCAGTTTAGGCCACTTTTTTCCCCCTGTTATTTTTTTATTAACCTAATTCAATTAAGCAATGCTGGACAAGAAATCATTGAATTATACTTGACAAAGTCTAAACATTGTTTGTCATGTAACTTCTCTAAACACTAATGCAAATGTGTTTTGCAGCTCCAGGATTTCCTGGCCAGGCTTTTCCAAATGGTTACCCAGGTTACCCTCTCAGAGGTGACTCTCAGCCTTCAATCACAGAGGAGCACGGTCACAGCCTGATCGGTTTGGAGGACCAGGTCAGCTATTTCTCTGTGTATTAATAATCAAGTCAAGCCAAGTTTCTCATATTTGGATGTGTCTTTCTACCTTGCAGACTCACACCTATGTAAATACTGTTACTATGGAGGGAGATCTCTCTATGCGTCACTGTGTGCACTCCCTACCTGAAGTTCGCCCCAGCACGTTCTCTGAAACAGCTCGAGGAGGCCAGAGCTCTGCTCAGTCCAACCTGCGCTGCTGCTCCATGGAGGAGCATAAAGACCCTCAGGTATTCATACAGCCATCTTCACAGGAGGTGAAGTTCAGGCTGGGCCCCACTCCTGCACAGCGCCATCTAATGGAGAGGGAGAGAGAAAGGCTCAACCCTCACACTCTGCAGCCAGTAGAGGGCGCCACAGGGTCAGAGACAGAAGGAGATGAGCCCTCTATGCACTTGTGCAACTCTCACTCTTATCATCATTTCCATCACCATGCGCTGCGCCACCAAACTCACGAGCTCTCGGATAGCAGCGAGCTGACCTACGAAAATATCAACGGGCTGCGTCGTAAGCAGCGCCTCAGCCCCAGCAGCGTGTCCCAGTCTGTGGGCTCCAGCAGCAGCAGCAGCACCACTGGGGACAGTCACTCCCACTCTCTGCTGCACTCCCATGGGCCAGCCTCCCTCCCTCCTCAGGGTTATCCCTGTGATCGAGGCATGAGCCACCGCAGGACTGCTCTGCTCAACTATGAGAACCTGCCATCGCTGCCCCCTGTGTGGGAGTACAGTGCCCTGCAGCGAGACGAAGAGCAGGAAGAGGAGGAGGACGAGCAAGATGAGGATGAGTATGATGAAGAGGAGGAAGACTTTGATGAATATGAGTTTTCTGAAGGGCCCGGGACACCTAATGGATACCACCAAGACAGCAGGGGAATCCACAGAGATGCTCTGCAGAACTATGTGAACACTGAGCAGGTGCAGCCACCACGGCTACGACACCCCTGCCCCCCTCCGCCACGCTCCTGTCAGCCTGACAGAGGCGGCAGAATATTTAACTTCGATTTCCGTAGAAGGTCGAGGTCCGGAGCAGGGGGCTGCGAGCATGGCCACATGCCCACTCGGCAGCTGAACTACATTCAGGTGGACCTGGAGGGAGAGCCCTGCCCCACAGCACTCAGCGGGGGGGGCCAGCCTCAACACCAGCGCCTACCATCCAAAATGTGTGGCTCGCAGCAGGCACCACGTCGGAGTGAGTGCTACGCCGTTATAGACCTGAAGAAAACCGCAGCCATGTCCAACCTGCAGAAAGCTCTGCCCCGGGACGACGGCACTTCCAGAAAGACTCGCCACAACAGCACAGATCTGCCTCTGTAGACAGTGTACAGACTCAGTGGAGAGTGAAGACAGCTGAAGGCTTATCCTTATTTAGCACACTGGACCCTTCACTGTCATCCACCATTGTACCGTTGGGCTGACAATACTCTACAGGTACTACTGAAAAACTCCATCTGGGCACACTAAAGGAATATGGGAAATTTGCCATTAGAACGATGTGTTATTTACAAATATGGTGAGGAGTAAGTCAACATCTTCACTCACAATATCATTTCCTCACTCCTCTGTTTGCAGCATTGATTACATGCATTTTTCTTTTACTTCACCAGCAACCACATGACCTTCAGTCAAGGGTCATAATTATTTTCAATGAAGGCAACTTGCCCCTCTGAAATATGGGCCAATATTCATACCTCATCAAAAGCACCTAAAAACCTATTGGCCAGGAGGCTGTTCTGTTACTGTATTCTTGTTGTGAATCTTGCACACTATACTATAAGATTATATTTTATCACATAGATGAATTGTCCAAATTAGATTTTATCTAGTAATTAAGTGCAGAGAATTAAAGAGAAACTACAGGAAAAGTAGCACATGTGGAAGAAACATACACTCATAGAAAACAGAAATGTAGCGTACTGTAACTTTTCAGATACCATGTAGGTAGGACATCCCCCTGGTTTACACTTGTCACAAATGCACTTTTGACCACTGAAAAACTCACCTCCCATTCCATTTAAGCCACAGGTAGAACTGTGTTTTACCAAAAGCAGGGGCCAAATCTTAGCTCAGCATTATATTGTATACTAAAGGTAATTGAAGACACCTCAGAATGGTGGAATTAAGCTATTCTCTTACTATACCAGTTATAAAATATTGTGAGGCCTTCAAATTATTTATTTCATTATTTATTTATTTAATAAGTTATTTATTCATTCATATCTGTTTGTCATTTTTTTCCATTTTATGACCAGCATTTTTTGTAAATCCAGTCGATAATATGGAGACCAAAGTTCCACCTCAAATTATCACTGGAAATTGTGCTTTTACTTTAAAACTGTGCTTAATTTTTGGAGAAAAAAAAGAAAAGACTGTATTTATATTTTAAGTGCCAAAAATTAATTGCAAACTGTAATGAGTAAAAATCTATTGTGCCAGTAGGATTTATAAGAAAAAAAGAGAAAAAAAGAAAAAAAAAAAGCAGAATAAAAAGGCAAGACCAACTTTTGATGGAAACTTAAGCATCTTTTTAATGCACATTCCACCTCATGTAATTGGACATTTGTTCAGAAGAGAGTGTGTGAAAAGATGATGGTTTTATTGCTGCTAGGTGTAAATACAGACTCGTATACTCCAGCTACGTGTCAAAACTGAAATCTTTAAGTGTTTAAATGCTATGCGATGTCAGACCTTTCACCGCGCTCTTAGCTGTTAGCTAATAGAAGTAGCATAGTTGTGTTCCTCTGAGCAGTGCAAACGAGTGAGACGTTTGGATAGTATTTTGTCAGCTTCTTCAGCGCTGTTTTTGAATATAGGTTATGTGTAATTGTTGGGACAGGGACACAATACTCAGATTATCAGCTATTAATGAGGAACATTTTTACAATGTGTAATACAACGTGTTGACTGGAATGGTGGCTTCAAATCTGTGGTATTCAGGTATATACTTCATAAGTACCTTCTCTAGACGCCAGTACCATGCTAGTACTGTTAACATGGCAGCGGCATAGTACAGGTTTCTGTGACTACCTACTGAAATCTCTGTATGGAACATTCCTGGATGATGGATATATTATACTGACAAGTTGAGGTGGCTGATTTTTGTGTTTTGTATTGATTGAATACTTTCAGACATGTGTTTCCACTGTTGTGAGGGAGATAAATTAAATATCTTCCTTGGTCTAGGCACTATAAGGGAATATAATTATAATAAGTACACAAATAAAAACTGAGCATTTGTGAAGTCATCAATTAAGTGTAAAACCCTTAAAAGTTTTAATATTGGTGTTCGCTATGTTGTACAGAAACCAAAACCTAGTCAACAAGTTGTACATTTGTCCCACTTTTACACAAAACCTACGAAAACCATTACCCAGACACTGTTTCCAAGGATCTTTTGCCATGTCATAAAATATCTAAAGGGATGTTTACATTTTTTTGCAATAATAATTTAGTTTTGTCCACAGAAGTCATGCAGCTGTGTTAAATAATTGTATCCTAGTCTTTTGAGCTGTTGGTTTCTGTATTCAATCTCTAAGTCTTATGTTAAAGGTACAGTGTTTAATTGTGTTCCCTTAGCAAGTAGCATTTTAGCTCTTACAAATTGAGAGTGGCTGCTTTTATGTGATTTTGCTCAGATTCATCACCAGTGCCATTTTGTATTTACTTTTCATTACAGTGGCCATTTTTTCTTACAGACATAAGAGTAATGTTCAGTGTAATATTTTTAAATACGGAAACATGTTAAGTGTTAAAATGAGATCTAATAAGGTACTATACTATTATATTTTAAACAGGGATTTTTCTTCATCTCATGTACAAGTATCATAAAAGCAGATCAGGCATACCTTTATGACCACTGACAGGTGGAAAAAAAAAGAAGTAAATGCTAATAGTCACTTTTGCACAAAATCTGGGCCCTGGTACAAACCATCTTGGTAGGCCTGCACTACATATACTTTTCTTTTTATGAAAAATGCACACTACAGAGACTTTAGTAAATAAAAATAAGGTACAATTATACAAATTGTATATGTACAAGAAAAATAAATAAAAAAAGTAAATATTCAGTATTTCTAGGCCATATTCAAGAGGTTTTAAGGTTAAGGGAAACAGTGCAAAAATATTATGGTGATTTGATATGACATAGGATTATTTATTTCATAAGTGTGAGTTGTTGTACAGTTGTATGGTATGAATGTGATCCTACATCTTTCACTGTGGGAGCAGAGCTATGGAGAGTCTGTCCCTTCACTGAGCCCTGGCAAAACAATTTAAGTAACAATATTTTAAGGAAACAGGTCCCAACAAAAAATGAATGGCACATCAAGGGGCATTCCAGTAAAAAATACAAATTCTAATTTTGATAAATCTAATAAGATGTTAGTTCTGATGATGTATCTTGCCAGTTATGGACTCTTAGTAAGGTTGTATATTAGGCAGATGATGGTCATAATGATATGCCTGATTGAGTTGTGTTGAGTTTAGCCCAAGTGCAGCTCTTTCTTGTAGCCTTGGTTAGCAAATGTTATAGTCGTGTTGTAAATCAGCAGCGACTTCAAGCGGCAAGTCCAGATAACACCTCCTGTCTATCAGGTTCCTCAAACTGGATTTATTGTCGTAGAAAAGGTTGTCCAATGAAAAAAGGGCTTGCTATGTCATTTCCGCACAAATGCTTATCAATACTTTTTTGTTTTGTTTCATTTCTCACTGTGCCTTTCATATGCAAGTTGGGACATCCTCACTCAAGAAAAGTGTTTTGTTAAGCTTTTGCTGTCACACTAGAGCTCATATACTTGAAGTGGAAAAAGTGCCAATTCCTGATTGTTCATGATGTCTGAATCAGTTATAACAAATCTAAAGGATAATACCAATGATGAAAATAATAGTATGTCAATAATTTAAGAGGCTAAATTATGTGTAGGTTTGTTTCGTAGCAATGTGGAAAGCTGAGCATTTCTCTCATCATGAATGTGCTAATAATAAAATCTCTTTCTGGATTTAGTTTTTTATTTAAACAATGACATGGTTTACCACCATCTTCATCACACCATCAATCACATTTAATTGTAAAAGTTCCTGTTAATAATGAGAAATTGTATCTATTCTGTGTATTTTTTATTGTTTTTTGTCTTGTACAAGGAGGTTGTCACTCAAGGAAGTGGCGAACATGTACACGGGTTTGAGCTGTACAATTTTGTGACAGATTTGTGTATTATTGACATAATACAGGTTGCATTAGCATAACTTTGTGATTTAATATTTTAACAATGAATGAAAGGCTTTGTGAATTTACTATTTTAAAAAATGAATGAAAGACATGAGTGCCAAATCTGCTCGAGCATGACAAAATACTGGGACATTGAGGACTCACTCTGTAGCTTGAATACACAGGCCAGTGTTGTTGGGAAAACCACGCTAAATTTTTTTTTTTTTTTCTGAATGACAAATCTCCTTTATGTTTCATCTCTAATTTAAACTTTCTTTGAATATTTGTTGTACGTTTCTGTGTTGCAGAGCAGTGGTAGTGTTTCATACTGCCATTATATAAAAACAGATAAAAGCATTATTTTGAGGTTCTTCTTTAAGCCATTTGACGCGGAGTAGAACATTACCTGTGCTCCTCCTCCATGTTGAAATCAGAATTGAGCCTGACATTCAGTGACTTTTAACAGAAGTTTTATCAAATATAGAGTGTGGATTTGTCCCAAATGTAAAAGTAAATGTAAGTCAAATATTAAAATTAATCAATGAAATATGATATTGTGTTATTATTTTCTTCAAAACTATCATATCTCTTCTATTAAAAACCTCTTTAGTACACAAGGTTGGGGGTTCCAATCAGAGGTAGGTAACAAGCCATTCCTGTTTTGTCCAGTGGGTCACATTGTCGTAACTGCCTTCTTTTACAATAAGCAAACTTTAAACTTTTTTATAGTCTACTGCATTTTTTGGAAGCAGTCCAGGAACAGGTTGAAATTGACTCACTTATTTGACATTGGGCCTATAAAAAGTTGGCTTAAAGCTAGCCAAATCTAGAAGTGAAATCTTAAA